>JAJHZJ010000292.1:21803461-22403461 GCA_023548195.1 Bettongia penicillata ogilbyi | reverse complement strand
ACTCTGTGCTTCTGGGCAAAGAGGCAACTTAGAGCATTCTGAATACTGTTCCTGGTGCCTTTTTTAGACTGGGACTGGCTCTTGGCAAAGAGGAAAACTATCCAAAACAACCATGTCCCTTGGTCTCCCTCTCCTACATTTTGAAGGGCCCCAAGGCCTAGGAAGCAAGCTGAGATATCTCCAGTTCATTTTTACACTTTCCTGCTTCTGCTGCCTGCCCTGATAATGTGTTGCAGATGTGAGGCTCTTTCTTCCTTTGTATGAAGTTGCTGGACTAGACTCCCTCTTCAGAGCAACTTTGTTCCCTCTAAGTCTGTGTCCTCTACACTAGGCACCCACACCCTCCTAGGTACCTTTGGTAAGATATTTAGCAAGACCTCCACTATTTCCCCCCCACCTCCACAGTAAGTGGATTCAAGGAGAAAGGAAACTTGGATGGCTGATGATTTCTCCCTAGTTGTGAAAGATCAATAACCAGTCCTAGAACTATAGAAGGAACAAAACATGTCCAGGGTCCACCAGGACACACTGTCTCTTTGTCTTAGTGCTTTTCTCTACTTCACATTCCTTCAAGTTTCAAAGTGAAGTCTTATGTCCAGAAGTCCCAGCCTCATCTCCAAGTAAGGATCCTATGCTAACTCAATCTGACACCTCTGTGAGTAACTCAACTTCTAGCTTCAGCCATAACGGAGTGTTCATTTCACTTACTCTACGAATTTCAGATGGTCCCAGGTGCCCAAAACCATATGGGAAAAGTATTTCTGATAACTCCAGGGAAGGGAATTATTCTAAATACCCAAGCCCTCTCCATCCTTCCAAAACCTACCACCTATATTCATTAATTGCACAAACATATATGAAGTACCTTCTACATTCCAGGAACTCTATTAGGCACTGGGGATAGAAACAAAAATGAGGAACTTACATGAACAGAGGAAATAACTGAACATGAATATATTTTATATAAAATACTTAGAGTAAAAATAAAGGACTTGGGGGAGGGGCTCTACTAATAAAAACTCATACTGATATGAGCTTTTCACTTTTCCAAATGTTTTCACATGTGTGATCATATTGGACCTCCTTTATAATCCTTTGAAGTAGGCAGGGCATGAATTACAATATCCATTTAACAGAAGAGGAACTGGAAATGGTCACATAGTGAGAAAGTGGTTATGACTTGAACCCAGATCTCCTGACTTAGTCTCCCAGAATTTTTGAGCTAAAAGGACCTTTCAAGACAATCTAGTTCATTCCTATCCCTCTTCTCAAATGAGGACATTGAGGTACATGATAGGGAGGTGATTTTGTTCAGGGTCATCCAACTAGTATCGGAATCAGGAATAAAACCTGGCTCTTTTGATTTATATTACAGTGTTTTATCGGGCATATATAGTGAGCCCTCCCCCACCCAAGGGCCTTCTGTATAGGAATACCCACCACCCCCAAATCCACCTTTTCACATACCTAGGACAAGGTTATTTCTATAGTAAAGAAGAAAAGGCCTTGTGGAAGGGGGCCTTATTTATTCTTGGTTCTGTTACAAGATTTCTACATGACCTTTGCTAAATCACTAATCCTCAGTGATGAGCTGGCTCACTTTGGAAAAACACGGAAAGACTTGCTTGAAATAATGAAGAATGAACTAAACAGTACCAAGAGAACATTGTACGTCGAAACAGCAATATTGTTCTAAGAGCAACTCTGAACAGCTAAGTCATTGCTAAAATCAACTACAAGGGACCTATAAAGATGCTATCAACAGCCAGAGAAAGAAGTATATATATGTGGAGTATGATTTTACACATATACGCATATTTGTGTCTAATGGTAACCTTCTCTAGGGCAGGACAGGGCAGGGCAGGGAGAGAGGAAAAAAAATTAAAAGCTCATGGCAGAGAAGAAAAGAAAATTTAGAAGGAAACACAGAAAAACAAGGTAGCTTTGAAAATGATGCATAATATTTATTACATCGTTTTTCAAAGAAAGTAAACTGTGAGATGGAAATTCATAGTTTTATATTGGATCCCCTATGTTGTGCTTTGTACATGTTGTGAAATGTTCTTTTTTTTTGTCTTCTTATATTTAAATTCAAAATGAATTTTTAAAAGGGAAAAAAATCATTTACCTTCTGTGTGCTTCCATTAATTTTGTTTCTTTTTTAGTTTAGACCTGTAATGTTATTTGTCTAAGGCATTTCAAGCAAGAACATTCCCTCTGCTCACGCAGATCAGCAATTGTTCTGCAACTCATGGTCTCAGAGAGGTAAGGGCACTTAAGGACCAGGGCACTAAGAGGACTTGCCCAGGATGACCACCAGTATGTGCCATAGATAGGACTTAAACTTAGGTCCTTCTTCATCAACTGGGTAAGATCCCAAGGCCAACCTTTAATCCTTTGCCTTGACAGTCCATTTCCTTCAATCCACCTACCTCCATATGTAAAGTGAACTGGGATGCAATGATAGGCAGTTGTAATGTGTTGAGAAAGATATGGCTAATACAGGCTAGAAAGTCAGGAAAGAATCATTTTCTTCTCAGAAGCCTCATAGAATGTTGGAATCTGAAGACACCTTAGAACACAGACTATCCAAACTGAGGGGGACCTTAGATCATAGAATGTTGAAGCCTCTCCTTGAATTACAACAGAATGAGACCTCCTTGAAGGCAGGAACTGTTTCATCTCTGTTCTCATATCCCTAGAGCTAAACACAATACTTTGTACTTAGTAGGAAATCAATTTGTGTTTAATTCAATTGAACATAGAACATAGAATGTTAGCACTGGAGCTGAAAGATCACTTAGTACAACCATTTGATAGAAAGCCCCAGAGGGGAAGGTCACAGCACCAGCCTACAGCAAAGCTAGGACTTTACAGCCAGCCCACAGAAAACCCAGGTCTTCTGACTTTGAATCTAATGGCCCTTTCAACAAACCATGGCTCCCTTCAAATTAATTCTATGTAGTCCTTACACACACACTCACACACAAATATTAGATGTAATTTTTGTTGATGTGAGAGCAGGGATAGGGGGAGATGGGGGAGGGAGGAGGGATCTACACTGCTTTCTGAGACTGAAGGTGGTGACTGCTCACTGCAGCTGCTGCCATATAGAACATAGGGCCAACAAATTGGCCAATCCTCCTCCAGCCTCTTGGAGACCCCACAAAGAGGTCCCCTCTCCCCTCCCCCATTTCTAGAAATCCAGGCCCTGAGACTGCCCTGGTGCCAGCTGTACCGGACTATACCTTCTGGGCTGAGTTTGGGGGAAGGGAGAGGAGGAGATCCAGAAATGGTGTGGCTAACCCCAGACATGAATTCAAAAGGCATGTGGGGCCCAGCCCAGGGGCTGTCAGAGCTGTCAATCCCCTTTCCCTCTCCTCCCCAGGTTGGGGGAGGGAGTAGTCTTCAAAGGCAAGGGGGGATGAGGGAAAGAGATTCACCGGTAGAGAGGACTGGCTGGAGCAGAGAGATGGAATCAAGGAAGACATTTGGGGAGAGAAGAGAGAAGGGAAGGTGGTCGGTCCTCAGGGCAGGCCTCCAATTTAGCCAGGGCAGTCTTCCTAGGAAGTTTTCAACTAAGTCTGACAACTGGGTAAGAACCCGGCCTGGGTCCACCCGTATGTGTATCGAAGACTTTGTCTGATCTTCCTGGGGCCTTCTTTCCCCTTTCGGTGTTTACTGGATCTAGGGCAAAAGGGGCCAAGAGGAAGAAAAGCAATTAAGGGCACAAGTCTGGGTAGTTTACTTTGGCTTATTCCTTCTCCTGGGTGAAGCATCTGGAGTTGGGAGAGAGGAAAGTCCAAAGGAGCGTTCACCCTTAAAAGTCAGTTGGTGATACCAGACCCAGCCCAGCTACCTGAGATCAGAACACCTTCTCTAAGGGGGAATAGGTAACTCTGGGGCAGGCCGTGGGGCAAGACAACGAGGGAGAATGGATTCAAGAGCTTGAGGGACCCAGACAGAAAATTAAGTAGAGAAAGAGAGAAAACTAAGACTTAGGGATTTCTCTCTCACACATAAACAAACAAATAAACAACACTCTCTCTCTCTCTCTCTCTCTCTCTCTCTCTCTCTCTCTCTCTCTCTCTCTCTCTTTCTCTTTCTCTCTCCCTCTCTCATAGGGCCTATCCTGGCTCTGATGCTCCCTGGGTGACTGTACTCATGACCACCAAGGAAGGCTCCTCATGTAGGCCAAGATTTACACTCCTTGCTAGACTGTACTCACTGGGTGACTCACTGGGTACTGGCAGGGATGCATTTCCCAGGACAAGTTACTACAGGTAAGATCTACCAGCTTAATGGCTGGGGAAAGCAGGGTCCAAGAAGGATTCAGAGTCCCAACATCAGGAGCTCCCAGTGACATCAGGCTACCTGAAGGTCATCAGGAGGCACTGGACCTCCATCTTACCTGTGGTATCCACAGAAGAGGAAGAGGGCTGGAAAGCAACCAGCCACTTACAGAATTCCTCTCCCTTGTTGGTGATGCAATCGGAGCTGCTGGCCTTGGTTTGCTTATTTCTTCAACAAATATTTGCTGAAAGAAGTGGAAACTAAGGGGGTTCCCATCAACTGGGGAAGAGCTCAACAAACTATGGCATATGAATACAAGGGAGTATTACTGTACCCTAAGAAATGATGACAAGGGACCATTTTCAGGGAAACGCTGAGATTTATATGGCCTGATTCAGAGTGAAGTGAGGAGAACCAGGAGCACAATTTACATAAAAACAACTGAAAGTCTTAACATTTCCTGTGAATGCAATGACTGAATCTATCTCCAGAGGTCCTCTTTTGGAGAATACCAGCCCACCTCCTGACTGACCACTGGTCCATAAGCATTTATTAAGTGCCTCCTGCATACCAGGCACCGTGCTAAGTGCTGGGGATACAAAGGAAGGCAAAAGTCAGTCTTTGCCCTCAAGGAGCTCACAGCCTAATGGATGAGACAACAGGCTTCTTTTATTTGGTGTTTTTTAAGTTCAGATAAAAAGCTAGGTAGTGGAACAGTGAAGATAGAGCAATGGGCCTGGAGTCAGGAGTCAAGATGACTAGCTGTGTGACCCTGGGTAAGTCACTTCACCTCCTGTTTGCCTCAGTTTCCTAAACTGTAAAGTTTAAAGATATAACCTATCTCCTGGGGTTGATGCAAGGATCAAATATGATATTTGTAAAGCACTTAGCACAGCACCTGGCACATAATAGATGTTTACTAAATGCTTTCTAGTCCATATCTTCTTCTTGTACATATATAAATGAGTAAATTTGTTTGATGATGTAACCAAATTGTGATTATATAGCACTGCCCTGATCTACCAGCCTACTTAACTCTCTTAAAAAAGAAACTGACGTTAGTTTCTTATGTCCTTTCCTAGGTGAAATCTTTCTGGCCCTCAGTGGTGACCGATCCCTCTTCTAGCTACCTACATACTATTTTTTAAAAAAATACCATATTTTTAAATTTTCCCAGGAATCAGTCAACAACAGTGTCTGGCACATAGTGCACAACCTGTAAATGTTACTTGTTGTTGTTAAAAACTCCTGTGTGCAAGAAGATAGTATACTGGCACTAAAGGAATTACAATTTAGTCAGAGAGTTAAGAGAACTAATGGTATACAGATATTGTACTGGATTTATAATCAGGAAAACCTGAGTTCAAATCCTACCTCAGGCAATTACTAGCTGTGTGGCATTGGACAAGTAATCTAATCTCTCTGTGTTACAGTTTCATCATGTGTAAAATAAGGGGATTAGATTCAGTGACTTTTGAGGTTCCTATCAGCTCTAACTCTATGATCCTATGAACTACAACACTTATTTGTATATGATTAAGTTGCTATGAGATAACAACACATTAGAGCTGGTAAAGACCTTGGAGAACATCTTGGATCCATGATCCTTCCTGTCCAGAGGAAGAAACTGAAACACAAAGAGATTTTAAGTAATTTGAACCAAAGTTATATGGTAAGTTAGGGGCAGAGTTGAGATTTGAACCCAGGTTTCTTCTACTAAAGTTGAGATCTAAAGAACATTAATAGGCAGTTCATATGATGGGAAAAACAGGAGGGAAGCCTGTGATGTGGGTGGAGAGGCTAGCCATATCTTTGAATTCACAGATCCAGCAGGTAGAAAATATTGCTGAGGTCCTTGCCATCTATTTGACCACTGCTCTGTCGTCATCAAAGATTAATCATAGTACCATAGACTGGTAGAATGGGAAAAGACCTCATAACATGGCACACTGAATGTCAATGAGTATCTGGAGGGTATCTAAGAAATTATCTAATTTCTATGATGAAAGTGAAGTGTAGGAATTGACTTGCCCAAGGTCACTCAACTTGTTGGTTAGTAGCAAAGCTGGAACTAAATCCTTGGATTATCAGGGCCAAAGGGGCTTTGATGATGCCATTATCCAGGTTGGTGAGGAAATAAACTTGAACTATAGCACTGGAAAGCCTTTTCTCTCCATTTCTACAATATGCCAGGCAGGGTCACATTTTTCACCCCACTCCCTGCCAGGAGGATAAGGTGAGATACTCACATTTCGGAAGGCAGGCAAACTGGTTGACTGTAACCACTTTCGAATGGTGTGAGGGAACGTTCCATAATCCTTCTCAGCCTGGAGCACTTGTGCCTCCAGGAAGGAGACATGGTGTCCCACCATCTTCACAAATGCCTTGGGGGAAGGTTTTTTTTTTGGGGGGGGGGAGTGGAAGGGAACATGGGTAGAGACAAAGAAAACAAAACCAGGAGAAAAGCTTAAACACATCTGCCTTGGATTTGAACACATTCCTGGCTGCAGCTCCACGGCCCAGAGCAAGACGTCAAAACTCGTAATTACTACCACAAGTCTTCCCTCAGCAACTCAGGTTTCATGCAATGCCCCATAGCCATCCCTCGGAGGACATGACAAAAGGACTATTTCCTGGGGATCCCAGGGTCCAAGTGGACACACTTCAGACAACATAAGGCTGCTGCTCCGGTGCTGATTTGCTGTGTGACTTCAGCAAAAATTCCTGAATGTTTCTGGGCTTCCGTTGCTCCAAATGTCATAAAATTAGGAAGCATGGTGCAGTGGAAAGGGAGCATTAGTTATACAATCAGAAGACTTGGATTCAAATTCTGGTTCACTAAACTATTTCCTGCATGACTTCATGTAATCCATTTAATCTCTCCAGGCTTCAGGTTTCTCCTAAGAGGAAAAAGTTGGACTAGATGATCTCTAGGGTAAAAAATACTGTCCTATGGAACTTTTCCCATTTCCCAGGGCTGGGAATGAATGAGATCAGTTCTTCGATGCTCCTTGGCCAAAAGGCATTAAAGAAATTCAAGATGGTATTATTAGCATAGTTCCTCAGGTGCTCTAGCAGATGTGATTTCTCAACAATAGCTTTATCACAGCCTGAGAAGCCAATCTACTCTTTGAGGGGAGGGGAAAAAAAGAGTGGAGAGGAAGGAGTTCAGGGTCCACTTGGCAATATATAAACAGGGACCAGAAAGTCCCTATTCACAAGGGCATTCACTCTCTTTCTCTTCACCCTTCTGAGTCAATTCACATGGTATCAAAGCGTAGGAGAGTCTTCCTCTCTCTTCTTCATGCTCTGCATCCTACGAACAACTCCAATTCCTTCTCTGACATTAATACCATTCTGGTAGGAGTGTGAGGCACTGCACCGGAATGTAATCATTCCAAGGCCTGAGCTGCCTTTGAAATGCCAATAACTGCCTCATGGCAAAACCACAGCAGAAAGAGACAGAAAGCTGCAAGGCCCAGCCTACTGTGGTCTCATGGGCCAGGCACACGGTTCATTCAACACCCATAGGATTGGGTATTTTTATTTGTTTTGAAGTATATCTGCTAAGCTTTTCTCCCTCCCCCCAACTCACCCAAGGTCTACTGGGGACACTGCCTAGAAACTGCCTCAGACTCAAAAGGCTGAAGAGTTCATAGGATTTAGAACTGGGAAAGGACCTTAGATTGTACAGAAGAGAATCGGAGGTCCAGAGAGGGGAAGTGATGCTCAAATATCAAGTGGCCTATCAGGACTCAAACCCAAGTCCTCCGACTCCAAATTCAGTGCTTAGATTGTGATGAGAAGGCACCCAGAGCTGCTCCTCTTGACACAGAATGACCTTGACTCCATGAGAAGAGCACCTTTGCTAGGAACCTGACACTGGATGGGCAGGATGATATATTGAGGGTGATATAGCTACTATTCCCATCTACAGGACTTTCAGGTTTATAAAAACATGGAGGCAGGCCATTCCCATGTTAGAATCTTCATTTTACAGATAAAGGAACTGAAACAAATCAGTTTCCTTCTTCTGGGCCTCCATTGTCGAATCTGTAAAATGAGGAGGTTGGTCTAGATGACCTATGATGTCCCTTCCAGCTCTTCATCAATGATCCCATGATCCCTAAGCTCTGAAAGATTAAGGAACTCACCTATCAGGGTTAAAGGTCAAAGTTGGGATTCCACCCTCTACCTCCTACCCCTAAGTCCAGTGGTCTGCCACACTGCCTTAATGCCAAGCTGGCTCCTGTCACGCTCACCCTCAGCTCTTCTATTTCCATCTTTCCTTCAGTTAAGCAGGAAATCCTGGGCCTTTCAGTTTTAAATGGCCAATTCTCTTTTTCTTGTATCCCCTATCACCTCTTCCCACAATCCCACCCAAAGCCTTACTCCTGAGTTAGAGCTGAGGCCCTTGCTGGGGAAAAGATAGGGAAGGGATGGGGTTCAGTACTGCTCTATTAGGGAAAACTGGAGAACTTCTTAGGACTAAGAACCCTTAAATTACTTAAATATAGTAAACTGAATTATTTTAGATGAGGAAACAGAGACAAGAAATGAGGCAATTTTCCAAAAGTCATATAGTTAGTGTCAGTGCTAGGACTGGAACCCAGGAGCCCTGACTTGATGGCCTGTAAGTTCCCTTCAAGTTATAAATCTATGATCCTATGACTCCAAGTTGATTGTTCTTTCTGTCTACACTGTCATCTACACTGATTACACTAACTACATTGTCTACACTAACTACACCATCTACATTTACTATACTGTCTCTCAAAGTGAATTCCATGAATGCACAAGAGGTGAATGGGGGAAGGGGGTAGCCAGAAGACATATAACACTAGTCCCAGATGCTGTTCTACTTGTCTGGGAGCATTCAAATCAAATCCATTTCAGAGCAGGTTGGCAACAGATGTTAAACTAATTGCCTCAAGTAGCAGCCCAGCTACTGCCAGGAACAATTTACGCATGTTTAATGTCCAGAGAATCTCAAAGCACTTCACAAAGGACCCTAAATAGGAAGCCTCGATGGCATGCAGCCATACAAATGAGTTCAGTGATCACTGGCTTCCCAACTGGAACCCCTTCTTCCTCATGAACTGGCCCTCACACCATGGAGAACCTAAACACTAGTCATTTCTCCACCTCCAAGAAGTCCTATCATTCTCTCTGGGAGAATCCCATCCTACCACCTCACTCCATTTGAAGCAGTAAGACTATGATAAATAACCAAGTTAATTCTGGTGTTGGTTTAGCAAGGCAAGGTGGACTTGTAGAAAAAGCAGCTATTTCAGAGCTCAGAGACACGTGTTCAAATACCAAATCAGACTCTTCATGGCTGGGTATCCATAGGTAAATCATTTAACCTCTCTGAGACTTGGTTTCCTCCTCTGTTAAACAGAGGTGATAATACTTAATACTTAACTCAGGGAACTGTTGTAAAAAAAAATCACTTTGTAAATCCAAATGGGCTATAGAAATGTGAGTTATTCTGCTTTAGTATGGGGGAGGGGTAGTTAGGCCGCCACTAAATAAGGATAATTCTGATGATCTCATTGTGGTTTAGAGGTGACCCTGCTTCCTGACAGCTGTTCCAGGAGGAATACAAGTTCCAACATGTTCTACCATGTTGGAAAACTTTTGAGTAAGGACATGGTGACAGAATACAGGTCTATCATCTAGAGACAAGCCTAGTATAAGTTGGAAATCAGATTGTTTTCAGGTTGATGAAATTCTTGAGCATAGCAGTTCTGTAACTACATCAACTAAGCTTTATAGGAGTTGCAGTCTGTGTCAGCGGAAGGAATATGTATGCTGAAAAACTCATACGTGTTTGAAGAATGTTGGCTGGATTCAAGAGGGGCAGTGAGTTTTGTAAGCTAAATCCAGGCTCCTGTAACTGCCGGCAAGATCACCTTACCAAAAAAAAAGATGCTTCATTATTGGTTCCAGCTAAAATCACGTAGGTCACAAGGATTTTACCATGTTGGAATTATGAAACAGGATTCAGGAAGTAGGGGATAGGCCAAGGTCAAGAATCAAGCATCAATCAGGCAGGATGAGACAGGATGGGGCTGATGACCTCTGTGGGCCCCCTGCCTCTGCTCAGACTTGCCTTAGCTCATTCCTAGACCTCAGGGAAGGGGTTAAGACAAGAGCCCTTTCCTCTCTCCAATGGAAAGGAAAAAAATTAGTCCAAACTAATCCAGGGAGCAGTGCGTAGAAGTCAGCTTCATACAAAATGGGAACATCATTCCATACAAAGGAAAAAAGGACAGGATTTCAGTTTCAGGGCTGGAAAAAGTCAGACAGAGAATAGGAAAAAGAAGCTACAGACCTTTGCTTTTTCCCTCTTCAAAAAAAAAATCCATCAGCTTTTATAATGTCAACACTTTTTAGAAAACAATATTCACTCCTGGCTCTGAGTTGACCCTGTTTCCTAAGGTATATCTGGTTCATACTCACAGACTCTCTTGCAGGAGACCCAAAAGATAGGCATAGTCAATGTCAGAGGGGTTGTAAAAAGACACACATATGCATTGTTGGTGGAGTTGTGAATTGGAGCAACTGGAAAAAAGTTTGGAATTATGCAGAGAAAGTAACTAAAATGTGTATCTCCTTTGACTCAGAGATTCCACTGTGAGACATATATTCCCAAAGAACTAACTGACAAAAGGAAGGGGCTATGAACATCAAATGTTTATAACAGCTCTTTTTTTTTAGCAGAGAACTGGAAACAAAGTAGATGTCAATTGATTGGAGAATAGCTAAAAAAATTGTGATAGGTGAATGTAATCTTTTAAGATGCATTTTTTAAAAGAAATGATAACTATAATGACAACAAAACATGGAAAGACTTAGGTGAACTGATACCAAATGAGGTAAGCAGAATAAACAATATAGACAACTATAATAGTGTAAATGTAAAGAGTGACAGTCACAAAAGTTGGAACTGGATGCTGCAAAACTTTAAAGAGTAAGTTTGGTTCCAAAGAGGATATATGAGAAAACACCTCTCCCTCTACTCCGCTGCAAGGATGATACATTTAGCTGTGGGGAGAATTGCAGGTGTCCTAATTTTTTCAGTGTTTTGGTTGGTTTAGCTGACTTTTTTTCCTCTTAGAAAAAATTATTTGTTATATGAGGTGGCTTATTAGGAGTGAGGAGGAAGGGCACAGAGAAAATGTACATGATATATATATATATATATATGAATAACAATATTCCTGAAAGGGGAAGGAAGAAAAGAAGAAAGGAAAGAAGGAAGAAAGGAACAGAGAGTTAAGGACAGAAAATGTTCAGGTTATTCAGGTCTAGCCTAACAATCTAGCCCCCAACCAATCCACAGCCCAATGCCTTCTCCTCAGAATTAGATTCTTGAGAGAAAGGCAAAGGAACACCCCCGCCCCAACCTTCATTTGATTTTCAAACACCTTCAAATATCAATATGACAAACCTCTAATTTATCCACTTTGGTGTATATGCCACTCATCTCCATCACTTTGGCTTTAACAAGGGGAATATTTTCATCCAGAATCTGCGACGTGTCATTCCTGATCTGCATGAGACAAAGCAGCTCATCAGGGCAGATGATTCTCTCTCTGGGGCCCTGTTCCCTATTCTATATGCCTTGTCTTCCTCCATGAAGGGGAATGGATTGTGGATAAGCAAGGGTCTGGGAGGAGAAAGTAGAGGAGATTCAGTCTCATCAGTGATATGCTGTGATCTGTGGCTTGCTGGCATGTCAGTGTATCATGGTATATTGTGACACCTTACAACATCATCGGGGACAGGAATTAACCCAAACTAAGGGGCAGGGAGGGGGAAGGAGAGAATTGGAACACGCTAAATTTCTCAAATCTAAATCCAACCCAAATATAAATTAGTTACTTAACTAGAGACCAAATAATGTTTCTTAATTCCCCACCACCACTAGTCCTAATCAGTCAATCAGATACATTTTCTAACAAGCACAGAACATGAAAATGATGTGTCCAAGCCAGACTCAACCGATACTTCTTTCCTTACTTATCAATCAAGCACTTTACTGTGGTGGGGATCCAAGGAAATATAAGCGTATGATGGATTTAGAATTAAGAAGACCTGAATTAAAATCCTTCCTCTGAAAATTAGTGTCTGTGTGACTTTGGGCAAGTTATTTAAGGTGAGCCTCCATTTCCTCGTCTATAAAATGGTTGAACCAGATGGCCAGCTTTAAGATCCTATAATCTGCCACTGAGTCCTGTAAGCACTACTTACTATGTTTGTGAATTTAGATCAATCCCTTCACCTCTTTAGACCCATTTCCTCATTTACAAAATTGGGAGTTAGACTCTAGTCTCTCTAAGGGCTCTTCATTATATGTTACGTGTTCTAAGAGCCCTTCTAGCTCTGATGTTCTAGGATTATCTTTTGGTGCCACTCTGGGGGAAAGGGGGGAGAAGTGTCCTTGTGAGTAAGTGCAGGTCAGGGCATCTGTGGCTTCTTCAAGGAGAGAAGGTTGCCAACAGATTAGAAAGGTACAGTTGTCCACCTTCCCCAACATTCCCTCCCCATCACCCTCTGCTCCTTCCTTATTTGGAAAGCTGCTCTTCCCCACCCCCAATACCTTGTTCTCATTGGCCAGAAACCAAAAAGGACTCTCATGCTCCCAGAGTTTGAAAAAGGGTCTGAGAAACATCAAAATGAGACCCAGAATGGAAAACCAAGTGAGCAATTACGGGTACACCTGCTTCAGGGGAGGTGGGTGGGGGGAACTGGGCCAATTTCTCGGGCTCATTATGTCTGATAGGAAACCAGATCAAGCAGTGGGAGGGCCCATCAAAAGGGAACCAGTGCCTCACTGCTATGCTTCAAAGAAGGTTATTTTTGTAAAACCAAAATGCAGTGAATGGAAAGAGACAGCCAGCTGGGGAGGCCTCAGCTCTGGATCTCGTCCTAGGTTGAGCCTGTCTATTCCCTCAACTCCCGAGAAGGTCTCAGCTTCAAACTCTGATTGTCGTGGCCTTGGTGGGGGTATCAATCTCTTTCCCCACCCACCCCCTCTCCAATACCTTCTGCCTGTCCCCTGGCCCACAGGGAATAGCCAAATGCCCACTGCCCCTTTTTTGCAGAGTCCAATTCTGGAGAGAACCCCACCGCAAGGCAAAAGCTAACCGGGGAGAGAATTATTCAATGCAACAAAGAGTAGAAAATTATCATTGCTACAAGGTCAGAGTGTCAGTGGAACAAGCCTAGATCTTCTCTCTCCCTTTCTCCCCTCCTTTTAATCTTTTCAGAGATAGAAAAGAAAAAGGAAAAAATGTGGCACAAGATTCAGGCTGTTAGCTATGTGGAATAAAAGAAATGCTTAGAATGGTACAGCCAGGGACAGAGGAGGAGAGGGGCTTCTTCAATCAGGTAGAAACCCTGTATTATGCTGGGAATTCCTGGGGAAAGCACCTTCTGTTTGGTAACTTAAAGGCAAATGGTATACTAACTGGGACGTGGAGAAATCCCAAGTTTGAGCCCCAGCTCAAATTTCTGTGTCTGAGAGCAGGTAATTTTACATCCTTGAACCCTCAGGTTCCTCATCTGCAAAACAGAGACAATATTTGCATGATCTGTTTCCATAATTGTTTTGAACAAAGTTCTTTGCCAAGTAAAGCTCCTTTAAAAAGTGAATTGTTTTTATTAAGGAAGACCCTATCCAGAGACTGAGGAGAAACAAAGGAATATTATGATAGGAATTCCAAAGCTTCCCCTAAGAATTCCCGGGGCCCAACCCACCCCCCCCACCCCCGGGCAGCAGCGCAAGCCCGATCTCCTTAGGCTACTACTCTGCCATCTTCTCAAAGCCACCCTTCTGAAATCAGAGGTGTAGGCAATGGGTGCTGAGGTCGGATGGAGGCCCACCCCAGAGAAGCAAGGAATATCCTCAGTGATTCAGGGCCCCAGGAAGAAAAGCAAAACACACTTGACCCAAGAAACAGAAGCACTGCCAAATGCAGCTGCTGGACCAAGGCCAGGGAGAACTTTTCTCCCTCTATTTACAGAGAGAAACAGCTCCCTGGAGAAAGGTGGGATTCAGGCTGCTGAGAGAGGGCCCTCATCCGAAGCTGCTCCAGTGAAAATGGTGGGAGCCCTGAGAAGTAACGGGCACTGCTCTGGACCCCACAGATCACAAGTGTTGGCAGTTCTTACCAACCAGCCTACTCATTTCTACCTACCTGTGGTCCCCCCTGGGTCCCCCTCCCCCCATCTAATGTCTCTGTAGGTGAGACACATCTATTGATCTCTGCTACTTCTGGGATGACATTACTCATTTCCAGTGCTATTTCCCTTATCACAGCCTTGTAAGGTAGGTAGGAAAAGTATTGTTCTCATTTTAAACATGAGGAAACAGAATGAGAAAGTGAAGTGGCTGACCTGAGGGACATAAGTGGCAGACCTGTTATTAGAATGCAAGACTTCTGACCACAAATCCAGGGTTCTGGCCAATAAATGAAGCTGAAAAGAAATTACATGAGTATAACCCTTTGTAGCTTATACAGTATCACCTTAACCTTACAGTTTATAAATGCTTTCACACATATTACCTTCAACAACCCCTAAATTACGGCCAAATTAAATTGTTCAGTTTTTTTTTAATTACTCCTGCATTTGCCAGTGTTGTTCCTATACTTGGAGTACCTTCTCTACCATCTCTCCCTGATGGTGTCTGCTCTTATTAAGGTGCACATGCTACTCTGTCATTTCAATTTAATTCAATAGAACAGATATTTATTGTGTGTATGCAGAGAACTACTACACTTGAGAAAGATAAGAAAGAGTCCTTGCCTTAAGGGAGTTTATCCAGGTGGAACTGACATAAATATAAATAACTAATATATATTATCTGACATCTTACATGAAACCTCCCCTGATCTCCAAGTCAGGTGCAATATCTCTGCCTCCTCTGATCTCCTAGGACTTTGTGGTCTTCTGATATTCCTCATATTCTAATCATAGTTAAAATCAGAGGACATATCTGGTTATCTGCCCATTTTCATATGGTCCATAAGCTAAGAATTATTTTTATATATGTAAATAAACTACATTACTTTACCTAGGTCTATGTCTTTACTCCCCTATTTGACTAAGTCTCTTGAGGTCAGGAACCATCTTCTTGCTTGTTTCTCTGTTTCCCTTAGCAACTAACACAAGGCTTTTGTATATAAGTCACAAATGTTCGGGAAATGGGATCAGATACACAGAGCTGGTCACACAACAGCAGGCAGGATTCACTTTGTCATTTTATCCAGATATAGCAGTGTTCTAGGTATGTTCTCTGGCTATGTTCATGAGCATTATGTATCACATAGGATACAAAGTGATAAAAAATTAAATTACATACAGTGGCAGAGTGTGAAGAACATGACTTGGAGTCTGGAGGGCTGTATTTAGATCTCAGCTGTAGGACCCTAAGCAAGGAATGTAGCTTCTCTGGGCCTGCCTGTTTTTGCATATATTACATGGGGAATTATAATACTTACACTATCTACCACACAGAGTAGTGTAGGATTGTTATGGAGAAAGCATTTAGAAAACCTTAAAGCTTTATAGAAACATGAACTAGGGAAGATGCATGTCTGTCTCCAGCCTCTGAATTGAGATAATGCGTCTAGCATCTAGCAGTGATTGTTACCATCCACCTAGGTAAGTGACCACTGATGCTTCCTACAGCAAGAAGCCTTGAAACTCTGCAGGAGGGGTTCAATGGGTCACCTCTGTGAAATCTGACTCCTAACTCCTGCCTGAGCCCATTCTGAATAGGACTACTGAAGTCTAAGCCTTCAGCCCTCCTAGAAGATAGTGACCACTCCTGCAGAACTGTCAGAGCCCCAAAAGCATCAGCCATAAGAATGGTAATGATGATCCCTCATAATGCATCACTGAACAAGTGGAAAGTCTCTAAAATCTAAGCTTTCAGAGTCCCCAGTTGTCCCGGCCATGTTCTGAGCCCCTCCCCATCTAGCAGGGATGCAGCCCTAAAGGATGTTGGGATGGGAAAAGGAGATCCTTTGAGAACATGACCAGGAAAATAATCAAATATTAGAATCATAGTTACAAAGGTTCTCAGAGCTCAAATATGAGATCTGGGAGGGTCCTCAGAACATAGAAAGTCAGCTGGGAAAGACTTCAAAAGAAAGAATGTCTGGGAGAGATAGGACAGCATAGAATGTCAGAACTGGGAGGAGCTTTGGAACACAGAATGTCAGAGTTGGGAGGAGCCCTGGAACACAGAATGGCAGAGCTGGGAGAGACCTTGGAACATAGAAAGCCAGAGCTGGGAGAGACCTTAGAACACAGATTATCTGATGAAGAGAACGTGGAAATTAGAAAGTTGAATATCGAAAGGGCCATAGGGACCATCAAGTCAAACTGTCTTACTTTACGAAGAAGGAAACTGAGCCCTAAGAAAGAGAAATTGGCTTTTCAAGGTCACACGGAAAATGAGTGATAGTCTAACACCAGACCAGAGTACAGATCTGACTTCCATTAAAATCCTCCAGGAACCAACCTTTGCAGCTCAAAGTCAGTTCCTTCATGGGACAAACACAACCCTCATACAGCCATGAGGTTTCTCAAGCTGCCTTTGTATTAACAAAAGAGGGTAGACACCAGGCAGGTGGGGGCCTGAGAGAGCAAACAAGCTCGAGGCAGAATATTGGCCACAAGGACACCTCCCCTGGGCCTCTGTGTGCTGAAGCCCTTTGAGGCTTCCTAGATGTTTGTACAGTGAGCTGCCTGGAACCAGAGGAGAGTTAAATATAGTATTTCCATCCCCACTGTACATCTTCCCGCAGAGGTACCCGAGAGTGCCACCTTGTGGTTTGGTCTGCGATCCTCTGTGTAATAAGACCATCTCAGGGGAAGAGACTTATCAAGATGGCCGCCTCAGGAAATACTTGGGGGGGGCGGGGTGAGAGTGGGGAGAGTGTGAGTGTGTGTGTGTGTGTGTGTGTGTGTGTGTGTGTGTGTCTTCCCTTTCCACTGCTGGCTGCTGCCCCACTTGTCTGGTTGCTAAATCACTAGCAACATGGCCTCCCTAGAAAGCTCCCGGAAGGAGTTTTCTGGCCTGGGCCTGAGCTGAGCCCTTCAGGCAGAGAAGCACCTACCATGTCAGTCAGGCTACAGAACTCCTCCAGCCTGAGGAGCATGTCTTCAATGGTGGCTTCTACGTCCTTTACCTGCAAAGGAAAGAACAGCCCAGGGGATTAGCTTTACTGGGCAGAAGGAAGACAAAAAACCCATTTAGAAAAAAAAATAACTTTTTTTTTAAAGGAAAGTGATATAAGGATGGATCAGTAGGATAAAGAATACAGGATTTTGGGTCAAAGACCTGAGTTCAGATCCTCAGTTTTGCTTAATTCCAGTGTGACCTTGGGTGATTCATTTTGCCTTTGGCTCCCTCCTTTGTGAAATAAGGGAGTTAGACCAGATAATCTCTACAATTTCTTTCCGGATTGGACATTTCTGTCCTCTAAAAGCTCTTCCAGCTCTAAATTCTGTCATCCTTTTGTCTTGTTTTTTTTAAACAACCAAATGATAAGGCAGGTCTAGAGAGAGGAAAAACAAAAGACAGATCACGAACCATTGCTAGATTAATTCATGTAATAAAAATGATAGATAACAATAATTATATCTCTAATTGTATTTTGTTTGTAAGCTTTAGAGTCGCATAACACTTTCCTCAAGAAAACCTTGAATGCAGATATTATTGTCCCTATTTTCAGATGAAGAAACTGAGGCTCAGAGAAGAGGAGTGGTTCACCCAAGATCACACCTTCAGTAAACGGCAGAGCTGAAATGAATCCTAGTGTCTGCACTCAGGGCCAGAAGGGAGAAGTGACTTGCCTAAGGTCACACTGCTAGCTGAAACTCCAACATCTCCTGCTGCTTTCTAGATATAGCTCTAGAACTCAGCCACTGGGAGATGCTAAGATTTCTGTAGGTAGCCATCCTCCTCCACCCCCAGCCCCAACCTGTGGGAAATTTCCACTTTTTCCCATCCATCTTTCCATGGGGAATTGATACTACTCACATTTATACATCTGGGTACTTTCAGACCAAAGGCTAGGGGTATAAAGACAGAAAAAAAAGCCCTCTGCTCAGAAACATCTTTAGGGCTGGAATATAAATAGTACAAAGTGAATGTAAAACTCTGAAAACTCTGTCACAGCTGGAGTTATTTTTGTGGGTAAATTGGGTTGGGGGAAGAAATAAAAACTGTGCACCATATTGATGGTTCCAGGGGAAGTGGAAAATGTGCAGGAAACACTCTTCTCCCCACCCCTCACCCCCAACAAAGCAAAACAAAAACACAATTGACACAGAGAAAAGTGTTTTCGAAACATTGACAAGAGCTGCCTAATCAGTGGCCAGGGCAGCCAGTCCTGCTAGGTAAGGCTAGGCTAGTTCCTTTCATTCATCCATGGAAAGCCAGGTGAGATGTAAAGGCTTCACTGAGGAGCCATGAGAAATCTAAACATTCTCTACAGAGAACTTGCTCAAGCCCAAGGAGGCTGAAGGTGAGCTAAATTTTTGTTCTAGGAAAGTCAGCTAGACAACACTGGCAATCTGAACCTCAGTCTCCACATCTGCCAAATGAGGTAGACGCTAGATGATGTCTAGTGTCCCTTCTGGCTCTATTTATGAGTCTATGAATAAAACATAACAAGGAAGGCAGATCTCTGTGTCCTACCTCATCCCCTAAAGAGAAAGAAAATCATACAATACATTCAAATGCCACACAGAAATAAATGACTTTTAGAACATCTACACTACAGGTGACAAAACAAACATGTTGCCTGCAACACTCTTTGTGTAGAGAAACCATTAAAACATCACTGGGAAATATTTGATAAAATGAGTAAAAATTTCCAAATATGTGGCCCATAGGGATCCTATTGTACTGTTTGGTGGCCCCTATTTCTACTTGAATTTGACACCTCCAGTCTAACCATTGTTTCATTAGTGCACATAATTGTGAAGAAAAGGTCAACCAGACAAGATAAACTATCTTTTCCCCTGAAATATATTCTCTAATATAGCCTTGCAAATAAGATAGCCACATTGTCCAAGCCACACACATTTTTAATCAGCCTGCTATCTTCATCATAAGCAGGAGAAAATGGATGATTTCAGTGTTCCCAGGAATAAATTCTCACTCAACTTGGGTGATCCAGTGTCTAACTTTGATATGAATAACAACAGAATTTATATACAGCTGTTATCTTCCTGGATTACTTGCTATATATCATCTAGTTCTACCCTCTTCATTTTACACATGAAGACACTGAAGCCCAGGGAGGTTAGGTCACTTGCCCAAGGTCACACAGAGGTAAGAGGTACCATTTGAATCCAGATCCTTAACTCTACCCTATATTATAATGTCTTCTCAAATAGGGACTACTATCCCCATCTTATAGATAAAGAAAACTGAGGCTTAGAAAGGATCAATTCAATTCAGCATTTAGTTGAATTAATAATGAATAACCAATGTGCATCATTAAGTACCGAGGATACAAAGACAAAAAAATGAAATAGATCCTGCTCTCCAAGAGGTTACATTCTACTGGCAGGATACAATATCTATCTACATAGGTAAGTAAATACAAAATATATATAATAGAGTACAAAGTAACTCCAAGACCTCCAGATTTTATCAACTGAGGAGATCAGAGATCTATAGGGCAGCTAATAAATGGCAGAGCCAGGTTTGTCTCAGATCAGTGCTCCCTCCACAACAACCATGACATTTGTCAAGGCTGTTCTTAGGAAGTCAAGGCTTCAATTTCCTCATCTATAAAATAAAAGGGCTGGGATCCACTAGACAATTTTTTAAAGTTCTTTCCAGCATTGATATTCTCTGAGTCTACCTCTCATGAGATACAAAATGAGTATTTTTCTTTCTGTTTGTGAACAATGAATTTCAACTTATTTTTCACATTTCCCCTTCTCTGCAGGGGCAAGAGCGCAGCCTTTCACACTAAACACAGTCAGAAATTTGGTGTAACAGCCATGTCCAGTCCATGGGACAGGACAACTGGCCCTAGAGTCCAGAGAAACCTTGTTCTAGTTCTTGCTGTGCTCCTGGATCATTCCATGGCCTTGAGCAAGTCACCAACCATCTCTATTCTTTGGTTTCCCCTGTCTGTGAAACAGGAAGGTCAGTCTCTATATACTCCTACTTTATAAGGATGTCACTAGTGGTGAACAACATAGCCAAAGAGATTGTGAGCTCTTTTAGAGAAAAGATTAAAGGTTTTCTTTTTTTCTTTTTTCTTTTTTTAAAATTCTGAGCTTATACCACATCACACCTATAAGATTGACAAACATGATAGAACAGGAAAATGATAAATGTTGGAGAGGAAGTGGGAGAGTTGGAACACTAATTCATTGTTGGTGGAGTTGTGAGCTCATTCAACCATTCTGGAGAGTGCTTTGGAACTATGCCCAAAGGGCTACAAAAATGTGCATACCTTTTGACCCAGCAATATCGCTACTAGGACTGTATCCCCAAGAGATCATAAAAATGGGAAAGGGTCCCACGTGTACAAAAATATTTATAGCAGCTCTCTTTGTAGTTGCCAAAAAGTGGAAATCAAGGGGATGCCCATCAATTGGGGAATGGATGAATAAATTATGGTATATGAATGTAATGGAGTGATATTGAACAAGAAGACTTAAGAGAAGCCTGGAAAGACTTATATGATCTGATGCTGATCAAAAGGAGGAGAACCAGGAGAACTTTGTGCACAGCAATGACCACAGTGTATGAGAGTTTTTTCTGGTAGACTTGCAACTTCATAATAATGCAAGAATTTAAAAAAAAAAAATTTCCAATGGTTTTCTAAGGCAAATGCCTTCCACACTCAGAGAAAGAACTATGGAATTCATTCACAGAATGTAGCAGATCATGTTTGTGTGTGTGTGTGTGTGTGTGTGTGTGTGTGTGTATTATGTTTTGATTTGTTATATGATTTCTTCCATTTATTTTAGTTCATCTATACAGAATGACTATAGTGAAAACGTATTCAATAGGAAAGTATATGTAGATCCTCTATAGAATTGTATGCTGTCTTGGGGAGGGAGGGGGGGTAGTGGGGGGTAGGTGCAGGGGGTAAAAATCTAAGTTTTATTGCAGTGATTGTATAACATTTAAATAAATAAATTTAAAAAAAGAAAAAAAATTCTGAGCTTAAACACCAAAAAGAAGCATTTCAAAATACATAGAACACAAAAGGAGTTTATATAAGAAACTGTGACTCCATTTCATTTTTAAATATATATACATAATATATACAATAAATTTCATACATTATTTTCTTTTTAAAATATTTTATTTTCCCTAATTACATGTAAAACAATTTTAACATTCATTTAAAAAATTTTAATTACAAATTCTTTCCCTCCATCCCTCCTCTCTTCTCTCTGAAACAGTAAGCAAACTGATATAGGTTATACAAGTGCAATCATGCAAAACATACTTCCATATTAGTCACATACATTACTTTCAAAGCTACCTTGCTATTCTGTACTTCCTTCTGAACTTCTTTCTTTTCTCCCAGTGCATTTTGAAAAATGTGTCAATTGCCCTCTTTTTTTTTGGACATCATTGTTGCTAACCCCTCACTCTCAATTAAAAATAGAGAAAAAGAAAAACGTAACAAATAAACATAAATAAAATTAATCCAGAGAGTGGTCATAACCAAAATATATGCCTCTTTATGCACCATGAGTCTATCACCTGTCAGGAGAACGGTAATATGTTTCATCATAGGTCCTCTGGAGGGGTCATTTTATTAATCTGACTTCTTAAGTCTTTCAAAATTATTTTTCTTTACAATATTGTTGTTATATAAATTGTTCTCCCTGTTCTATTCACTTCATCCTGCATCAGTTCATACTACACAACAAATTTTTAAAGCCATCTCTTTCATCATTTCTTACACCATGATAATATTCCATTACATTCAGACCTCACCATTTGTTCAGTCATCCCCCAATTGGTACCAAAAGGTACTCTCTTAGATTCTAATTCTGAAGGGTTTTTTTTCTTCCTTTTAATTCCCCTCTTCTTTAATTCCAGAAGCTAATTTTCCTTGTGAATGTACCCTAGGAGTCATACTCCCACTTTACATCCTTTCTCCCTCTTCCACATATTCCCTCATCTCCTCAGGATTGGAGGTTTTCAATGACCACTTGTCAGGATGTTGTCGAAGAGACTTCTGCTGAGAAACAGATCAGTCGAGATGACTACTGAGATCCCCTCCAGATCTAAGATTTTGACCCTTGTCTTTCATTTTTGAATTCCCAAAGCCAAGCACAGGGCCTTGTACATATCATTAGTGTAATCATCAACAACATCAAAGGTACTGCCATCTTTCCAGTGCCTTGGGTTCATACCCATAGTTTATCTCAGCTTCTCATGCTTCCTCATCACATATATCCAATCAGTTACCAAATCTTGCCATTTCTACTTTCACATTTCTCACATCTGACTCCTTTCCACTCATACATTTACCATGTTAGCTCAGGTCCTCATCACCAATCTCTCCCCTAGTTTATTGTAATAACCTCTAATTGGACTCTGTGCCTGAAGTCTCTCACCATTCCACTCCATCCTACACACCAGGGTCAAAGAAATTTTACTTAAGCACAGATCTTACTATGAGACTCCTCTACTCAATCATCTCCAGTGGTTTCCTAATATCTCTAGGATAAAATATAAACTCCTCTATTTAGCATCTAAAGTCCTATACAACCTGGCCCCAACCTAAGTTTCCAGCTTCTTTAGGCATTACTTCCCCTCCCTTATTGTGCAATGTAGCCAAAAAGGCCTTCTCTCTGTTCCTCACTCCATTTCCCATCTCTGTGTCCTTTCTGTGGCCATCCCACATTCCTGGAAAGCTCTTCCTCCTTACCTCCCCCACGTAGATTCCTTCTCTTCCTTTAAAATGAAGTCCAGGTACCATCTTGTGCCTTCCTCATTCCCCCAATTGCATCCTCCATTCAACTACCTTGTGTTTAACTACTTTGTATAACTTTATTTTTATTTGCTTTATATTTAAGCTATCTACATACATACTAATATATACTTATCTCTTCCATTAAAATGTATGTTCATTGAGAGTAGGGATTGTTTATTCTTGGTACTTGTATCCCCAGCACTAGCATAGTGCCTGGCACATAGAAAGTACTTTATAAAAATTTGTTGATTCATTGCTGAACACTGTCCTACATGTAGGAGGAGAAAAAGAGTGGATAGGATCAGAAATTACATTAAGGGTCATCTAGTCTAAGACCTTCCTTTTACCAATGAGGAAACTGAGGTGCAGAGAGGTAAGCTCACATACCTAAGGTCACACATCTAGAACAGCAGAACTAGGGCTGGAATTCCAACAATTCCACCAAAACAAGAGAATACATCCAGGGTACAGAGAATTATCCAGTTTTGCTGAAATATAGTAAATGGAGGGAAGCAATACGAGATAACAAAGGTATGGGGATTCCAGGTAGTCAAGATCCTTGAATGCCAGTCAGAAGCTGAATTTTATTTGAGAGACTGAGGATTTAAAAAGAACCAGAATTATATAGATCTATGTAGGAGAAAGCTTATTCTGGCAGCAATATGAGTGGAAATTGAAGGCAAGGTGAAATAGGGTACAGATTAGAGATGGGAAGGTCTTTAAATTTAATATATTCTATTTTTTCCCCAATTAAAATAATTTTTTGACTTTTTAAAAATAGTTTTGAGTTCCAAATTCTATCCTTCTCTCTATCTCCTCCCCCACTATGAGACAGTAAACAATCAAATATAGATTATACAATCAGATATAGGTTATATAGAGAAAGCCGTTAAAGAGGCTACTGTAATAGTCCAGGGAAGTGGTAATGGGAACCTGAACTAGGGTGGTGGCAGTGAGAATTAAAAAATAGGGTACATATTAAGAGATGGAATCATCAGGATCCAGGAAGTGATTGGATGGCAGAGAAGAGGAAAGGGAAAATCAGAGATTATCCTGAGAGGAAGTCTTGCATAGTAGATATATACTGAACTTTGACTCAGAAACATCTGGGTTCACATTCCATTTCAGATCCATTAGCTGTGTGACCATAAGTGACTTAATCTCTCTGAGCTTCATCTGTAAAAGGGTCAATAGTATCTGGTGAATCTACCTCAAAGGGTTGTTATGAAGCACAACTGAGATTTATACAGATATGTGTGTATGTATGTATATCTATATACATATTTATTTGTATACACATATATATGTGTACGTGTGTGTATATATATATATGTATATTTGCAAGCTTTAAAGTACTTTATCAATGGCTATTATTACTCTAAGAGTGTGAAAATAGGAGACCACGTGAATGGCTGTCACAACTAGAAAGAGTACAGTCATGAATAAATTTGGTTTGGTATATGTTGAATCTGAGTTGCCAGTGGTAGAACCAAGCGCATGGTGTCCCAAAGACAATTAAAGATGTAGACCTGGATCTCAGAAGAAAAGTCAGGATTATAAATATAAATCTGAGAATCCTCTACATGGAAATGCCAATTGAATCCATGGGAATGAATGAGAGAGCCGAGAGAGAATGCAGAGTGAGAAAATAAAAGGGCTAAGCAAGGACAAAGCTTTGGAGAACACTCGAATTAAAGGGTAAGAAAGAAGATAGTTTCTGAAGGAAACAGAGACAGCAAAATTGGTGAGCTAGGAGAACAACCAGGATAGCACAGTATCTCAAATCCAAGAAAGAGAGTCTATCTCTGGTCAGTAATGTCAAAAACTGAAGGAGTCAAGAATAAGGACTGAAATAAAGAAAACACACACATAAAATTAGATTAAACAATTCAGAGGTTAGTGACCATGTTACAGAAAGCAGCTTTTCAAAAGAGGGATGATTGGGGGTAGAGGAAGGAGAGGAAACCCATTTACAAGACAGTAAGAACAGTATGGATAGTGAGAAAGTGTAAGTGTGAGTCACAGAAAACTCTTTCAAGTTTAGCAATAACAAGAGAAAAATAGGAAACTATGGATGGATGCAACCAGGGAACATTTTTTTAGAACTGGAGAATTCTGAATATGTTTGCAGGCAAGTAAGAAGGAGCTAGTAGCATATGATGACCTAAATGACAAAAGAGAAAAGAGGCCTAATTAGGCAAGGTCTTGGAAGAGATCAAAAAGAATGGGGATCAAGGTCACAGACAGAGAAATTAGCCTAAATGAGTAGTTAAAGTAGCTGTCCTTTTGACTGGAGAGAAGGTAAAGGAAGAAGGAATAGAAAAAAAAATGTGAGAAACCTATAGAAGATGGTCTTATTCTTCTTAGTGAAATACAGCCTATTCCAAAACTCTTAGTGTAGTGTTCAATTTTCTTAAAACTGAACAAAGACTTCTGAGTCTCCGTGTAGAAGATGACATCATTTCCTTTAATTCACTAGGGGAGGAGGAATGGTGGTGGAAGGTGGTTTCATAGAATCATATATTTTC
Source organism: Bettongia penicillata ogilbyi (assembly GCA_023548195.1). Lineage (NCBI taxonomy): Eukaryota > Metazoa > Chordata > Mammalia > Diprotodontia > Potoroidae > Bettongia > Bettongia penicillata. Next base: position 22,377,645 of record JAJHZJ010000292.1, on the reverse strand, counting down.
CATCTGAAGGGACCTTAGAGGATATTGATGAGAAGAAGAAAAGGTTTGGAACAGTCATTGTGAAGGACATAAGGCAGATAATAGAAATAGAATAAGAAGACTATTGAGTAGAAACACGCATTGGTCTAGGTTACAATATCATGAATTTGTGATGGGTCAAACCAACTTGATTTCATAATGTTCTCCAGCCATGCTTAACAACTCTTAAGCAGGAACAGAGAAACTGTGGGGAGGGTAACCCATGGGTGACAGTTCACAGGTCACAAGCCCCCAAAGGTAAAGGGGGAGGGAGTCTCAAATGACAAACCACTGAATTAGGGGTGGGTATGAAGCAAGAAAAGCTATAATAAAAGAGATAAACCAGAGGAGAATAGATGAGTAGAGTCCAAAACTTATGATAAGAGTAAGGGACCAGGGTAGGGAAAAGATCTGTGACCTCACTGGTAGAGGAAACTCTCAGATAAGGAAACTCCCTCTACCAAAGCAGCTCTGCACTCCCTCAGCAACTTAGAATCTAAGAGAGTTGCCTAAAGTGATAGTGCCAGAGTCAAATAAAAACGGATTCCTGCAAGTTACACAGTTCCCAATTATATTTTCCTATGCTTCAGGCTGAACCCAGGAATTTTGTTAGCCTGTGGGATACATCTAGCCTCTGGGAGTTTAAACAACTTATCAGGGTCAGAGAGCCAGTACATGTCAGAAATGGAACTTGAACTATTCTTTTAGTCACCTAGGTGTGTAAGCTAGGAGGCGTCCTCAACTCTTCACTCTCACCCCAGACCCCAGACTAAATCTGTTGCTAATTCCACCTCCCCTTCTAGGTGGCCAAGTGGACAGAGCACTGAGCCAGAAGTCAGGAAGTCCTGAGTGTTCAAATCTGGTTTCAGATTTGAACTGTGTGACATCAGGCAAGTCGCTTAACCTCTGCCCACCCCAGTTTCCTCATTTGTAAAATGGGGATAGGGGGTGGAGCCAAGATGGCGGAGTAGAAAGACTCACGGATGCTAGCTCCGAACCCACACCCATATTGAATAGCAGCTGCGCCTGCCGCGGAAAGCCCATTTGAATCTCAGACCCCAAGCACTAGCTGGGCAGATCTAGGCTGGGGTGGACAGGAATCTCAGAAGTCAAGTAACTGGCTGGGAAAATGTCCAGAAAAGGGAAAAAAAATAAGACTATAGAGAGCTACTTTGAGGGGGTACAGATGTTCCTGCCTTTCAATTCTGATGATGAGGAACTATTCTTACCATCAGGGAAAGACATGGAGGTAGGGGCCTCTGTATCCCAGACATCCCAGGTGGATGTCCGGTGGGCTCAGGCCTTGGAAGAGCTCAAAAAAGATTTTGAAAATCAAGTTAGACAGGTGGAGGAAAAACTGGGAAGAGAAATGAGAGAGATGCAAGAAAAGCATGAAAAATGGGTCAATACCTTGATAAAGGAGACCCAAAAAAATGCTGAAGAAAATAACACCTTGAAAAATAGGCTCACTCAATTGGCAAAAGAGGTTCAAAAAGCCAATGAGGAGAAGAATGCTTTCAAAAGCAGAATTAGCCAAATGGAAAAAGAGGTTCAAAAGCTCACTGAAGAGAATAGTTCTCTCAAAATTAGAATGGAACAGATGGAGTCTAATGACTTTCTGAGAAACCAAGAAATCACAAAACAAAACCCAAAGAATAAAAAAAGGGAAGAGAATGTGAAATTTCTCATTGGAAAAACAACTGACCTGGAAAATAGATCCAGGAGAGACAATTTAAAAATTATGGGACTGCCTGAAAGCCATGATCAAAAAAAGAGCCTAGACATCATCTTCCATGAAATTATCAAGGAAAACTGCCCTGATAGTCTACAATCAGAGGGCAAAATAAGTATTGAAAGAATCCATCAATCACCACCTGAAAGAGATCCAAAAAGAGAAACTCCTAGGAACATTGTGGCCAAATTCCAGAATTCCCAGCTCAAGGAGAAAATATTGCAAGCAGCTAGAAAGAAACAATTCCAGTATTGTGGAAATACAATCAGGATAACTCAAGATCTAGCAGCTTCTACATTAAGGGATCGAAGGGCGTGGAATAGGATATTCCAGAAGTCAAAGGAACTAGGACTCAAACCAAGAATCACCTACCCAGCTAAACTGAGTATAATACTTCAGGGGAAAATATGGTCTTTCAATGAAATAGAGGACTTTCAAGCATTCTTGATGAAAAGACCAGAGCTGAAAAGAAAATTTGGCTTTCAAACACAAGAATGACAAGAAGCATGAAAAAGTAAACAGCAAAGAGAAGTCATAAGGGACTTAACAAAAGTGAACTGTTTACATTCCTACATGGAAAGACAATATTTGTAACTCCTGAAACTTTTCAGTATCTGGGTAGTTGGTGGGACCACACACACACACACACACACGTACACGCGTGCACTCACACACACATACACACATGCACGCACATACAGAGACAGAGAGAACAGAGTGAATTGAATAGGATGGGACCATATCTTAAAAGAAATTAAGTTAAATGATGAGAGAGAAATGTAGTGGGAAGAAAGAGGGTGAAATGGAATGGGGTAAATTATATCTCATTCAAGAGGCAAGCAGGAGACTTTTTAGTGGAGGGAAAAAGAGGAGAGCTGAGAAAAAAAAAAACAAGAAGTTTACCCTCATCACATTCGACTAAAGGAAGGAATAAAATGCACACTCATTTTGGTATGAAAACCTATCTTACAATACAGGAAAGTGGGGGAGAAGGAGATAAGCAAGCGGGGGGGATGATGGAAGGGAGGGCAATGGGAGAAGGGAGCAATTTGAAGTCAACACTCAGGGAGGGACAGGATCAAAAGACAGAATAGAAACAATGGGGGGCAGGATAGGATGGAGGGAAATACAGTTAGTCTTACATAACACGACTATTATGGAAGTCATTTGCAAAACTACACAGATAGGGCCTATATTGAATTGCCTGCCTTCCCAAAGGGAATGGGTGGGGAGGGAGGGATGGGGAGAATTTGGAACTCAAAGTTTTAGGAACAACTGTTTAGTATTGCTCTTGCTACTAGGAAATAAGAAATACAGGTAATGGGGAATAGAAAGTCATCTAGCCCTACAAGACAAAAGAGAAGATGGGGACAAGAGAAGGGAGGGATGATAGAAGAGAGGGCAGATTGGTGATAGGGAAAATTAGATTGCTTGGTGTATTGGGGTGGGGGAAGGGGAGAAATGGGGAGAAAATTTGGAACCCAAAATTTTGTGAAAATGAATGTAAAAAGTTAAATAAATAAATAAATAAAATAAAATGGGGATAACAACAGCACCTACCTTCTAGAATTGTGAGGACAAAGCAAGATAATACTTGTAAAGCACTTTGCAAACCTTAAAGTTATACATATACATATGTACACACACACACACACACACACACACACACACACATTGGCTATTGTTGTTGCTATTGCTACAACAACCTAGTCCAGGCTTTTATCATCTCCCACCTGGACTCACCTTGCCTCCAGAACTTAGCACAGTGCCTGACACATAGTAGGTGCTTAACAAGTATTTATTGATTGACTATTTAAATAAAGTGCTAACTAATCGTCTTGCTAACCTCTTCCTTCTCCCATCCATCTACCAAGCAGCTGCCAAATTGGTATTTCTATAAAGCCCAGGCTTGACCATGTCACTCTTTCATCCTAAAACCTCCACTTGCTCCATGTTCTCTCTAGGATCAGATACAGACTCTTCAGAGCAGCGTTTAAAGTCCTTCACAATCTGGCTCCGGATCTCTCCTTCCAGGCTGATTAGCTGTATATCCCTCATACATTCTACACTCCAGCCCAAATGACCTAGTTGGTGTTTTCGACATACAACATCCCATCTCCCACTAAGGTTTTGACAGAGACCATCCCTGGTACCTGGAATGAATCCCAGCATCTGCCTCTTAAAACCCCTACCTCCCTTCAAGAGGCCCTTCCTTATCCCCCTAATTGCATATGCCCTTCCCTAATCTCTGTATATTTGGTTAGTAAATAGCCTGTATTTACTAATCTGTGATCATGTTGGATTCTCTGAGCAGAAAGTCAGCATTTTTAAAAACTGGGACTCTTCATTTTTAACTTGTATCCTCAACTTCTGCGCCTGGCACGGAGAAAGCATCTAATAAATACTTGGTGATTGATTGAATTAAACCTCAGTGAAGTACTTCAAGAAATGTGCTCTTTAAATCTGATAAATATTACTTGTGTAATATTACAAACATCATGGCTTGAACAACAGTTTTCCAACCAAACTTCTGATCTTCTGTCAAAGTTACAGACCTGACCAGTGGCTGACCTAAGAATTGTCCTCTAAAATGTCACAAACAGGGGCAATTCTTCCTTATCTGGTTCACCTAGTGAAAATAAACCATCTCCCCTACATATGGTATCAACAGCCTCAGACTTGAGGGGCAGGTAGGCCTCAGGGCAAAGAAGTCATACATAGCTTGTTAGAAAGGCCTGTGGACTCATTCCTTTCCAAAATCTTTAGAGTAATGCAGACATTCATCTGTTTGGGATGGTTAAGAAAAAAAAAAGAGGTTGTTATATATAGAGGCAGAAGAATGGACTTGACCACTAAACACCCATAAAACTTTAGGACTACATGATTCCACAGATACAATCTGATCACTTAGAAGCTTAGGAAATGAAGTCTCTTTCAATGAATTTCTTACTCCTAACAGTCCAACGCTTTTAGCAACATGATCGCTAGTTGATTGAGGGGAAAAGAAAAACAAAGTAAAACAAAACAAAAACACTTAGATCAGTCTTCAAACTACCCCCTCCAACTACAGTTACTTCCCTCTTCCTTTCACTTTCAGATTTCCCAAAATAAGTGATTTATACCTGTTGCCTCTATTTCTTTAAAAAATATGTATTTTATATTGATATGGTTTGTCTTGACACAATAGACACTTCCCAACAAATATACAAACCCACCTTCCCACACACATTCCTCGAAAAAAATATTAGTATATCCATTGCTGACAGAAAAGAGAGAAATGTCCTTTAAATTTAACACTATGTTACTGATATTAACTGTTGCATTTGGTCAGAGTTCTGTTGCCACTTAACATTTTCTTTATTTACACTGGTGAAGTCATTGTGCATCCTTTTCTTTTGTCTATTCTCTCCACTCTGCAGGAATTCATAAGTGTTCCATGTTTCTATGAATTCTTCATAGTCATCGATTCCTTACAGCCAAGTCATATTCCATTACTCTCATATGTCCAGCCATTGCACAACTGTCAGGTCCATATTTTATTTTCAGGTTGTTGTTATCACAAATAATGTTGCTGTAAACATTTTTGTACATAAGGATCTTTTCTTGCCATCAAAAATCTCCTTGGAGCATAGCCCTAGTAGCAGTCTCTGGGCCAAAGGGTACAAATAGTGTAGTAACTGTTCTTACTTAATTCCAAACCATTTGCAAGAACAGCCAAACCAATGGAGAGCTCCACCAGCAAGCAATTAGCATGGCTATCATCCTAACACCTCTCCAACTGCTTTTTCACCTTTTCTCGCCTTTGCTGTGCCACTCCCTTTTATTCAGCACCCAGACCCTCCCTAATCCCCAGCAATCTGGTTTCTACCTGCTGCACAGTATCTTGCCCTCCCCCTACCTCTATGACCACTCCTCCAGTCTCCTTTGCTAACTTCCTCCTTCCTACTCCTCAGCTCTGGACATTCCTATAAACGTAGTTCTTAGCCTTTTGCCCTTCTCTCTTCCCTTTGTGCTAACAAGCATATCATAGACTCAGAATTAGAAGAAATGCAGGCACTATCTACTCCAACCCTTACCTAAACTTCTACAAAATGCATGACATGGTCAGCCAATGTTGCTTAAAGGGACGAGGGGGATCCACAACCACCCAAGTATCCCCTTGTGCTCTACTTGTTAGGAAGTTTTTCCTTACCTAGAAACAAAAACAATCTTTTTTGTACCTTCCACTGGCTGTTCCTGATTCTGCTCTTAGTGACCAAGCTGTACAAATGTGATGTTTCTCCCACACGATAACCCTTTGGGTGCTTGAAGATGGAGGTCACATTTTCTCTCCAGACTAAATGTCAGAATTTCCATCAACTCTTAAGCTCTTTCACCATCCTGGCCATTATTATCCTCTGGATGTTCTCAAATTATCGATGTGTTTCCTTAAATGCGGTGACCAGTTAAGGACAGGAATTGGGTCTGGACCTGTGATTTTATTGGTGCAGAGACCTCTAACACAAAACTCCCTCTGCCAATTCATACTGGCAGTTTCTCTGCAACTGAAGTCTGAGTTGCCTAGAATGCAACTCTTGGGTTGCCCAGCATCATACAGTCAATATCTTTCAGAGATAGGATTTGAACCCTGTGTTTGAGTCCAGCTTTCTATTCACTATGCTACACTGGTCATGATCATGGAGTGGTTAGCACTCATTATTGTGATGGCCAGAACCAAACATAATATGCCAGATTTGGTCTGACCAAGGAAGAGTCCAATGGGCTATTATTACCTACTTATTCCTCATGCCTTTCATGGTGTACTCAACAATCAAATTGGGGATTTTTAGCTTCCATATCATAGTGTTGATTCATATGGAGCCCACTAAAACACTCAGATGATTTTCACACAAACTGTGGTCTCTCTACTCTCCTGTATGTTGTTACTTACGAACTTGGAAGTCAAAAGTTGTACACTAACATATTAAGTGATAGGACTGGCTAGAGGTCTTTAAGATGTAAAAAAACTGATGCCCAGATGGCCAGTATTATCATGATTATGATTATTAATAACACATTGATCTAGTGCTTTAAGTTTTTCATGCACTTTCTTCATAACAAACCTGTGATATACTCAAAACAAGGATTATTAACTCCCAGTTTAAAGATGAGGCAACTGAGGCTCTGAAAGGTGAAATGCCTTGGCTATTAAGTTTCAGAGGCAAGATGAAGTGACTTTCCCTAGCATGAACAACACACTGAGATAAGAAGGAAAAGTCTTTCCTTAGATATTTGAGTTCCCCTTAGTTTTCACTAATGATAGAGGTTTACCTGAGGACCACAAATATTCGGAAGGCCTCCCTGTTTTCTCTCTATAAAGTGAAACATAAGGTTGGACACAATTCAAGGAAGACCAGTTTGCAACTTTGCAAAAAGCCTTCTTGATTCCTGTTCTTCTTGCCTCTACCCCAAAGTGCTAAGAAAATGAGTTCTTATTATCCCAACAACCCTAGCACTCACTCCTTCTCTGAGGTCATCAAACTTCCACATCTTTCCTGAAGAAATTCAGACCAGACCCAGGAAAAGGGTTTGTCTGAGTCCCTTTGGAATCTTCCATAGTTAAATGACTTTATTTCCCTCTGAGGCCTTCCCTGTTCAGCATAATGGGTCCCCATAGTTCGTTTATCTTCTGCTCTAGAAAATAAACTTGGAACAACTTTGAAAGACTTGAGAATTCCACCTGGCACAATGACCAAACTCAATTCCAGAGGCCTAATGGTGAAGGACACTACCCACCTCCAGAGAAAGAAGTGATGGACTCAGGTTGCAGAGTGAGATGTACGTGTGTATATATGTGTGCCCCTACATGTACATACATATATGTATAAGTATATGTATGCACATATGTGTATGTTAATGTTTTTTATTGCACATATGTGTATATATGTGTGCATGCATATACACTCATGCCACATGTATGTATATAAAAATCTCCAGACAGGGATAGGAATTGGAAACAGACTTGTGATTTCATGGGTGTATGCATGTATATGTATGTTTATTACAAGGACATCTATATATCTTTAATAAAAACACATATACCTTTTTAGTAAAAAGAATCCTTAAACATGAATAGTGAGTCAAATCAAATTACTGAATTAGTAATGTCCAAATACATAAATACATATATGTGTAGGTGTTTATAATTACTGCATTGGTAATGTTCAAATACACACACCCATTACCAATCAATAATTTGTTTTGATTTACTATGCATGTTTATTGCAAGGATTTTCTTTTTCTTTTCCAATGGGGAGAGGGGAGAGATGTAAGAGAGAGAAAAATGATTTTTTGTTCATCAAAAATATATATACATATATAAGTATACATGATTAGATGCATATACAGAAAAAGTAAGAAGAAAATCAATTCAGCATAAAGCAGGCTCTTGGCTAGGGGTTTCACGGACATTCCAGGATCAGGATGTTCTGCTCATGACAGAAGCAGCTCACATTTCTTGGGCTCTTTAAGATCTACAAAATGCTTTTTTCCCCAACAACCCTAGAAGACAAGGAATGTAAGTGTTGTTATGCCTCTTTTACAGATGAAGCCACTGAGGCTGAAAGAAGCAAATGATTTGCCCTGGGTCATGAAACTATTAACAGGGTCAAAAGACATGAGCACCAAATAGGCCTTGAAGAGGCTCAGTGTTGAGCCCAAGGTCAGGGCTGTTTCCATTACACTGAAGCGTGGGGCCTGCCCACAGCATCTCTAGCTGCAGCTGGAGGGAGAACAGCCCCAGACTCCGCCCCCAACTCCTGACCTATCAGCGCAGAGTGAAAGGCCAAAGAACTCAGGCAGGAGGCAGCTGACAGAGACAGCCTGGCCTGCTCCCAGCAACATGGGCAAAGTAACTGGAGGAGTCCCAGCCCTGGTTCTGAACTCCAGCAATGGGGGGAAAACAGGAAAAAAGGCCCCAGTTGGGGGTGAAGCAGAAGGTTTATTCTTCTAGCATGAGACTTTAGGATGGGGGCTTTAGAACTGGAGGGCACTTTAAATAAAATAACCCTTTTATTTCACAGCCAAGGAAGCTGGAGCTCAGAGAGGGGAAAGGACTTGTTCAAAGTCACGCAGCCAGGAAATAGCAAAACTGGGACTCAAACCCAAGTGCTCAACTTCAAATATAATGCTGGCTAGACTATATCTAGACTCAGACCACATTCTCCTATGCTATACTGCCTCCTCTTAGAAATGGAATTTACTCTCTCATTTAGAAGAGGAAACAAGTAGAAAGGTCATTAGTGGATTAAGATCATCTTGAGGGGAGCTCCCTAATGAAGCACCCAAGGGAGCCATGCTTGACCCTGCATTGTTGTACATTGTTGTGACTGTCACATGGTGTGTTTATCTAATTTGTAGGTGAGACAAAGCTGAAAAGGAGAGCTAAAACTTTGGATGATTCTGTTAAGATCCAAAAAAAGGTCTTCACAGTCAAGAATAATGGACTTAAAAATAAGTTAGGATTTAATAGAGAGAAGTTTGGTGGCTCAGTGGATAAGGCACCAAGTTTAGAGTCAGGAAGACCTGAGTTCAAATCCAGCCTCAGACACTTACTAGATGTGTGACCCTGAGCAATTCACTTCACTCTGTTTTGCTTCAGTTTCTTTTCTGTAAAGTGGGCTAGAAAAAGAAATGTCCAAGAAAACTCCAAATGGGGTCATGAAGAGTTGGGTATGACTGAAAACTACTGAACAACAGTGGAGCATAAGATCATAGATCTTTGTTAATCAAAAAACAATTATTAAATTTACATACAAAAAAGAAAAAAAGAAAATCAGTTTGGCATGAAGTAGGCTCTTGGGTAAGGGTTTCCCAGACCTTTAGAACCAAGATATTCTAAAGCCCTCTAATCTAACCCTCTTATTTTACAGATGAGGAAATCAACATGTAGAGTGACTTAGCCAACATCATATAGGAAGCAAGTAGAAAAGCCAGGTCCTCAGACTTCAAAACTTGAGTTCTTTCCATACTATTTTTTCTTGAGTTACAAAAAAATGAACTCTATAAGATGGAGGAAGAATGGCTGGATAACAACTTGTATGAAAGTCTTAGGATTTTAGTAGACTACAAGTTCAATGTCAATGTGTAATATGACAACCAAAAACCAAAACAAAACACTTAGTGTGTTCTTAGGCAGCGTTAAAAGAGAATGGAAAAATCAGAGGTCATAGTCTTACTTCAGTCTGTTCTGGGCAAACTCCAACTGGAATACTGTACCCAGATGTGGCATTGTATTTAAGAAGAGTAATGACAGACAAGGTAGAGGGTGACCAGGCTAGTGAAAGACCTGGAGACCACAATATCTGAAGATCACTTAAAGGATCTAGGGAGGCTTAGCCTAGAGAACATAAGTCAGGGGAGATATAAAAACTGAAGGGCTGACATGTGGGAAAGGCATGAATGTGTTCTGTTTGGCTCCAGAAGATAACACTAGGAGTAATGGGGTAGACATCTCCAAGAGGCAAACTACCCAACCTCATTGTAAGGACAATGCTCCTACAAGACTACCCTATCCAAAAGTGAAATAGACTGTCTTGGAGGACTTTATAAAAAATCTTTACATGAAAACTGGATAAACATTTGTCAGTTTTAGGAGAGGAGATTCCTGTACTGGTGGACAGAGATGGCCTCTGCTGAGATTTCTTCCAACTGTTAGATTCTGTGATGGTACCAATGAGCAGAAGGCAGAGACAGGCAGATTACAGAGTGACATGGTGGGGGAGGGGGAGAGCCAAATAATTAGCTGTCAAGTGGAATGAACTACTTTGAGAGGTAGTGAGTTCCCCATCACTATAGACTATAGGCAAAAGTTAGATGAGCATCCAGGATACTGGATACAGAATTCATTCATTGAGCAGGGAATTGTGCTATATTCTGCTTATTATATCTTTCAATTTTGACGTTTTATTTTTTATGGAACCTGCCAGCACTGACATTCTATGTTTGAGGTTACCTTCCAGCTCTGAGATTTTAAATTCTATTTTCTAAGGTCCTCTCCAGCTCTTACCTTCTCTAATAATCACATCCCAGAGAAGGAGAAATGGGATTGTGGATCAAGATGTCTCTGTTTAGCTATACCTTTCGGGTAAAGGGAATTTTGCCCTGGCCAGCATTGGGTTCATCTGTACTAAAGAATTTAAAATGTTGAGATAGCTTTCTTCTCTCACTCAGATAAAATTCATCACTCTAAAACCTTATATTTCTAGATTTTTTAGAAAGCAATCCTGAGTGCAGAGAAGGTAAGAGCACTGGATCCACAGTCAAAGGGCTTTGGTTCAAATTCTAGTTCTGCCACTTACTATGTGACTTTAGAATCAAGTTATTCCCTCTCCATATGCCTGTTTTCCCAGCTATCAATTGAGGAAGGTGTACTCCCTCATACTTTCTCAAACGTTTTTTTTTACATCACAGACTTGCTTGGAAGTCTGATGCAAGTGCCTAGTACCTAGTAAGCACTTAATCAGTGTTTATTGACTGTCTGGCTAAAGCCTATGGACATTCTCTGATCAATGTTGTTAAAGGCATAAAATATGTAAGATTGCAAAGAATCACAAATTCTATTGAAATAAAGATGTAATTTTTCCCAACCAAGTCCATGGACCCCTTGAAACCCATTCATTCACCCCAAGTTAAGATCCACTGGGCTAAATTATCCCTAGAGTCCCTTATATTTCTGACAATCTGTGAACTTGACACCTTGAGGCTTCTTCTAGAAACGAACTATGAACTTTCCCCCAAAGGAGGAACTTGGAACTGAAAAAAAAAAAAGCCAGTGACAGGAAACCCCCAACCAAACAGTCTGCAGCATGTGCCCATTGGCCAACCAGAACAGAGCTTCAGAATAATGTCCCTTCACCAGCAGCCTCCTTCTGCCACCCCTTCCTCCCCCCTCCCCAGGAAACCAAGATTTCAATGGCCTACCTGAATAACAATAACGGACATTAATACAGCACTTTAAAGGGTTACAAATCAACCAGATTTGGCTCCCTTGATCCTCACAAGAACCTTGTGAGACCAGCAGTGCAAGTATATTATTTCCATTTTATTACTGGCTACGAAGGAACAAAGCTGGGGCCTTCAAACTCCAAATCTAATACCCTTTAAACCAAATGACATTATCTCTTCCTTCACTGCCTCCTCTATCAAAAATGCTATTTGTTCTTCTAAGTTGAACTAGAGCGATCGAAGGGAAACTGAGGCTCAGAGAGGTAAAATAATTATCCTAAGGTCACAGAATTAGTGAATGACTCAGCAGGCATTTAAACATCAACCTTCTGATTTTAACTACTGTGCTCTTTTCCATCTCACCATGTAAAGGTCAAAAATCACTCCAGAGAGGCTCTGCCAAATTAACAAGGTCAAAGGACATGATCTAGCCAGGCCTGGTCCCCACTGGACTTTTATTTCTAAGGACAACACTGCCACACTTAAGACAGAAGCTTAAATTTTAGATTCTAGTCTCAGTTGTGTTATCAACTAAACATGTGACTGTAAGTAAGTCATATTCCCTTCTCTATGCTTCTATCAAATAAGGGTATTCGATGACATGATTGCTAAGGTACCTTCCAGCTCTTAAATCCCATGATACTACAACATGATCAGGGTCCTGATTACATTCCTAAAATCATTTTTTAAAGATGTATTTTAAAAAAAAACCACTCCTACCCTTGTTCCTTGGTTCTAGCTTTAGTTCTTTCATTAGCTGTGTGACCTCAGGCAAATCACTTCCCCTTTTGGGACCTCAACTTCCTCATCTGTCCAATTAGAAGGCTGAAGATTTAAATGGTCTAACAGGTCTCTTCCAGATGGGATAGTCTATGACACTGATCCTTTCTGATCGTATCTTTTAATATTTTCATTAAGTTCAGCTTACTATGTTATAATGATTGAGATCTACTGATGAATTGATTTCAAGGGAGAAGCAATGAATGGCTCTAAGCCCCTGTACATTCTCTTTCTTAACTATTTCTATTTGCAAATAAATTGTACAGGCTTTTTAAATGGGTCTGTTGCTGCACACTAGTAATGAAAAAGTACTTCAACTCTTTCTACATTTGGTCCCTTACCAATGCTAGTGATCCTATCTCTTGTGTAAGCAAAGGAGAATCCTGAATAAGGCAATTAATTTAAGACACATCACATCTCTCAAAGGCCATCCCTAACAGAGAAAAAAATAAAGTCTTCATTTAGCTGCTAGGCACAATGACATATCCCTATTTTGAAGAGAGAAGATGGGAGTGAATAGAGCCTAAAACAAAACAAAAACTCAAGAATGGGCAATACTGGGCACAGGTTTAATTTCCTTCCCTGGGAAACTCCAAATGAACTCAGAGACCTGAGTATCTTTTTTTCTGACACTGTCACAAGCTGGAGTGTATGGCTGGCTGTCCAGCTGACAGGGTTGTGTTTGGTTTTTTTAAAGTATATTTCTTTTTCAGTGACAGGAAGGGGGAATGTTATGCTGATAAAAGGTCATCTTGAAATCATGTCAAGAGCAGTCAAGGGAACTCAGGATCAATGTATTCTGGAGATGAAAGGGAACGCTGAGATCATCTAGCCCAACCCCTAAAGATTGTAAGTGATTTGCCCAAGGTCACACAGCTAATAAATAGCAGAAGCAGAATTCAAATCCAGAGCTTCTGAATCCAGGTCCAAGGCTCTTTCCACTAAGCCATGAGGACTTATTTTTGCCTAGAGAAAGTTAGTAAGTAGGACTTGGTCCCAGTCTTCAACTGTTTAAAAGGCATGTAAAAAAAACCCAACTGGTAGAAATTACAGGAACTCAGCTCAACTGCAAGAACTCCTAACAATCAGAGCTGTCCAACACAGCTGTTTCATAAGATAGTGAGCCTTCTGTCACTGGATGTGTTCCAGGTGAAGCTGGCTGTTGTTGAAGGGATTCTGCTTCAGGAGGGCACTAGCCTATTTGACCTCTGAGGTCCTTTCCCTCTTTCAGACTTGAAGATTCATGACTTCAAAGCATAGACTCCAGTTGACAAACTATCTCACTCCCCTTGAGTTGATAAAATGGAGATCAGGTGGCCCAGTGATCTGATGGAGTCTTTGCGGTCCATTAGGCTGATAACGAGGGAAGAGAGAGAAAGTCAAGCTTCTGCTTTCTTCCTTTTACGTGTCGCCTTTCCACAGTTGGAAGTAAGATCCTTGAGGGAAAGGGGGTGGGAGGACGAAGGACTTAAGACTTTATTTCAGTTTTGTGCGAGAACCACTGATACCCAAGGATCTGCATATCAAAGCTAGACTGAACCGCCTTGGGATAAATGCCTGGGTCCGGGTTCCTCATCTCATGGCTTCCCAGTGACAATACTAGGATAACAGGAAAACTCCCCAGGGAATCCCTGGGCGGATCTAGGTTAGCAGTCGTTGGAGCATTTAGAGCAGCACCATCCCCTAGAGGATCCAGCCTCTTCCACCTGAATATATTCATCCTCCATCCCACCTACTGGAGGACAGCCCCCGCTAGGCCCCTGCGCACATGGCATCATCATGGGCAGGCGCCTCGGAGCAGAATGCCAGAGCAGGCAGAGACACAGCTTGCCCTATCGCAGCCGAAGGTACCCCAGAGCTCATTCGGTCCGCCCCGCTCTTTCCCGGCGGAGGAGACCGGAGAGAATAGTAACTTGTCTGGGTGGGGAACGCAGCGGACCCCACGGGGTAGAACAAGTCCTCACCGTCAAAGTTTGGCCTCCCTCACTTTCTCCTCCGCCCCTCCCGCTCCCACTTTCCCAAGGCGGGTTAACCCTTAGAGCCCGAGCTGCCCCTTGGGGTCCTACCTCGGCCCCGGGTTCGGGGGTGAGGAAGAGGGCGAGCTCCTGCGCCCCGCTGTGCAGCGGCTCGGGCTGCGGCTCCGACTGCTCCCTGTCCCCAGCCCCGTCCCCGTCCCGGTCCCGGTCCCCGTCCACCAGGAGCATCATGAAGGCAGCGGCGGCCGCGGCTGCCGGACCCGGCTCGGGCACGCTCATTTCAAAGGCTCCTCCCAATCGTGCCCCGCTTCCCCGCCGCCCCCGGCCCTGCCCGGCTCCTGCCGGCAGAGGTAGGGCAGGTGCATGCAAATTCGGGGCGGTGGAGCGCCGCCGCTGGTCCCGCCCAGCCCCCGCCGCCTACGCCCGCGGGGAGCCCGTGCTGGGGCCGGCCGCCGCCGCTGCTCAGCCCGCTGATGCGGCTGCTGCCGGAGCTGCCGCCGCCGCGATTGCCGCCGGCGCCGAGGCCGGGCGCAGCCCAGGGGCGCGGCGGGGCTGCCACCCAGCGGCGCGCGGCCGGTACTGCAGCCCCGGGCCCAGCCCCGGCCGCTCTCCCGCCTGGGTCCCCGCGGAGCTCTGGCTGCCTCCGCCTCCCCGCTCTCTAAGGTTCCTCCCCTCCTCTCCTCCATGCAACTGGAGATGGGGACGGCTTAGCAGCAGGACCTTGGCGGGGTAAAGTGGGGCGGGGCCTCGGGGGACCCTGGCTGCGGAAAGGGGAGCTCTGGTCACTTTCTGCGCCAGACCAGGATCCCTCCCCTTCTCCAGCCCCGAGCAGTCGTGCGCGGGGCGCTGTCCCCAGGCCCAGGAACTTGGACTCTCGTTTCCCTTGGGGTTTCCCTGGGCATCTTCTTCTGACTGAATTCCTGACTGAAATCGATGGCTTTCCTTTTCAGAGAGGAAGAGGTCAGAGTGGGAGACCCAGCCTCATCTTTGATCCCTCCCTGCCCCTCTTTCACCGAACCTTGTGCCCCATCAGAGATGGAATCCCAGACCATTAATGTATGGAATTAGAATAGCGGATTGTCGGTGAGAAGGAACCTTAGCTCCATAGAGCCGGAGGGGCCTTAGCAGGGCCAGCCCCCTCACTGTACAGGGTGGGAGTGAGAGGTTACGTTGGTGACTTGCCCAGGACCATGGAGCTCTTTGGTGTCTTAGCAGGTTTTTGTGGTTTGTTTTTTTTAACGCAGGTCTTCCGATACTGCGTCCGGAATGTTTCATGGTACCTCTCTGGCTCTGGCCCAATACCCTAATTTTACCAATAAGGGAACTAAGGTCCAGCGAGCAGAAGTGACCTGCCCAAAGTCGTGGGGTAAGTTTAGCAGCAGAGCTGAACTCTGGTCTCTAAACTCTCTGTTGGGGGTAGAAAGAGGCAAGCCTGAGAAAGCTTTCCCCTCTCTGCCTCTGAGGAGTGAAATTCCCAGTTCTCTACTGCATTTTCTCAGTAACTGACCCATACGCTAAACCTATAGCCAAGTGGCAGCATTAAAACTCCCAGAAAGCCCGCTAGCCAAAAGGGCAAAGGGACTGCCTAGCAGAAGGGGAAAACTGGCTTCATTAGAAACAAATTAACCCCTGCTCCACTGAACGTTGTCAGCCAAAGTGGAGCCACAGTGAAGACTTCAAGAGCTCCCTTCTTAGCTTCAGAGCTCTTCTCCTATCTCTGTTTTTTGAGAGTTGAAAGTTCCCCAGGAATAGGGCCCTACCTAAACTGGGACTTGTGAGAAAGATTAATTAACAGGCCTCTCAGTTCCTTCTTCCTCCTAATTTTGCCCCTCACTGAGCCCGGCAAGCTACCTCATCTTGACCTAGAATCGTAGAATGCCAGCTGGAAGAAACCTTCGAAGATAAACTGGCAGAGTAGACTAACGAGAGATTATCCGGTCCAATCCATCATTTTCAGGCATGTAAACAGAGGCCCAGAGAGGCTGTGGCTCACCCAAGGTCACAAAGGATTGTGCAGGGCCAGGGATAGCAGCCAAGTCTCCTGACTGCTAGTTCAGGATTCTTTCCACCACTCCAGGTGACCACTTAGAGCAAGGTGTTCTCTGGAAAATCCGAGGATCTGCTGTGTAGAGGGAGACTCCTCTGACATTTCCCCCTTCCTTGTTTTTCCTGTCCCTACCCAATCTCCACTTTTTCTGAGACTATTTCTGAAGATGGACTTTAAGTGTAAACTGTGTGATCTCAGGCAAGTTCTTTCCCCTCTCTGGGTCTCCATTTCCTCATCTATAAATGAAGGCTATGTGTTAAATTAGATGATCCCTTCTAGCAATGACATTCTTTGGTCCAAGAGTAATAGCCCTCTAACTTCCCACATCTTATGTGCTAAGGGCCCTTCTGGCTCTGATGCTCTAAGTTCTAAGGTCCCTTCCAGTTCTGGCATATGTGTTCTGCAAGCTGAGGTCCCTTCTAGACTTTAATCCTATGATTCTGACCAGTGAACATGGTGGACAAGGGGAGTGGGCAGAGAGTGGAACTATAACAAAAGCTACCTCTGGGGCTTTGTTGCAAGGCTTTGACCATGCCAATCAACGCCCTTTCCCCTGACCGCCTCTGCCCTGGAAAGTGGGAGAGGCCACTACTTCTCTGTGCCCCCACCATGCTTGGAGAGAAAGGCAAGGGGAGCAAAAGCTGGCAGCCCTGGGGGCTGGGACAGAAGGCAGCTGCCCGCACTGACCGCACCCTGACTGAACCAGTTTAAACCAGCTGCACTGATTGAAGAGGAGCATCACAGACTAGCTCCCTCTAGTGGCCAAGTGAAGCCTTGAAGGCTGTAGATGCTGAGCAGTGGGAGGGTTAGAGCCCGGGGACAGGCTCAGGCCTGGTCTTCTCCAGCAGGAATGCTCTCTGGGGGTGGGCCTTGAGGCGTGGCTTGACTGGCCTCAGAAGGGAACCTGGCTGGCCCCATGGGGCGTTTTTCTCTCCTCTTCACCCTCTTACTTTCTCCCACTCTCCGCCTTGTCCTCATTTCCAGATCCAAAACAAGTAGTGGAGCATTAGAAAGACCATGCAGTGCAATCCTAGCATTTCATAGACACAGAAACTGAGGCCCAGAGAGAGCAAGTGACCTGTCGAGGGTTGGCATATTTCTCTATCAGCAAGGCCAATTTTCCAGACTTTATGACTGAAGGGCTCTAAAGGCAAGAGGGAATTTAGCAGATGACCAGAAGCTCTGAATTCTAATGTTTGATTACTCTAGGATTATAGACAAGTTGTCTTTCCTCTTTGTGGTTTCTCTTATCGGTTTACCACCCTAACTTCCTTCACAAACATGCAAGTGTACACGTTTTGAGGAGTAGCAAACAGGCTTGTTAGGAAAGTTAATCGCTAGAATACTGGAAAATAATAGTGCCCAAATTAAAATGGGCTGCCTCAATGGGAGTGAGCTCTCTGTCATTGGAGATCCTCAAGGGAGGCTGGATCCCTCTTGCTGGGGACGTTGTCACAAGGATTCCTGCTTCTAGCTGAGTTAGAGGGTGGCCTGGATCCAAGATCCAGAATCAGAGCCCCTGGATCTGGTCTTACATCTTTTACTTAGTATCCATGTGACCTCTATCGAGTTCCTTCCTGTCTCTGAATCTGTTTCTTTATCTGTCAAATGAGGGCTTTGGTCTGGAAGAGCTCTAAGCTCCCTTCCAACTCTAATCCTCAGACTTCTGAGGTTCTTCCAGCTCTGAATGTTCATGATTCTTTTTTCTATGCAGTGTTAGGCCTCCAGTTCCCAGCAGGAGCTTAGATCACTATCACCTTTGCTTCCAGCACAGAGCACACACATATAGTGTGGAAACTGCAGAAACGTACAATTCAAGGTTGTTTTCAAGTACCTGATGTTCTTTTTAACAGAAAGAGCCAGACAGGCTGATAACCAGAGAATATACCTGGATAGAGAAAATGGATAGAAGATTCAGGATGGGAAAGAAAAGCAGAAAATTCTGGAATCTCTCTCCCCCCAGAACATTTGTGCATCTAATTCATTTAAGAAACATTTAAGTGCTTACCTTGTAAAAATCCTAACAATAAAGGATTCTTTTGGGGGAAAAAATGTTATACTAGTAGAGCCTGAAATTACACTTCCTGCCTACCACAATCGAAAGATATGAATATGGGCCTAGAAACAGACTATCCATTGCTTGAGAACCATTCTAGTTAAGTATAAAAAACCTTGGGGTGCAGTAGGAAGAAGCTTAGATTTGAAGACTGAAGGCCTATTTTTTAAAATTAAATTAAATTAGTTTTTTATCACATTTTAAGTTCTGACTATCTCCCTCCCTTCCTCGCCAGGCCTGGTTTCAAAATCTTAGACCTACAACACATTCTCTACCTGTTATGTTATTGTCATTCAGTTGTGTCTAGCTCTTTGTGACCCCATTAGGGGTTTTCTTGGCAAAGGTACTGGAATAGTTTGCTATTTCCTTCTCCAGATTATTTTATAGATAAGGAGATTGAGGCAAACAGAATTAAGTGATTTGCCCAGGATCCACACAGCTAGTAAGTGTCTGAAGCTAGATTTAAACTCAGTAAGATAATCTTTCCTGACTCCAAGCTGAACACTCTAAGCACTGTGCCATCTAGATGCCTCTCTACCTGTACAACCTTAAGCAAATATTGAAATTCTCTGGGCGCCAGTCTCTTCATCAGTTAAATGAAGGACTTGGACAAGATGACCGTTGACTTGTGGACCAGGTGCATCAGAGGTTGATGAATTTTTTCAGCAACTCAAAGACCAGTTATGTAGGCATGGAAAGCTCTTCAGTTTTTGTTGCTGAAAAGATCACTAGCACCAATGAAATTAAATACCCTTGAAATACTGAAATGGAACTGTAGGATTTAGAAGAGACTTCAGATGCCGTATAATCCAACCCCCTTCTTTTAGATATGAGAAGCCTGGGCTGAGAACAGTGAAGGACTTGCCTCAGGTCACTCAGATAGTAAATTCTGGAACCAGGATCAGAACCTGGCTTCTTTTTTTTGGAAAATATTAGTTTGAAGTTTCACAGATCTAATAAATTTTAAAAAGAAAGGGGAGGGAGAAAAAATTGCCTGCACATATCCACCAAGCTCAGTACCATAACAACTAGGTAAAATGTGAGAACAAAAGTAGTAAAAGATATGCAGAAATTCGCAGGAGACAAAAATCCAAGTAAACAACCAGAAATAAAAACCTATGGCCCTATTCAGCTTGTTGTCCAACCTTCATACTCAAAGAGGGCCAACAGCATCACCATGTTGAGGTCAAAGCACAGTATGTCCAGCTGTGGCTGGTCAGTCCAGTATGAGCTCAGAGAGCTCTGTCACAGGTCAGGCACAAATCATCCACGTGGACTGTTTGGAGTGGAGATGTCTTTAAATTTGTGCATCTCATGCTTCCTTTATGCTTCTTTGATTCTGCTTTGTTCAGAGAGTACAGTGCCTTCTTTGATTCGGGCGTATCATAACTGGGCACCTTGTGCCAGTGTCTCCCATGTCTCACAAGCTATGCTAAAATTCTTCAAGGGGACCTTGAGAATGTCCTTGCTTTGCTTCTTCTGACCACCATGTGTTTGCCCTGCATGAATTCTCTGTAAAACAGTCCTTTAGATAGACATATGTTTGGCATTTGGACTACGTGACCTGCCAGTTGGAGTTATATGCTCTTAGTAGAGTTTGAATGCTTGGCAGTTCAGCTCGAGAGAGGACCTCAGTGTCTGGTACTTTATCCTACCAGGTGATCTTCAGAATCTTCCTAAAACAATTCAAATGAAAGCTGTTCAGTTTTCTGGCATGACACTAGTATACTATCCAGGTTTCATACGCATACGACAATGAAGTCAGCAAGGGCTCTGTAGACTTTCAATTTGGTAGTAAATGTAATACTATTTCTCTCTTACTTATTCTTTTGGAGCCTCCCAAATGCTGAACTAGCTCTGGCAATGCCTGCATCAACCTCATTATTTACGTGGGACATCCCTAGAAAATATACTTCCAAGGTAAGTGTACTTATCCACAGCATACAAAATTTCTGCATTTGCTGTAACCAGTGGTTCTATATATGAATGGTATGGTGCTGGCTGGTGAAGAACCTCTGTTTTCTTGGTGTTAATTGTCAGGCCAAAATTAGCACAAGTGGCATCTATACTCTGTTGCATCTCAGCCTCAGAGGCAGCACTGAGTGCACAGTCATCTATAAACAAAAAGTCACACACCAACTCTCCCTTCACTTTAGTCTTGGCATGTAGCCTTTAGAAGTTAGTTTACCATAAGTGTAGTAGTTGACCTTGATGCCATTCCCATCTTCATAGAAGATGTCTGACAACATTGTGGAAAACATTACACTAAACAGCATGGGAGCAAGCACATAGCCATGTTTAAATCCACTGGTGACTGGGAAAGTGTGCATCTTCCTTTATCCATTATCTGTGAAAGTATGTCATCATGAAACTGGCATATGATATTGATGAACTAATCTGGGCAACCAAATTTCACAAAGATTTTCCACAAGCCCTAAAAACTGACAGTATCAAAGACCTTGGTCAGATCAATGAACATTGTGTACAGACTTCTGATCTGCTCAGGCAGCAAATACCATGTGGACTGCTCCTCAGTCCTTTCTGAAGCCACACTGGCTGTCAGGTACATGACCATCTTTCTGGTGAAAGATCAGCCTATTAAGGAGGACTTTGGAAAGAATCTTTCTAATAATTGCTTAGATAGAGACCTCCCCTGTAATTTTCATAAGTCAACCTATTTCCTTTTCCTTTACAGAGATGTATAATGGAGGCAAACTTATACTCTTGGTGGATAACCTTTTCTTGCCATACAACTTGGAAGGTTTCAGGCAATGAGTAGATCTCTGCATCATAGATATCTGCTGGGATAGAATCAGCACCAGGCACTTTGCCACATGAAAGGAGCCTTAATGGCATTCAAAACCTCTTTTTCAAAATGATGAACAGGTAGACTTCAGAAAAACCTACATATATATATGAACTGATGCTGAGTGAAGTGATCAGAACCAGGAGAACATTGTACATAGTAACAACAGCATTGTGTGATGACTAACTTTGATAAACTTAGCTCTCCTCAGCAATTCAGGGATCTAAGACAACTCCAAAAGACTCATAATGAAAAATGCTATCTACATCTACAAAAAGAACTATGGAGTCTGAATGCAGATTGAAGCATACTATTTGTTCTCTTTGTTCTTCTTTCTCTTGGTTCCTCCTATTGGTTCTAATTCTTCTTTACAACATGACTAATATAAAAATATATTTACTATGAATGCGTATGTAGAGCCTGTAACATATTACATGTTGTCTTGAGGAGGGAGAAAGGGGAGGGAAAGGAGGGGGAGAAAACTTGGAACTCAAAATCTTCGTAAGTGAATGCTGAAAACCAAAAATTACTTAATTAATTAATTAAAAAATTTAAAAACCCTCTTCTTCAGTTGGAAATTTGACTAGAGAGGGATTAACTTCAACCTGAGGTGTATGGTCAGTGTCTTAAACATTGATTGATGATGGTCTGTTGATAACACTATGGAAGTGTTCAGCCTATCTCTCCAGGATCATGTCCACATCATTAAACAATGTGACTCCATCAGCAATGAGTAGCTGAAGTGTACCATAGGTCTTTGGTCATAAATAACCTTCAGGGCATCATGTAAGTACTTTGGGTTTATTTGGGTTGTTACTATTGGTGTAAAACTGAATTTCATCTTCTTTCTTACTAAACCAAGAATCTTGCCTTGAAGCTTCACTTACACTTTAATTTTGATGGAATTAAACACTAATGGACAAACTGTCCTGCTTGTAAACTCTGTAAAATCCTTATTTTGTTTTGTTAATTTCCCCATCATTTTCATCAGATCAGTCCTGATGTTTGTGAGTGTTCTGGCCCAGATGAGGAAATGCAGTGCTGTCACCAAGTCTCTGAAAACTGCCCACTCCTTTTCTGCTCCACTGTTGCTGTGTGCTGACTTAGCTTTCCCTTCAGGTCAGCAATAAGCTGTTCATGCATGGAGAAGTGTTCCAATCGGTTGATGTGGAATGTTCTGACAGTTGTCTTGCCATAAGGCCACTGCTTTTGTTGAATCTGAATGTTTAGCTTGGAGAGAATAAGTCTGTGATCGGTCCAGCACTCTGTGCCACACATAACTTTGATCACATTCTTACATCCTGTCTGTCTCTTATCTTTACAGTGATGTTGTCTATTAAGTGCTAATGTTTACTGCAAGGGTTTATTCATGAAATTTTACTGCATTTATAGAAATAGAAGACACTATTAGTGATGAGAAGGTCATAAGATGCACAAATCTTCAGTAGTATAGTGACCATTGCTGATGTTTGTGACTGTTCCTCCCAAGGACTCTCTGCCATGTCTGATAGACTCTGCTTACTCTAGGTGTTAAAGTCACCCAGAATTTTGGCACTCCTCTTTTGACACATTGATGATGAGGGTCTCCAGGTCTTCATAAAACTTTTTTCTTCTAATCAGGGTTCATTATGGTGGAGGTATATGCATTAATTGCCGTAGCAAGACATTTTCCTATAAGTGGCAGCCACATTGTCATGATCCTGTCACTCATTCCTTTTAGGAGGCATACAAGCCTTCTGACTAGATTAGATCTTCTTATGAAACTTATGCCAACTTCATAGTGTTCCTCATCACAGCAGCCATCCAGAAAAATATGCATCTAGCTCCAGCTCCAGGAAGCTAACCTTCATTTGCCAGACTAGTTTCACTCAGGGCTGCTAATTGGATGTAGTACCTGCTGAGTCCTCTCACAATAAAAGCTGTTCATTTTTCAGGTCTATTGTTTTTTGTTTTGTCTATGGGTATGCACACATTTCATGTACCAGTGGTGAAGTGAATCATCTTTGCAAAAATTTTTTGCATTTTTTTTTTTTTGCATCTCAGCCACAGGGTAGGATCCCTGCCTACTACTGTAAGCAGGCCTGGGTTGAGTGAAGAAGACAATTTTGGGGGCACATTTTTTAGTTCCTTTCTCAAGCCAGAAGGTGAGCAGTGCAGTCATTAAAAAAGACTGCTTGGGGGTGGGGCCAAGATGGTGGAATAAAGGCAGGGACTCATCTCAGCTTTCCCCAAACCTCTCCAAATACCCTTTAGAAATGGCTCTAAACAAATTCTAGAGCAGCAGAACTCACAAAAATGCAGAGAGAAATAAATTTCTAGCCTAAGATAACCTGGAAGATCGACAGGAAAGGTCTGTTGCACCAGGCTGAGAGGTGAGGGCAGTCGAGCACAGGCTAAGCACACCCCAGCAAACCTGGAGCAGGCCTCAGGGGACTGAATCACTGTCAACAGTGGTGGTTTCCAGACTTCTCAGCCCACAGATACCAAAGACAACTTAGAAGGTCAGCAGGAAAGGTCTGTCAGATCTGGGTGAGAGAGGAGTATGGTCCAGCACAGGCTGTACCAGCACAGCCCTTGCTCCAGCAAACCAGGAACAGGCCTTGGGAGTGACTGTATCAGCAGCAGAAGCAGCAACAGCAATGAATGCTTCTGGAGCTCTCAGCCTACAGATGGTAAGGGGATGGAATCACTGATTAGAAGGAGATTACGGAGTCTTTTTGCTACAGAACTCTGTTGCTTTACCTATATGTGGATCTGGGTCACAGTCCTGGGACAAGGAGGAGCTTGTGGCAGTAGAGGAGAAGAAACCTTCCTCAAAGTTCCAGGGTAGAAAAAAGTGCTTTTGGTTACTCACAGACCAGAGCAAAGGCCAGGAGAGAACCTCTTTAGATCATACAACCTTGGAAGAACTGAAAACTTACAGGTCTCTAGAAGTATCTCTCAAAACAACTGCACAAAACCCCTGAAGCTTGGGCCAGTATGCTCTCCATACTGGAAGCAGAGTCCTACCTTAACAAAGAGATAAAAAGGCAAATGATGGGCTGGGAAAATGATCAAACAATGGGAAGAAAGACTAGAGAAACTTATTTTGATGGCACGAAAGATCAAAAAACATTCAGAAGAAGATAACAAAGTCAAAGCTCCTACATCCAAAGCCTTCAAGAAAAATATGAATTGTTCTCAGATCATGGAAGAGTTCAAAGAGGATTTTGAAAATCAACCAAGAGAAGTAGAGGAAAAATTGGCAAGAGAAATGAGAGTGATACAAGAAAAACATGAAAATTGAGTCAATAGCTTGCTAAAAGGGACCCAAAAATGCTAAAGAAAATAATACCTTAAAAAATAGACTAACCCAAATGACAAAAGTGATCCAAAAAGCCAATGAGGAGAAGAATGCCTTAAAAAGTACAATTGGTCAAATGGAAAAGGAGGTACAAAAACTCACTGAAGAAAATAATTCCTTAAAAATTAAAATGGAAGCTAATGACTTTATGAGAAGTCAAGAAATCATAAAACAAAACCAAAAGAATGAAAAAATAGAAGACAATGTGAAATATCTCATTGGAAAAAACAACTGACCTGGAAAATAGATCCAGGAAAGATAATTTAAAAATTATTGGACTACCTGAAAACCATGACCAGAAAAAGAGCTTAGACATCATCTTTCAAGAAATTATTAAGGAAAACTGCCCTGCTATTCTATAACCAAGTGGTAAAGTAGAAATTGAAAGAATCCTCCTCAAAGAGAACATCAAATGAAAACACTCAGGAATATTATAACCAAATTCCAGAGTCCCCAGGTCAAGGTGAAAATATTGCAAGAAGCCAGAAAGAAACAATTCAATTATCATGGAGCTACCATCAGGAAAACACAAAATTTAGCAGCTTATACATTAAAGAATTGGAGGGCTTGGTATAGGATATTCCAAAGGGTAAAGGAGCTAGGATTAAAACCAAGAATCACCTACCCAGCAAAACTGAGTATAATCCATGAGGGAGAAAAATGGATATTCAGTGAGATAGAGAAATCTCATGCATTCTTGAGAAAAGATCAGAGCTAAATAGAAATTTTGACTTTCAAATAATATAAGACTCAAGAGAAGCATGAAAAGGTAAACAGGAAAGAGAAATAATGAAGGACTTATTAAAGTTAAACTTTACATTCCTACATGGAAAGGTGATATTTATAGATCATAAGACTCTAATAATGATTAGGATAGTTAGAAGGAGTATATATAGACAGAAGGTA
This sequence comes from Bettongia penicillata ogilbyi, assembly GCA_023548195.1. Lineage (NCBI taxonomy): Eukaryota > Metazoa > Chordata > Mammalia > Diprotodontia > Potoroidae > Bettongia > Bettongia penicillata. Next base: position 22,351,997 of record JAJHZJ010000292.1, on the reverse strand, counting down.
CAGGTATGAGTTGAATTTGAAAGGATGATACATAAAAAATAGTCAGGGAGGAATGTACTGGGAGAAAGAGAAAGAAAGAAGCAGAGTGGGCTAAAATATCTCACATAAAAGAGGCAAGAAAAAGCTTTTACAGTGGAGAGGAAGAGGAGGGAAGTGAGAGGGAGTGAGCTAATCTCACTCTCATCAGAATTGTCTCAAAGAGGGAATAACATTCACATTCACTTGGGTATAGAAATCTACCTTACTATACAAGAAAGTAGGGGGCAAGAGGATAAGGGGGGGCATGATAGAAAGGAAGGCAGATGAGAGAAGGTGGTAGTCAGAAGCAAAACACTTTTGAGGAAGAATAGGGTGAAAGGAGAGAGAGAATAGAATACAAGGGAGGGGGGATAGAATGGAGGGAAATATAGTTAGTCTTTCACAACATGACTATCATGGAGGTGTTTTGCATAACTACACATGTATAACCTATATCAAATTACTTGTCTTCTCAATGGGGCGGGGTGGGGAGAAGGAAGAGAATTTGGAACTCAAAGTTTTAAAAATGTTAAAATTGTTTTTATATGTACCGGGGGAAAAATAAAATACTAAATAATTTTTTAAATTAAAAAACATTTTTAAAGCTGCTTGGCAATTTGGAACTATGCCCAAACATGTATAGCAACTCTTTTCTAGTGGCAAAGAATTGGAAAGTGAAGGAATGCCCATCAGTTGGGGAATGGATGAACAATTTGTGGTATATAATTGTGATGGAACGCTATTGTGATATAAGAAATGATGAGCTAGATAGTCTCAGGAAAACCCTGGAAAGACTTACATGAACTGATGCAAAGTGAAAGGAGCAAACTAGGAGAACATTGTACACAGTAAAAGCAATATTGTAAGATGAATGACTTAGCTATTCTCAGCAATACAATAATCCAAGACAACTCTAAAGGACTTACGTTGAAAAATTCTATCCATCTCCAGAGAAAGAACTGATGGAGTCTGAATGCAGACTGAAGCATACTTTTTTAAGACATTTCAAGGATTTCTATTTTAGTCTGTATTTTCATTTACAATATGACTAATATGGAAATATATTTTGCATGACTACACATGTATGACCTATATAAAATTGCTTGACTTCTCAATGAGAGGGGTGAGAAAGGAGGGAGAGAATTTGGAATTCAGTTTTAAAAATGAATGTTGAACCCTTCACCCTCAGGAGCCAACATGGGTAGTGTTTGGACCCAGACCATGAAAAAGGTGTCTCGAGTCATCATCAAAAAGTATTACACTCACTTGGGCAATGACTTCTACACCAACAAGCTTGTGTGCAAGGAGATCTCCATCATCCCCAGCAAGAAGTTACGCAACAAGATTGCTGGACATGTTACTCATCTAATGAAGTGGATCCAGAGAGGCCCTGTGAGAGGTATCTCCATCAAACTACGGGAAGAAGAAAGCAAAAGGAGAGATAACCATGTCCCTGAGGTCTCTGCTTTGGATCAGAAAATCATTAAAGTGGACCCTGATACAAAAGAAATATTAAAACTCCTGGACTTTGGCAGCTTGTCCGACCTACAAGTTACCCAGCCCACAGTTGGGATGAACTTCAAAACACCAAGAGGAGCTGTTTGGTATTTACTTTTGCTTTCTTTCCAATAAACATGGGAACCCCCCAAAAAAAATGAATGTGAAAATTTGTTTTGACATGTGATGAGGAAACAATAAAATACTGAAGCAAAAAAATTTATTTAAAAAGGTTGCTTGGATACCCAGGGGGCTACTGAATCCCACTGCTGCTTCGGTCCAGTGGGAAGACAACCCTATAGCTTGGGCTGCCTGTGTGCGGGGTTGTGACTACAGCTCCCTGCTGCTTCATCACTCTCCTGTTGCCACAGGACTTCAAGGTATGTAAAATAGTAAGATGGTAAAATAATAAAATAGTAAAATAATGAGTGATGAGTGATGTCCTGACTTGCACATGAATTGGATTTAAGGGATGCAGGGTTGTGCATAGTCATCAGCCTCACTCTCTCTTCCAGAGTCATTGAAGTCCAGAGGCAAGACGAAAGCTAAAATGACTGTTGATGGCCCAGGATCACCAGGGAAAGTCTTCACATGCTTGGGGTGTAAATTGTTTTTACACGTAACTGGGGAAAAATAAAATGGTAAATACTTTTTTAGGGGGTAGACATCCCCCTAACTCACCAACAGGTTTAAGACTTGTTGGTTACCTGCAAACTTAGCTAGTCTGCCAAGATAGTTTTACTGGAGGGTAGCTGCTGCTTATGCTATAGCTTCTTGGAGTCACAAGTGTTAGGTGACAGGTGGACCCCAAAGCTGGCTGATGAGCAGCCCTGAAAAGGGTTTGGAAAGCCCTAGAGGTTTTAGTCTTCCTTAAACACCCCATACACCCTCACCTGTCTATACATAAATGCAAAAACTACAAATCCTAGGACTTAGAGGCAAATTTGATACATTGGTATCATTGAGATTTCATGAGATGAGTCTCATGACTGGAAATTGAATCTGGGAGAGTAGAGTTTATTCAAGAGAAATGTATAGGTAAAAGGAAGTGAGGAGACCATGAGCAGTGCAAGATAGGTGTTACATTTTTAACAAAGTAATCGCTAACATTTATGTAGTGCTTACCAAGTGTCAGATACTATGTTAAACAATTTACAAATATTATCATATTTGATCTTACAATAACCCAGGGCCGTGAGGGCCATCATTATCCCCATTTTACAAATGAAGAAACTGAGGCAAATAGAGGTTAACTGATTTTTCCCAAAGTCACACAGCTAGGAAGTATTTGTGGCTGTATTTGAATTCAGGCCTTCCTGACTTCAGACCCAGAACTCTGTCTATTATACCACCTAAAAAATCCAGAAACCAAAACCAAAGTGGAGAACTGAAGTAGAAGGAATTTGAATGAAGATCAATGGAAACAGACAGAAACAGAAATAATCTTGCCTTTGGAGTAGAATACAGACCACCTGGACAGAAATAAATAAAGAGTTCATGAAACAAAGCACAAGCCTAGCACAGAAGCATGATATAGAAATAATGAGCCACTGTTGGGGGCCAGTCACGGAGGGAAATGTCATCCAGTTTTACCCCTCAAGGGTAAAAAAGGGGTACTTTGGAGTTGGTGCCAAGAGGACACTTACTAGTTGGTGACCAGATGCAGTGGGAAGGGAAATCTGGGTCTAAGGGTGATGTAAATCCTTTTAGACCAGATAAAGTGAAAGGTTAGAATCTCCAGGAAACATAGGCAATTATTTCTTGGAACATAGGTGTGGGAATTTCTAGATTCATCCATAATCTATTGCAATCCTGAATCTTAGAAATTTCAGGCCTTAACTACAGTTAAAGACTTATGTACTTTCATTACTACCCACTCTCCTTTTCTGCAGTCTCCCAATTAACATCTTCTGCTTATGTCATATAACAGGTCATTTTTTGGGTCTCAGATACCAGGGAGCTGTCAGGTAAGGAATCGAGCTGCTATTCTAGAACAAAAGAGCTTCTCATTGCTCCCTTTAGATCCCTCTTTCCCCTCCTTGTTCCTCACCCTGGTCTGTGCCAGCACCAGCTTCCTTGATCCCTTGTGAGTACCAGCAAACAGAAGAGGTGATCTTAGGAGGTCAATAAGGAATGGATTGATAGAGGCTATTAAATTGGTAGCCTTTCCCCATCCATTTTTTCCATTCATTTTGATGGTTGATGTTTTTAGGAGTTGTTCTCTCCACTGTAATCCCACACTGATATTCAGATTTATTATATGGCCTAGACCAGAGTGTGACTTTTTATTTTCCCCTAAGACAATAAATGATGATTTTAAGAGAACTACTTAACAGGGAATTGGTTTCTGTTGCAACACAAAAGACCATTGTATTTGATTTTATGTGCAACTTTGTGAGGGTCAACTTAATGTAAATACTTTCTTCCCCCTTCACCAAATATTAGCACCTCTGAGAGGAGGATGCCATCCCAGCCTCTACTGGCACAATTCTTCTCCAGGCAGTCTTAGATTATTCCTGGCCCAGCCAAGTCGGTGAGCTGGTATTTGTGTGGCTGCAGCAGTAGGTGTATTGAATCATTTTATAAGGTGGAAATAAAAGGTAGACAAATTGAATGAATTACTAAATACAAGTAATCAGCATGGATTGGCCATTAGCTAGGAAGTGGACATTTAGAAGGCACGTCCAGACTTAAGCAGTTACTACCCATTTGCCGTAGGTGTTGATAAGGTAGGGTTTGCCTTCTTCATTTCTACTCTCCTTCCAAATAGCTGTATCCAAGGAACTGTTCCCTCCACTTCCCTTCTTGCTCCCTCCATTAGACCAGGCACAAAGATTGATTTGCATCCAGTACCTGAAGACATGTAAAATTTGTACAAAGGTATCTTTGTACAAATGATGATTGATTGAATGAAAATGATTTGTAATCTGTAGACTTACTACCTGGAATATGTCATATGATGTAAAATAAAATCCCTATCCTTTGGGCTGAGGGATTTGGTGGTGTTTTTTTTTTTCCAGGTATTTTGTTTTGTTTTGTTTTCTCCAAATAAGCCTAGTCTTTAAAGTTAAAAAGAAAAGAAATAATGAGCCACTTCCATCATCTCTCTTTGCCAGAGCAGAACAACTAATAATTTCTTGATATACCTTAAGGATTATTTCATCCTTCAAAATGTGGAAGAATCAATTATGGGAACTTCAGTTTGGGAACGGATTCTGATTACTAAGGAGAAACTGGATTGTGGGGTGAACCTCAGAGGGAAATGACCACTCCATCTTAGAATTTGTAACAGAGGAGAGGAAATCAGGCATAGTTTGACACACAACCCTGATTTGGGGAGAGCAAATTTCAGAGAAATGATAGGTTCCTACCTATTTTCTAACTATAATTACAGTAAGGGAAACATTGTTTAAAGGAACATATGTGGATACACAAGGAACTTAGGGTGGTTTTTTTAAGGATATGTACAGATATATAAATAAAGTGATTAAAATGTCCATATACTTTGAATCAAAGATTCCATTACTGGGCTTATACCCCAAAGAAGCCATCATCTAAGAAACCAAAGAAAGTCCTCATATACTCTAAAATATTTATAGGAGCACTTTTTGTAATAGCTAAGAATTGGAACAAAATCGGTTCAGTCATTTTTCAGTAGTGTCCAACTTTTCATGATCTAATTTGCCCATCAAATTAGATGCCCATAAATTGAGGAATGGTTAAACAAATTGTGGCACATTAATATAATGGAATATTACTGTGTTATAAGAAATTATGTGTGTGATGAATATAAAGAAGTATGGAAAGATCTATATGAACTGACATAGAGGGAAGTAAGCAGAGCCAAGAGAACAATCTAGACAGTAACTATAATGATGTAAATGGAAAGAACAATTACCCACCAAATATTCAAAAGTGAAAGTAATACAACTATAAAGATCAAGCAAGATTAGAATGAAGAAATATGAGAAGATATCCCCAATCTATACCCTTCATGGAGGCCTACAGGTGTTAGAAAGTTTTTGGATGTTTTCAATGTATTGATTTTTTTTCCTCTTTAAAAAGTCCTATTTGTCACATGGGATGGTTCTGGCAGGGGAAGGGGAAGGATATTTGCAATAATTATAGTGAGAGAAGAAACAGAAAGTAGATATAAAAACTTAACTAAATCCCCCTCCCCAAAGACATGCAGAAGATGTTCACAAGGAAAGGGAATGGAAGGTAATGGGAGGATGAATACAAATTTATATCACAGCATGACATCATAAGAATGGTCTCAGGAGTCCTAAAACTCAGAATGAACTGAGGTTTGTGAGGAAGACTAGAAGAAGACTGAAAAGTGCTGTTTTGTTTTTCTAACTCAGTTGGGTGAAAGAAGAGGTTGGAAGAAAGGATAAGACTGTGAGAGAAGGGATGTTGGTAAGGAATGGTACAGAAAAGAGAGAACTCCATACCTCTTATTATTCCTGAAAGTGGTGGTCTCCAAAGTGTAGGCTGATATAATGGGGGACATCAACCCAAGGGATTGGTGGGTGACCTGAATTTAAGAAGTATATACTTGATCAGTTAATAGATGGGAAGCAAAGGATGTAATGGCAGTAAATTGTTAAATTTTCAGTGTGAACATTTACACATCAGAAATCAAATGCTACAAATCAGGGTCTGATTTATTATTTTTTTGACTGTCTATTCTTTAGAAAGTGAAAGAGCAAAGGTGAGTTAAGTAGATTAAACTTAAAAAGCATCACCTGGGAAAGCCAACTGTCAAACATTTATCAGCATACTCCTGTTGGGAAGATAGGTCACATCTCACCCTCGCTACAATAGCCAGTTGATAGACAGTTGTGGGACTTGTCCCCAACACAACTGCACATCCCCCAACACCACATCTCTTTCCTCTTATGTAAAAGCTACCAACCACCCTTCTTTTGAGCCTGGTCTAGGCCCATCAGTGTAGTTATAACATAAATTAATGGCAATCCACAGTAGCCACACTGGTACCACTGGGGAAAATTCCTTTAGACTCCAGATCACCTCATGGTTTTGGCAGGTGCATTTGGGAGGGGGGGCTCCACTCTCTGGGGCAGTGAACAATGACTGATGATCTCCAGTTTTCATTTTGGGTAGGATGAAAGGAGTCACCCAAGAGGAGAAGACAAGTCGATTATTGTCTGTAGTGCAGAGGCTCCTTCATTTGGAATGGCAGAGAATAAATTCAGTTAAGAACCTCCATCACAGCACCACTTGGTCTCAGAGAGGAGAAGGCCACAAGACTATAGAAAGTTCCCAAAGAGCCTGGGACAGAGCTATAGGTCTTTTTGAAATGTCTTAGCATCTATTCAAAGAGCTTCCTCTTCACCACATGGCTAGCCAGTCTAACCCATAGTTAGCTACAGAAGGTCTACAAAGGTGTTTGATTCCATGTTATCACAGCTCTCCTGAGAAGCAGGCTTCTTGGATCATCTGAAGGAGAGATGCCATCCTGGGTGCTCTACACATGCTCCAGACCCAGGTTTCAGAAATAAAACCAGACTTTGCTCTCTGCTATTACTGTGAGTTAGGAGAACAATGAAGATCTAGATTTTCCATTTCCATTTTGTGGCCCTGTACTCTACTCCTGCATAGTCACAGAATTCCTCTGTTTCATCCAACAACATTTCCTTATTCTGTCGGCAACTAGATGGCACACTGGGCCTGCAGTCAGGAAGACCTAAGTTCAAATCCAGCCTCAGACAGCTGTGTGACCCTAGGCAACGTCACTTAACCTCTGTCTGCCTCAGTTTCCTCATCTATAAATAATGATAGCACTTAACTCCCAGAGTTGTTGAGAGAAATCAGATGATCCACTCTTTACTTAACAGGCCCAAATGAACTATATCAAGGTACTGAAAACTGGTGGGTCTGATTGCTGATCCACTCTTGATGGTCTTTGAAGGATTACAGAGAACAGGGAAGAAGTAACAAAACTGAACAGTGGCAGATGTCCCAACTATCTAAGAAGGAAAGAGAGTAGAATCTGCACACTACAGGCCAGTGAGTTTGACTTAGATAAAGTAAAAGAAGCAGTAACAACAAAGACCCAACAAAAGAACATGCCAGACTAATTTCCCTTTTTGACAGAACAAGTAAATCAAATTATTATTAAATTGATAATAATAAAAAATTATAAATAAATGATAAATTATTATTAAATTAAAGATAGGGCAATGATATAGATCTAGTCTACTTAGATTTTAACAAAACATTGGATCAAGTCTCCCATTCTATTCCTGTGGGAAAAGTTGGAGAGATGAGATCGAGACAATTGTATAGTTGGTAGATTCAGAATTGGCTAAGTAGCCAGATGCCCAAAGGGTAGTTAATCAAATTTCACATCAATTTGAAAGTCCTTAATGGAATGCCCCAGGGATCTGTGCTTTGCTTTGAACTGTTAAACATTTTTATTCATAACTTAGAAAATGCACAAATGGCATGCTTATCAATTTGTAGAATACAGAAAGCTGGTTGTAAGCTAATAGGTTAGATGCTCAAGGATTGAAAAAAGATTTTGACAGATAAGAATGATGAACTGAAACTAATTAAATGAAATGTAACAGTAAAAGAAAATGTAAAGTCCTACACTTGGGTTCAAAGAATCACCTTCACAAAGACAAGATGGGAGAAGTATGGCTGGATAATGGCTGGTCTGAAAAAACGGAGGGGCACTGGGCAGTACTGAGTTGTAGACTACTGCAAGGGAAATAAATCAACATTATGGTACACCAGCCAAAAAAGCTAATGCAATCGTAAATTGCATTTTAAAAAGCAGTGTCCAGGACAAGAGGTCATAATCTCATTATACTCAACACTGGTCAGACTACATGATGTATTTATTTCTGACTGTTATATTTTCAGAAAGATGTAGGTAACCCAGAAAATGACCAAAAGAGGGTTACCAGGCTGGTGAAGGGTTTTAAGATTATGACATGAGGCTCAGCTAAAAACAATAAGGAAAAGAAGATATAAAAGCTGTTCTTGAATATCTGAAGGGTTGTCATTTGGAAAAGGGACTTGACTTGTTTCTCCTGGAGGGCAGCACCTGAAGTCATGGATCAAAGATGCAGAGGAGCAGATTTAGGCCTGATGGAAGAAAAAGTTTCTTCATAATTATGGAATGGACTGCCTGGGGAAGATGATAAGCTCTTCTCATCAGAGGTCTTTAAGCAAAGACTTGCACATTGTAAAGGGGATTCCTGTTCTGGAACACATTATAAACCTTTGGAATTCCTTCTATTTCTGAGACACTATAGTTCAGCGACTACTAATCCATTCTCTTTCCACTGTGAAATATCAGAGCTTGAGGGTCCCTTAGAGATCAAATTCTTCATTTTGTATCCAGGGAAGGCATGCGTAGTAGCAGAGGGGGACAAGGTAACTGCGTTCTCTGTCTAGTGCTTTCTGCCACCTCTTATGTCTTAGTTGATGCCATAGTGTCTGTGGGAAATGGGGGCAAAGGAGAGGACTGATAAAAGAACCCCCCAAAATATCTTGTCCCATAATTTACATAGAGAGCAGCCAGAGAATAAAATGATCTTGTGTTTAAATCCCTGCATCTAGGTGGGAATGATGGCACATGCTTATAATCCCTGTTACTAGGGAGCCTGAGGCTGGTGGATCACGTGAACTCAGGAGTTCTGAGCTGCAGTAGGGTAAAGCCAATGTTGGGTGTGTGCTTTGTCTGCCAGTATGGTGAGACTTCAGGAATGGGGAGCCACAAGGCTGACTAAAGAGGTGACAAATCTGCCAAGACTTGGAAATAGAACAGGTCAAAGTTTCAGTGCCAGTTAGCGGTTGGATTGAGCCCATTAATGGTCATTGCTTTTCCAGCCTGGGCAAGATAGAGAAGTTATTGTTCAGTCCAGCTCTTTGTGACCTCGTTTGGAGCTTTCTTGGCAAAGACACTGGAGCAGTTTACCATTTCCTTCTCTAGCTCATTTTTTTACAGATGAGGAAACTGAGGCAAACAGGTTTAAGTGCCTTGCCCAAGGTCACACAGGACCAATTTGAATTTAGAAAAATGAATGTTCCTGATTCCAAGACTAGCACCCTATCCCCTATGCCACCTAGCTGTCCAAAAATAGGGAAAAACAGTCTCAAAAACCCAAACCCCAAACCCTCAAATTCCTATATTCAATCACTCATTCTGTAGAGTCAACTACAGTTCTAACTTGATAACCCAGTCATATGGCAGCCAAGGAGAGAGTCTGCTACAAAGTTATACAGACAGGGAGTAAACATTAACCAGAAGGGACCCAAACTATGTTGGCATCAGGGAGCAAATGAATTTTTTTGAGTAGTGAAGGAATGCTGGCATGGCAGAGTGGATAGAGAGTTGAACTCAGAGTCAGAAAGATCTAAGTTCAAATCCTGCCTCTGACATATCCTGAGCTGGGATCAGAGGCAAAACAACTTCTTATCACTCCAGACAATTCTCCAAGGCTATGGTGCTGAAGAACAGTTGCTGTATGCATTGGTAGTGGGAATTTCCTTGCTAGGAATTCCTTGTACAAATGAAATTACAAGTCTCTGTCAAAAGAAGAAAAAAAGACAAGATGCCATAAAGAAGATACTATATATTCCTGCATTTCTCTAAGGCTGTAAGTTCCTTAAAGATAGATAGGATTTCAATTTTGTTTCTTCATCCTGTGCTTAACTGAATCAGAATAGGTAACTTTCTAGCTTCAGAACGTCACGAATCTAGATCTCTATGAATTGATCTTAGAAGGTGTGTAACATGTTATTTTAACAAAGGACTGGTCAATTAATACTGGAAGCTTGTGTAATTGATTAGTCCTGCCTAATGAGGCAGCTCAGTGGCATAATATGTGGGATGCTGGGCCTGGAGTCAGGAAGACCTGAGTTCAGATCTTGCCCCAGAAACTTACTAGTGGTGTGACCCTGAGCAAGTAATTTTTCTTTTGTCTGCCTCAGTTTCCTCAACTGTAAAATGAAGATAATAATAACACCTGTCTCCCAGGGTTGTTGTGAGAACCAAATTAGATAAGATTTGTAAAATGCTTAGCATAGTACCTGGCACATAGGAGGTACTTTAAAAATGCTTGTTTCATTACCACCAGCACTACCACTGGCAATCCATATGGCATGCCTACTTCTAGAAGTATACGATGATGTGGAATGGAGGGGCCTACATTGCTGCTTCAGAGTATGTGCGTGTATTCTGTGACTGTTTCCTGTCCATTTACTGAGTAGTGAAGAAAAGCCTTTCCATTGGTAGCTGAGCTGGAACCACAAAAGGCCCTAACCAGCTGACTTAATCTCCATTTTCCCTGATGGCAAATAAGGTAAAGGATGATTGACAACAGAACAACCTTGTGAGTTTCAAAAGGTCATTAGAGCCAGCAGAATTTACCAACAGCCATAGCTATTTCAGCCCTGAGGAGCAACTTGCTTGTTCTGGTCTAGCAGGGGATCAGCCAAGTGGTCAAAAGCCCATGTCCTGCAAGCAAAGGAGTGACTAATCCTTTGGCTATGCTGGACCCACAAGTAAACTTAGTGGTGGGAGGAATGTTTGTAGCAGACGCTTTATGTTTGTGCCCTCTCTCCCAGGAATCACAGTGGTAGAGGGAATGGTGTGCCCCCATTTCTGAGGGATGTGTTTATACTTCTAGTCTTCCTATATCTTCTCAGTAAATATCCCTTTGTAAAAAAGACAAAATAAAACAAAAATGAAAAACCAGTCTGATCAATTATCGATGATATAGATGAAATGTGAACTGGTTAAACTGATAGTTGAACACTAATCAGTGGTACTGATGATAGTAAGGAATTATTGTCACTGGGCACTTTATATTGGAGAGAACATATCAGAATGGGAACTAGGGCTAAAAACATCACAAGAATCACTGTAACTTCTTGGGGTTACCCCTTGAAACTCTGTGTTTAACTTTGTTAAAATAACTCTATGTAGCTGTCTTTTTGGAGCCCAATTTGGCCATGCAAGTGGATATTGGGATTAGGATCCTCAGAGTCTTATAAAGGTTACATTAATTCATAATTAGAATGAGTTTCATTTTAACAATTGTCCAACAACCTTAAATAAGTCACAGTTTCTTCCTCTGTAAAATGAAATGAGAGTTGAACTAGATGAGTTCTAAAAATCCTTTCAGGTCTAAGTAAGTAATGGTAACAAACCAAGTGTGTGGTTTGTCCTTTGTTCTTGAAGAGGGCCATGACATCAGGGAGGTGATGCCATGACAAGTAAGTGATTTGGATTTAAGTGAGAGAGGGCTGCGCAAAGTCACTAGCCTCACTTCCTCCTCCAGAGCCATATGGGTCCACTGGCAAGATATAGATCAGGATGACTGGGGATGGCACCTAGGCAGTGAGAGACTTTGGGCTTTTTAAAACTAAGGTCTTTCCCTGGTCTCAGTTTGACAGAGGCAATGCCCAATCAATGATTAAGGATAGGTAAGAAATGAGGCAGAGAATGGCAATTCTTTTGCCTAGTCAAAAAAAAAAATTAATCTGGGAGGGAAAGACCCTCAAGATTTCTGGCCAAAACAGAAACAACTACTAATTACATTCACTCTGAGTCAACTAGGGTCCAAACAAAATAGCCTTTCCCACTCTTATAAAGTATATTTATAATCATTCAGATTTTTTATGAGAAAAATGCTTTGAGATCTTCAAAGGCAGATATTAAAGAAATAAAGTACCTGGTATAATGCTGGATAGTGGAGGCAATGTGGCTAAAGGGAAGGAAAAAAGAAAGGAAGGAATTGGACAAAGAAAAGGAAGGAAGGAAGAGAATGGAAGGAAGGAAGAAAGGAGGAAAGAAAGAAAAAAGGAAGGAAGAAAGGAAGGAAGGAAGGAAGGAAGGAAGGAAGGAAAGAAGAAAGGAAGGAAAGAAAGAAGAAAGAAAGAAAGAAAGAAAGAAAGAAAGAAAGAAAGAAAGAAAGAAAGAAAGAAAGAAAGAAAGAAAGAAAGAAAGAAAGAAAGAAAGAAAGAAAGGAAGGAAGGAAGGAAGGAAGAGAAAAAAGAAAGGAAGGAAGAGAAAGGAGTAAATAAGAAAGACTGTATTTGTAAGGGAATGAGGGTGGAGGGCTTCTATGAGAAAGCCCCAGAATGTTCAGAAATTAGTAAGAAGAGTGGACTTTGGAAGCAAATGAGAGTTTCAATCACTACCAATCCAGGCGTAGCAGCTGTCAGACTAGACTACCCCATGCGTGTGTCTCTGAAGTCACTAGTGCTTTGTTCTGAGACAGCAGTGAAGGTCCAACACTCTGAACCTCAAAATCCAATGTGCCCTAACCCAGGAGGTAGGGTTCAAGACACTTGCCTAAGTAACCTGGGTTGAAATCTAGTAAAGCTAACCATAAAGCAAGAGTCAGAGCTTAGTCCCAGTACAAATCCTCAATTGAGGAAATAAAGCTCGAGAGATGCAAAAAATACAAGAAGATACATACCATTTAATGAATTACAATAAATATACTGAAATTTTAAAAAAAATCATACCTAGAAGAAGAGAACAATTCCATAACAATTGTAAGCAGAGGTTCAACAGATTTAAAAAAAAGAAAAGGACCTATATGTACAAAAATATTTATAGCAGACATTTTCTGGTGGCAAAGAATTGGAAATTGAGGGGCTGTCCATCAACTGGAGAATGACTGAACAAACTGTGGTATGTGATCATGATGGAGTACTATTGTGCTATAAGAAATGATAAACAGTAAAGCTTGAGGGGACCTGAAAGGACATCTTTCCCACTCCTTACTTTGGACACTTCCATACACATGAGGAAATGGGCTCTGCTTTTTATTACTTATGTGACCTTGGGCAAGTCACTTCTCCACTTTACATATTGTCTTTCTATATTAGAATGTAAGTTCCTTGAGGATAGGGACTCTTTTATTTGCTTTTATTTGTATCCCCAGCTCTTAGCAGTGTGAATGCTCAATAAATGCTTAACCTATCTACCTATCTTTCTAGCATCTTTCATCTATTCACCTATCTGTCCATCCAACTATTCATCTACCCATCTATCTGTCTATCTATCTATCTATCCCTAAAAGTTAGAATACACCAAACAGAAATCAATGACTCCATGCAACATGAAAAATATTAGGAGTAGATGGAAGTGTCCAAAGTAAGGAGGAATATAAAGTGCTAGGAGAGCAGAAGAAGGAGAGATCTCTTCCAGTTGAGAATCAGTGAAAGTTTCTTGGAGGAAGGGCACGGAAGTCAATCTAATAAAATCAACCATATATTCATTAACCAGCTCACTTTCTCCATTTCTAAATGAGGCTGTATCTAAAATTGTGCCCAAAGAATTATCACTGAGTCAAGCTATTTTGAATATAATTTAGTGCCCTGCTAGGAACAGGACAAATTGAATTTGTCCAAAAACTACATCAGATTATAAGGTATTTATTTGCCTCTGTTCTCTCCTTTTTTAACATCTCTGTATCTCTTCCTTATTGGACTGTAAATGCAAACTCTATTTGGCACCATTTGTAATGCTGGTATGCACATAGTAGGTAAAGAACAAACACAATTTGGATGAAGTCATTGATGGAAAGTGTAACAGTTTTAGTGATGACACATAGCTGGGAAGGGTGAGTGATTAAGACACTGGATGACAGACCTGGGAGAGGTGACTGAACAATGATTTACATACAAGACACTCGGGGGGTTGAATTTATTGTGCACTAAAAATGAGTCATCAGCATGACAAGTCAGGCAAAAAAAAAAACTACTAATGTGATCTCAATATGAAGTAATAGTCACCTAGTATCTAGGGGAGGGAGTAATAGTCACCTAGTATCTAGAAGAAGGGAGGAAATAGTCATATATTGTCTTCTGATCTGGCCAGAACCTATTTAGAGTATTGATTTAAGCGACAGGCATCAGATTATTTGAAGAAATGTTGTGTGAAGTTCCAACCAAGATGGCCGAACAAAGAAAGAATGTCCATTCCTTACACAGTTGCTACTCAAACAAAAGCTCACACCAGAACAAGTAATGATAAAGAAATCCTAATGGGAAGATATAGTAAGTAACTACTTATGCCCCAGATGTAACTGGAGTTTCAGTGGAACTACTCAAAAAGTCAACCAAAAAAGTCAACCAAAGTCAACCCCTAGGAAATAGGAAAGGGGGCCACCAGCCAAGTTAATGCCCACACAGGCAAACAGTCATACAACCTCTCAGCAAGACCAGAGATAGGCCAGACACAAGTATAGCCTGCATGTTCAGTGTCCAGAGGAAGCAAGAACAGAAGGTTCCCCTGAAAAAACTCAGGGTGATCAAAAAGTAGAGGAGTAGAGTCAGGAGGAAGCTAGGTGTGTAGTGGATAGAGTGCCAGGAATGGAGTCAGAAAGGGTCACCTTCTTGACTTCAAAACTGACCTCAGACACTTACTAGTTTTGTGACCCTGGGCAAGTAACTTAACCTTGTTTGCCTTAGTTTCCTCATCTATAAAGTGACTGGAGATGGAAATGGCAAACCACTGCAATAACATTGCCAAGAAAACCCCAAATGGGGTCATAAAGAGTCAAACACAACTAACAACAAAAGAATCAGGGAGGGGCATTCGTTACTTGAGGAGTAACTGAACAAATAGCAACATTTGAATGTAATAGAATATTATGTCATGAAGAATGATGAAAGAGATAATTTCAGAGAATCATGTGTAGGATTAACTTTTGTAGAGTGAAATAAAGCAGAAGCAGGGAAACACTGTACACAAGGACAAGAACATTGTAAAGGAAATCAACTTGGAAAGACTTAAGTACTCTTATCAATGAAGTGATAAATCATGTCTCCATGATGAGGCATATTATACCCACCTTTTTACCGGAGAGATATCATATTCAGCATACACAAAGAGACATGGCCACCATGTGGATTCACTTTGCTTGACTATGTTTATTTGTTAAAAGGTTTTGGTTCAGGGGTGGAACCAAAATGGTGGAGTGAGAGCAACTGCTCACCTAAGCTCTAAGACAAACTCCTTCAGATACCTCTAAAAAGAAAATCTAAACAAATTTTAGAGTGGCAGAATACAATAGAAGACAGACTGTGGCAGATTTCCAACCCAGGACAGACTGGAAGGTCGATGGGAAGGATCTGTTGCATGGTGTTGGAGGGGCACACAGGGCACAGCACACAGACTGTACCAGTGCAGACCCCACCATAGCAAAGCCGCGCAGGAAGGCCTGGGTGATCTGAAGCAGCAGCTACACTGCGGAATCTCAAACATATCAGCCCAAGACAGGAGTCTAGTGGAATTGAGTGAGAGAGAACCACAGAATCCTGGGTAACTGCAGCAGCCATTCCTGAGACTATCGGCCCACAGAATAAATGTCTGGAAGTCACCTTGCAGACTTCTGGGAGCCAAGATGGTAGAGTGATCAGTAAGTATTCTACCCCTCCCCTTGCTGACCTTGAAAAACCCATAGAATATTTCCCCAGAAAAAATTCTGGAACAGTGGAATCAGATGAAGGAGTAAACAGTCTCTTGGCCTGTGAGGCTAGGAAAATTGCAAAGGGGAGTCCCTCTTGCTGTGGCTAAAGGGGACCAGTGCAGGACCGGAGCTGTCCCAGACAGCCCCACCTCAGTGAAGCAGGAGGAGATCCTGAGCCCCAGGGGGGTAGAGCCCATAATCATCAACACCAGGACCCTAGGCATGCCTCAACACAGCCAGGGGAATAGGGAAGACACAAGTGCAAACACTACTTCACCAACCATTGAGCCTGCCTGTGCTCAGGAGAGGAGACTTCCTGTGGCCAGATCACCCCTTCCCCACACTTAAACACAGCTAGCTCCAGGATAACTCTGAGGAAACTTGGAAAGACTTTACCTGGCCTCTTCTTTGGCACATTAGCTATCTTAGCACCAGGTAAGCTACAGCATTCTACCCTTTAACAGAAAGAACCAGAGGCCACAGTACACAAAGCCTCAAGTTCTAAGCACAAGAATGGTGGGATAGAGCCCCTGTGTCCCAGAAGCAGAGATCTACTTTAAAAACCAGAAAAAGGGTGATTATCATGAGCAAGAAGCAAACTAGAAAAGATAAGACCATAGAATCTTTCTATGGGGATAAGGATCAAAACATGAATACCAAAGAGGGCATCATTGAGACTATATTCCCATCTGAAACTTTAGAAGGGAATATGAACTAATCTCAAGCCCAAAGAGCATTCTTGGAAGAGATCAAGAAAAATTTTAAAAGCCAGATTAGGGAAGTAGAAGAAAAACTGGCCAATGATTTTAAAAATATAAAAAAAGAAATCACAGAATTTAAAAAGCAAATTGGACTAATGGAAAACAAAGCACAAAAACTAACTGGAGAAAATATCCCCTTAAAAGGAACAATTGGACAGATGGAAAAGGAGATGCAAAAGTTAACCGAAGAAAACAATTCAATAAAAATTAGAATTGGGCAAGTAGAAGTTAGTGATGCTATGAGACATCAAGAATCAGTCAAACAGAATCTAAAGAATAAAAAGATAGAAGAAAATGTAAAATATCTAATTGGAAAAACAACGGATCTGGAAAATAGATCCAGGAGAGAAAAATCTAAGAATTATTGGTCTACCAGAAAGCCATGATGAAAACAAGAGTCTGGACAATATCTTCCAAGAAATCATCAAGGAAAACTGCCCAGAAATCCTAGATCCAGAGGGCAAAATGATCATCAAAAAAATCCACCATTCACTTCCTGAAAGGGATTCCAAACTAAACACACTAAGGAATATCATTGCCAAATTCCAGAATTACCAAGTGAGGGAGAAAATACTGCAGGCAGCCAGAAAGAAACTATTCAGATATCAAGGAGCTACAGTGAGGATCACACAGGACTTTGCAGCTTCTACATTGAAAGATTGGAGGTATAGGGATATGATATTCCACAAGGCAAAGGAACTGGGACTACAACCAAGGATCAATTACCTAGCAAACTTGAGCGTAATATTTCATGCAAGGAAATGGACATTCAATGAAATAAGGGATTTCCAGAACTTTCTGATGAAAATGTCAGAGCTGAATAGAAAATTTGATCTTCAAACATAAGTCTCAAGAGAGGCATAAAAAGGTAAACAGGGGGAAAAAACTTGTTATTCAATATGGGCAAGTGGTTTACATCCCTATAAGGGAAGATGATACTTGTTAAACTTGAGAATTGTATATTTATTATGATATATATAGATAGAAAGAGTGGGTATAAAGTAAATGATGTGATAATAAAAATGTTATTTAAGGGCGCAAAGGGAGATGTGAAAAGGAGGAGGCAGAAAAAAATAAATTCCATAACAGGAAGATGTACAAAAATATATTACAGTAGAGAGAAAGGGGGGAGGGAGATGAGCATTGTTTGAGATTTACTCTCATCTGATTTGCTTCAAGGAGGGAGCAACAAACTCAGTTAAGTATAGAAATCTAACTAGCTCTATAGACAGTAGGAGGGGAAAGGGAAAAGAACAGGGAGGGGAGGCTAAAAGGGAAGGAAGAAGTAGTAAGGGAAAAGCAAAGTAAAAGGGAGGGGAACTGAGAGAAGGGAGGGAAGACTGAGGGAGGCGATGGTCAAAAATTAAAACTATTGTGGAAGGGAAGGGAGAAGGGAGAACTAAAGGGAGAACTAAAAGCATAAATGGACAGAGGGAAAGACACAAATAGTAATCATAACTGTGAATGTGAATGGGATGAATTCTCTCATAAAATGGAGATGGATAGCAGAATGGATTAAAAACCATAAGCCCACAATATGTTGTTTACAAGAAAAACATTTGAATGAGTGGATACACACAGAGTAGAGGTAAAAAGTTGGAGCAGAATATATTGTACTTCAGTTGATGTAAAAAAAGCAGGGGTAGCAATCCTAATCTCAGACAAAGCAAAAGCAGAAATACATCTAAACAAAAGAGGTGAGGAAGGAAACTATATCCTGCCAAAAGGCACCATAGACAACGAAGCAATTTCATTATTAAACATATATGCTTCAAGTGGTATAGCATCCAGATTCTTAGAGGAGAAGTTAAGGGAGTTACAGGAAGAAATAGGCAACAAAACTATACTAGTGGGAGACGGCAACCTCCCCCGCTCTGCACTTGATAAATCTAACCTCAAAAGCAACAAGCAACAAGTTAAGGAGGTGAATAAAACTCTGGACAAGGTAGATATGCTAGATCTCTGGAGAAAACTGAATAGAGATGGAAAGGAATACCTTTTTCTCAGCGGTACATGGTACATATACAAAAATTGACCATGTACTAGGGCATAAAAACCTCACAGTCCAGTACAGAAAGACAGAGATAGTCAATTCATCCTTCTCAGATCATAATGCAATAAAAATTATATGTAATGAAAGACCATAGAAAGATAAGCCACAAATTAATTAGAAACTAAATAATCTAATCCTAAAGAATGAGTGGGTTAAACAACAAATCATAGAAACAATCAACAACTTTACTCAAGATAATGACAATAATGAGACAATCTACCAAATCTTAGGGATACTGCAAAAGAAGTTCTTAGGGGAAGTTTTATATCTTTGAATGCTTTCATGAATAAAATAGAAAAAGAAGAGCTCAATGAATTGGGCATGCAGCTGAAAAAGCTAGAAAAAGAACAAATTGAAAATACCAAATTAGAAATACTGAAAACCAAAGGAGAGATTAATCAAACTGAATTAAGAAAACTATTGAACTAATAAATGAAACTAAGTGTTGGTTTTATGAAAAAAAAACAATAAAATTGATAAACCTTTGGTCAATTTGATTAATAAAAAAAAGAAGAAAACTAAATGACCAATATCAAAAATGAAAAGGGTGAACTCTCCAATGAGGAGGAAATTAAAACAATAATAAGAAATTACTTTGCCCAACTGTATGCCCATAGATTTGACAATCTAAATGAGATGGATGAATATTTTAAAAAATATAAATTTCCCAGATTAACAGAAGAGCAATTTGAATACTTAAACAACCCCATCTTAGAAAAATAAATTGAACAAGCCATCAATGAACTCCCTAGGATAAAATCTCCAGAGCCAGATGGATTTACAAGTGAATTTAATCAAGCATTTAAAGAACAGTTAACTCCAATGCTATAGAGACTATTTGGGAAAATTGGGGAAGGAGTTCTACCAAATTTTTTTTATGCTACAAATATGGTTCTGATACCTGAGCTGGGAAGAGCCAAAACAGAGAAAGAAAATTATAGATCAATTTCTCTAATGAATATAGATGTAAAAATTTTAAATAAGATATTAGCAAAAAGAATACAGCAACTTATCAGGAGAATAATACATTATAATTAGGTAGGATTCATACCAGGAATGTAGCACTGGTTCAACATTAGGAACTACCAGCATTATTGATCATATCAGCAACAAAACTAATAGAAACCACATGATTATCTCAACAGATGCAGAAAAAATCTTTTGACAAAATAAAACACCCATTCCTGTTGAAAACACTGGAGAGCATAGGAATAAATGGAATGTTCCATAAAATAATAAGCAATATCTACCTAAAACCATCAGTAAACATTACATGCAATGGGTATAAGTTAGGTGCATTTCCAGAAAGATCAGGGGTGAAACAAGGATGTCCATTATTACCACTGTTATTCAATATGGAATTAGAAATGTTAGCTTTAGCAATAAAAGAAGAAAAATAAACTGAAGGAATTAGAATAAGCAAAGAAGAAACTAAGTTATCATACTTTGCAGATGATATGATGATATGCTTAGAGAATCCTGGAGAATCAAGTAAAAAACTACTTGAAATAATAAACAACTTTGGCAAAGTTGCAGGTTACAAAATAAACCCAGATAAATTATCTGCATTTCTGTATATTACTAACAAAGCCCAACAGCAAGAGATAGAAAAGGAAATTTTAAAGCTATAGTAGACATTTAAGCTATTTAAAGCTATAGTAGACACTATAAAATATGTCGGAGTCTACCTGCCAAAACAAATCCAGGGACTATATGAACAAAATTACAAAACACTTTTCGTGCAAATAAAGTCAGATCTAAATAAGTGGAAAAACATCAGTTGCTCATGGGTAGGCTGAGCTAATATAATAAAAATGACAATTCTACCTAAATTAATTTACTTATTTAGTGTCATAACAACCAAACTACCAGATAATTTTTTTCTAGAGATAGAAAAAATAATATCAAAATTCATCTCAAGAACAAAAGGTCCAGATTATCAATGGAACTAACGAAAAGCAAAGCTAGGGAAGGTGACCTAGTCCTACCAGATCTCAAAATGTACTATAAAGCAGCAATCATAAAAACCACTTGGTACTGGCCAATAAATAGAGGGGTAGACCAGTGGAATTTGTCAAGTAGTCAATGAATATAATAATCTACTGTTTGATAAACCCAAGGACCCCAGCTTCTGGGATAAAAACTCACTGTTTGAAAAAAATTGCTGAGAAAACTGGATAATAGTGTGGCCGAAACTGGATGTAGACATATGCCTGACACTGTACACAAGAATAAAGTCCAAATGGATACATGATCTAGTATAAACACAAATACTATAAACAAATTATGGAAGCAAGGAATAGTGTATTTGTCAGATTTATGAAGAATGGAGAAATTTTTGACCAAATAAGAGATAGAGAACATTATGAAGTGCAAAATGGATAATTGTTATTACATTAAATTGAAAAGCTTTTGCACAAACAAACCCAATACAGCAAAGATTAGGAAGGAAGCAGAAAACTGGGAAAGAATTTTTGCAACTAGTGTCTGTGACAAATGTCTCATTTCTAAAATATATAGAGAACTGAGTCAAATTTACAAGAATACAAGTCATTACCCAATTGATAAATGGTCAAAGGATATGAACAGGCAGTTTTCAGAGGAAGAAATTAAAGCAATCTATAGTCACATGAAAAAAATGCTCTAAATCACTATTGATTAGAGAGATGCAAATCAAAACAACTCTGAGGTGCCACATCATTAGCTATCAGATTAGCCAACATGACAAAACAGGAAAATGATAAATATTGGAGAAGACATGAGAGAGTTGGAACACGAATTCATTGTTGGTGGAGCTGTGAGTTGATCCAACCATTCTGGAGGGCAATTTGGAACTATGTCCAAAGAGCTACAAAAATGTGCATACCCTTTGACCCAGCAATATTGCTTCTAGGACTGTATCCCAAAGAGATCATAAAAATGGGAAATAGTTCCACATGTACTCAAATATTTATAGCAGCTTTCTTTGTGGTGGCCAAAAACTGGAAATCAAGGGGATGTCCATCAATTGGAGAATGACTGAACAAGTTATGGTATATGAATGTAATGGAATACTATTGTGCTATAAGAAATGATGAACAGGAAGACTTCAAAGAGGCCTGGAAGGACTTACATGCACTGATGCTGAGTGAAAGGAGCAGAACTAGGAGAACTTTGTACACAGCAACAACTACAGTGTGTGAGGAGTTTTTCTGGTAGACTTAGTCCTTCAGAGCAATGCAAGGACCTAAAAAATTCCCAATGGACTTGAGGCAAAATGCCTTCCAAATCCAAAGCAAGAACTATGGAATTGGATTGCAGAATGAAGCAGACCATTTTCTCTTGTGTTACGTTTTGTTTTGTTTTCTGGTTTCTCCCATTCATTTTAACTCTTCTATGCAATATGACTAAGGTGAAAATGTAAAGGAATGTATGTGTAGAACTAATATAAAATTGCATGCCATCTCCAGGAGGAAGTTGGGAGGGAGGGGGGAAGGAGAGGGAGGGAGAGAAAAAATCTATGGAAAATATATGGAAGTGATTGTAGAAAACTGAAAACAAATAAAACAATTTAAAATAAATAAGCAAACAAACAAATAAATAGGAATTCAAAATAAAAAAAGGTTTTGGTTCTTTTTTTCTCTAGGTTTTTAATTAGGGAGTCTGGATGGGGAGAGACATTAGCAAAAATGATCTCAAGAAGAAAAGGGTCATTTAAACATTTTTTTTAAAAAAAAGGAACAAAAGAAAACAGAAGGAAATTCAGACAGAAGCATAAACTAGCAGGAAAGATTGGAAATTATTTTGTGAAATGTGCTATATGCTTTTCTTTTGTAACATGATTTTGTGCATGTCCAGATTACCTGACATGGCAGGACCTATGTAGGAGATAGCATGAATCTGCTTCTGGGAGAAGACATCCTGTATTCCTCTACCACGTGGGTGGGAGCAGCTTGTTTATACCGGCTGTGTAACCAGAACAGACTTTGTCTTTAAAATTACCAGCCTGACACAGTCTTTCTCTTTCCAGTAGTGCCCAGGGGATAGATGTCTTGTTCACTAACAGACTGAACTAAGATGTGATGGGAATGACTGTATCTTTCCCCTCCCCCACCTTCCACCTTTTAGGACAAATGGCCTTAGAATCAGGATTGGGTTTTTGGTCTCTTTAGTTTTTCCCTTTCCATTCTAGGTGCACCCAGTGTAGTCTCTAGACCTTGAAGCTCAAGTCATGGCAACTTTGGAGCTAACATTCCAGACTGAGTACTGTTGGCAGTCCAGCAAGGAAACCCTAAGAAGCTAGAGTACCACAACATAAAACCAAGGAAGCTTTTGGAGCTTAGTAGGATCATGCTATGCAGGAAGTGAGTTAGGTTGTTCACTTAACCCCCTTCCCCTCCTTAGAGATTTGGTCTAAGGTGGTATTATTCCTCTCCCAGATGTTGGAGGGAATATCTGCATACTTGTTCCTGCTATACCTTTGATTGTTAAGTGGTTAAATATAACCAGGATCCAAGGGACTCCTTAGGAGAAAACACAATCTGTGCAAGCTCACACAAACAGTAGATGTTAAACTCTCCCAAACTCCCTTAAGTGTACGGGACAACTGTGAGAGAGGGGTTAAATCAGGGACATGCTGGTAAATGTTTAACAACTAGCTCTCTGGAAAAGAAATGTACTCACAACACACTTAAAAATTTAATATGTATTATTAAAACTTTTCCATAACTTTCTTAAGCCTAGGCAATCAGCCAAATAATAAATCAAGCCCTGATTTATAGCATTTCTCAATTTCTAAGGTACAAATACTCATACTGAAATTTTAACAATTGGTTCTCCAGGGCTGGTAAAAGATGGCTCCAACACTTCCCTGCTGAAATATAAGAAGTCTGGCTATCAGGCAGCATGGGCCAGAGGAATCACTGCTATACTTTAAAAACCAATTGCTTATGAAAAAGAGATTCTCAGTTTCATATAATTTTTTTTTGCATACTGTGTATACGGAAATGCTCTCTTTTGTTGTTTAGTTTCAGAATATAATATAAAATTAATTTTTTTTAAAAAGAGCAATGTTGACAAAGTGGATCAGGTGCCCAAGAGAGCAATCCTGTTTATAGAAGAAGAGTCTTCATGTCATATAAGGAATCCAAGGGGTAAAGATGGCATTTGTGGGGAGGGGAAGGTTGACTTCAAATATCTAATCAGTGGTAGGGAACCTGCAGCCTTGAGGCCACATGCGGTCCTTTAGGTCCTCAAGTTCGGCATATGGACTGAATCCAAATTTCACAGAACAAATTCTTTTATTAGGAGGGGGATTTGTTTTGTAAAATTTGGATTCAGTCCAAGGGCTGTACTTGAGGATCTAGAGACCACATGTGGCCTTAAGGCAAACTGATTCCCTACCCCTGATCTAAACAGTTTTCATGTAGAAGAGGATGAAAACTATTTTGTGTGGCCCCTGAAGACAGAACTAAGACCATTATATGGAACTCATAGTAAGGCAAATTCTGCTTTGGGATGAAGAAAAGTTTTTTTGTTTTTTTAATGAGAATTGAATGAAAATTATATAGGTCACTACATAAGGCAGTGAGCTTTCTAGTTTCTGGATAGGTTCAAGTAAAATGTAGATGAATGATCACAAATATGGGGTGTTTTAGATGAACTATAGCTTTGGGAGAAAGCTAGATTATATTTAAGGTTGGACTAGATTATATGTAAATTTCCTTTCCAGTTATGAGACTTTATGATTCTAAACACTTTAAACATACTTTCAGTCTCTGACCTAATGACCTTTGCTCTTCCCTACTATGAAACTGAGAATAAATTTTGTATATAGGATCCAATTTCATAAAGTCAAATATATGTAGAAAAAAATGTGAAACATTTCTATTTCTCATATTACTGGCTTAGAGAGGACTCCTCATACATAAGACTTTTGATTTAGTGACCACTGAGAATAAAAAATCAATGACATCACTTTGGCAGCTGCTGCCATCTGGTCAGCCATTTAGAACGCTTTCTGCAGTCTGATCGAGCAGGAACCATTTTCCATGTACCACAAGGGATTAGGAGGACACAGAGTGACCTCTATCAAGGATAGATTGGAATTCCTTAGTAACTCAAGGGGCCAAATTCATTGCTTCTTTTAACCCATGAAGGTATCATTTCTATCAAGTGTGTTAATTAGTCTTAACTGTTCCTCAGGGATCCCAGTCCTGTTTGAAATAGCTCATGAAGAATTAGATCAGTAATCAGAAACTTCCCACTTCGATTAATTTCATAAATAACAAGAAACAGCCAGGACTGTCTAGATATACAGAACCAAAGGAGGTCATTGAAGGCCCTGCAGTTCAACTTTTAAATATCTTATTTTAGGCGTATGTAATCAGTGGAAAACTCGATTATGATATTGAGATCTTGCTGAGCAGAAGCCCTTTTTGTCTTTTCCCCCTCTCTCTAGGTGCACTGGAACACAGTCCTTGCAGGGACAGGGTTAGTCTTCACCTAGTCCAAGGACCTCATTTTGCATACATTGCTGAGAGATCCAAAGAAAAGAAGTTTTTTTTTCCCAAGAGGCAAGGAAGTGGTTAGAATTGGGACTTGAACTCAAAATTCTGACCTAAATTCTATTTGAGTCATTGCAACAAAACAAATATTAAGTGCATGATTAGATATGAAAGTACTACACTTGGCACTGGAGATATGACATTTAAATTGTCCCTGCTTTCTTTTTCTTTCTCTCTTCCTTCCTTCCTTCCTTCCTTTCTTCCTTCCTTCCTTCCTTCCTTCCTTCCTTTCTTCCTTCCTTCCTTCCTTCCTTCCTTCCTTCCTTCCTTCCTTCCTTCCTTCCCTCCTTCCTTCCTTCCCTCCTTCCTTCCTTCCTTTCTTCTTTCCTTCCTTCCTTCTTTCCTTCCTTCCTTTTCTGCCCTTTTTTTAAATTTATTCAGTACTTTATTTATTTATTTATTTGTATTTATTTAGTATTTTATTTTTCCCCAGTTACATGTAATAACAATTTTTGCTCTTTCCCTTCTGCTTCCTGCCAGACTGACTTTGGGACTCACCCTTTGCTGCCGCCCTCCCTTCTCACAGAGTGAAGATGGCTACCAACTTCCTGGTACATGAGAAGATCTGGTTTGACAAATTCAAGTACAATGATGCAGAGAGAAAGTTCTATGAGCAGATGAATGGTCCTGTGCTTGTCTCTTCTCGACAGGAGAATGGCACCTGGGTGATCCTCCATGACATTGCCAGAGCCAGGAAGAATATCCAGAAATCGCTGGCTGGGAGTGCAAACACCAGCTCTTCCAGTGGTCCCAGTGGGGACCATAGTGAGCTAGTCAGCAGAATTTCCAATTTAGAGGCAGAGAACCAGAGCCTTCAGAGTGTGATTCAGGACCTACAGCTGACCATCTCCAAGCTTGAAATCCAGCTATGTACCCTGGAAAAATGCTCCCCTTCCCACTGCTCTCTGACTCCTCAGACTCAGCATGTATCCCCCATGTAGAAGGTAGAGCTACCCAGCACATCACCTGCTAAGAAGGCAGTCATCTCAGCAGAGGATGATAAAGATGATGATATTGACCTGTTTGGTAGCAATGATGAGGAAGAAGACAAGGAGGCAGTCAGCCTTCAGGAGGAACGCCTTCACAGTATGCAGAGAAGAAGGCCAAGAAGCCAGGGCTGATTGCAAAGTCTTCCATCCTCCTAGATGTCAAGCCTTGGGACGATGAGACAGACATGGCAAAGTTGGAGGAGTGCGTCTGCTCCATACAGCTGGATGGATTGGTCTGGGGAGGCTCCAACTTGGTGCCTGTGGGGTATGGTGTTCAGAAGCTGCAGATTCAGTGTATGGTAGAGGATGACAAGGTGGGCACAGACCTGGAGGTGATCTCCTGGAGGAGATCACCAAGTTCGAAGATTATATGCAGAGCACTGACATCGCTGCTTTCAACAAGATCCAAAAGGCCCCTGAATGTGTGTGAATCTGTAACCAAAATAAAGGCTAAGATTTGAAAAAACAACAATTTTTAACATTCATTTTTAAAGCTTTGAGTTTCACATCCTCTCCCTTCCCCCCCCCACTCACCCCTCATTGAGAAGGCAAGCACTTCAATATAGATTGTGCATGTGTAGTCATGAAAAACATTTCCAAATTAGTCATATTGTGAAAGAAAACATAAAGCAAAAAAACAAACAAACCCCAAACCTCAAGAAAAATAAAGTAAAAAGGTATGCTTCCATCTATATTCAGACACCATCAGTTCTTTTCTGTGGGGATGGATAGCATTTTTCAACCTAAGTCCTTCTGAGTTGTCTTAGGTCATTGTATTGCTGAGAATAGCTAAATTACTCATTGCTGATCATCTCACAATATTGCTGTTACTTTGTACACACTACATTTCACTTGGCATCAGTTCATGTAAATCTTTCCAGGTTTTTTGAGAGTATCCTATTCATCATTTCTTATAGCACAATAGTATTCCACCATGATCACATACCACAACTTGTTCAGTCATTCCCCAATTGATGGACACTTCTTCAATTTCCAATTCTTTGCCACCAGAAAATGTCTGCTACAAATATTTTTGTACATAGAGGTCCTTTTTTTTTACTCTCTTTTGGGATACAGACCTAGTAGTGGTATTGCTAGGTTAAAGGGTATGCACGGTTTTATAGTGCTTGGAGCATAGTTTGAAATTGCTCTACAGAATGGCTAAATAAGTTCACAACTCCACCAACAGTGCATTAATGTCTCATTTCTTTTCCCTATAACCCCTCCAACATTTGTCATTTTCCTTTTCTGTCCTATTAGCCAATCTAATACCTAAGAATTATTTTAATTTGCATTTCTCCAATGAATAGTGAGTTAGAACATTTTTTCACATGGCTACTGATAGCTTTAATTACTTCATATGAAAACCATTCATATATTTTGATCATTTATCAGTTGGGAAGTGGTTCTTATTTTTATAAATTTGATTCACTTCTCTATATGTTTGAGAAATGAGGCCTTTATCAGAGAAATTTGCTTCGGAATTTTTTTCACAGTTATATTGCTAACGGTATTTCCCTCTATCCTATACTTCCTTTTATTCTATTCTCTCTCTCCTTTCACTCTGTCCCTTCTCAAAAATGCTTTGCTTTTGACTATCACCTGCCCCATCTATCCTCCTTTCTGTCACAACCCTCTCCCTTTTCTCTTATCTCCTTTTCCTCCTGCTTTCCCATAAGACAGATTTCTTCTACACTCAATTGAATGTGTATGTTCTTGTCTTATTAAGCCAATTCTAATGAAATAAAGTTCACTCACTCCTCTTCACCTCCTCCTCTTCCCCTCTATATAAAAGCTTTTCCTTGCCTCTTTCATGTGAGATAATTTACCTCATTCTACCTCTCTTTTTTTTCCCTTTTTCCCAGTACATTCTTCTCTCACCTCTTAATTCTATTTCTTTAGATATTATCCCTTCATATTCAGCTCACACTTATGTCCTTTGTCTATATATTCTCCTTCTAACTATTCTAATAATGAGAAAGTTCTTATGAGTTACAAGTGTCATCTTCCCAAGTAGGAATGTAATCAGTTTATGATTTCTCTTTTCTGTTTACCTTTTTATGCTTCTCATGAGTCTTGTATTTGAAAGTCAAATTATCTCTTCAGCTCTGGTCTTTACATCAAGAATGATTGAAGGTCCTCTATTTCATTGAATGTTTATTTGTTTTTTTTTTTTCTCCTGAAAGATTATACTCAGTTTTGCTGGCTAAGAGATTCTTGGGTGTACTCCTAGCTCCTTTGACCTCTGGAATATCACATTCCAACCCCTCCAATACTTTAATGTAGAAGCTTCAATTGTTTCTTTCTGGATGCTTGCAATATTCTCTCCCTTAATCGGGTAGCTCTGGAATTTGACTATAATAACCCTGGGAGTTTTCATTTTGGGATCTCTTTTAGGAGGTGATTAGTAGATTCTTTCAATTTCTACTTTACCCTCTGGTTCTAAAATATCAAGGCAGTTTTCCGTGCTAATTTTTTGGAAGAGGACGTGTAGGGTTTTTGTTTTGTTTTGTTTTTTTATGCCTTATCTATTTTCTAGGTCAGTTGTTTTTCCAATGAGATATTTCACATTGTCTTCTATTCTTTTTATTCTTTTGGTTTTGTTTTATTCTTTCTGGAATTCTCATAAAATCATTAGCTTCCATTTACTCCATTCTAATTTTTAAGGAGTTAATTTCTTCAGTGAGTTTTTGGATCTCTTTTTCCATTTGGCCAATTCTACTTTTTAAGGGAATTTTTCTTTATGAATTTTTCTGCCTCTTTTTCCACTGGGCAATTCTGCTTTTAAAGTATTCTTCTCGAGGGAGGAGCCAAGAGGGGCGGAGCCAAGAGGGCGGAGTAGAAGGACACGCATTTACGAGCTCCGAGCCCACAACCCATGGAATTGAGGTAAAAAGAGATCCCCATAAATTCTGAATCACTGAAGGGGGTGCATAAACATAGGGGAAGAGATTTCCGTTCCACTGAGCCCTGGAGAGCCGTCCCCGGGGTCCATCGCATCCCGGAAAGTGGACCCCACCCCCAGCGCTGCCCTGGCAGTGGCTCCAGAGGAGCTGACCCGAGCAGGCTTCAGAGAGGGAAGCTCCGGGGGAAGCTCCGGCACCCGGGAAAGTCCCTCCGCCCACAGAAGCTACAGGTCAGTGAGAAAGAAGGCTGGGCTAGGGGAGGGGAGCGGAGCGTCTCCGTGACTCGGGCCCCCTCGGGAGGAAGCGGCGGCGGCAGAGACAGGGGCAGGAAGCGGTGGAGGCAGAGGCGTGGGCGGCAGCTGAGGCGCAGCGGCCCAGGACTCAGGAATCCCCCAGCAGCAGGTAGGATCTTCAATACTGTAGGTCTTTCCAACCTGAGGGAGCTGAGCCTGGGAGACGGCCCTGCCACCACCCCGCTCTATTACTGAAGGCCTCTGAATAAAACCCCTGAGGGAGCTGAGCATAGGAGGCGGGCCCCCCACCCCCTCCACCCGCTTTGTTCCTGAAAGTCTCTGCAGAAAGCCCCTGAGGGACCAAGCTTGGGAGGCGGCCCTGCCCCCACCCCTGCGCCAGAACTAAAGCTTGCCGCGGAAAGCGCATTTGAATCTCAGAGGCCAAGCACTAGCTGGGCGGATCCAGGCGGAGGTGGAAAGGAATCTCAGAAGCCAAGTAACTGGCTGGGAAAATGCCTAGAAAAGGGAAGAAAAATAAGACTATAGAGAGTTTTTTCCAACAAGTGCAAATGATCCCGACCTTCGGATCTGATGGTGAGGACGAGAACGTATTCTTGCCATCAGGGAAAGACGTGGAGGGCGGGGCCTCAGTACCCCAGACACCCCAGAGGGGTGTCGGGTGGGCTCAGGCCTTGGAAGAGCTTAAAAAGGATTTTGAAAAGCAAGTTAGACAGGTGGAGGAAAGACTGGGAAGAGAAATGACAAAGATGCAAGAAAAGTATGAAAAGCAGGTCAATACCTTGGTAAAGGAGACCCAAAAAAATGCTGAAGAAAAAAACACCTTGAAAAATAGGCTCACTCAATTGGCAAAAGAGGTTCAAAAAGCCAATGAGGAGAAGAATGCATTCAAAAGCAGAATGAGCCAAATGGAAAAAGAGGCTCAAAAGCTCACTGAATTTAATAGTTGTCTCAAAATTAGAATGGAACAGATGGAGTCTGATGACTTTACGAGAAACCAAGAAATCACCAAACAAAACCAAAAGAACGAAAAAATGGAAGAGAATGTGAAATATCTCATGGGAAAAACAACTGACCTGGAAAATAGATCCAGGAGAGACAATTTAAAAATTATAGGACTACCTGAAAGCCATGATCAAAAAAAGAGCCTAGACATCATCTTGCATGAAATTATCAAGGAAAACTGCCCTGACATTCTAGAACCAGAGGGCAAAATAAGTATTGAAAGAATCCATCAATCACCACCTGAAAGAGCTCCAAAAAGAGAAACTCCTAGGAACATTGTGGCCAAATTCCAGAACTCCCAGCTCAAGGAGAAAATCTTGCAAGCAGCTAGAAAGAAACAATTCCAGTACTGTGGAAATACAATCAGGATAACTCAAGATCTAGCAGCTTCTACATTAAGGGATCGAAGGGCGTGGAATAGGATATTCCAGAAGGCAAAGGAACTAGGACTCAAACCAAGAATCACCTACCCAGCTAAACTGAGTATAATACTTCAAGGGAAAATATGGTCTTTCAATGAAACAGAGGACTTTCAATCATTCTTAATGAAAAGAGTAGAGCTGAAAAGAAAATTTGACTTTCAAACACAAGAATGAGAAGAAGCATGAAAAAGTAAACAGCAAAGAGAAGTATTAAGGGACTTACCAGAAATGAACTGTTCACATTCCTACAGGGAAAGACAATATTTCTAACTCGAGGGAGGAGCCAAGATGGCAGAGTAGAAAGATTCACATATGCTAGCTCCAAACCCACAGCCCATAAAATACCTGTAAAGAACTCCCAACAAATTCTGGAGCAGCAGAAGTCACACAGTAATGGAGTGGAGGAGATTTCTTTTCCAGAGAGACCTGAAAAACCAACACCAAAGGTCCGTCGCACACCAGACCCAGAGCAGAGCCCAGCCCTGCCTTGGCCATGTGGCACCGAGAGGAGCAGATCGGAGCAGGCTTCAGGGATGGAATCTCCAGCAGCTGCACAATTCCCTCCACCCACAGGTGCAAAGGTCAGTGAGAGAGCCTGTTTGGCTGGCCAAGAGGGGAGCAAGGTGTCTCCATAACTCAGGCCCCTTCAGGAGGCAGCAGCCAGCAGACTGGGGCTCCCAAAGCAGAAAGGAGCTCGGATCCATTGTTGAAGGTCTCCACATAAACCCCCTGAGGGAACTGAGCCCTGTGTGGTGGCCCTACCCCCACCTGAGCAGCTGAACTTAATCTCACATTGAATAGCAGCCCTGCCTCAACTTGAGCACCTGAATTTAATCTTATATTGAATAGCAGCCCTATCTTACAATACAGTAAAGTGGAGGAGAAGGGGATAAGCAGGGAAGGGAGGGCAATGGGAGGAGGGAGCAATTTGAAATCAACACTCTTGGGGAGGGACAGGATCAAAAGAGAGGATAGAAGCAATGGGGGGCAGGATAGGATGGAGGGAAATATAGTTAGTCTTACACAACACAACTATTACGGAAGTCATTTGCAAAACTATACAGATATGGCCTATATTGAATTGCCTTTCCAAAGGAATGGGTGGGGAGGGAGGGATGGGGAGAAGTTGGAACTCAAAGTTTTAGGAACAACTGTCAAGTTTTGTTCTTGCTACTAGGAAATAAGAAATACAGGCAATGGGGAATAGAAAGTTATCTGGCTCTACAGGACAAAAGAGAAGATGGGGACAAGGGAAGGGAGGGATGATAGAAGAGAGGGCAGATTGGTGATAGGGGAAATTAGAATGCTTGGTGTATTGGGGTGGGGGGAGGGGAGAAATGGGGAGAAAATTTGGAACCCAAAATTTTGTGAAAATGAATGTAAAAAGTTAAATAAATAAATTTTAAAAATAAATAAAGTATTCTTCTCCTCGTTGGCTTTTTGTACCTCTTTTACCATTTAGCCTAGTCTTTTTTAAGGTGGGTTTTTTTTCCAGTTTTGTGTGTATGTGTGTGTGTGTGTGTGTGTGTGTCTCCATTACCAAGTTGTTGACTCTTTTTTCATTATTTTCTGCATCGCTCTCATTTCTCTTTCCAATTTTTTCTCTACCTCTCTTACTTGATTTTCAAAATCTTTTTTGAGCTCTTTCATGACTCAAGACCAATTCATATTTTTCTTGGAGGCTTTAGATGTTGAAGCTTTGACTCTGTTGTCTTCTTCTGAGTGTGTGTTTTGATCTTCCTTGTCACCATAGTAACTTTCTATGGTCAGAATTTTTTCTGTTGTTTGCTCATTTTCCCAGGCTATTTCTTAACTTTTAACTCCTTCTTAAGGTAGGACTCTGCTTCTAAGATGGAGGACAAACTGTTCTAAGCTTCAGGGTTTTTGTGCAGCTCTTTTCAGAAGCAATTCTAGGGACCTGTAAATTTTTAGTTTGTCCAAAATGGTATGATTTAAGGAAAGGTATGTTTACTATTCTCTTGGTTTGTGCTCTGGTCCATGAGCAAACACAAACACTCTTTTCTGCCCTAGAATTTTGAGCAGCGTCCCATCTCCACTGCTGCCACAAACTCTGCTACATTAGTGCCCATCCTCATCCCAGAACTGGCATCTAGGACTACAACCTAGATTCACATATGGGCAAAGCAACAGAGTCCTGCCTCAGTGCTAGCAAAGAGACCCCTGCGATCTCCTTACCGCCAGTTGTTCAACCCCCTTACCATTTGTGGGCTGAGAGCTCACTGCTAATTCAGTAGCTCCTAAGGCCTGCTCCTGGTTTGCTGGGTCTGGGTCTGTACTGGTGTGGCCTGTGCTGAACTATGCTCCACTCTTACTCAGCTATGACACACCTTTCCTGTTGACCTTTTAAATTGTCTTTAACTGAACAAGTATTTTACCCCATCCTTTTGTGAGTTCTGCTGCTCCAGGAATTGTTTTTATGGCATTATTTAAAGATATTTGGAGAGGTTTGGGGAAAAGCCCATGTGAATTGCTGCCTTTTTTCTGTCATCTTGACTCTACAGCCCTCATCTCTGCTTTCTAGGACCATACAAGCTAATGGGGAGATTATGAACACAAACATTTTTAATTACATAGAAATGTGGGCAAATTACTAACAGAAACATGAGGAGGGAAAGAACACTCAGATCCTATATATGTGTGCTGGAGGGGAGAGATGGTGTTGGTCAGGAAAGATTTCATGGAGAAAGTGGCACCTGAGTTGGGCCTTGAGAGAAGGAAAGGACTTCAACATAAAGAGTGGGGAAAGTCCCTTTCAAGCATGGTAGATGCCAGGAGGAAAGGCATGGAGATGGGAAAGGACAGGACAAAAATGAGCTATGGGAAGTAGTCCAGTTTGACTGGACTAGAGAACAAATGAAGGGAAGTAATGTAAAATATGGCAGGACACTAAATAGGAGCCAGATTATGAAGATCCTTGAAAGTCAAGCTCAGAATTATTTAGTAGGAATTGAGTAGCCACTGAAGGTTTTAAATAATGGTAGTATTCAATAAATCAACACATTAAATATCTACTCTGTGCCAAGCATTATGCTAAGTGCTGGGGCTAAAAAGACAGAAAACAAAAAAATCAAAAACTTGACTGATTTTGTTTCCTTAAGGAGCTTATATTCTAATGGGAGGAGAAAACATGTTAATCATATACAAAATGCATATGTAAGAAATTTTGGACATGGCCAATGTGGGAATTTGTCATTGATATCTATATCTATAAATTCATGTATGTATTACAAGTTTTATTTTTAAGTTTGTGGGAGGTTAGAGAAAGAGAAAATAAATTCTTATTAATTAAAAAAAGTAAAATAAAATATTCATATATATACACACACATATATGTATATATACATATATACACACACATCTATATATATGTGTATATATATATATGGGTAGAGGGTCTACCACCTCAACAAATATAATCACAAAAGGCTCAGACATCTCTAATCAGTCAATCAATAGTACAAACTAAGTGCTAAGAAATTTTCCAATAGTAAATGTATAAATAATATACATTCATTCGAGAGGAATATAAAGTTTTTGGCCATTGGATGAAGACAAATGATACCCCATAGGAAAGGTCTTATGACTGACTGAAAGAATCAGACATGCGTCTGGGTCTAAGCATCAAAATAGCAGGCCCTGAAGTAGTGGACAAATCCAGTGCTAGAGGACTCCAAATTCAAGAACTGAGAATTCTACAGTTGAATACAGGCTCTTAAAAGGGAATCATTCTTTGAGGGAGAACACAGTTTCTTTCTTCCTCTACCACTGACCACATCATAGGAGAAAATGAACCAGTAGCAGAAAGTGTATCCAGCTAGCATCACGGAGACTGAATCAGAGAGACACCACATATCCCCTCTGGGAGCAAAGTGGCAAAAGTTATCTGAAAAAAGAGGCAGCTTCAAGAGTATGACCCTTTGCATTAGAAAATAATGTTACATATGGATCAAGAAAGGACTTCTAAGTCACAAAGCACCAGGAATTGAGTTACCTACCTCTTTGTCACATGACCCCTTACAAATATCTCACTAAGATTGTACTCTAAATTTGTAACCATTCTTCCTTACAGACCTATGTGTACTTGCAAGAGAGCATGCCCTAGTTTTGGGGAGGAATATTTTGTCCCAACTATGTTTTTTTTTGCCACTTTAATAAATTCCTTTGCTAAAGCTACTTAAGGCTGATGGTTGTCAATAGGAAATTCATTAAGAGGAATTCATGAGTGATGGTACTAGAAACCTAACCCCCTCAGGGTTACCCCTAGAAACTTGAAAGGAAATACACAGCCACCCTCTGAAGGCCTCAAACCTCCAGTGTGAGTGGGCCCAGAGGGGATACATAAACAAAATAAATATAAGGTAATTTGGAGAGAAAAGTACTAGTAGCAAGGGAGTGTCAGGAAAGTCTTCATGTGGAAGATGATGCTTGAGCTAATAACATGAGGAGAGAATGCATTCTAAGAATGGATGGCAGTTTTTGTAAGGAAATAAGAATTGGGAGATGGAATGTTACGTGTGAGGAGTAGGAAGAAGGTCAGTTTGTCTAATCCATTAGGTGTGTGAAGGAGAGCAAGGTCTAATGAAGTAGAAAGGTAGGTTTGGAGCCAGGTTGCGAAGGATTTTAAACGGCTAAAAACAAAGGAATTTGTACTGGATCCTAGAGGAAATAGGGAGCCATTGAAATTTACTAAGCAGGATAGATAAATCATGTGCTACATGATCAAAAGTGTGTCACATTTAGGAAGATTATCACAATACCTTTGTTCTTTACAGCACAACATGAAGGAAAAGACTCTGAAGATTATTCAGTTCAACCTTTTCATTTCATTTTTTTAAAAAGTTGATGCCTTGGGGGCAGAGTCAAGATGGCGGAGTAGAAAGACTCACATATGCGACCTCCGAACCCACAGCCCATAGATTTAATGTAAGAAGAGCTCCCCACAAGTTCTGGATCACTGCAGGGTGTGCAGAAACATAGTGGAAGAGATTTCCGTTCCAGAGAGCCCTGGAGAGCCATCCCCAGGATCCCTCGCACCCCGGAAAGTGGAGTCCACCCCAGCGCTGCCCTGGCCACGAGGCCGAGAGGAGCAGATCACAGCAGGCTTCAGGGACGGAACCTCCAGCGTCCTGGAAGGTCCCTCCGCCCACAGACTCTACAGGTCAGTGAGAGACACGTCTGGGCTGGCCGAGAGGGGAGCAGGGTGTCTCCACGGCTCAGGCCCCCTCGGGAGGAAGCGGTGGAGGCAGAGGCAGGGGCAGGAAGTGGCGGAGGCAGAGGCAGCAGCGACGGCCCCCGGGACTCCCCAAGCAGGCAGGATCTTCATTACTGAAAGTCTCTGCATAAACCACCTGAAGGAGCTGAGCCTGGGAGACGGCCCTGCCCCACCCTTTCCATCACTGGAGGTCTCTGCATAAAGCCCCTGAGGGAACTGAGCCTGGGAGGTGGCCGTGCCCCCAACGCAGCACCAGAACTTAAGCTCACATTGAATAGCAGCCGCACCTGCCGCAGAAAGCCCATTTGAATCTCAGACCCCAAGCACTAGCTGGGCGGATCTAGGTGGGGGTGGACAGGAATCTCAGAAGTCAAGTAACTGGCTGGGAAAATGCCCAGAAAAGGGAAGAAAAATAAGACTATAGAGAGCTTTTTTGAGCAGATGCAAATGATCCCGCCTTTCGGATCTGATGATGAGGAAATATTCTTGCCATCAAGGAAAGATGTGGAGGGTGGGGCCTTTGTATCACAGACATCCCAGGGGGTTGTCGGGTGGGCTCAAGCCTTGGAAGAGCTCAAAAAGGATTTTGAAAAGCAAGTTAGACAGGTGGAGGAAAAACTGGGAAGAGAAATGAGAGAGATGCAAGAATAGTATGAAAAAAGGATCAATACCTTGGTAAAGGAGACCCAAAAAAATGCTGAAGAAAAAAACACCTTGAAAAATAGACTCACTCAATTGGCAAAAGAGGTTCAAAAAGCCAATGAGGAGAAGAATGCTTTCAAAAGCAGAATTAGCCAAATGGAAAAAGAGGTTCAAAAGCTCACTGAAGAGAACAGTTCTCTCAAAATTAGAATGGAACAGATGGAGTCTAATGACTTTATGAGAAACCAAGAAATCACCAAACCAAACCAAAAGAATGAAAAAATGGAAGAGAATGTGAAATATCTCATGGGAAAAACAACTGACCTGGAAAATAGATCCAGGAGAGACAATTTAAAAATTATGGGACTGCCTGAAAGCCATGATCAAAAAAAGAGCCTAGATATCATCTTCCATGAAATTATCGAGGAAAACTGCCCTGACATTCTACAACCAGAGGGCAAAATAAGTATTGAAAGAATCCATCAATCACCACCTGAAAGAGATCCAAAAAGAGAAACTCCTAGGAACATTGTGGCCAAATTCCAGAACTCCCAGCTCAAGGAGAAAATCTTGCAAGCAGCTAGAAAGAAACAATTCCAGTACTGTGGAAATATAATCAGGATAACTCAAGATCTAGCAGCTTCTACATTAAGGGATCGAAGGGCGTGGAATAGGATATTCCAGAAGTCAAAGGAACTAGGACTCAAACCAAGAATCACCTACCCAGCTAAACTGAGTATAATACTTCAAGGGAAAATATGGTCTTTCAATGGAACAGAGGACTTTCAAGCATTCTTGATGAAAAGACCAGAGCTGAAAAGAAAATCTGACTTTCAAACACAAGAATGAGAAGAAGCATGAAAAAGTAAACAGCAAAGAGAAGTTTTAAGGGACTTACCATAAGTGAACTGTTTACATTCCTACATGGAAAGACAATATTTGTAACTCTTAAAACTTTTCAGTATCTGGGTAGTTGGTGGGACCACACACACACATGTGCACGCACACACACATACACACATGCACACACATTCAGAGACAAAGAGCACAGAGTGAAGTGAATAGGATGGGACCATATCTTAAAAGAAATTAAGGTAAATGGTGAGAGAGAAAGGTAGGGGGAGGAAAGAGGGTGAAATGGAATGGGGTAATTATATGTCATTTAAGAGGCAAGTAGGAGACTT
Source organism: Bettongia penicillata ogilbyi (assembly GCA_023548195.1). Taxonomy (NCBI): domain Eukaryota; kingdom Metazoa; phylum Chordata; class Mammalia; order Diprotodontia; family Potoroidae; genus Bettongia; species Bettongia penicillata. Next base: position 22,314,023 of record JAJHZJ010000292.1, on the reverse strand, counting down.
TTTAGTGGAGGGAAAAAGAGGAGAGCTGAGAAAAAAAAAAAAAACAAGAAGTTTACCCTCATCACATTTGACTAAAGGAAGGAATAAAATGCACACTCATTTTGGTATGAAAACCTATCTTACAGTATAGGAAAGTGGGGGAGAAGGAGATAAGCAAGGGGGGGGATGATGGAAAGGAGGGCAATGGGAGGAGGGAGCAATTTGAAGTCAACACTTGGGGAGGCACAGGATCAAAAGACAGAAGAGAAACAATGAGGGGCAGGATAGCATGGAGGGTAATTCAGTTAGTCTTACACAACACGACTATTATTGAAGTCATTTGCAAAACTACACAGATATGGCCTATATTGAATTGCCTGCCTTCCCAAAGGGAATGGGTGAGGAGGGAGGGATGGGGAGAATTTGGAACTCAAAGTTTTAGGAACAACTGTTTAGTATTGTTGTTGCTACTAGGAAAGAAGACATACAGTTAATGAGGAATAGAAAGTCATCTGGCCCTACAGGAGAAAAGAGAAGATGGGGACAAGAGAAGGGAGGGATGACAGAAGAGAGGGCAGATTGGAGATAGGGAAAATTAGATTGCTTGGTGTATTGGTGTGGGGGGAGGGGATAAAAGGGGAGAAAATTTGGAACCCAAAATTTTGTGAAAATGAATGTAAAAAGTTAAATAAATAAATAAATATTTTTTTAAAAATTGAAAACAGAAAAAAAAAGTTGATGCCTTTTATTTTTATTTCATAGTTATTTCCACATATACTCTGCCCCTACTGCCAAACATCCCTCCCTTGTAGCTAAGAAAAACCAACTAATGCAGGCACTTTCTTTGACAGTATATACAACATTCTACAGCCAAACTCTCCCACCTGTTTCCTTCTCAGTGCCCGAATTGGTCATTACAATGACTCAACATTTGACTACGTTTTATTGTTCTTTTTTTGGTATGTAATTTTAATTATTATGCATATTATTTTCCTATTGCTGCTTACTTTAATCTGCATCATTTCATATGCTTCCCATGTTTCTCTGAATTATCATAATCATCATTTCTTATGGTGTAACAGTATTTTATTTATCTATTTCCCAATCAATGGGCAAGCACCTACTTTGTTTCCGGACTTTTCTTTTGCAGCTACAAAGTGTACTGCTACAAATATCTTAAACTGTATGTTTTCTGTCTTTTACCTCCTTGGAGTACATGCCCAGTAATGGAGACTTTGGGTCCATCAATCAGCAAGTATTTATTAAGCACCTACTATATGATACACACTGCAAATACAAAGACCAAAATGAAATAGTTCCTACCCTGGAGAATTTATGTTTTATCCAGGGAGACAAATAGTTTTGGAGGTAGAAGGGATCCTGGGACCATCTCCTAGTACAACCTCCTCATTATCACAGATGAGGAAATTAAGGCTCAGAGAGGGGTAGTGAGTCAACTATTGTTGCATAGCTAATTATTGGCAGAGCTAACAGAGCTAGGACTAAAACCAGGTCTCCTAATTCCCAGCCAAGTAGAATTAACAGTGCAATGTTTTGTTTTTGTTTTGCATAATTACAAAAAATCTTTCTTCTTTCCAGGCTACAGCTTCTTTATTTTATACATTAGGCAGCTGAGATGCACTGATATGAAATGACCTCTTTTCTCCCTACCTACATGGTCACACAGGTAGTAAGCAACAGAATCAGAACTCAGGTGTCTTTACTAAAAATGCTTATGAAACTAATATGGATGTCTTTTGGGAACTGGAGATTGACAGTTGCAGAGTGCTTGGAGAAGTAAACATGCTATCAAAAGACTCAGCTTCCCCAGCCTGGTATCCAAGCAGTTGTGGGAAAGGACAACAGGAATATTGGAATCATTGCCAAGAGTTGATCTAGTCCATTCAAAGGTTCAGTGCTTGGCCTCTCTCCTGGACTCCTTTCTTGACATTCTTGGCATGGGTCATGTCTCCCTTTACCAGCCACTTTCTAACTTATATTGGCCCTTCCTCTTCTGAAGTGCTAGCTGCTATTGGCATAGGCCATCCATCTTGGCATGCTGTACCTGTAAGAATGTGGGTGCCAGGACAGCCTGGAGGTAAGAGAAAAGATGCAGGGCTTCTGGCCAGAAAGATGTGTTGCAATTGAATTTGCAGTGGGTTATATATAGCTTTTTGTGCAGGCTGTCCTCCACTTCTAGAATGCACTTATTCTTCCTCTTCTCTGCCTCTTAGAATCCCTAACTTCCTTGAAGACTTACCTCATATGCCTTTCCTGATGCTCACTTCCTCCTTATAGAGTATATACTTCTCTGTTTACATGTTCTATTCTCCAAGTAGAATGTAAATTCCATGAAGGCAACAATGCGTCTAGCACAATGCTTCATACCTACCATCTGAGTTCATCCTTCATTTTCAAAGAAGACCATGACATCAGAGAAATGATGACATGACTTGCACTTGACTTTGTTTTGAGTGAGGGAGGGCTGTGCAAGGTCACCAGCCTCACTTTCCCCTCCTGAGTCATCTGGATTCATCAAGATGACTGAAGAAGGCCCAGGATGCAATTGACCTATTCAGGTATCAGGCACTTACTGAATACTTATTAGATTGGATTGGATTGTTGGAGTTGTCTTGGATGAGTTGGGTTTTTTTTTAAATTTCATATATTATTGGAATCATAGGGCTTAGACTAACTAGAAAAGATTTTTCTACTCTTCTTTTTGGTCATTTTTTAGTTGTGGTCAACTCTTCATGACCCCATTTGGGGTTCTCTTGACAGAGATACTGGAATGGTTTGCCATTTTCTTCTCCAGCCCATTTTACATATGAAGAACTGAGGCAAACCAGATTAAGTGACTTGTCCAGAGTAACATAGCTAGTAAGACTGAGGCCAGATTTGAACTCATCTACTCTACCCTTCTTACTTTGCAGGTAAGGAAAATTACCTAAGGCCATGGAGCTAAGATCATGGATATAGAACCACAAAGGGCATCAAGGATCATCTAGTCTAGCCCCCTGCCTTTTCACATGAGGAAACTGAAGCTAGTAACTGGAAGTATCAGGTTTTAAGGCAGAGCACCTGTGAGATATGGCTAGATTAACCCTATTTTACAGATTAAAAAATTGAGACTCAGAGAACTAGTGATTTGCCCAAGGTCATAAAGCAGAAAAGTAAGCAGCAAGGTCCTGGGAAAAAAAAGTTTAGTAGTTATTGAAAGCCTCCCACATTCACAAGATTCTTTCTTCAGGTGACAAACCTGATTCTTGGTCACCAGGGAAATTGGACTGTCTCTGCACTGTCATGGATGACTTCTTTATTTGTATATCCATATTTGAGGTCATCACATTTGGGCTACCATTCCTCTCCATCCTTTTGAGATAGTCACCAAGTTAATGATTTAGAGCATGAATTACAAAAATGATAATCATCCTCTTGAGAGAGTCACCAAGTTTCTGATTTAGAGCCTGAATTACTAAAAAGAAATAATTTTCAACTGAGTCAACTAAGATATACTTTTAAAGCAGCTGCCAAAGGCATTTGGGAGTGCTGAGGGAAACCTGAAATTCAAGTCAGTACATACCATAGATGTAGGCTGAGCACACGCTACAGTCAAGCATGGGAACAAAACAGAAAGTCTCTTATGTTATATAAGAACTGTATTGCTTTAAGTGTCCCATAACCTGCTCTGGGTCAGGCCTTAGTCACTGACAAAGAAACAAATGCCATTTCCTTATAGTTTCAGGCCTTGGTAAAGGATTGAATAGTGAAGGAATGCTGTCCTGATACAATCTGGCAGGTGTGTTATGAGTGACATTCTGATATTTGTTACCACAGGTAACTCTGGCTGACCAACCTCGGTTCCCCCTTCAAACTGACCTGGTGTCATTTCTGCTCCTGATACATTGCTTGTATTCACCTGGGTAGGAGGGCACAAGGGCAAGGGTTGTTTTAAAGACAAAGTTGTCCTCAGAAATCCAGTCTCCAAAGTAAAAAGCTGCATGGTTCGGGCAGGAAGAGTCTTAACTAACACAGGGTTGACAGGGCTTTGCCCCAGGACACCAAATCCAAAGGTGCTTCCTTCCCTGCAGAGCATAATTCCTCTCAATTGTGACTATTGACCTCACAACTTACTTCCTAGTCCACTGCTGGCCCAGGATGCTGCAACTATCCCCAAGGCATTATGATTTGGGCATCATCACCTGGGGCCATCAGGGAAAAGCCAGACTTCCAAGGAAAGGCACTTGCACACTGGCACCTGTGGTTGGGGTTGAATTGTTCTCTGCACTCTTGCTGTATGCCCCCCCCCCCCAAAATGACCTCTGTGCTATAGCTACACTCATTTACCCAAAGCTGTTTTTAACTCCAGGCAAGAGAATTCCTAGTGAGACTGTCTGGTATAGTGTGAAAAGGACCTGACCTGTTTTGAAGTCTTGGGTTTGAGTAACATTTTAGTTATTTACTAGCTATGAGCCCTTGAATAGTCACTTATTTGCCTCATCTTCAAAATGAGGATGCCAATACCTTGGGAGTGAAGGGTTCAGCTAGGTGATACAATGAATAGAGTGCCTAGTCTGTAGTCAGGAAGACCTGAGTTCAAATCTGGCCTTAGACATTTACTAAATGTGTGACTCTGGGCAAATCACTTCATCCTGTTTGCCTCAGTTTCCTCATCTGTAAAATGAACTGGAGAAGAAAATGGCAAACCACTCCAGTATCTTAGCCAGGAAAACCCCAAATGGGAGCTGAACTTGACTGAATCAACCAAACAACAAAAACAAAGAAATCTTGGGAGTTTGTGGCATATTTCCAAAAATGATTTGTTCATCAGAAATGATGCAAAACATATCATCAAAGACACATGGAATAAGAAAAGGAAATCTACTAAGAGGGAGGGATGGACAACCCAGTGCCAAACTAGTTAACACAACATTAACACAACACTAAAAGAACCAGAAGAAGCATCAATCAATGGCCAGACTTTGTGCTGGGAGCTGAAGATACAAAGACAAAAATGAAATAATTCTGACCATTCGAAGAGTTTGTATTCTAATGAGAAAGGTGACACACACATAAATAAAGTAAATGCAAGCTCTTTTTTGTGAGTGGAGGGAGGCAGTAGCTGCTGAGGCATCAGGAAAGGCTTCATGTAGGAAGTGGACTCTGGACTGAGTTCTAAAGCAAACTAGGGATTCCACGAGGCAAAAATGAGGAAAGAGAAAGGAGGGAGTGTGTTCTACAGGCATAGAGGACCCCTAAATAGGCAGGGCAATGGAAAAGGAATGACTGACTGTGAGGAAGAGCTCTAAGGCCAATCTGGTCAGATCACAGAAGATATAAACAATAAGGGGGCACTGGGATTGGGGCCTGGGCCTTGCGAACATGTTCTACCTGATGTACTCCCCAGGGAGGACATTGGAAAATGTGCAGGAATTATGTAACTATTTCTTCTCCAATAACTGCCTGGTTAGTTGGGTTTTGTCCTTTGTTCTCAAAGAGGACCAAGCCCAGTGAAGTTTCAGTGTGTCTGACTGGCTGATCAGACCAATATGAGCTCGTAATGTTCTACCACAGAGAGGGGTCAGATAGTCCATGTGAACATTTGGGGTAGTTACTCCAAATTTGCGCATTCTATGTTTTCTTTGTGCTATTTCAATTCTGCTTTGCTCACACAGCACAGCAACCTTTCTGATGTGGGCACGCCACACTGAACAGTACTGTGCCAGTGTCTTCTGTGTCCTATAATCAAATCCAAAGTTCTTGAGAGAGACCTTGAGAGTGTCCTTGTGTGTATGTTCGTCCTTTGTTGCCGAAGAAGACCATGCCATCAGAGAAATGATGACATGACTTGAACTTGACTCTGTTTTGAGTGAGAGAGGGCTGTGCAGGTCACCAGTCTCACTTCTCCTCCAGAGCCATCTGAATCCAGTGACCAGATATTCATCAGGATGACTGGAGATGACCCAGGAGGAGGCAACTGGGGTTAAGTGACTTGCCCAAGGTCACACAGCTAGTGAGTGTCAAGTGTCTGAGGTGAGATTTGAACTCAGGTACTCCTGACTCCTGCACTGGTGCTCTATCCCCTGCACCACCTAGCTGCCCCTGTGTCCTTGAATCGCTTCTTCTGAACACCATATGATTGCTTGCCCTGTGTGAGTTCTCCATAAAATAGTTGTTTTGGTAAGTGTACATTTTATATTTGAACAATGTGGCCAGCCTATCAGAGTTGCACTCTCTGAAGTTTGAATACTTGGCAGTTTAGTTCGAGCAAGGACCTCGGTGTCTGGTACCTTATCCTTCCAGATGATCTTCAGAATCTTCCTAAGACAGTTCAAATGGACTGTCCATGTTTTACAGGTCAGCACAACGGCTCTGTAGACCTTCAGTTTGGTAGTCAGTCTAATACTTCTTCTCTCCCAAACTTTTCTTCAGAATCTCCCAACCACTGAGCTAGCTCTAGTAATGCATGCATCAACCTCATTGTCAATGTGTACATCCCTAGAAAGTACACTACCAAGGTCAGTGAACTTATCTACTGCATTCAGGCACATATTAGTCTCTTAATAAATGTCCTGGAGTTGTTGGGCAGCAAACACCATATTGACTGTTTCTTGGCCCTTTCTGAAGCCACACTGGCGAGACCCGGCCATCTCCCAGGTGAAGAATCAGCCTATTAAGGAGGACTCTAACAAGAATTTTGCCAGCAATAACTAAGAGAGAGACCCCCACTATGATTGTCGCAAGACAATCTATTCCCTTTACCTTTATTGAGATGGACAATGGAGGCATCCTTGAATTCCTGGGGTATAACCTCCTCTTGCCATATAACCTGAAATATTTCAGTCAGTTTTTATATGAGCAATGGTCCCCCTACCTTGTATATCTCAGCTGGAATAGAATCAGCACCAGGTGCTTTGCCATATGAAAGGAGCCTAATGACCCTCAAAACCTCTTCTTCATTTGGAAGTTTAGCTAAGGAGGGATTGACTTCAACCTGAGGTAAACGGTCAATGCCCTCAGCATTGATTGATGATGGTCTATTGAGAACAGTATGGAAGTGTTCAGTCCATCTTTCTAGGACCATGTTCTTATCACTAATCAATGTGGCTCCATCAGTACTGTGTAGCTGTGATGTACCATAGGTTTTTGGTCCATAAAAAGCTTTCAGGGAATCATACAAGTGCTTTGGATTGTTACTATCAGCATAAAACTGAATTTCATCTGATAATTAGGGAATCTCTTTACTATACAATAAGGGGACAAGAAATAGTCATGAAATTCCTGAGTGAGCTCCAAAAACCATATTAGCCACGGATTATGTCAAGTCAAGTGCACTGCATATGCTCATAAGGACTGAGCTCTCATTGGCCAGTCCCCCATTATATATAGTAAAGTTGAAAAGGAAGGTTTGAAAACCTCTGGCTAAGCAGACTAGCTGAACAGAGGCAGACTGCCCAGCTCCCAAATACCTGTTCCAGCAAAACCCTTAAATTTGTGCCAGACGAAATAATGATCAAGAAATCCAGTGAGAAACTAAAGCAAGTGACTTTTTCAGCCCTAGAACTGTACAAAAAATTAGCCAGAAGACCATGGAAAATAGCGAAGGGGACTGCCAGCAAAGCCAGTGCAGGCAAATAAGCCAGTAGCCCACCATATTGCAAGAGACACTGTAGCTTGCAAAGATCTGTGTCTAGAGGCAACAAGAGTGGAAGGCTCAAAGAAAACAACCAAAGAGTTGTCAGAAAGCCAGAGTGGAGACATTGGAAGCTCTGGGGTGCCATAGCAACCAAAATGGCTTGGCAGCACCTAGACAAGGATAGCCCAAAGCCTGGGCCTCTGAGGTCACTGGTATGCTGTCTTGCTATTCCAGAGAAGGTTCCACCTTCTGAAGCTTAAGGATCCAGGGGGTCTAACCCCAGGAGGTGGAGATCAGCAAAGGAAACTTAGGTGATCCAAGACTAAACAAGGATAATACCAAACAGGGTCTCCAATCCCACCCCAAAACACAACAAGTGGTAGAGTCTCACTCTGGCATCAAGTCCCAAATCAGGAATGAAAGCAGGAGAGAATAAATCAAAGAAAATGCCAATCAGTAGAAAAAGTTACTGCAGATCTAGACATTTGCCAAAAGAAGTGAATAATTCTACAACTGCAAACAGTGAGTTAAAGGGGAGGAAAAACAATATATTTTTCCCTAAGGGTTACATGGAAACATAGAAGAAATGAAGCAAGAGATAAAATATTAAATAAAAATTCTGGAGGAAAGAATTAAGGGAATAAATAACTTAGAAGAAAAAGTGGAAAGGCTTACATAAGAGAAAGACTGCCTAAAAACTAGAATTGACTGAACAGAAATCAATGACTCCATGAGTTTGTAAGAAATTCTAAAACAAAAGATTAAAAAAATAAGAAAATGTAAAATCTGTTATAAAAAATATAGAACAGGTCAAGGAGAGATCATTTAAGAATCATTATGCTCTTTAAAAACTATGATTTTTGAAAAACCTTGGACACTTTATTTCAGGAAATCTTAAGTCAGAGTTTTGTACATCTTGCAAACTTCAGAGTCTGGAGGATTTAGGATTTCCTTTCTTCACACTGACGTTCAATATCTAGCCACATCCTGGGATCAGTTGGTAGCACTGACTGCATCAAGTACAAATACAGCTGGACACAGATTCACCATGTTGAAGGGGAATTCCTTGTTAACCCACAAATGGAAGAAAATGACTTCCAGAAACCAGGAGTTGTGAATTATCCATTTGCTACATGTACTACCAAAGCTTGAATCTACTTTCCTATGGATTTTCTACGTACTTTTGGGAGAGCATGTCCGACTTTTGGTTGGATGCTGTTTTCACTCTACAGTAAATATCCCTTTTGGACTTTTTGATGGCTCAGTGGATAGAGTGCTGAGCCTAGAATAGGAAGATTCATCTTCCTGAGTTCAAGTCTGGCCTCAGATACTTGCTAGCTATGTGACCATGGGCAAGTCACTTAACCTTATTTGCCTCAGTTTCCTTATCAAATGGCAAACCACTCTAGTATCTTTGCCAAGAAAGCCCTAAATGGGGTCACAAAGAGTTAGACACAACTGAAATGACCGAACAATAACACAGACATCCCTTTCCCTCAACAAATATCCCTTTCTAAAAATTGTTTAAGAATGGCTTACCAAAATAATTTTCAATTGGAGATAGGGTGTGGGGGGAAAGAGTTGGAGTAGAGGAAGGAACAGCCATGGGAGCTCACACTGATAGCCCAACTCCAACCCTTAATACTTTCTGTGGGGTTATGAGACAAGAGTTTCATCTTTGAGATAAGTAGCTAGCAGGAAATTCTTTGCCATTTTCATAAAGTCAACAGTATAGTATAGTGGAAAGAACCTTAGATTTGTAAGAAGGTCTAGATCTGAGTTGTGACTCTAGAAACTCACTTCAATTCTTTGAACCTCAGTTTCATCTGTAAAGTGGAAATGATACTTTATCTCAAAGAGTTTCTATCAACTTTGTAAACTGCAAAGCTCCATAGGTACATTATTGTTTCCAGAAAACCCCAGTAAGTCAAATAATTTAGAATATTTTAAATATTGAGACAAGATTATTTTTCTTTTAGGGATGAAAAGTTCATCTATGTGAGCAGAGATCTATAAATCTTCACTTCTCTGCTTACTTGCAATAATTATAACTAACAGGTTATATTCACAGAACTTCATGTTATCTTTTCTATCTGAAAGGGCTTATGCCAAATGAGAGAAGTGATATAGCATAGTATTTGCCCAGTAACTAAACGTATGAACCTGGACAAGTCACCTTGCTCTTCTGTGCCTGTTTTCTTCTCATCAAATAACTGGATGACCTCTGAAGTCCCTTCTAACTATAAAATTCTATGATTTGTACTGGACAGGTAAGAATAATCATTGATGAACAAATTGAAGAAATTATTGGAGACACAACAAATGAATTTGATTATATAAAAAATAAGAGTTTTATACAGCAAAAAGCAATATATCCAAAATAAAAATAAACAATTTAGAAGTCCAACAATAGGAGAATAGTCAAGCAAATTGTGATTCATCAATGTATTGGAAAACTATATTGCCATTATAACCAATAAATATGAGGAATACAAAGAAAAATGGAGGATATGTTAACTAGCTAAGAGAGAAGGTGAATGAAAATGAATGAACAAAGAGGGAATGTCTTACCTATTGAAATTAATTTATTTAAATGTAAATTGTTGCTAAATAACTTTAATTTGTCATATTGATGTTCAACATTAAGTTAATTTAAAAATATTTTTATTGGTATCTTTTTTTGTCACCTAAATTTCCCCTATATCTCTCTTCCTCCATTCTCCAAGACAGCTAATCTATTTAACAAATAATTTTTTAAGGAGAAAAGCAAAGAAGAGAAAATATTAGCAAAACTGATAGATTGAAAAAAATTCTGACAATACATGCATTGTTCTACATCCGTGGACTGGCCCCCCTCCCAACTCTGCAAAGGAATAGGGGTAGGTATCCTTTGATGATTCTTTTGGGGCCCAAGATTGTTTTTTGTAATTTTTCAATATTTTTGTTGCGATTGTTTTTCTATTTTCATTATTGTAGTTATTATGTATAATATTTTGCTTGGCTCTGCTTCACTTTTCATCAGTTCACAGTTAACAAGTATTTACTAAGTAAATGTGTTTCAAGCAGTGTGGCAACAAATTTTACAAGTAAGGATGTTCCTTCCCTCAAAGGGCTTATATTCTCTGGGGAGGATATCTGTATAAAGACAAGTAGGAACAGATCATATAGTATATAAATAAGAGGCAATATGGTTAATAAAAAGAAAGCCAACTCCAGAATTTGAAACATCTGAAATTAAGTCTTGCCTCTGACTGGCTTTGTGACCATGGATTTAATCTTTCAGTACCCATGTAACTTTCTTTTGTGTTTTTTTAATTAATTTTTTTTCAATAAAGGAAAAGCTGCCTCCTCTGCCTACTCTCCTCATCCCATCTCCAATTGTGAAAAAAAGAAAAACACATGATCTCAAAGTTAAATCTAAAATAGACTTAATCAGAAGAGAAAAACATGGAACCTATACTATATGTTGGCCATATTAATCAATGTTGTTTTAGACTATTTAAAATAATTAGACAGTATAAGTTTGGAATATTGCTGTGTGTAGGAAATGATGGGTTGGTGGACTTAGAAAAATATGGAAAGACTTGAACTTATGAAGGAAAATGTTATCTACAAGTATACAAGTAAAGAATGGTCTTACATAAATGCATATGAATGTATCTGTCTATATGTAAGCATGATTCTAGATATCTAAGTATACGTATGTGTATATATGTATATGTGTGTAGCTTAATTGTAGCTTCCTTGGAGGGGAGGGGGACAGGTAGAGGGAAAAAAGAACAAAGTAAAAAGTACCCAGTAGACCACAACAAAAGATGGACAGCTTTGAACTCAAAGTGTAATATTTATTATAGCGACTTTCTTGAAATGGACATTTATTGCTGTATATTTTGAATCCTATCTTACATTCTGCTGTGTACACTGCAATGCTTTTTTTCTTATTTGGTATTAAATTTTAGTATTTAAATTTATATGTTTATTGTCTTGTGAATTTAAGTTTAAAACAAATTAATAATAAAATAAAAAGAAATAAAATGAAAAGGCAATACTCCTGTTTTTGTACATAGAGTCAAGTGAAACAACTTCCCAAATTGACTGTGTACAAAAAATACACCTCAATCTATGCTCTAAGTTCATCACTTCTCTATCAGGAGGTGAGCTGCATATTCTATCTTGAGTCTTCTGGAATTATCATTGATCATTACTATTGATCAGAATTCCTAAGTCTATCATAGTCTTTTTTTAAAAAAAATCTCTACAATGTTGTTGTTAATGAATAAATTGTCTCCTGATTCTGCTCACTTCATTTTGCATCATTTCAAACAAGGCGAGGTAACTAGGTGAAGAGGGCACTGGGTCTGCAGCAAGAGGACCTAAGTGCAAAGACAGGTATCTCAGGGACATATTAGCTGTGTGACCCAGGGCAATTCACTTAACCTGCATGCCTCACTTTCCTCAACTATCCAAAAGAAAAGAATAACATTCCCTACTTCCCTGGGTCATTGTGAGGGGTACTATATAAATGCTAGCTATTATGAAGCCTTCTTCAGATTTCTCTGAATCCATCCCTTTCAACTTTTTTTATACCACAATAGTATTCCATCACAGTCATATATCCTAACTTGGTCAGCCATTGCGCAACTGAGAGTTACTGCTTTAGTTTTTAATTCTGTCACTACATAAAGAGCCACTATGAATATTTTTGACCAGTTCAGACAAAAGCAAGGTTCATGGCTAGGCACTCCTTGCGTCAGCCTCCATGTTAGGATAGACTTCTACTTGCACGCCTCAATTATATGAGATTATTTTCCCTACCATTTCTCTTCCTTTTCTCCCCTAGTTCTTCTCACCCTCCCTTTTCATTCTTCTTTTAAGATCATCAAAACATAACAGAACCACTTCTAGGCCCTCTCTCTAACTAGACTCCCTCTATGATTCCTGATAATGATAGGGTTCTGAGTGAACATATGAATTCCTATATTAGAATGTAAAGTTTATCCCTGTTTCGTCCCTTATGATTGTTGACTCCCGTGTTCACACTCCAAAATTTCTATACAGCTCTCTTCTGTTCATCAGAAATGCTTGGAAGTCTTATTTCATTAACAGTCCATTCCACATTCCCACCCCCACCCTCCACCCCCAGTAAGATTATATTCAGTTTTTTCCTTTACCTTCTGGAAAATCATATTGAAAGTTCTTTACTCCTTTAAATTAGTGGATAATACATCTGGTGTGATCCTGACTGTGGCTCCTTAGTAAAAAAAATTCTTTATGGTCCCTTGTAATATTTTTATTTGGCCTGGAAGTACTGGATTTTGGCTATGTTTCTGGGAGTTTTCATTTGGGGGTTTTTTTCAGAAGGTGACTCAGATTGTTTCCCCCATTTTCTCTTTGCTTTGTGGTTCTAAGAAATCTGGGCAGTTTTATTTCATGATTTCTTAAAATAATATATCCAGTTCCTTTTTAGGGGCATGACCCTCAGGTAATTTAGTGATTCTTAAGTTATTTTTCCTCAATCTGTGGTCTGGATCAGCTGTTTTTGCTTTTGAGATGCCATATATTTTCTTTTATGTTTTTGGTCTTTTGATTTTGTTTGAATATTTTTTGTTGCCCCATGGAGTCATTAGCTTCTATTTGGCCCACTCTGATTTTCAGGGTGTTTACTGCTTGGGTAAAGTTTGGTACCTCTCATGCCAGGCTGTTAATTCCCTTTCCATTTTTTCATAGCTCTCATTTCTTTTCCAACTTTTTCTGCTGGCACTCTCATTTCACTTATATACAAAAAAAAAAATCTTAGGCCTTAAAAAAAAATAAACCTCTTGATTCATCTCCTCTAGAAATTCTAGTTAAATTTGTGCAAAAAGTGTTTTTCTCTGTGGCTTTGCTTACATGTTTTGGGTCATTCTCATCCTCTGAGTTTACGTGTTCATTTTCCTCTCACCTTAATACCATTTTATGGCACTTTGCTGTTGTTGGCTCATTCTTCCAGCCTACTTCCTTTGGGTTTCACATTAGGAGCAGGTTCTGCATACTTCTGAGGGAATGTCGGATTGAATTTGTGCCCTCTTGTGTCCTTCTTTTGTTTTCTTGGGGGTACTGAGCATTGATTTATACCAGGATCTCAGAGATAGCTAAGGGTGAGGAGCTTTTGGTGTGCTCCCCAAGTGGTCTGATCCAGAGCAAAGTCTGACTGCTGCCCTTCTGGTGTGAGCTCTGCAAATTCTTGATATTGGTATGGATCTAAGCAACATCCCTGTGAACTTGCCCCAGTTGCAGTTCCAGCAAACTGTTTCTGGAATAAGCCATTATTACTCCGCTGGAAGTATCTGATAGTTCAGAACGACACAACTGCAGGCTGTCTGAGATTCCTGCCCCAATTATTCTACTGCAGGTTTCAGACAAGGCTGAAGGCTGGAACTGAGACCCTGCCATGCTCCTGAGACTCAGGCCACACAAGCTTTATTTTGCTTCTGCTTGTGCTCCTGATTCAGCAGACCACGTAGAGCCTGTGACCATTCCTTGCCTTGGACCGCCACCCCTTGACACAAGTCCACTGCTCAGCTGGCACTGGATCACTGACTAAAGAGTGAACGACAGAACTGCTAATTGGCACTTATTTCTGCATCAGTTTATTCTCCTCTGTGTGGGCCTGGGACTGCTTCTTCCCCTGGTACATAACTCACACTTCACCTGTGGAATGCTGGGATGCTACATGCAGCAATTCTTGGCTGGAGAGGGAAATAGAAAACTGGGAAAGAATTTTTACAGCTAATGTCAGTGATAAAGGCCTCATTTCTAGAATATATAGAGAACTGAGTCAAATGTACAAAAATACAAGTCATTCCCCAACTGATAAATGGTCAAAGGATATGAACAGGCAATTTTCAGAGGAAGAAATTAAAGATATCTATAGTCAAAAGAAAAAATGCTCTAAATCACTTTTGATTAGAGAGATGCAAATCAAAACCACTCTGAGGTATGACATCACACCTATCAGATTGGCAAACATGACAGAACAGGAAGATGATAAATGTTGGGAGAGGATGTGGGAGAGTTGGAGCACTAATACATTGTTGGTGGAGCTGTGTGCTGATCCAACAATTCTGGAGGGCAGTTTGGAACAATGCCCAAAGGGCTACCAAAATATGCATACGCAGCAATATTGCTGTGGTACGGACTATATCCCCAAGAGATCATAAAAATGGGAAAGGGTTCCACGTGTACAAAAATATTTACAGCAGCTCTCTTTGTGGTGGCCAAAAACTGGAAATCAGGGGGATGCCTATCAATTGGGGAATGACTGAATAAATCATGGTATAGGAATGTAATGGAAAACTATTGTGCTATAAGAAATGATGAATAGGAAGACTTCAGAGAGGCCTGGAAGGACGTATATGATCTGATGCTGAGTGAAAGGAGCAGAACCAGGAGAACTTTGTGCATAGCAATGACTACAGTGTGCAAGAGTTTTTTTCTGGTAGACTTGGAACTTCATTGCAATGCAAGGACTTAAAAAAAATTCCCAGTGGTCTTCTAAGGCAAAATGCCTTCCACATCCAGAGAAAGAACTATGGAATTCAATCACAGAATGTATCAGATCATTTGTGTGTGTGTGTGTGTGTGTGTGTGTGTGTGTGTATTGCATTTTGGTTTGTTAGATGATTTCTCCCACTCATTTTAATTCTTCAATGCAGTATGACTATAGTGAAAATGTATTTAATAGGAATGCATGTGTAGAACCTATACAAAATTGAATGCTGTCTTGGGGAGAGAGGGAAAAATAATAATCTAAGTTATATGGTAGTTATTGTAGAACACTGAAAACAAAATTAATCAATTTTTTAAAAAATTCTTGGCTAGACCCCATCTCTATCACTCAAAGATTTCTCTGCATGTCTCCCTTTGCTGACCTAAGCTGGAAAAATGACTTACCGTGATTTTTTTTTCCCTCGGCTTTCCTGATTAGAATTTGGTCTCACATGTTTTCTAGATCTATTGGAAGAAACACAGGAGAGAGCTAGGCTGTACTTCTCCCTAATATTCTGCCATGTTGGCTTTACCTCCCATAGAAATTGCGCTATTCTTCTCTGTATTGATCGTTGTTTCTACAGAATTTTAACATTCCATTACATTCATGTATCACCCAACCAATGGACATGTGCTTTGTTTTCAGTTCTTTGCTACTACCAAAAAGAAGTTGCCATAAATATTGTGAATATGGGACATTTCTTTCTTTTTCTTTTCTTTTTTTTAACAGTGACTAACTTGGGGGATAGACCTAGTAGTGGAATACCGAAGTCAAAGGTTATGAACATTTTAGGCACTTCTTTTTGCATAATTCCAATTTGCATTAATAGTTGTGCTAATTCACAGATTCATCAGTGTTTCATTAGTATGCCAATCTTTCCACATCTCCTCCAACATAGATTATTTTTGTCTTGGTCCTCAACAAGCATTTATCAAGCATTCACTACATGTTCTATAGACATTGAGTCAAGCAGTAGGTATACGAAGAAAGGTAAAGATATGGCTTCTGCCTTCAAGGAACTCACGTTCTGATGGGGAAGTAGCATTAAAACTATGTTTTTAAAAGATATGTAGTGTAAATGGAGGGCAGCCAAGTGGTACAGTGGATAGAGTGCTGGGTCTGGAGTTAGGAAGATGATACTTCTTGAGTTCAAGTCTGTATTCAGACACTACTAGCTGTGTGACCATAGGCAAGTCATTTAACTGCTCGGGGCCCTGCCTTAATCCATCAAATGGGGGAAATTGGAGTAGATTGTCTCTAAAGGCATACTTAGACATGAGCTGTGTGACTCTGGGCAAGTCACTTAACCCTGTTTGTCTCAGTTCCCTCATATGTAAAATGAGCTGGAGAAAGAAATGGCAATTATGCCAGTATCTTTGCCAAGAAAACCCCAACTAGGGTCATGAAGAGTCAGATATGACCGAAAACAACAATATGAAGGCACTAGCTGGAGGTGGGGGGAAGGAAGTAGGGTTAGAGATTGGGAAAGGCTTCTCATAGAAGGTGGGACTTGAGCAGAGTTTTGAAAGAAGCCAAAAATGCCAAGAAGCAGAAGTGACGAGGGAGAGAATTTCAGGCATAGGGGATAGCCACAGCAGGACCAGAATCCATAGATTTATTGCATGTGATGTGAACATTGAGGCCAGTACAGTTGGATCATATTCAGAGGGAAATATCACAGTATACAATACAGTATAAATATACAGAGGATGTGTGGGAAAGCCTCAAGTTGTCTTGATTTGTATTTCTCATTACTAGTGATCTGTAGCATTCTTTCATATGGTTGACGATAACTTGCAATGCTTCTTTTCAAAACTCTTTGTTTATATCCTTTAACCATGCATCTACTGGGGAATGGCTTTTGGTCTTGTATATTTCTATTAGTTTTCTATATGTAGCTGAGATACCAAACCCTTAACCAAGAAATTTGATTTTTAAAAAGTTTGGGGTTTTTTTGCCATTCAACCATTTTCCTTCTTATTCTAAGTACAAACAGTAAGTCTTTAATAAATTAAATATTAAAAAAATAAAAAATAACTGAGCAGAAAGTCCTTTAAGCAAATACATCTAATTTTAAAAATCTGACTTCAAGAGGCTGTAAAGATGAACTGATGCAAAGTGAAATGAGCAGAACGAGGGAGCAATGTACAAAGTAGCAGCAGCATTGTAAAATGAGCAACTATGAATGACTTCATTCTTCTCAGCAATACAATGATCCAAGATGAATCCAAAGGACTCATGATGGAAAATGCTATTCATATCCAAAGAAAGGACTGATGGAATTGGAATGCAGATTGAAGTACACTACTTTCACTTTCTTTACTATTTTTATGGTTCTTTCCTTTGGGTCAATTTCTTTTTTCACAATTTACTAATACGGAAATAAGTTTTACATGACTGCATGCCTATAACATATCAAATACTTTTAGGAAGAGGAAAGTTTCTTCACCTGTTAAATGATAATAACACCTATCTCCCAAGGTTGATGCAATAATCAAATAAGATATTTTTAAAGTGATTGGCACACATATTATATTTAACACACTATGTAAATAGGAGTTAATATTATAGTTATTATCATCATTATGTCTTAGAGAATTGCTAGAGGCTCAGAAAAGTTAAATGAGTTAACACAGGTCACACAGGGGTACATGTCAAAAGTAGGGTTTGAATTCATTTCCCTGATTTTACATCCAGCACTTTTCTTGTAACGTACCATGCCTCATGAGCCATATCAATAAAAGTTACAAGACTGATCACACCCTTTTACCTAGTGAATCAACTATTAGATCTATATCCTAAGAATTTTATTAAAAGATAAACTGCTAAAAAGTCATAGCAGTGAACTAATCCAACAATTTTGGAGAGCAATCTGGAATTATGTCCAAAGAGTTATTAAGCTGCCTAGACCTTCTGACCCAGCAATACCACTATTGTTCCTAATCATCCCAAGATGATTAGGAAAAAAGGAAAATAATCTATATATTCTAAAATACCGATAGCAGTTCTCTTTGTGGTGGAAAAGAAGTGGAAAGTGTGAGGATGCCCCTCAATTAGGGAATAGCTAAACGAGTTGTGGGTGTATGATCACAATGGAATACTATTCTGCTATAAGAAACCATGAGCTTACTGATTTTAGAAAAACACGGAAAGACTCACACAAAATAATGAAGAATGAAATGGACAGGACCAAGAGAACTTCTGTTGCATATAGTAACAGCAATCTTGTTTTAAGAACTAAGGACCTATGAAGGAAGATGCTATCTGCCTCCAGAAAAAGAATTGATAAATTGAAGTATGTATAGCATGGTTTTACACACACACACCCCTAATGGCAAGCAGTCTCTAGGGTAAGAAACATGAGGAACGGGGAAAAAATATAAAAAGAGCACAGCAGAGAATAAAAGAAAATGTAGAGGGAAGCATGGAAAACAGAGTAGCTTTGGAAACAGACTAGTACTTTTATAGTTTTTTTTTAAAGTGTGAAATGTAAATTCGCTTTTTAGATTGTGCCATGTATGTGAAAATATTTTGTCTTTATGTATTTAAGTTGAAAATGAATAAAAAAATTCGAAGTCAGCTTTACTTATAGCAACAACAAAACAAAAACTGGAAACAGTACACATATCAAATAATAGGGGAATGATCAAACAGCAATACACCATTATAGAGTGTGATAGGGTCTGGACCTGGAATTTCATTAGCATAGGGTACTCTCAGATGAGAAGAATCTGTTGATGCAGGAAGGTTCTCTTTTTTTTGAAAATATAGTCTTAGAGTTTCCTTAGGCAATGAGAGGTTAAGTAACATAGCCAGTATATGTCAGTGATAGGACCTGAACCCTCGTGGTTAGTTCTCCATTCACTTTGTAATGGTGTATTCCATCAACATAATGGAATATTGATATGCCTATAAGTAAAACATAGTTGTGTGAAGATTTGTGTAAAGTAATGTAGAGGAAAGAAGACAGAACCCAAACATATGCACTATTACATATTTTAAAAAGTCAAAAGAAATCTGATAGAAACATAAAAGAGAGGAAAAAAGCCAGAAGATATTACTTGATACTTTGGCCTGTGATTTCATCATGACATGTACTCTGTTCAATGGGGCAGATCCTAAGCTGTCTGTATCTGCCCATTTTATGGGACTCTGGTTCTTGTCCTCCCAGCAATCTTCCACAGTGGGCTGGGCTCCTTCCTCTAGATCTCTGGACATTGCATTTGTAGCAGTAGACCACAAGAATTGTCCACCAGTCACCCTTCACTCTTCCTGCCAAACTGACTCATCTTTTTTTTGCTGCTATCCATTTCTCTGACATGCAATGTTAAGTTTTCTTTCTTTATGTATTGCAGCCTACTTAGACCCACCCTGCACCTATCCATTTCCCTTTGGTAAAAGGTATAGATAGCAGGCCAATCAGATTTGCAGATGACACAAAACTAGAGAAATATCTAACATATTGAATGGCAGGTAGAATCCAAAAGGATCTTGACAGGCTAGAGCACTGGGTTAAATCTAGTAAGATAAAATTCAATAGGGAGAAATGTAAACTCTGGCATTTGCAGACAAAAAATAAAAAATTGTCACATGATGGGGGAGGCATGGAGAGGAGGTAGTAGCTTAGAAAGGGATCTGGGAGTCTTAGTGAACTACATGGCAGTACAAAGTGACATCCAAAAAAGCTAAAGCAATCTTGGACTGCATAAGCAGAGTTTTAGCTTCCCGGAATAGGGAGGTGATAACCATACTATACTCTGTCCTCTGCAGTATTGTGTTGAGTTCTGAGCACCATAGTGTAAGAAAGACTTTATGAAGTTAAGAGTGTCCTGACAGGATTCAGTCACTGTCAGTCAACAAGCATTTATTAAGCACAATGTGCCAGGCACTGGGCAAAAGTAAGTACTAGGAATACTAAAGGGGAGGCAGAAAACAGTCCTTCCTTTTAACGACCTTAGTCTAATGGGGCAGATAGCATGCAAATATCTACGTACAAAGTGTGTGTATGTACACATACATATATACATATATACACACTTATTGTATATATGTGCATGCATGTACACATACATATATACATATACATGATAAATCTAAGAGAAGCCAAGGAGTAGAGTTGCAGCCATGGGGGACAACCAGTGAAAATGCCCAGAATCAGGAGATGGGAGTTTTAACATTTGAGGAAGAGCAAGAAGGTCACTGGCATTAGATCACAGGAATATATGGAGAGGAGTAAGTTGTAATTACACCAAATAGGCAGGCAAGTGCCATATTACCAAAGGCTTTAAAAGCCATATAGGATTTTGCTTAACCCTGAAAGTAACAACGAGTTACTCCAATTTATTGAATGGAAGTGGGGTAGGGTGAAGGTTGAGGGGAAGGGGGTGAAGGACCTTGAGTTCACATAAGGGTTGATTGAAGAAAGTAGGTGTTTGAAAACTAGAGAAGATTCAAGGAAGACAGCTTAACAGCTCTGTTCAAATGTTTGAAAGGATACCAGAGGAAAGAAGACTTGTTTTCTGTCACAAGTAGCAGAAACAAAAACAATGGGAAGAACTTAGAAGGAAATTTAGCCTTGAGCTCAGTAAAGACTTCTCACCAATTATAGATAGACAAAAGTAGAAGGACCTGCCTTAGAAGGTATCAGGCTCCCCTTCTTTGAAGGTCTTTAAGCAGAGGCCAGAAGACCACTTGTCAACCTCTGACAGGTACCTATAATAAGGATTCCTTCATGACTGGGTTAGATTAGACGGCCATTGAAGTCCCTTCCAACTCAAATTCTGTGATTTTGTGGGTCGCCCTCAACTTTGGGATACCAGGTCTCAAAGCCGTAGATAACTAACCAGAAAGATAATGATGAACAGTGAAAAAGATGGGATGGACCTTTGTTTACCTTTAAATGTTATATTGTTAAAATTTAAATACTTTTAACAAACTAGTTTATAATTTCATAAATACATATATATTAATGGTTTATTTTCAGCTTAGTCTTAATTCCATTTACTTTCAATTTAAATGAGATTAAGCACCTAGCATATTGAAAGTCTTGTGAAAATAAGGATGTCTTTCCTTAAAAGGACTATGAGCTACTTTTGTACATGTACACAAAAAAAGTACTGTGCAAAATAATTTGAGAAAGCATTAACTTGTATAATTTCAAGAAATAGCACAGATTTGGGGGATGGGAGGTGGTATATTTTCAAAATTACTTTAAATAATTATTTCTTTAAAATCCTTTAAGTATGAAGATTATGCTGAAACTTATCCTATCACATGAAGAGGCATAATTATAGGAACTGGGAATGGTTTGGTCTACAGAAAACGTTGGGGGACAGGGCTAACTGCTATCTTCAAATATTTAAGGTAGTATGTAGTAGGGCCAAGAGACTCATTCTGTATGGCTCCAGAGAGATTTGGATAGAAGTTATGAGGTAGCAGATTTTGGTCCAGAGGCAGAGCGCTAGGAAGATGTGAGTTCAAATCTGACCTCAGATAGTAACTGTGTGACCCTGGGCAAGTCACATAACCTGTTTGCCTCAGTTTCCACATCTGCAAAAATGGGAATATCAGCAGCTCCTGTGATTACTATATGCATCTGATCATTGTAAAGTGCCTAATATACCTCCTGGCATATAGTAAAAACTATATAAATGTATCTTTTATGATGATGATAACATATCAGACTTTTAGAACAAAGACCAAGCTCCCTTTCATGGGGAGATGTTTAAGCAGAGACTGAACATCACATTAGAGCAGTTACATGAAGCAGTGCATGAAGTATTAGCCTGGAGTCAGATGTACCTTCCTGAGTTCAAGTTTGGTCTCAGACACTTACAGTTGTGTGTCCCTAGACAAATTTTCCTCAGATTCCTCATCTGTAAAATGAGCTGGAGAAGGAAATGGCAAACTAGTGCACATTTTTCCCCAGAAAAGCCCAAATGGGATCACAGTTTCACACAACTGAAAAACGGTGACTGAACAACAAATGCTCTGTCTGTAGTGTTGCAGATTCATGGTTTTAGTTAAGGGTTGGATGATTTAATCTAACTCATGGCTTTCAGATTCTATTTGGTGGACAACACTCTTTCTATGTTTTCTATAATTATGTTCTTCAGGTTAACAGGTATCACTATCCATACCTCAAAGACAAGAGTCAAGCTATCACCATCAGTTGAATCATATTAATAGCCAGGATGGAATTCAGGATATTTCAAATCCAGAAATCTATTCTAATTTAATGAACTGTTAATTACTACCACACAATTTCTAATTATGCCACCAGCTGTCTCTTCATTAAGTGGAAGTGGAAAGTTTTGAAGTTTCATCACTTCAAGGTACTCAATAAATTAACTCAATAACTGATAAAATATATTTTTTAATAGGGCATCTAAAATAACTGAGAAGCAAAAAGACTACACATCCAGCCAAATGTGTTAAGTACCATGAAGTGACAAGCTTTGCTTTGTATTACTTCTAATACTTCCATGTAGCTATAGTTAACATTTCTTAGCTCTTGACTTCGGGCAAATCACATCTGGGCCTCTGTTGCAAAAGTTATGACAGTCCTTATGCAGTCTCTGTTAGGAGAAAAAGTACTACACACTATAAATGTATACATATAAGCTGTCATTGATGGCACAAAATACAGACACTGAAGATACATGACTGATATTCAACTTGTGTTAATTGTATTCCTCACTACAGAACTTTAGAACACAAAGGAATTATTTTGCAGATGTGGAAACAACATCTCAGTTACTGGGAATGAGACTGCATGTCAAATGTTTTCAAATCTACATGTGCTAATCAAAATATTATTCTACCAGAAAATATGAGCTCATCAGGAACTTAATATTAGAAAGATCAGGGGCTCACCAGTTGATTTTTTTTTTATGTAATTTTATTTGGGGTAGTTGGGTAGCACAATGGACCTAGTCAGAAAACTGGAGTTCAAAACCAGTCTTAGATACTTAAGAGCTACATGATCCTGGTTAAGTCATTTAACCTGTCTTAGGTTATCTCAAATACAAAAAGATCATATGTGGCACCTACTTGACAAGGTTGCTTCAAGATCAAATGAGACATCTTAGAACATGCTTAGAACAGTGGCACAGAGTAGTTGCTTGATAAATGCTTATCACTCCCTTTTGTTAAACACGTAACATCTATCTTCTACTTGTTTTGCCTTGTGGATTAAAAAAAATGCAGTTATCAGTGGACAGTTTGGTCCTTCACAACACATTCTCAAATTCTGTTCCTTTTAAATCACGTCACATCTATCTTTGCATTTCAGGACCTAGTATGGTACACTTGCCTCTTTATAAAAGGTTGCTGAATAAACACTGGCTGTGTCTTCCCTCTTTAAACTCAACTTGCTACTGTCTTTTTCTCTTTATAGAAAATCACCTTGTTCTGTTCCATGGCTATAGCCCTTCACTTTTACCCTAGAACTTGGCGGGCCCATTATGGCTACCAGAAGTATTTGGTTGCAAGAATTTTACTCTTAATTTGTCTGAGTAAGCCATACAGAGCAAAAACTAGATTTTTCTAAAAAGTAGTAAAAACATATACATCCAAACTGAGGCCCAGAAAAGTATAGTACTAATAGCAAACATATAAAACTGCTACAAAACTTAAGCAATTAAACAATTACATAATATTTGAGTCACAAAACTGTTTAATTTGGGAGGGTCAGGCAGAGCTGAGGAGAAAAGTGTCCCTGCTTGACAGCCTCAGATGACAGCAGATATGGCACACTATTATTGCTGTCACTACTGTAAATTTGACAGCTCCTCCCCATTCTTCTAGAGGTATGACTTGAATGTAATCATAGACCTGAGCTTAAATCCAGCCTCAGACACTTACTAGCTGTGCAACCCTGGGCAAGTGACAATCTCAACTGCTTTTAAAAAAAAAAAAAGGCACAATTTGAGTATGAATGGCAACAAAGGACAAACGAAACTGAATATTGATCAATCTTAGCTATGAAAATGTACTTCCCTTCTTTGCAGAGGTGGGAATGGACCATGGGTATGTAATATTTCTTGCATAACATTGTCAGAAACTGTTCACGTTAGGTTTGCTAAGTAGTTTCTTTTTAAGAAAATTCTTTGTTATAGGGAAGGTTCACTGGGTTAAGAAATGGGAAAGGACACATTCAGAAAAAGTTTATATAACAAAAATATCAATACAATTAAGATGAAAAGTTTCCCTATGATGAAAACCTTTTCAACATCCACTCTGACTCAGTCACAAATTTATATAAACAAGCATTCTTAATATAAGTCTTTTTATTGTTTATAAAAAATACCACTAAAACTAATTTGATTTCTCAAAAATCAACGTTCATTTAGTGAAATATCAATGTACATTTTATATTAAAGTTGTAGTAAAAATACTGACATTTAATAGTTTATACAAGTCTCATTCATGTAAAAATCACATAGCATGTAAAATTTAATTAGAAAATTTATAATATCACAAAAGTATATCATTTTGTTGACAGCTCATAAGAACATTGTCCTAAACTCTGCTAAGATACAGAACATAAGTTTCACAGTTCAGTTTCTTTTTTATTATAGGAGAAAAATAACTTTAGAAAACTTGCTTAGCTCTAAATCCAGACAGTGTGCTATGTATTAATAAGATGCACTTGAAGTAATCCGTTTAGACTACCAATGAATTGTCATTTTTAATGTAATAACAAAGAAATAACTTTTATGATATACTTAAAAATAAATCACTTTCCAATTGCTGTATCTTTAATTTACAGAAGTCTGGTTGGAAATCAAGTTCACCTATCCTTAAGCAAGACAATTAGTATAAAAAATGTGCTAGCAGCTTTGACTTTCCATTTTTGGAAAGTTGCAAATTTTTTTTTTGACAAAACTAAATTTGGATTGTTTAAAAATTGTATGAATTCCTGAATCTTTCCAAGACAAAAAGCTAAAAGACGTCAACTTGGTAAAATAAAAAATTAAGAGGTAGTGTGTGAAAGGCTAGTGTTTATATTTTAAAAGCTTAACTTGAACCCCTGCACCATTAACATATAAAACGATTGAACAATCTATGTGCTAACTTTTTATTGTTATTCCATTCCAAAGTCACCTAAAAAATAACAGTGGAATATGAATGGAAGAGCTCCAGTGGATTTAAAAGGAACTACAGTATAAAACCAAATACTACATAATGCTGTGCAGTCAGTATTAGTTTAGTACCAACAAAATACACTTAAGCATCCTGTGTTAGGTATTCAGTATTTTATAATACTTTCATTCTTCACAAAATTTTGCTATATATAAATCCTTCAAAATGGAGTCGTTAATTCTTCATTTTAACACCACACATCATTAAGGGCATTCACACTAATCCCATCATAAAGTTAATTAATAAATAATTAGTTCGAGGAATGTGTCCATAAGTCATTAGTAAAAGGAAACATGCACTTTTTTATAATAGCCTTAACTTCTATATACAGTGTTCATGCACATGACAATTATAAATACAAAAAAAATTAAGCAAAGAATGAAAGTTAGCAGCATTACTAGTTCTATCTGGATGCTTGTATTAAAGTAATAAATATCCTCTCATAAAATTAATGTGAATACACTGTTTGCCACGCATAATTTGTCCTAAAGTGTAGGCAGCTTTCTATAATCCAGAGATCAATACAATTAAATGAAAACCAAAAAAAAATCTTTTTACATAAAAAAGTGCACAAATTTGTCCTATGTATAAGTAGTTCTCTTAATCCAAGTGCATATTACATCCATGAAAATTCACATTAGAGTACATTTAAAAGGCACAAATGTACACCAACACTAACATAAACAAAGAATTCTTTTGCAGAAGAAGTGGTAAAAGGAAACGTCTTAAGATTCCCTCTATGACATCAGGTTACAACCACATGGATTAAGCTTGTAATTTTACAAGGTATATAGGTATGTGTGAGTACCATCTTAAAAGAACTTTCACAAAACTTCATTGCATTCAGGAATCACTTCCAGGTTTTGTAACAAAGTATGCAATTTTTGAAAGATGTTGATTATTTTAATTTTTTGAAAGTTAACATAAAACATTGTGTTGTAATTAGAAAATAAGCGTAATGCAAGAAACTGAAGTCATAAAATACTGTAAACCAAGGAAAGAGAACTGGTCCTACAGGTATCAAAAGGAGGTGGAATCAGACTTTCACATTAGAATCATAAGACTGTAGCTAAGAGCATTAATACAGAGTAACTTTACTGGGCTCTGCATGGCAGGTTAAATATACAACCACTTCAATTGGAAATGATCTAACTCATCTTGCAGTACTGAAAATGTACCCCTTTACTATAATAGTATTCCTTACAGACAGAATATCAAAAGTTTATAATTTCACTTCCAGGTGCTCCTTAAATTCTAGTCTCAAATTCACCTCCAATCCACAATGGTTATTTACGTTAGCCAGAATATTAAACTAGTATTTTAAAGCTTCATTATTGTTTGCATGTACACATTTTATTTATGTCACTGGTACAGAGGTGCATATGCTTTTGAATAGACAAAAGTAAAGTTCTATGGCACCTTCAATTTAGGAAGCCACTCAGACAACAAATATCATAATGTTATAATTGTTCCATCTTCTTCTAGTGGTTTTTGATCTGAAACATGTGTTTCATGTTCCATCTTTGCGCCACTTGTGTGCAGTACATTCACATCATTAGGAATAAAACCATTCTGCGATGACTCAAAACTCAGTTCAATTTGTGTTAGTGATTCTAAGCTCTCAGTCATAGAAACTGCCTTGGGTATTTGCTGGGGCATTCCATTATCTTCAATAATTATGTCTTCCTCATCACTATCTTCATCTTTAGGATCAAAATTTGTTTCAATATGTGGTGAGTAGCTGATAAGGCTGTTATCAGTAGACTGACCTGAACTGCCAGAAGTCCGACTATTCCTAACAACATTATTTCTCTGGTTTGCTGGTCTTACAGTTATAATCAGGTTACGGCTATTTGCAATCATCATGTCTGTAACTTGATCAAGACTTTTTCCTGAAACTTCTATTCCATTAACTTCTAAAACCTCGTCATTAACCGCAAGTAAGCCCGTACTTTGAGCCAGACCACCCGGAACAAGCCTGGATATGAAAATCCCTGGCACTTTTTCTAGGCCATGCGGTGTGACTCTTACACTAGAGCCATCACGGATATAGAATCCTAGTGGTTTTTCTGTTCCATATTTGTAAAGACGAACTCTTCGATGTGTTTCTGGAAGAATATCCACATCTATAATGGAAGATACTGGTCTAAAATCTTGTGGCATACTAATAACTATGTTTGTTTTCTTTTTATGGTAATCAGGACGTAATACATTTGTCAAGACATTCTTCTTCTTTGTTAGCGTGTCTGTACCAAAGGCACTGTAGTCTGCTTCTTCTGTTTAAAAAACAAAACATTGATTATCAGTATTAGTCTATATAGAAAGGTCATCAAAATATACCATTACTCTTTGATAACATAACATGAGGCAGTAATGGTAGCAGAGTAATATACCAACAAGTACTTATTAGTCAGTAGCTTAAAATGAACATAACCAATCAGTGACTTCATTCAATTCATAATTTAGTACCATTGTCATGATGATATTCTAGAAAAACCACTAGATGGCCCTCTTTTGTGATAAACAGAAAATACCACCAAGATTTTTACTAAGTTCAATCATACACACATACAAATCACAACTGTCTTCTACATGCATCAGAGATGTAGTTTCTTTTTGAATATATATATATATATATATATATATATATATATTTATATATTTGGGGCTACAAATTTTCTGTCTTGGAATTTTTTTATTTAGGTTCACAATAAAATAAATTAAGCTCAAATAAAATTAATATGACTTTATAAAGCAAAGTTTTCTAAGCACAACTAGCGGTCAAGGGACTATAGATTTACAGTCTTTCCTAATATATTTTTTCCAATTGGGTCCAACCCCATTTCTTGCTTGAAAAATAATGCCTGGGTACAACTGTAAGCTCTTGTGACCAAAGAGATTATGACTGAACTAGTGATTAAAAGGCAGGTGGGAATAAGCCATTAATTAGCATTTTATTAATTATAAAGAACAAAATAACAGGTCCAATAATTTACATGTAACATCACAAAATTCACTAGATTTTACATGAAATGAAGAAAACAAAGAATAAATATGACTGGTGGGGAAATATATACCCAGTTTAAAATGTAAGCTTATATGGTCAAATTCAATATGGCTTACTTGGTCATTTACAGAAGAGTTCAGGAGTTGCTTGTTGCCTGGGATTTTCTTCCATTGGGCCCTTTTTGTTGTTACATATTTAGCTTGTATTATTTACAACACTACTTCTAGGGGCAGCTAGGTGGTACAGGGGAGAGAGCACTGGCCCTATAGTCAGGAAGACCAGAGTTCAAATCAAGACTCATTTACATGGCTCCATATGACCCTGGGCAAATCACTTAATCCTGACTGATTCTCCTCAAAATAAAAAATAAACTATTTCTTATAAAGGACAAATTAAATATAACAGGACCAAAAGCAAATCAAGGCATCTATCAGCTAATACAACAAGCACTTGACAAAGAACTACCTTCCAGAAATAAGCAAAGTAACTCCTCTCAAAATTAACAGTAATTAAAACAAATTATAATTAGGTGTGATTTTAAAGTAAATCTGGATCAGGGGCTAAATTATTTTAAAAGCATCAATTTCCATATGCCTTACTACATCCCTAACACAGGGAGTTTTATATTATTAATAGGAGCAAAACATACAAAATGATCAAATTAATTGTGCTAACTGAAAGCCCAATGCATTTTAATGTTATCTAAAATCTCAGTTTCTTTTCCAGGACATAAAAGCCTATATACTTACAGCTAAAGTATTTACTGAACATTGTTTTACCATGTTTTTAAAAATATTTCAAATTACCTTGCCTTGTTAAAACATCATTTTCACAAACAACTCAGTGAATCAAGTGAGATAAAACAAAGCACTCCTGATCCCCAAAGGAAATTGAATGCTGTTGTTAAGATATGAGAAACACTTAAAGCTAGATGTGTAAATCATCCCTGCTGAAGGCAGACATGTCATTCATAATTCATTGTTCACTTCAAACACCACTTTGTATAAACAACAACCAAAAAACCCTAACCAATGAAGTACAAAAAATGAAAGATGAAATAACAACACCGAACAAGCTAACATTATGCTTTCAAAATTTACTTAGAATAGTGGGAGAAAATGAAATATGTACCCAATGTGTACCCTTCTAAAACTTGTCATATTAAAAAAGAACTTCAATTTTCTCATTCTTTCAGCTCTGCTGGAAGTTTAAAAGTTGCCAAACTATAAGACATTAGAAACAGAATAAAAATTGCCAACAATTCTGTCAGCCATAATCTCGCACATGGATGAATTAGCAAATGCTAGATGTATGCAAAGGACTTTCCTAATACTGGGTTCCACAAATACATCATATACTACATTAGCAAGCAGAAGTATTCTTATCATCCTTAATGATCCATTTTAGACAGTTTGAACAGACAACGTACAACGTTTTCTTGTGGAAACAAGTGTTTGCTTGAAAAGCTGTTTAGCTTTTTAAGAAATATCTAGAAATACAACATCATCTCTATGCAAAACCTGACATAAGCAAATTTAAAGAAATAGCTACACTATCTTTCTCAGAATATTTCATTCTCAAGTAATGTGAAGAAAGTCTACATAATGGTATATATGCTAGTGAAAAATATAAGGATCCCTAGTCATACAAATTCAGGACAAAATAAAATTGTCTTCCTTAACTACTGCTCATGGAAAGCTTAACCAGAGAAACTAATCTGCATAATTTGTCCATGCAGCCAGACTCCATTTGTACATTCTTGACTAAATTCTCAAAAGCAATATGCCTGAGTACAAAGGCACCTTTGTTCTCCCATCTAGCTAAGCAGTTTACAGCTACTGGGAAAAAGAAATATTTTGGCAGAAAGCCACAGTACAGGGTGTTAGTTTAAAGTGTAAAGGTGAATGTCCAAACAGAACGTAAGCTGACTTTCTACTTTTAAGTCTTTATGTATGCTCTGGAACTTAAGAGAGTATGAAAAATAAATTGGAAAACTCTGATCACATTAAATTAAAGCAAAAACTCTCATGTGCTAAGGGTCTTTATATTAGTGTCATAATTAGTAATCTTCTAGACTAACACCTGACTTATCCAGCAATCTCAAGAATCCAAAACATAGCCAACAACCTAGGAGGAAAAAATCTTGAGGAGATAACACATCATGAACCAAATCATGAACATTTCACTTGAGAGTTCAAGAATCTCTCTGGTTCTCAATCAGAACCTATTTATTCTTATTTTAGGCAATGTGGTTTTGTATAAAAAAACAAAAGACTTTAGGGTCTGGAGACAGGCTTAATTCCTGGTTTCGCTACTTATTAGCTGTGTCTTGGAAGCAAGTCATTTAATTTACTTTCAGTATCTTCACCTGGAAAATGAGGCTAACTCAATTTGACAAATATTTACTAAGCTCTAAGTGCAAGGTACGGTAATAGAACTTATACTATCTATTTTTCACATTAAGAAAAGTACTTGGTAAATTGCAAAGCACTATTTAAGCACTAAGGTTATAGAGGAAGGCACAGGACAACAGCAGTAAGTGACTTCTAAAAGCTACTGAAGAGACAAATATTAGACAAAGTATCTCAAAAAGCACAGCACTCTGCACGTACAGACGGTATACTATTAAACATGTTTTCTGCTTATGAACACTTTTTACCTTTTAAAAATACATAAATATTCCTAAAATTATAATTAGTCAATTGTGTTCCTTGATGATTAAACACCTACTCAAATATATAACATTCCAGATCAAAATACAGATAATACTTTTTTTCATTAAAAGTTTAAACAAGAGCACTCATCTGCAAAGAGATGTACTAGTAGGGGTTGCTGGCTATTAGAATAGCCAGACAAAATCTGCTCAAGGAGGATACAGTTGAATCATGTAGGAGACCAAGATGACAACGTATACAACATCAGTGTGACTGGGCAGCTCACTTTTCCTCCCCTTAACTTCAGTTTCCTCATTAAGTGAGGGAGTTGTAGCAGACCTCTCAGGTCCCACCCTTTCTGCTCTACATCTTATGGTTGCTGTAGCATTTGTTCTTCGTTCTCAAAGAGGACCATGACATCAAGATGATGACATGCCTTGCAGATGCCTTTGATTTGAGTGAGAGAGGGCCGTGCAAGGTCACCAACCTTCAAGGCCTGCAAAGGCAGTTATACACTTAAAGCTTGCTACATAAAAAACCACAACTGCGCAATCTTGGTTACAGCCAAGGGACTTAGTTACTAGAATTACCAGTCAATGATGTTAAACAAAACAGTATCATCTTTAACAGTATCCTTTGACAAACACAGTAATGGGTTTATTAGCCTAAATGTTACATGTCAGTTAAACAACTGACAATAAACAAAGTATGGGATTTTCTTTTTAAAATTTGTTTATAGTGTTTTTGAACTTCAGGGTTTTGATGTATGAGACCACTATTAAGTATGCACATTCTAACACTAGCTTTCTTTCTTTAAAAGAAAAGTGGCTCCTGGACCCACTTGGACCTGGAATAAATTACAGTTTACATTACAGTTTAAATTACAATTTAAAATGCCCTACAAAAATGAATACCACTCTAAAGATGCCACACAAAAAAGCTGGGATCATGTAGAATGAAACTTTCAAGAATGGAATCTTATGTTATCTGAACATTTAATTCTGTGGCTTGAGGAGCAGAGGTAGAAGATAGGAGTGTGGTTTTAAAGTTTCTATCTTCTTTCCAAACACATAAGTTATAGTTACAGTTCCAAAAGGAGACACAAGATGAACGCAATCACAACAATGGCTCCTTTCAATAGAATGTAAGTTCCTTGAGAACAAATATCCAGTAGTAGGAATATAACAAGTACTACCTAAATATCTGTTGAATAACAGAATTTATAACTAAAAATCCTAAGGAAATATTGAGAAACTACGCAACCAGTGCCTAGATTTAAGAATACCATTGCAATTTTGGGACATTTGAGGGTCATCTTCCTAAAGAAATGTGACGTAACAATTCTCCTGTATCTGAAGGACCAAAGGACCAAGTAACCTAAATGTCATTATTTTTTGTCCTATTTCTCCTCAAATACAATTTTCCCACTGCACACTGAAAAATTCTAAGTACACAGAAGATATTTTTACAGTACAGATAACCAAACATTTTAGGTGCTTACTATGGGAGGCACTAGGAATAAAACTAGGAAAGAGAGTCTCTGTCCTCAAAGAGATTATTTATTAACCAAAACCATTTTTCTTAGTGACGTTTTGGGGTAAAACTGACATCCTTTTTGTTAAAGCTCTTTTGCACAAGTAAAGCCAAAGTTTCAAATACAAATAAATTTGTTTCTAAACCAGATCAGGAAACTTATCTCAGCTAAATTAGGATGCACTGGGGCAGTAAAAGCATTAGATAAAAATGTAAATATTATCAGTTGAGTCAGTGTCTGACATTCTCATTGTAGAAATGTGAACATGGAGCAGCTGAAATAACTCATTTTGTTATTAAAAACATAATATTCCCTTAAGAGTCAAAGCCATTTTCTAGTTTGCCTCCTCCATAAATTTGGTTAGGATATCTTTTGCACAACTGACCAAACAAAAGAAAAGAAGCTAGCTAGTAAGAGAAGACCTAGAATCTTCTTTGTAAAAAATCACTTTCAGGATTTAATTTTCTCTCTCCCCTTTTTCCTATTGTTCCCATGGAAACAGCACTAGAAATATGCACTGTTTATCCTTTGCCAACTAAAACCAGCCTTTGTAAGAAAAACAGGTATAGCATTCAGGTGAACCTCAAGCCCCCAAAAGTTGCAGTAAAAACAACTGATTCAAGATGTCAAGGTTTCCTAAACTCAAACCAAAAAATTCTTATCCCAACACTAAATGATTTATAAAGCCTTATACTCTGAGAACGTTTTCTTTGAATAATATAATCTTGAGAAAGAAAAATCACAATTAAAATTTATGATATTGTAACAAGTTGTTGCCAAGACGTATGAAATTGCTGTCTACGGAAACAGATTAGTTTACTATCAACTAAAAAGGAAGATAGTGGCAGCAGAATATGATTTCCAAGTTTAAAGCTGCTTCTTAGACCACACATAGTACCCAGTTGTGTTTACATAATCTGCTGTATAAACAGCCATTAAGTGCCTGACAAGAAAAGTATCAAAATAAAGTGTGATAATGTATAGCTTTAAAGAAACTAACTGTACTTTTTTCCTTGACAAAAGTCATCATTTGCATTAAGTTTACTAAAATACTCACAAAAAGAATAATCTCTGGTGAGCAGAAATTTTTCCCATTAAAAATGTTGCTTATTTCTACAGGACCCTAAAAAAATTCTAAAGTCTTAATGACAATATATGCCAAGTGTTCATTTTCACTATTTAGGAAATTGATATGAAAAAAGCTAAGTAAAAAAAATAGGCATCTTGCTTTGATATCTTTATTGAAATTAGTAACCCTCGTAATACTAAAAAATGTTGGGATAAACACCTAATAAAGTAATTTAGAAAGGTACAGACTCCTAAACAATGTTAAAACTGAATTTTAATGTTAAGTTAAAGGCAAAATAAGAACTAAATTAATATACAAAAACAGATGGTATTATAATCCAACCCCTAACAAACCTCAGATAAAATGGTTTATCAATTTTTACCTTGTACTTACTGAAAGAGCTTAATGTTCCACTCTGCCTGTTGAATATTATGAAAAACACTACACGCTTATTAGAAACTCCTCCTATGAGTCTACTATGTAAAAATGAAGGCACAGGAGTAAAAAGGACAAGTGTGGGAATTTTTTCTCTTACTAAAGGTTCTTTAATGACTGTCCATCAGGTTTTTACTCTCTTACGTATTTTTAATACTCTGGTACAGCTTGAAGCAGACCAGAGAGTTCAGTAATAGAATATCATGACAGGCCTTATAATTTAGCACGCCAGAACCTGAGTGCTACATAGCCACCACCTCCATTCCACCACTGTTGTGACGTCCTTACCTTATTCTCTCCCATTGTTTCCTTTCATAATACAGATGCTGAACCTGACATTGATTGCTCTACACTTCTTCATTCACCAAAAATATAGAAGGCACACATATGCTCAGGCAAACAATTACAAAGTTTTTCTCTTAAAGGTTTTTGGTGGCATAAGCAGGGTCACTGGAAAACTTGATTAATACAAAAAAACGCTGTGACTTCAAATTTTTTTTTGCATCACTAATAAAGAAAATTTACTGACCTCTGAGAAAACATGTAGATCAGTATTCCTGTCAGTCACTAATCATAGGAAACAACAAATCACAGTGTAAGCAATCACAAAATTCAGTTCTCTAAATTGTAGATTTAGAGCTAAAAGATCACAGAGATCATTTACTCCAATCTTTTCATTTTACAGATGAGAAAACTAAGACCCAGGGAGGTCCAAGGAGAGTTTTGTACCTAACCCAACAAATCAATATAAAACAAATTAAAATCAGAGTAAGTCCATTCTTTCAAGAAAGTCTAGTGATTAGCAACATGGCTTTTCTGAAGTCATACTTACCTTTTTTTTGTATAAAAATCCTAAGCAGTGGATTGGCTGTTGAAACAGCTTTATGATAGTTATCATCATTATTTATAGGCAGTAAGTCTCCATGAATGTCTGCATAGCCTACTAAAACTTCAACATTGGGTATCTTATGAACATGCTGTAGTAATCCATAAAACTCTTCAAATTTTCCAGGCTTAGAACGTTCCAGAGAAAATCGACGAAATTCTGCTCCAAACTGTAAACAAAATATACATAATAAATTACTTTTTAAGAAAAATATCAAGTTGTAATTTCAACATCAGCAAACATTTAGCACTTGTGTGCCAGAAATGGTACAGAGCACTGTGGACATAAAAGTCAACAGGATACTGATATTATGTTGTATCAGCAAGTCAAAACACTTCTATTCTAAGAAAGCTATGAAATAGTCAACAAGTAAAATAATACTTCTATCAATCTAGAAAATGTTTCATAACAGATTCCTTACCAAAAGAAAGTAATATAATTAGCACTAGAGTATGGTGGACAAAGCACTGATTCGAGGCAAAAGGCCTCTAACATCTTGGCTCTGCCAATCACTCACCACCTGGTTTCTGGGCTGTAATATGAAGAGGAAATGATTTCTAACGACCCTTCCTGCTCTAAAGTGCAATGATTTCTGCCTCTGAGAGGGTTGGGGACCTGTCCTTGTCTTTGTTCTCCTCATTTTTCGATGGCCAGGACAAGTATACCACTGTCCTATAAAGAATCAATCATTTGAGCACCTAAGGGTTCCTAGTTCAAAGCCTACACTCAAGACCGGACAAAAAGGACTCTCTGCTACTACATGAAGCCAGCGCAAAGATCAGAATTGTATCTACTGCACCCATCCTCACATCAACTTAGTTAAAAGAAGCTTTGTTTCTATACTGCTCAAATCCCTTTTGAAATCCTAAAATATTTCTGCCTTCCAGGAGCTTTCAAACTAGTCTGGACAGATACACAAGAAAAAGTACAGAAGTAATAAACTTATGCAAATGACAATACTTGTTGTAACTTCAAAATTGGATTACAGAGGTGCTTTGGGTTCGAATACATAAAACCTCACCAAAATGCCTAATGATTTTAACTTTACACAATTTTAAGTAGAATGCAGAACTCAAGCTTTTAAAAAGATGTATTACCATCAGTAAAAGCATTGTGATTTTTGAGTCATTGTGTTATATTATAGTGGGGAGAAAAAAATCCTCCACCTGGGTTAAGTGCTAAACGCTCCCCTCTCACCCCATCTTACTCAAGATACTTAACCTGTTTCTTCATC
The DNA here is from genome assembly GCA_023548195.1 of Bettongia penicillata ogilbyi. Classification (NCBI taxonomy): domain Eukaryota; kingdom Metazoa; phylum Chordata; class Mammalia; order Diprotodontia; family Potoroidae; genus Bettongia; species Bettongia penicillata. The sequence continues at coordinate 22,277,915 of JAJHZJ010000292.1, read as the reverse complement.
TGTGAAATGGAAGTATAACTAGCTTATTTCAAAGGGTTGACATTTGGAAAACATATATGAAATTTTTTCCAAAAAGTGTAATATGACATTAAATGCTGAAATATTTTAAAGCTTTATGTTTTCACTGTAGTTACTTTCTGTGGAATCTTTCCATGATTAAAGATCACAGATTTAGATCTAGAATGTACCCCATATTATTTTACAGGTAACAAAAAAATGTCAAGGGAGGCCAACTAACCTAACCAAAGTCAAGGATTAAAAACAAAATCATGGCTTCAGACCAACACTCTTCTCAATGCATCCCTTGGTGGATTATCTGAGTACTACTACTATCATTACTGGCCAACATGAGAATGAGTTCCTCCAAATCTAATTAGGTTAGTTCTCACAGGACAGAAGATCCCCAGGCTTCTACAATGTGTTTGAAGATATATATGCCAGAATATACTTCACTGCCACAGCCTGCAAAAAGTCAACTCATGGCCCTTTCAGTAAGATTTTCATGGAGAAAGGCAGAATTTTTATATTAATAACATGTGCTAGTAAGATCAAAGGAAAGGTTAAACTTGTTAAACAAAGATGGAATAGGGTAATTAAGCCAGAACTTCATCAGAACAAAAGATGAAATTCTGCTACTACCAATTTCCTGTTACCCTCTGGTCTCTCTCATCTGGTCAAGTTCTGTTCTGGTCAAGTACAGGCAATAATAGAGAAACACTCAACTGATTTGTGTTTTTTCACTTCCTCAACAATTAACTATAATTGAGGCAGGTTAAGTGATTCAGTAGATAGATATTGGGCCTGGAATCAGGAAGAGCTGAATTCAAATCCAGCCTTTCTAGCTAGCTCTGTGACCTTGAACCTCAACTGGAAAAATGAGGATAATTACAGCACCTACCTTCGAAGTTGCTGTAAGAATCAAATAAAATATTTATTTTTTTTAAAAAGGCACTTAAAAAAAGCGCAGTACACCTGGCATAGAGCATTGTATAAAGGCTTATTCCTTCCCTTTCCCTAAAAGGAACTGAAGTCCTATTCCGAAAATCACAACAAATCTTTTTTTTAAAAAATCACACCCTAACAAAGTGGGCATAATAAAAATGGATAAAATTGTAAAGTCAAAGTAACATTAAAATTAGAAAACCTCTGATTTAGAAGGGACCTCAAAAATCAATACATAGATGAACAGTAATCCCAGCAAGAGATCACAAACATAACAGCATAAAAATTAGCAGCCTAAATGAAGTACATACAAGAAAGCAGTTTTCTGTGAAAAATCTAACAGAAATTGCTGTGTACTGGTCTCATAGGAACACTGTGTGGATTATTACTAAAATGCACAAAAAAGACTTTGAACTCTTTGGAATAAGATGCTATTTTTAAAAATAGGTGTGATAACACAATAAGCATCTTCATTGAACACAGCAAATAAGCCTGTCTAGACAAATCAATGAAACAAACTTCACAACCACCATCATTTTTGTCTATCAATTTCCAGACTTGTTGTACTGTTTTTCTGCAAAAGAAACTTACTTCTCCCCAAATACTAAAAATAAAGTAAGATGACAGATGTCTCAAAAAAGCTCCTTAGTTTCTCATTTACCTTTAAAAGTTGGCCTTTCAATCATTCCTTATCTACTATGTAGTTAGATCACCTACCACCTAACTAGGGAAAATATTAAATCCCCGAAATCCTTGACTTTAATAAGTGTAGAGGTTTACACGGCTGCTGATTCATTTCCCAAACTCCCTTAAAGATATCTGCATCATTATTTTGGTAATTCTATATAATTAAATACTTTACTTGAAACAAGTATAAGAACTCACAGTCCAGTTTTAATATGCAATAAATTAAAATACATTTCTGAAACACACTACTTCGTCCAGAAAATAAGGTGATTCATGCCAACAGCTATCTTTCTGGAATTTAGTCACACCTACACATTACAAAGTAAATAAAACTCAATAGAAACACCCTTCATATCAGTTTAGAAGTCCTATGACGACATCAAGTCAGTTTCTTGTTTTAATTACCCTGATGGTATCACAATTTCAGATTTGTTAGTAACTAGGAGGAAACGTGTTTCTCAAGAGTCCATGTCAGATGGATTTCTCAACAGCACTATTATCTCTAAAATTTTAATAAATACTTTGTATTTAATAGCTTAACATTTTAGGTCATTTTGCTGAACATTTGCTATATAAATCCTCTTTTGAGATGTTTCTTTTCCCTCAATATGGAAAGTATATACTTTCATTGGAGCAATGGAAAATTTTGTGACTTTAATCTGTGCCCTTTGGTAAATGCTGTTTTATAATTTCTGACAAAAATGAGTGCTCTGAATAACAGATATTGTTATGCCTTTTGCAACAACACAATAGAATTAAGTGGAACTTTTCACACCATGGGGAAAAATCCTAGGAAAAGGACAAAAACCAGACACAATCAACTATTATCTTCAAGAAAATTATTCACTAGGTAAACGTAGTACCAGATTTCCATTAGTTTACTCCTACCATCCAGTATGTCTATCTGATTAGCAAACTTCTTCCATGGTCACTGGATAATCAACTTTAAGACTGACCCATGAAAGTCAATCAAATCGGGAGGATCTATAAGTTCAAAGAATCAATCCTCCAAGGTGGTCAAGGCCACCAATAGTGATAACTGGCTGTGAAATCTCTCACTTCAAGAGATAATTAAGTAAATCTGCTACAGAAAAAAAAAATACATTTCAAATTCACAGAATACCCTTGCTTAATGGAAAGAAATAGGTATCTTCTCTCCTACATTTTAAGGGTCAATTCTGAGCCAAGTAATAATATTGACTCCTATGAAATCAACTTTTATCATGATTATGGCCATGGTGCATTAAAATTCAATGCCATTATACAAAACCTGTATAATAAAACATGATAGAGAACTGTTGTTTAAAATTCAATATATTTATATGAAAAGAGGAAAAAAAAAGGCATGGCTACTATTTTCATCATTTTAAAAGTAAATCTGTCCAAGTTCCAGAATACTTTAGAAACAATTCATTTTCACCGTTCAAAACAATTTTACTGACAATTTAAAAGTTAACATGAACACAGAAATTGTATTGATGCTTTGCCTATCTACTTACCATAAGCTAAGAGAATAATAGCAGGCTCTATATACATATAGCTCCTTACAGCTTAAAAAACTTTCCTAAGAATATGTATCTCAGATTGAGCTTTGCCAATGGCTGTATAAAAAGGAAAAGCTTATAAAAACTTTAACGTACCAAATATGCCATTTAAATAGTTTAACTGCAACTACATACACGTAAAAATTTTAAATCAACTGGCAGAAAAACAGAAAATCTCTTAAAGTACAATCCTATGAGATACATTATTTCAACTTGCATTTTAGGACCCCTATGCAAGGCACCGTAACAAATGCTCATAATTGTGGGGTCTAAAACAATTTAAAATTTTGCCATATTAAAGATAGCATATTTAGATTGAGTATTAATTCATTTTTAAAAAATGTTAAAACCAACTGGCTAAGCAGAAGTCAATGCCTATTTCTGAGACCAGACCATACCTGAGAATGTCAACCTAAGCTCCCACAAAACCAAATCTGGTGATAGAACTGCAGAAAGGCATCTCAATCATCTTTGTATGGACTCATTATTGTTAATAGCATTACCAAAATTTATTTTTTGGCATATTACTGTCATTCCAACAAATTCAATTTACAATGAGAATTCCATGAAGGATGAAGACAGAGTATATTCTTTAAAATGCAAGTCAAAAGTTTGACTTGATGACTACATTTATGCTGATTAAATAGTGCATAAAGTTTCAAATCAAACTCTACAACACACGCACACAATGGAGTTTCAAATGTTAACTTTTAAAAACAAGGCAAATGTGGATATCCTCGATCTCATTTTAAAGATCAAAAACTTGGAAATACACGGTCATCATCCCCTGAAGAAGACTGCATTTCCTCTTGTATGTATCCTTTAAGAAGCTTTTCCCTAGAAACCTTCATTCCACGGATCACTACTCTTACTCGGCAAACCGTCGATACTCAGGAATTCAATTATGCAACATTATGTTGTATTTGATAATTACTTTGTAGCTATTTTCCTGGCGCTTTCCATGCTTTGGATTCCCCTGCAGCAAACTTTTGATAGGCATTACACCTCCTAAAGCGGAATACGGTGGTTTTCTCACAAACTATGTGATCTTACGCAGGTCTCTGGGCTTCAGACTCCAGAGTGTAGGTGGGGTGGGGGAGAAGAGGATGAACAAGGTCTACATGGTTCCATCTAGTTAATACTAGCTGAATTCAAGGAAAGGTTTATTGGGATTGAACTGTCTCTTATGCATGTCTCCTCCTCCAAATTCACAGTTAAAAATCAATCTCATTTAAAAAAGCCTTTCCCACCAAACCTCTGATCACACTTTTAATAGATGGTTTTCAGTGATAAGCCCACTACTCAGGCTCAGTCGACATCTAATTAACTGGTTCACGGCTCATACACTGGCTTGTAAATAGTTAAATAATTTCACGTTTTAAGTGTCTGGGTTTTGTTTCTTTGGTGTTCTCAAAGTTCTGTTGTGAAGCTTTAGTGAAATTTTAAAATTGTTGTGATAGTTAATACCCTCAAAGAGTATGCAGATAACAATACCAGTAACAGACAGGACCTTATTTTGCTAGGATAGGAAACACATCGAATTTGAAGTCGCTTTCCTACTCCCCGGCCGGTGGGGGTGGGGGGGTGGGCACAGCGAGGTGAACTCAACCCCTCACCGCGGACTCCAAATCAAGTTCTCCCCTTCCATCCGCCTCTTTCACTGGGGCGTAACCCCCCCTTCCTGCTCTCACCTGCGGGGTACGAGCTGGGGGAGGGGAGCGGAGGGGAGGAATGCTGGTCAAGCTCCGGCGAACAATACTAGATCCTGCCAGCCTCCCGGGGCAGGGCAGGGGCAGGCGGGCCCTCCAGGTTCCTCCCCGAGTTCTCAGCCCCGGCGCTGGGCCATCACCCCCGGCCTCTCCCCAGTCTGGCTCCCGCACACTCCCGGGGCCCCGCACCCACCTTGCTCTTCACCTCCATGGTGCCCAGGCAGCCGCTGCCCGCGCCGTGCCGGTGAGTGCGGTTCATGGTGAGCGCGGGGGAGGGGGGCGGGCCGTCTGCCCCGGGCGGCCTCCTCTCCCGGGGCGAGGGGGCGAAGCAGAAGGCGCGCCTCCGGCCTGCGCCGCGCAGACACCTGCAGCTGTGCGGACGGCTTCCAGTCCCTGCGGCCGCGGAGCTGCGGCGGCGGCGCCCGGCGGGGGGCGGGAGGCGGCTCGGGACGCTCGAGCGGGAGGGGGGGCGGCCGCGAGCGCTCAGCCTCGTTCTCGGCGGGCGCGAGCTCGCGCGTGCCCCTCACGCACCTGCAGCTCTCCGGGTGTGGGGGGCGGGGACACGCCACGGCCGCGGGGCGCGCGCTCACCTGCCCGCCCCGACTCCGGAGGGCAGGCCCAGGAGAAGCCGCACGACGGACTCCTCCCGCCCGCCCAGGGACCAGAGCGCGGTGCACCGCCGAGGAGCTCTGCTAGTTGACTGGAATGAAGAGGAAGGGAAGGGGAGGAAAGAAGAGGGAAGGGGAACGTCACGCGCCCCTCCCACCGCAGCGCCCGCCTAGAGACGCCCGGGGGAGCACCTGAAGAGCGGGGGCGGTCTCCACCCCTTCCCCATCCAACCCCTCCTCAGACCGCTGTTAAGCAGGGAAGTAGGGCGCATGCGTGGCCGCTGGAGTTTCCGCTGCAGAAGCTGGAGAACGGGGGAGGGGCGGGGTCTGGGCCGGAAGCGAGAGCGCACCTGGAGGAGGTCTGCGGGGACTGCGGGCGCGGAGGCGCCGGCCCTGGGGTCGTGCTCCCCTCCCCCCTCCCCGCCCCCGGGGCTGCGGGCGCGCGCTCCAGGCCTCCTGCGGGCTGGGGTTCTGGGACGTCGGCGAAGGAGCACCTGTTACTGCCTTGGCATGCGGTGGAGGGAGGCGCTTAACGCCTCGTAAAGCGCTCTAGAAATGTCACCTGTTACCAAGCCGGGAGCCAACGCCTCGGCTTCCTGCGGGAGAGCCCCGGGCGGCAGTTGGCTTTGCCGCTTTCCAAAGGCAGGCTTGGGGCGGAGAGCCGGCCTCGCCTCTCCCGAGAGCTGGGGCCGAGCCGTCGGGTCTCCGCACCCCCACCCGCCTCCCGCGTAGTTGGGGGCGTGATTTAGTACAGCCGCTACCCTTTCGGGGGAACCTGCAAGTGAATGCCCCCGGGTATTCAATGGTTCACAGGTTACCGCGGCCACATCATTCCTCCCCTGGGCATGAGCCTTTGCCCACCTTGCAGGTAGGTTGCTCCTTGGATGGCACACCCACAGCCGGTCGCAGGGCCTTCGTATTTGACTGGCTTGGAAGACCCTTGCTGAGTTTAGACTCTTTTGGCCTAATTTCTGAGCCGCTCCCCGTTGCTAACACGCTGGACTTTTCCTCCCAGTCTCTCCTAGGTCAGTCCCTTTCCTGGTGCTTTAAAATGCTATCTTAGCACTTGTAGAAATTAGTCCCCCGGACCACCACCCCCTACCTGCGCTTTTCTAGAGTGGACCATCCAGGCCATGTCCTTTGGGGACAGAAACTTCCGCTATCTTTTAAGTTTCCCGGGTAGAAATAGAACCGATTTTTCACCAACTAATTGACCCTATCATCCTGGAGGGGAGAGAAAACCGAAGACTTCTAGAAATGTCTCCCAAAGGGCAAGTTCCCAAACTCCAGAAAAAAGTCCCAGGGTAATTTGTACTTGGACCAACAAATTCTAACGTGTGGTTTATTAAAGGTGACTCTGGAGTGAAAAGAATGCCAAACTTGAAATTATGGAACCTAGGTTCAAATTCAAACCTTAATTATGTGCTATCTGTGTGACCTTGGACAAATCACTTTGCACTTTTAAGACTCAATTTTCTCATCTCTAAAATGGGAATAATCTATCCACTACCTATCTTAAGGGAGAAAATGTTTCATAAGCATTAAGTCTTAAAAAGTTGCAGAAATGTTAGTTATCATTACTGTGTGCAAAGAACAGTACTAGGAAATAGCAAATTTAGCTAAAAGTGTGTCCATTTTAAATAGTGTTTACAGTTTCATACCTTGGTGGGAGGGATAAGCCATAAACTCCTATAGCAGAGATTCACCATATTCCTAGTTAAGTGTTTTGGAAAAAAGGACAAAACAAATTGCTTTATCTGGGTACTTCCATAATTTTAGGTGAATTATTCCATCCCTCCTGCAGGATAGCAAGATCTTCTAGGTTACAGACTCCACCTTACCTAGAGGGGAATGAGAAGGGAATTTGCCCCTTGACCATATTCAACTCTTTCTGCTAACCTGGGAGAAAGTTTCAAAACAACAGCTCTCATAGCTTTGTGATTTCCCTTAGCTTAAAGAAGTCTAGAGGAGAACGCATAATTTAAAACCACTTGATTTTATGTTTCCTACGGCTAGGCTCTTGGGGCCTCTGAGTGGGGCCAACTGAGTTCAGTTGTGTCCAACTTTTCATGACCCCATTTGGGGTTTTCTTGGCAAAAGTTATGTGAGGCAAATGAGGTTAAGTGATTTACAGGAGTGACATAGGTAGTAAGTGTCTGAGGCTAGATTTGAACTCAGAAAGATGTCTTCCTGCCTCAAGACTTGGGCTATATCTACTATGCATCCAGCTGTCCTAGCTGCTCTGTACCTTGAGCCTTAAAATGAGGGCCGAACTGGATGATCTTTAAGGGTCCTCCCTTCCAATTCCAAATCTGTTCTAACCTTGTAAGGTGGACTTTTTTCCTTGGATCTCTGTGGTACAAGTATTATTATCATTTTTGAGATAACTCTTAAAAGGTTCTTGGGAGGGGCTCTACATTCCTAAGGGAGGAGGGAAGTATTTGGATATCTTAAGAAAATTCTTCCACAACATTTCTGCTGGCCCAGAGGTCTCCTACCACTGCTCTTCAGAGCTTAGGAGAGGATGTGGGGAGGAAGGGAGCTGGAGCCCAAGTAATTAAAGACCCTAGTTTATGACCTGCTCTTCTTACCTGAATATAAATAGGATTTGTTTCATTCTTTGTATGTTTATCTCATGTACCTGGCACTCTACCTGGCATATTTAGGGGCATAATAAAAGCTTGTTGACTTACTGATTCATTGATTTGGAGCTGGGGTATGGAGACATTTGGGTTTCTTAGAAATACTACTCATTTGGCCTGGTAACTTGGGAAATGCATACTGGTTTTGTAGAAGCTCTCCTATTTCCCCCTCAAAGTATACCCTAGACCAACAGATCCAGGAGAAAGAGTCTTTTGAGAAAGCCTGTCCAGGAAGTATGGATGGTGGTTTATAACTGTGTTTCAGAACCTCATGTTATCAATACTGATTTATCAGAGTTCTCCTGACAGGAATGTACATAAGCCAGCCTCGTGTGGGCATTGCATTCCTGAAGGCATTGTCATGCCCCCTCAGGGTGTGGTTTCCCTTACATGGACTTTCCTTTCCAGATGCAAGGGTAAGGCTTATGCTTCCTGGTTCTCCAAAGAGGAATTCAATGAAAGGCTTGTATCACTGTGTAATTAGAGGTGTAAAAAAATGGTTTAAATTTGAAAAAGGGGAGGAGGGACCATCCCCTTCCAGGTCCTTTTCCTATTACAGATTCAGCCTGTGATTCAGCCTTTCCCAAGCTATTCAAAGCTCTTGAAATTATGAGACTGACACTAATCTACCTTCATCCAACCCTCCCCCAAATCCCCATTCACCTTAGAAGCAGAAATCTTATATCCTGTTCTTCATTAGAGTACAGCTATTGCATAGTAGGTACTCATTTCATCTGAATGAGTGAATGAGGTCAGAGAGAGACTTACCCTTAGTGAATTTTAAATCAGTTCAACAAGTATTTATTAAGCGTCCTATTTCTGGGTCCTCCACAAGGACAAAATGCAAAATAATCCCTGACCTTAAGGAATTTACATTCTACCAGGAGATATTACAGTTATACAAATAAGTAAATGTAATATAATTTCTGATACCACTCAACTCCACGAAAATTGTTCAGTTTAAGGCTTACTGCCAGTCTTTTATCTGCTAAATCTCATGGTATTAGTCCTCATCTTTCGGCAGCTTTTGAAACAGTTAACCTGCTCTTCTTGCATATTCTCCCTTCCTTGAGTCTGCAAAAGATTTCCACTCTCTTCTAGTCCTACTTATCTGAAGTTTCTTTCTCAGTCTCCTTCACTAGATCATCATTCATCATATCCTGCTCCCCATGTGTGGGGCCAATTATCACCTATATGCAGAGACTCCCAAATCTGCATATCCAACCCTCTTTTCTCTCTAGGGAACCCTTCCCTAGCCAACTAGCTGCCAGAATAAATCAGTGAAAAGGCATTTATTAAGCACTGGATATGCAAATAAAAAAATTAGACAAAACAGTTCCTGCCCTCAAGAAGCTGAAACAAGGTTCTAACCCACCACCCTGGACTTAAGGATGATGAGCATGGTCATCAGTTAATTAAATGATACATCCTATCTTGGAATAGTAGAATTGAGTGATTTTTGTTCCAGGAGATGGAGACGGAAAATGGGCTAGGTTATGTTGAGAGAGGAAAAGGGTGGGATACCATTAAGATGGTGCATCTGGATAAGCTAGTTGCAGTAAACTCTCACCAATCAGAAGCCCCTGGATCAGCGCAGGACCTGGAGTGACTGAGGAGAGGTGTTTCCTGGAGCATATCTATAAGCATCTCAAATACAAAGTCCAAAATAGAACTCTATATCTTTTCCCACTCTTCTAACCCCTAGAAATATTTCAGAAAATATTTCTATTTCAAGCATCACCTTCCTTCATATTACCCATATTAACAACGGAGTCATTTCCCATTTTTCACTCTCCTTCACGATGGGCTCAAGATTCAATAGGTCTTTATTGTATCTAGGATAAAATATGAACCTCTCTGGCCTTTTGAACTCCTTAAATACCTAGCCCTGATGTGTATTTCTAGAGTGATTTCACCTTGCTCTCTCTCATGCACCGTGTTTCAGCTGAAATGGCCCACTTGCTGCTCCATGAAAAGTAATCATTTGCACAAACTAACCTCCTAAACCTGAAATGTTCTCCTTGCTTACCTCTACCTCTTGGATTCCCTAGCTCCCTTCCACACTTAATTCAAATGCCAATCCCTCTAAGAAGCCTTTCCTGATCCTCCTTAAATACTCTTCATGCCAGAAAATTACTTTATTACTTTGTATTTTTTGTTGTATTACTTTGTATTAATTGTGTGCACCGTATTCTTCTCTTCCCTCCCCCCATGGAAGCTCCTTAGGGGCAGGAGCTGTTTTTGGTTTTGTATCCTCCATGCTTAGGGCATTATAGGAACTTAATAAACTGTTTTTGAATTGAGAAGGGGAGGATCCTGTTAAACTAGAAGGGAACCTTTGACTCATCAACTCAAAATCTTTTGTTTTACAGATGGGGAGGCTGAGACCTAAGTGGATTGATTACTCAGACTCACAGAGCTAATAAATATCTAAGGTTTACTCCAAGTCCATCATTTTATTCACTAAATCCCACTGCTCCTCAGAAAAGACTTTCAGTAGGAAGTGATACCTAGAAGAGCTTTGAAAGAAGCTAAGGATTCTAAGAGGTGGAAGTCTGGTCCATTCCTTGTGCATGGGCAATGGGCAACCTGTGCAAAGATAGGGAAGTGGGAGATTTAGTACTGAGTTTAGGGATCAGCAAATAGACCAGCTTGATAGGAATTCTGAATTCATGGAAAATGCATGAAGAAGAGAATGTGAAATAGGTCTAGAAAGAAGGCAGGACTCAGACTGAGAAAAGCTTTCAATAACATACTAAGTAGTTTGTATTTTATCCTAAAAGTACTGGAGTATTGAGCTTTAGGGGTTCTCGGGACCCCAAAATACCAACATACCTGGTCCTGCCAGAATGAATTTGACTCAAGCCTTCTTTCAGCCAAAGAAAAACAAAGTTTATTCAAAATCTGCCATATTGGACAGACTCTTAAGGCATCTGAGCATTTGGGACATTTCTATTGACAAGCAAGTTAGATAGAATCTGAGATGATTGAATCTGAGTGCCTTCATGGAGACAGGATGGATCTTATATACAAAAAGATTGTGGGAGGGATCTAGGGTTGACCAAGGAGCCTGGGGTAACTAGAGGAGGGATTAAGGGAGGGTCTTGATGGGAACAGACAAACTAGGCTAGGTAAAGTGTAACAGATTTGGGTGAGAAAGGACAAATCAAGTGGGAAGATTAAAGGAGAGTTCAAGGGGGTTCCCAGAGCCTGTACCCTATTCTTGTGACTAAGGGAGACTTAGGCAGCACAGAGTAATAGAATGCAGGGCTTAGAGTCAGGAAGACTTGAGTTCAAATTCAGCCTCAGAAACTGCCTTTGTGACTTCTGTCAAGTCACTTAACCTGTTTGCCACTACAGAAGGAAATGGCAAGTCACTCCAGTATCTTTGCTAAGAAAACCCTATGGAGAGTATGACAAGAGTCTCGGAGTCATGACAGTGACAGGGGTCACATGTGACTGACCCACAACAACATTGGGCAACTTGCTTCCATAATTGAGTCAGTTTCCAAGGTTGTAAAATGTGGATAGGTACTGTTGTAACACTATTGTGAGAATCAAATGAGACAAAGTATATAAAGGACTTTGTGATCAGTAAAGAGTTATGTAAATGAGTTAAAATCATTAATCACTTATTATGGTGAAAACACAGAAGATCTGGAGGTAATAAACACTCTAGATTGAGGCAGCCCCTTTGCCCTCCAGGAGTTGACATTCCATTGAGAGAGCTGAGAGGGGAGAACAACAGATATATACATATTTGTATATACTCATGTATATGTGTATGTATACAAATATGTATATTTTTATATACTCATCTATATACATATACATATATAAGTAAGAGAAGGGTGTTTTAAGTCTGGAAATTACTGAGATGGTATATGGAACAATAGATTAGTCTATGGACAAGCCCTTTCCAGAGGCCATGGTGTTATTGATTTGATTATAGTTCTTGGAAGCTAGAGGGTTAGAGTTTGGGGAAATTATCCATGCAGCAGCAAAGCAGAAAATAGCTAGGTTTAAAATAAGGATGTTAGGTCCCAGGAAGTTCAGACTTGAGAGGCTTACCTCTTTGGGGATTGTTGGAGGGTGGAACATCTCTCTAATGTCCTCCCGTTGGAATGCAAGTTGCTTGAAGAGTGGGATTGTTCCTAGAATGGAACATTGCCCTCTTGTAATGAATTTACCTTCTGATTTAACATCTTTTTATTATATAGAACGTTGAAATAATTTCATTTAATATAATGCAGTGCAATATAATATATGGTATATTCATGTGTAATATTTCTGCAATCAATTAGATCTGCTTTTATTTGTGTAAAGAATGTTTTATAGTTGTTTTCCTTTGGTTCTTCAACACCCAGCATTGCATATGGCACTTAGTAGGTATAAAAAAACCCTTTTTTTAAGTTTCAAGTTAAGCATTCTTTTTTAGAATGTTTGTCAATTGACTGATATGGTAGGCAGTTTCCATGCCAAGACCTATTTTCACGTCTAGCCTACTGAACACAAACTTGCTTATGGGCCAGAGTTGATTGTGCTTCCCTCAAATCAGGAGATCATAAAATTCTTAGGTATGAGTCATTTCAGCCATTTACCTGAGCCCAGTCTCTTTCCCTTCCCTTCCTCCTCCCCACTGAAATATCTAAATGACAAGGTCATGAATTTACAATACCACTCTACAAGACATGAATTGCATAGTAAAGTGCTTTGCAGACACCCAAGTTATACTGAAGATTAGAATCTGCCCATTGTACCAAAAGAAAAGTTTGCATTCTTCCATAATTGGTTTAAATAATTGACCTCTTGCCTCCTAAAACTTTGTTTTCACCTTCCTGCCTCTTCCAGTCCTCAGTTATAGAAAAAGTTTAGGTGGTTGTGTAGAGTATGGAGAATACACAGGAGTAATGGTGACAGATTTTTTTTTTTAAAGTTTTCAGTGCCAGTCTTTTTTTTTCTTACTTCTCTGGTTGCACTTCAGGGCAGACTGGTTAATAATTCTTTTTCAAAGGAGTTCATGTGTACATTATGAATCTCACACACATAACCAAAGTATTTGAAATCCTTTAGTAGAGGTGGAATTCAGTCACATGTTTACTTGCCTTTTCCTGGTTAATAACCTACAATGCTTTGTTACTTTGTGTAGGGGGGAGGGGCACTGTTCAGAATTCAAGAAATTGTAATATAACTACTTGGGATTTTTCTTTTAAAAAGTTGGGTATATTACTGTAGTGGAATTAATAATAGAATGAAAAGTAGGATACCTATGTTCAAGGAACAGTTATGCCACTTCATTATTTGTGTGACTGTGTACAAATCACTCTGTCTCCTTGAAACTTAATTTTCTCATCTATAAAAAGATAGGTTTCTTAATACTCTTTGTAGGCCCTTGTAAGCTCTAAAATTCCTCTCCTGTGATGAAGGATGTAGATTCTTATTCCATTATCATCAGGAATGAACATGAGGTATTTAAAGTCAATTATCTTGCCCAGTTTGTGCAGAGGGACAGTAATAAACTTGGTCAGGGCTTTGCCCTATAGTTAGGCATTGGTAGAGAGGGTATAGAATTCATTCAACAAATAATTATAGATCACTAACAAGTCACAAAATATATTTTTCAGTGCTCAAATCATGGCTCTATTATTTTTCCCTTCTGTAAAATCTGTCTGTTTCTTTGTTTGGCCTAATTATCCACACAACAAAAAACATGTAGATGAAGAATGCCTATTGTCCAGACCTTGATATACAGTTGAATGGACAACTTGTAGAGATGAAAAGTCAAGGTCATCTAGTCCAAATCTTTCCATCTCTCAAGCTTAGAAGTTAAACAATTTGACCAAGGTCATATAGGTAGTAATCTCTAGAGTCAGGATTTAAATCCACATTCTCTGATTCCAGAATCAGTACTCTTTCTATTACTGCTGTTCCATGCTGTCTCTCAATATATATTTTTGGACAAACTGCAAATGAATAATGGGTTGGGACCAACACCCAATATTGAGTAGGAAGAGAAGAGCAAACTGGATAGTCCTTGAGAAGGCATATTGAGTTCTTTTAATGTCCCCGTAAGACAAAAGTTTATTTTTTTTAACAAAGGTTTATTTTTTTAACATCAGTTTTTGGTTGATACATAACTAAGACATAAACCCTATAGCTAGATGGCTCAGTGGATACAGTATCAAACCTGGAATCAGGAAGTTCAAATGCAGCCTCAAACACTTTATAGCTATATCACCCTGGGCAAGTCTCTTAACCCTGTTTACCTTAATTTTCCTCATCAGTAAAATGAACTAGAGAAGAAAATGGTAAAGCACTCACAGTGTCTTTGCCCAGAAAACTTCAAATGGGATCATAAAGAGTTGGACACAATTGAAATGACTGAACAATACATATTAGGTGTAGTAGAAGTGGTATTAAAGGTATTCTCAAAGAAATATATGGGATAACAATTGTTATTATTTAATTGTTTCATTTGTGTCTGACTCTTCTTGACCCCATTTGGGGTTTTCTTGGCAAAGATACTGGAGTGGTTTGCCATTTCCTTCTCCAGATCATTTTACAAATGAGGAGCTAAAGCAAACGGGGTTAAGTGACTTGCCAGAGGTCACACAGCCCTTAAGTGTCTGAGGTCAGATTTGAACTCAGAAAGATGAGTCTTCCTGATTCCAAACCCTTCCACTGTGCCCCCTAACTGCCCCACCAGCATATTCATGAGCTCATGAGCTCAAGAGAAAATGAGAAAAATCCCAGCTCCTTGAGGCTAGGTACTATTTTGTTTCTGATTTTGTATTCCCCTTGCTTAGCAATATTTTACACTTAGGCATTTAATACATGGCTGTTGAATTGAAAAGAATTCTGTGAAAGTAACTTCAACCTTCTGGATCTCAGTTACCTCATTTGAAAAATGAAGGGGTTGGGAGAATAACCAGTTTGGCAGAGTACAAGAAAGCAGTACAGTCAAATTCTCCCCCACAAACTCTAGATCCACAAAGATCTAGAAATATACCTGATTGAATCCTGATTGAGAAATCTAAGAAAAAAAAAATCTGTTTTCTGGCTTAGATAAGGGACCCAATCTAGCCAGGAGCTCACCAACAGATCATTCCAGTGTCTACTGCTGTGCACTAGGACAAGAAAACATCCCACTCCATTGTGGTACAGAGGGGACAAACCTTGTGCATCTGCTCACTATCAGCTTTGTTGTTTACAGATGCAGTAACTAGAAGTAGCGTTTCAGAGCAAGGAGTGGTCAGAGGACCTAGGCTGTGTTCTGAGCAAGGACCTTGTACAGAAGCAAGCTTTTCCTGTAGTAGCTCTGACCCTGGGATAATTAATTGATGAGGGATGAAATATTTTGGAAGAGATTCTGTGATGAGATAGTGAGTTAATTAGGAAAGTGTAAAATGATTGCCTAGTAGCAGTAAGGGTACAAATGAGGTTATGTAACATAAATTTGTAGTAGACCCAATCAAGACAGTTTCATAATTTTATCCACCTTTATTTTGTAGCACAAGTAGGAATGAAGGCAGTGGATGTTGGTAGCAGTCTAAGGCTTTGGTTTGGCAGGGCATAATTGGAGATATGATAAGGGGCAATGGACTCAAGGGAAGAGAACAGCATAGAGTTGAACTGGTTTACCAAGAAGTCAAGAGAAAAGGAGAGGATAGCTAGTACAGGGGTAATGGCATGGGAGAGCATTTGAGGGATTGGGGTGGATGATATTGGAAGGAAGAAGGAGAGGTGGAATGCTTATATACTATGGTAAGATAAGTGAATTTCAAAGTTGATGAACATGGAAATGGTACATTTGTGAATGATCAAAAAATCAAAGGTATGGGCTACCTTTGTGTGTGGTAGAAATGGGGTAGAGGAATGTAACAGAAAATACCCCAATATACATGGGAGTGGGGAAGGCATACTATCACAGGTTCTTAGATCTGCATTTTAAAAGGAAAGGTAGCTTTTGAGGGGTTAACAATCTCCTTTAATCAAGTAAATACATCATTCACATAGTTCAGAAAATCAACACAGTTCTTCCAAACTGTCTGACATAAGAAATGCATATAGCACAAATCAACAGAGAGATCCAACTGTCTGACCATAGTTGCCAGAGAGAGTAGCACCAACATCTGGGTTTTCAAAGCCAGGGGCTCCTTAGCTTTTCAGAAAGTCATCTGGCAAGCTTCTTCAAAAAACTAAGCCCCAAAGTAAAAACTCACCCTCAGAGTAATTATACCTTTTTAAGAGCCAGAGGACATTCCAACCCATTAACAAATCTTCCCAAATCAAGCTGCCTTTCATGGGCAGGCCCGTTACTGGGTGGGGAAGATCTTTAATCACGTTAACAATACAAATACATATAAGTTTTATTTTTCTATTTTACTCCTAGTAAAGACTCTTTGTTGATAAAGGCAAGATTCAATCAGAGGCATTATACTTCTTGATTATACTAAAACCAAAAGCAAAAGATCCCACTTTGCTTACCTTTACCAGGAACTGGTCGCGTGAAATGAGTGAGTTGGGGAATTATGAGGCTAGGATTCATGGTGAAGCACACTACCTTCTTCTTGACAGAGGTGATGGACTCAGAATGAGACAATTTTTTTTTTTACATGATCAATGGAAATTTGTTTTGCTTGACTATGCATATTCATTAGAAGTTTTGTTTTGTTTTTTCAATGAGGGACTGGGTGGAAAGGAGAAGGTAGATTTTTGTTAATTGAAAAAATAATAAAATTAAGTTTTAAAAGATGAAGATATTGCACTAAATAATCCCTGTGGTCACATCCCATGGTTCTGTGAACTTTCAGTAGATCACATGTAGGCTCTCCTCTCCAAGAACATGTGATCTGACTGGGGTAATAAGTTATACATGTGAAACAGAAGGTTACAATTTTGTACAATACATGACTAAATGCCATTGCTTAATTTTGTTTTTAGCAATCATGTGAAATAAGTTACATAGTTATTATAATCCGTCTTTAGAAGAGAGAAAATTACGTCTCAAAGACTTATATAAGGTCTCAGAAAAAGCCAGAATTTGAACACTTACCTTAAGACTTCAAATCCCATGTTCTTTCCACAGTTTTACATTTTATATAATCCCTCCTCCTTCTCCTGCAGTTTATAATCTAATACACATATAAAATGGTTTGTTACAATATATGATTAAATGCCAAAATTGCAGACAGCAGTTGTTATAAGAATTTCAAAGAAAAGGCAAATCATTATGGGTTGGGGTAATTCCAATAGGAATGATGGAGAAGGTAGACTTTAATGGATGGGTAGGACTCAATTGGCAGAAATTGTTAGAGTTGTTAGCATCATCACATACTGTATGGAGATTAGGAAAAATGAGGGTTAAAAAAAACTCACTAAAACTGGCAAAAATCCAAATAGTCATTGTAGACCTTGAAAACAGGCCAGATTACAGTGTGAGAATGGATAGTGAGGAAACAAAAGAAATATGGCAAGAGTTATGGAGAAAAATCGGGGGGGGGGGGGGGGCGGTAATTTCTGAAGGTTTTTCTTTAAAAGTACATGGCCTGAGTTCATATTTGTGCCTGGCAGTGGAATACAATGCCTGCTACTAATGGACAGTTGGTGGAGCTGGGTGTACAGTCATTTTGGAAAACAATTTGGAACTCTATTCCCATTTGGGTATGACATTTTGACTTGTACTACTTGGCAAGTAGTTTAATGAGGGAAAGGACCCATATGAACAAGTACAAAGCAGCATTTTTTTTCAAAATTCTTTCTGAGCTCTTCCATGGCCTGAGCCCATTGGATATCTATTTTGGATGTTTGGGATACAGAGGCCTTGACTTCTATGTCTTTCCCTGATGGTAAGCAGTGTTCCTCCTCATCAGAAATGAAAGGAGGAAACATCTGTTCACCAAGAAAGTAGCCTTCTATGGTCTTATTTTTCCTCCCTTTTCTAGGCATTTTCCCAGCCAGTTACTTGACTTCTGAGATTCCTCTCCACCCCTGCCTAGATCCGCCCAGCTAGTGCTTGAGGTCTGAGATTCAAATGCTGCTCCCCAGCCTCAGGGCTTTCAGCGATGGGTGCAGCTGCTGTTCAATGTGAGCTTAAGTTCTGGTGCTCAGGTGGGGGCAGGGCAGCCTCCCAGGTTCAGTTCCTTCACAGGGTTTATGTGGAGACCTTCAGTAATGGCCTTGAGTTCCTGCCTGCTCCGGGAGAGCTGCTGCCTCTGCCGCTGCCTCTGCCTCCTGAGGGGGCCTGAGTTATGGAGACACCCCGCTCCCCTCTCGGCCAGCCCAGAAGTCTCTCTCACTGACCTGTAGCACCTGTGGGTGGAGGGACCTTTGTGGCCAACGGAGATTCTGTCCCTGAAGCCTGCTCGGATCTGTTCCTCTCGGGGCTGCGCGGGCCGGGCTGGGCTCCACTGTCCGGTGCGCGATGGACCTTTAGTGGCGGTTTTTCAGATCTCTGCAACGGAGATCTCCTCCACTGCATTGCTGCGCAGCTGCCACTGCTCCAGAGTTTGTGGGGAGTTCTTTTTACCGGAAATTTCTGGGCTGTGGGTTCGGAACTAGCATATGTGAGTCTTTCTACTCCACTCTACTCTACTCTACTCTACTCTTGGCTCCTCTGAATGCAAAGCAACATTTTTTAATGTAGCAAAGATCTGGAAACTAAATTGGTACCTGTTAATTGAGGAACAACTAACCCAGTTATGGTGCCCAAGATAATAGAATTTTGTTGAACCATTAGGAATTCAAATTGAACAGTTAGGGATGTGATGGATCCAGAGATGATAATGGAATCCATTGGAACTCATGAGATCACTAGGTGAAATAGTATGGAACTATTTACAATGAGGAGAAATAGCTCTGAAAGATCTTAGAACTCTGAACAAATCAGCAATTAATAATAACTTCAAAAGACTGACAATGAAATATACTTCTCTTGGCTGAGAGGTGATTAATTAGATGTAGGGATTATTGACATTTTGTATATCAGGAACCCCTTTGGCTATCTGGGGAAATCAATGGACTCTTCAGAATACTGATTTAAAATGTATCAAGTAAAATACATAGGTCTACTAAGAATACCAATTGAATTGAATATACTTAACAAAATATTTTTTAAAAAAAATCAAGTTCATGGACCACAAGTTAAGAACTCCTGAATACAACAGCAGATATGCCTTCTCAGATATGGCCAATGTGATGATTTGTTTTACTTGACTATAACTATTTATTACCAAGGAGGGCTTCTGTTGGTGATGTTAGTGGATAGAGATAGAGACATGATAGAAAGAAAATCAATAAAACTTTTTTTTGATCTTAAAAAAAGAAAAGTCTAAAAGGGGATATAAATAGACAGTTTTGTTACTATTCTTAAAAAATGCTCCATATTACAGACAGTTACAATTTCTTATATAGGCTTTTTCCATATTGGAAGAAAGAGAAACTGAGGGGAAAAAAGGAAAGTTATGACTATCTCTTCATCTTTCCTCTGAAAGACTGCCCCCAGACTGCAGAGTAAAATGTCCACTGGAGTTAGATTGCCTGACCCCATTGCCTCATGTAATCATGATACTTTCTCCTCTATCTACCATACAGGGCAGATCATGTGACTGGAATTCTTTATAGGAGGAGACTCCGAAATAAAAACAAATAATAAAACCACATTATCAACAAAGATCCAATACTTTAATCTGATTAAATTCTATACTGGGGGTAAAGTTTACTTAAAGAATTGTTTTTTCAGGGAAAAAAATCTAAGAAATCACAACAACAAAAACAACATTCATATTCCAGATCTGGGATTTAATTGACTTTAGGACCCCCCAGTGAGGAAAATGCCTCTACCAATGTAGATAGGGAAGTCTTTAGCAAAATATATAGGCTTTGAGTTGCCCAGGGCACTGAGAGGTTCAGTGAAATTGAACAGGGGGCAAACTGCCAGTGGACTTTAAGACCTGAAGAATCTTCTTGAGTCTGAGCCAGTTCTCTAACCACTATGCCACATGGCATGGTCTCACACACACACACACACACACACACACACACATACACACGCACACACTCATGGCATATAGTTAAGTAATTGCATTTTTAAAGGATTATAAAAATAAGGAATGACAAATTCAATCAACATAAAATCCACATTGATTTTATCCTCTAAAGAGAATGAAAAAAGGATAGAAAGAAAAAGGGAATAAAGGAGGAAAAAAAATGAAGTTTGTATTCAAATAAGATTGCCTCTCCAATGTCACTTGCTCCTACATTGCATAGTTTCTTGGGCGTTGATTTTGTGGTGTTGGGCAAGTCAGGTAACGTTTGTAAGCTTCATTTTACAGTAGTTCTGAAATTGTGGTCAACTCTTGGGCTCCATCAGACTCTTTCAGGGGATCTGCAACTCCAAAATTCTTTTTTATAATAATACTGATATTCTTTACCTATTAAAATGTTACCATTTCCAATTATATATTGTGTGAGAGTAGATTTTCCTTCATATACTTCAACCAGAAAAATGTGTCACAACAGATAAAATCCAGAAGGGAATATAAGAATCCAACTCTTTAAAATTAAGCCAGTCATAAGAGGGATTTGAAAAAATTAAGTAGAAACAATGCCACTCTTTTCATTATTTTTTTTGGAATTTGAAAATACAGATTTTTTTCCACATAAATGTTATGTTAATATGCAATGAATTTATTGCTATTTTTAATTTAAAATATTTAAAAAATTTTATTGGGGAGGAGCCAAGATGGCGTATTGAAAGACTCACGTATGCTAGCTCTGAACCCACAGCCCATAAATTTCCTGTAAAAAGAGCTCCCCACAAATTCTGGAGCAGTGGAAGCCACGCAGCAATGCAGGGGAGGAGATCTCCGTTCCAGAGAGCCCTGAAAAACCATCACCAAAGGTCAATCGCACACTGGACAGCTGAGCCCAGCCCTGCCCTGCCCTGGCCCAGCAGCCCCGAGAGGAGCAGATCTGAGCAGGCTTCAGGGACGGAATCTCCATTGGCCACGAAGGTCCCTTCACCCACAGGTGCTACAGGTTAGTGAGAGAGACTTCTGGGCTGGCCGAGAGGGGAGCGGGGTGTCTCCATAACTCAGGCCCCCTCGGGAGGCAGCGGCAGAGGCAGGGACAGCAGCAGACCCAGGCTCCCCAAAGAGGCAGGAGCTCTGCTCCATTACTGAAGGTCTCCACATAAACCCCCTGAGGGAACTGAGCCTGGGAGGCGGCCCTGCCCCCACCTGAGAACCTGAATTTAATCTTACCCTGAACAGCAGCCCTGCCCATGGCTGAAAGCCCTGAGGCTGGGGAGCAGCATTTGAATCTCAGACCCCAAGCACTAGTTGGGTGGATCTAGGCAAGGGTAGAGAGAAATCTCAGAAGTCAAGTAACTGGCTGGGAAAATGCCCAGAAAAGGGAAGAAAAGGCCATAGAAGACTACTTTCTTGGTGAACAGATGTTTCCTCCTTTCATTTCTGATGAGGAGGAACAATGCTTACCATCAGGGAAAGACAAAGAAGTCAAGGCCTCTCTACCCCAAACATCCAAAATAGATATCCAATGGGCTCAGGCCATGGAAGAGCTCAAAAAGGATTTTGAAAATCAAGTTAGACAGGTGGAGGAAAAACTGGGAAAAGAAATGAGAGAGATGCAAGAAAAGCATGAAAAATGGGTCAATACCTTGGTAAAGGAGACCCAAAAAAATGCTGAAGAAAATAACACCTTGAAAAATAGGCTCACTCAATTGGCAAAAGAGGTTCAAAAAGCCAATGAGGAGAAGAATGCTTTCAAAAGCAGAATTAGCCAAATGGAAAAAGAGGTTCAAAAGCTCACTGAAGAATATAGTTCTCTCAAAATTAGAATGGAACAGATGGAAACTAATGACTTTCTGAGAAACCAAGAAATCACAAAACAAAACCAAAAGAATGAAAAAATGGAAGAGAATGTGAAATATCTCATTGGAAAAACAACTGACTTGGAAAATGGATCCAGGAGAGACAATTTAAAAATTATGGGACTACCTGAAAGCCATGATCAAAAAAAGAGCCTAGACATCATCTTTCATGAAATTATCAAGGAAAACTGCCCTGATATTCTAGAACCAGAGGGCAAAATAAGTATTGAAGGAATCCATCGATCACTGCCTGAAAGAGACCCAAAAAGAGAAACTCCTAGGAACATTGTGGCCAAATTCCAGAGTTCCCAGGTCAAGGAGAAAATATTGCAAGCAGCTAGAAAGAAACAATTCCAGTATTGTGGAAATACAATCAGGATAACACAAGATCTAGCAGCTTCTACATTAAGAGATCGAAGGGCGTGGAATAGGATATTCCAGAAGTCAAAGGAACTAGGACTCAAACCAAGAATCACCTACCCAGCAAAACTGAGTATAATACTTCAGGGGAAAATATGGTCTTTCAATGAAATAGAGGACTTTCAAGCATTCTTGATGAAAAGACCAGAGCTGAAAAGAAAATTTGACCTTCAAACACAAGAATGAGAAGAAGCATGAAAAAGTAAACGGCAAAGAGAAGTCACAAGGGACTTACCAAAGGTGAACTGTTTACATTCCTACGTGGAAAGACAATATTTGTAATTCTTAAAACTTTTCAGTATCTGGGTAGTTGGTGGGACCACACACACACACACACATACACACACGCACACACATGTACACGCATGCGTACGCACACATACACGCATGTACATACAGAGACAGAGAGCACAGAGTGAATTGAGTAGGATGGGACCATATCTTAAAAGAAATTAAGGTAAACGAGGAGAGAGAAATGTATTGGGAGGAGAGAGGGTGAAATGGAATGGGGTAAATTACCTCTCATTCAAGAGGCAAGCAGGAGACTTTTTAGTGGAGGGAAAAAAGAAGAGAGCTGAGAAAGAAACATGAAGTTTACCCTCATCACATTCGACTAAAGGAAGGAATAAAATGCACACTCATTCTGGTATGAAAACCTATCTTACAATACAGGAAAGTGAGGGAGAAGAAGATAAGCAGGGTGGTGGGGGATGATGGTAGGGAGGGCAATGGGAGGAGGGAACAATTTGAAGTCAACACTCTTGGGGAGGGACAGGATCAAAAGAGAGAACAGAAACAATGGGGGGCAGGATAGGATGGAGGGAAATACAGTTAGTCTTACACAACACGACTATAATCGAAGTCATTTGCAAAACTACGGCCTATATTGAATTGCCTGCCTTCCCAAAGGGAATGGGTGGGGAGGGAGGGATGGGGAGAATTTGGAACTCAAAGTTTTAGGAACAACTGTTTAGTATTGTTCTTGCTACTAGGAAACAAGAAATACAGTTAATGGGGAATAGAAAGTCATCTGGCCCTACAGGACAAAAGAGAAGATGGGGATAAGAGAAGGGAGGGATGGTAGAAGAGAGGGCAGATTGGTGATAGGGGAAATTAGAATGCTTAGTGTATTGGGGTGGGGGGAGGGGATAAATGGGGAGAAAATTTGGAACCCAAAATTTTGTGAAAATGAATGTAAAAAGTTAAATAAATTTATATTATATCCCCCCCAAAAAAATTTATCAGTTTTAATTTCAAGTACAATAAAATAGATACAATCTACATAAACAAAAAAAAGTCTTGGCAGGGGGGATCCTCCATTTTTAAGATGGTAGAGACTCCTAAACCAAGAAGTTGGATTGATAATATGGAAATAGTCTTTCCCATCTATATCTATTTCACAGGATTATTATAAGGATCAAATAAAGTAATGGATGTCCAAGCCTTTCCAAACCATTCAACTATATATAAATCATTATGTAAATGTAAAATATTAACATTAACAATAGTAACAACAATAATGCTGCCTCCTCCATGAAGCCTTCCCTTATTCTTTCCCAAGCTAGAAATTGTCTTCTGCCTGTGAAACTCCTACTGCATTTTGTTCCTCTACCTACATTTTACTTTACCTTATAGTTATTGGCATACAGGTCTAATTTCCCCCTGCTGGACTGTAAAGCTTATGAGAATACTCTTACTGTTACTAGTAAGGTAGCTTGTCTGTAGTAGGTGCTCAATTTGTATCTATGTAACTAGGTGGTACAATGGATAGAGTGGAGGAGTCAGGAAATTGTTGAGTTGTTTCGGTTGTGTCCTATTCTTCGTGACCCCATTTTGGGGTTTTCTTGGCAAAGATACTAGAGTGGTTTGCCGTTTCCTTCTTCAGCTCATTTTACAGATGAGGAAATTTTGGCAACTAGAGTTAAGTGAAATGCCCAGGATTACAGCTTCTAAGTGTGAGGCCAGATTTGAACTCATGAAGATGAGTCTTCCTGATTCCAAGCCAGTGCTCTATCCACTGTACCACTTGGCCCCTGAATCAGGGAGATTTGAGTTCAGATTACACCTCAGACACCACCTATGTGATCCTGGATAAGTCACTTCATATCTCTCAGCCTCAGTTTCCTCATCTGTAAAAATGGAGGTCCTAATATTATCTACTTCCCAGGGTTTTGAAGATCAAATTAGTTAACTTATGTGAAGCACTTTGTAAACCTTAAAGTGTGAAATAAATGCTAGTTATTATTACTATCATTATATGATTGTTATTATAAATGTTTACTTATGGCATAAGAACAAAAATATTACAATTTACTGAATGGACCCCTGCATGAGCTTGGTCCTTAGTCTCAGCACCCTCATTATTCATTGTTTATGACCTTGAGAAAGGCATTTGATCCCTCTGAACCTCAATTTCCTCATCTTTGAAATGAGAATAATAGCTCCTGTAATACTTACCTTTGAAGGTTATTGAGGAAATAATTTTATAAACTGGGAAGTGCAATGTAAATTCGTTATTGTTATTGTTAATAATATTAATAAACCCTTTTCATCTTTCTAAATAAGAAAAAAATGATTGCTTGAAGAATCTACAACAAATTCAAAGTGCTAGGCTGCTCTAGCATCACTAATCCTCATTCCTTCTAAATCATAATTAATTGTTCCACCACATCTGTGATATTTCACATTTTTATCAACAACTAGGATAATGGCCTAGATGGCATACTCATAATATTTCAAATGATATGAAGCTGGGAGAGGTAGCTTTCCACACTGGATGGAAGTCAGGATCCAAAAAGGTCTTGACAGGCTAGAGCATTGAGTTGCATCTAATAAAAATTAGATAGGAATGAATAAATCTGTAAGGTACTTGGGTTAAAAACATCAACTCCACAAGCATAGGATGAAAACAAGCTTAGATAGAGATCTATTTGTCTAGAAAATACATGGAAAATTAGTGGACTTTATATAAGTCCAATACAAGTCAGCAATATGATGTGGTAGTTTAAAACAACTAATGTGATATTGGGCTGCATGAAGATGGGCATAACTCCCAAGAATAGGAAAGCAGTCATCTTTCTTTCCTCTGCCCTGGTCACACTAATCTGGTATGTTGTAGTCATTTCTGGGTACCAGAAGGAAATGAGTCAACTGAAAAATAGGGAGGGCAGTCAGTTTAGTGAAGCATCTGGGATCCAAGTCAGAGGATGAATGGAAGGTTCTGGGAATGGTTGGCCTGGAGAAGAGAAGGTGCAGGTAGGAGAGGTGTAGTCATGTAGAAAAGACTTGCCTTGTTTGACTTCAGAGGGTAAAACCAGGAACACCAAGTGGAAGTAGCAAAAAGGCAAATATATACCAATGTCAGTAAAAACTTCCTAACAATTAGAGCTGTCCCAAAATGGAATGGGCTCCCTGAAGAGGTGGTGGGGTCCCCTCTAATGGAAGTCAAGTATGGACTGATACTTGATATCAGGGATGCTGTAGGGTGGATTCTTTTCTGGTATGGACTTGACTAGATGGTTGCTTACATCTATTCAAACTCTAAAATTCTGTTTTTCTATGATTTTAGAAGGTATGAGGATGATTAGAAAGGGAATATTTTTAGGATAACTAAGGTTAAGAATGTGGGTAACTGGAAACAGTGTTCAACAGAAAATATGAAATTTTAAAGAAGAAAGGGTAGTTTTATGGGAGAACATATTCTGTTTAGGATAGTTTGAGTCTGAGATGGCCATGGGACTTCCAGGTGAAGATGTCCAGCAAGCAGTTGTAATGCAAGATTAGAATTCAGGAGGGAGATTAAAACTGGATATATAGATTTGGGAGTGATCTACAAAGAGATGATAATTGAATACATGAGAGTAATAAGATCACCCAGAAGGGAGGGTATGAAGAGAGAAGAGGCTTCCAGGACAAAGCAGGGGACATCAACATATAGGAGAAATGGAATCTGAAAAAGGAATGGTCAGTCAAGTAGAAGGAGAACCAGGAGAGGACAGAATTAAGGATGCCAAAAAAAGAGGGAGAATCCAGGAGGAAGGGGTAGCTACAGAGGTGTTGAGAATGAGAACGTGCCATTGGATTTAGCAGTTAAGAAATCATTGAGAAGACCATTGAGATTTAATTTGGCTTAAGAATTAAGTGAGATTCAAGGAAGTTGAAGGTAGGTATGGAATTCCTTCTTCTCTCTCTTCATTCCCCCACCCTTCTCAGGACTTTGGCTGAGAAAGGGAAGAGATTTAAGCCTAAAGGATGATAGCAGGTCAGGAAAAACTGAGGCTCCTAGAGATAAAATAACTTGCCCAAGGTTACACAGCAAATTAATAGTATAGGTCAGTTTAGAACACAGGTCTACTGACTCCTATGGTCAGTGATATTTCTATAAGACATACAGTGAGATGCAGCAACGTAAAACTCCTAAAACTGGTTTGTAGTGGTGTGAAGCCAATACGATAATCACAGTGCCTATGGCGGCTATGAATATGCCAGCACAGTCTGAATCACGAAATCTATCAGACTCTTCACCGGGAAGATAGAACCAAAACATTTATTCAAACACCAGAAAGCCAAATCCATCATAGTAACCAAAAAAAGTCTATATACATTATCAGGCCTTACCACATACAGGTTCCTCTAAGCTAAACACCCTTCTCTCACTCACAATGGCCTGCCTGCTTCCTCTGTCTTTCCCAGCTCTGACTAGTCTGACCAATTTCTTCTCAGCTCTGCTCCAGCTCCACCTCTTCCTATTCCACCCTTCCTGCTCCACCCCTTCCTGTTCTATTCAGCAAACTCCTCCCACCATAGGCTCCATGTGACTCAGACTTCCATGTGACCCAGGCAGATCACATGGTCCTATTAATGAAGAGGAAAGATCTTCCTATTTAAATTACTGTTACAAGTGGGAGTAGGAGTAGTGGTAGTATTAATATTAGTAGTGGTAGTAGTAATAGTGTGGTAGTAGTAGCAGCAGAAGCAACATTAGTAGTAGTATGATGATAATAAAAATAGTTGACATTTTATACTGTGATTTAGTCAAGATCAACAGGGAAAGTGGCAGAACTGGGATTTGAATATTCATTTTATGATTATAAATCAGGTGCCTTTGGACTATTTAATCTCTCAGACATCTTCTTCTCTGGAATTCAATGATTCTAAAAGTCAGGGGCAGTGCTTTTTTTTTTTAACTTGATGGTATAATGCCTGACACAGGACCCTGTGGAAGTCCCTTAATGAATGATTTTTGTTGTTGTTATTTTAGATATTTGATCTTCTGTTGTCTCACCTTGATACAAGATTTTGTAATACAGTATTCTTCTGAAATACTTTCTTGAATCCATTTGTCAAAATTAACTGTGTGTGACCTGCCATGCAAATTTCTTCTCAAGCAAACTGATTGAAAGGTTTGGAATTTGGGGAGAGGGTGTCCAACAGAGGGCACTGTTACATGGAACTAGTTTAGATGTTCAAGAGAAGTTAGCTCACTCTAATTTGTTCATAGAAGGAAGTTCTGGCTCAACTTACAAGTAATTCTTTCCTGACATTTGGTGCAATAAATCTGAAGTCTAATCACTCATGAAACTATCTTCTAAGGTGTGGAGAGGACTGTGATTTTTTGTTAGTGGAGTAGACATCCACATAAATGACGTGTCTATTGGAAATGCAGGAATGGATCAGGTGAGAAAAACTTCAGGTCCCAAAATTCTGTGACTAGAGGACATCCCTCAAAGTTTTAAAGAGTAAACTTATGACAGATAAAAGTTCATACAGTATACTTTTAGGCAGGAGATATAAATTTAGAGACTGAATATCCCCCGGTATGGTATAGGCAAAAAATAGAATCACAGGGTATCAGATTCACAGGGCATCAGAAATGGAATTGTTGTAACTAACCTTATTTTGCTAAAGTTTGCAGAGTGCTTTATATATATTCTCATTTGGTCCTCAAAATAATTCTAGATAGGGATAGGTACTTTTTATCATGCCTATTTTACAGATGAGGAAACTGAGGCAAAGATTAAGTGACTTGAGCAGGGTCTCGCAGCATGTAAATTGAATTCCTATCCTTCATGTCGTCAAGTCCAGCATTTTGTCTACTATGTCATCTAGGGAATTTTTAGTAAACTTATAGTCAGTCCTCATTTTAATAATTATTTCATAGAAAATTAAATTGAGGGCCTAGGGAACAAGGACAAGAGGACAAGATTATACTATGACAGAGCTAGAATCCAGGTCTTGTTAAACCCAGGTTTCATGAGTCTCAGTCCATGGCTTTTCCCAGTATATACCTATTCAAGCAGTGTTTAGTTAAGGAAAGCTAGGGATGACTGAAGTACATACCTAATCTCTTGAGATTAGTATTGTGGAAGAAAACAGCCTTCTTCAGCCAGATATGCTTTGTGCCCTCGTCAAAAATTGTGAATCTGCCTCTTACTCTCTATTTAATGTTGGATATATCTTATTACTTTTACTTGTAAAGTGAGGGGATTGGATTTAATCATCTGTAAGGTTCCCTTTGTGTTCTAAATCTATAATCTTATGATTCTCTGATGGAACTAGATCAACAGCAGAATCCCCCTTCTCCAGGATGGCAATTTTGATGTATTAGGTTTTGCCCTGAATCTTTATATAATCTTTTCTCCCACACATTACAATTGTTCTCAGTTAAGGATGATCAAGACCCCTAGCTCCATTTCTCAAGATAGAAAGAGCATTAGACTAGGAGTCTGGAAAGCCTCTAGTCAAGTTGATTACTTGCTAGCCTTTGACCCTGGGTCAATATAAAAGCTTTCCTCTCTAATTCTCAGTTTCCTCATCTATGGAATGGAGATAATAATATTGCACTTGCACCGTCTGTCTTACAGGGCTTTTTTGTTTGTGTGTTTGTTTTTTTAGTAAGGAAAGTGTTTTGTAAACTTTAAAGCATTATAGAAGTGTGACCTGTTATTACTATCACTTTGGTCCTTACACATACCTTTTAAGTTGAACCAGAATCAGCCCAGTTTTTAGAGATGAAAGAAGCAGACAATCTGTATTCAGGATTTTGTCCCACATCTTTTTCTGCCATGTAACATGTTTGTATATGTTTGTGCCAGTTTTTAAGTTTCTGTAATGCAGGTGCCCCTCCCCCTGCATCCTTCAAGCCTTTGAAGAGTTTATCCATGGCTTTTAAAACCATGAGGATTCAAGTACATTTTTAAAATGCATTACATTAAAGCTCTGATTGTATCTTAACAGATGGAATCTAGGCAGAATGAAAAACAAATTCAACAAATATGTATTTGTTTTGAATACATAGGGTTCAGAGCAAAGCCAGGGAATTCAAGCAGACAGAATAAATACAAGCATTCTATTTAATGTCGGCTAACTGTCATCATGCCTAAGCTGGTATAGCCATGGCTAATTAGATGGGATTTCTGCAGCACCCAAGGTATGCATATTCTTTATTACTAGGTGAACTTAATCTGCTATGTGTCTCTCCAGGTTGTAGGTTACATTTGCCAAACAATGAACTGAATTTCTCTTTCAAAAGAAATTGTGATCTAAAGATATGAGAGGCAGGAATGTGTAAGATAGAAATGAGTTGCAGGAAAGTATAATCTTCACATTTAGAAACAAGCAAAATCAGAATAACATTTGGGGTGCTAAGGATGGATAACCTGGAGATAACTCTTTTCAAAGTGTTTTTCCCACAATAACTGTGTGACACAGCTCGTGCAAATGTTATCACCTAAATATTACAAATGAGGAAACTGAGGCTTAGACGTTAGATAACTTGTCTAGAATAACATAATTAGTAAATGGCAAAGTCAGATTTTGAACTCATGATTTATGATTCTAAGACTAATATTTTTTTCTACTACTTTCCAGATACCATACTATATACTTTAGTTTAATTTCGTGGGGTAGAAAGACTGGATTGTATTGTAGCCCTTCCCCCATCCTTTTCACCTTTTACTTGGGCTACTGAAAAAGTCTCCTTATTGTTTTCCCTGCTTTCAGGCTCTCCTTTATTAATGAAAAGAATATTTATTAAGCACTTACTGTGTGACAAACTCTATGCTGATAACTGGGCATACAAACACAAAAGGCAAAGATAGTAACTGCCTTCAAGGAACTGCCTAACATGGGAGACAATACACAAAGGGAATTTATTCAATCTATCCTTCACATTGCTGCCAAAATAATCTTCCTAAAGCATAGGACCGACAACATCACTCTCCTGATTAATAATATTCAGTGACTCTCTGTCACTTTGATGGTAAAATATAAACTCACAGATCTGACACTTAAAGCTTATGGTCTAGCTCAGTTTCTTCTGTCTACACTTATTTCACATCCTTCTAATTGACCTCTCATTTCTAGTCAAATTGACCTGCTTTCTGTTTCCTGAACTCACCTCTGTGTCTTTCCATATGTTGTTCCCCATGCCTTCCTCATCATTTTCACTTCTTGTATATCCTTAACCTCCTTCAAGACTCAGCTCTTGTGGTGTTTTAGAAGCCTTTTTCCTGATCCATGCAATTAGTCCTTCTTCTCCTTCAATTATCTTTTGCAGCAGTGGGGAACCTGTGGCTTCAAGGCCACATGTGGCCCTTTAGGTCCTCAAGTGTGGTCCTTTGACTGAATCCAAACTTTACATAGAATGTATCCCCTCAATAAAAGGATTTGTTCTGTACAACTTGGATTCAGCCAAAGTTTTGGCCGCACTTGAGGTCCTAGAAGGCCACATGTGGCCTCGAAGCCACAGATTCCACACTCCTACAAAAGATAATCTGTGATCTTGTGATATATGTTGTATGCGCTAATGATTATAACAGCATTTCTATAAAACTTCAGGTTTACAAAACATATTAAAATATTGCCTTATTTTATCCTTGAGGGGTATGTACTAGTATTCTTTTTCTTCTTGATCTTTTATTTTTATATCATCTACAGTTCCATTATAACTACACACACGCACGCACGCACACACACACACACACACACACACACCCCTCCCTCCCCCACATACACACAGAGCTATCACCTACAACAAAGAAAAAAGCGGGGAGAACATTCCACAAGCTAATCAGCTAATCGAAAAAAAAGTCTATATGTGCTATTATTATTCCCTTTTTACAGATGAGGAAACTGAGGCTGAGAGAAGTTAAGTGACCCACTCAGATAATAAGTGTTGGAGGCTGAGATTGACAGACTTTCCAACTTCAGGTGCAGGTCTTTATCCACCAAGCTGTCTAGTAGAATGTAAGTACCTTGAGGGCAGGTACTATTTTGTATTTTTGTCATTGTATCCCTAAAACTTAGTATAGTGCCTTGACTTTAGCAGGAACTTAGTAAGTGCATGTTTGATTTAGTTGAATTCTCTGTCTTTTATCAAATCACCTCACTTTTCTGGACCTTAGTTTTCTTATGTATAAAATGATGAGATTGGATTCAGTGGCCTTTGAGGTCCTTTCTGATTCTAGATCTGTGGTCCTATGATCTTGTATTCCAACCTGAAAGGTACCTTAGAAGTTTTTGAATTCAGCGCCCTCATTTCACAGATGAGGAAACTGAGGCCCAGAGAAATTAAGTAACTTGTTGACAGTCGCACATATATTAAGAAGCAGACTGGAGTCTTTTTTTCAATAGTATTTTTTCCAAGTATATGTAAATATCATTTTTAGCATTCATATTTGTAAGATTTTGATGTCCAAATTTTTCTCCCTCCCTTCCCTCTTCTGAAAATGGTAGACAGTTTGATATAGTTTATATATGTGCTATCATGTAAAAAATATTTCCATATTTGTCACATTTGTGGAAGAAACTGATCAAAAGGAAACAGAACCAAGAGAAAGAATAAAGTAAGTGGAAAAAGTATGCTTTGATCTGCATTCTGAATCCATCCATTCTTTATCTGGACATGGATAGCATTTCCCTTCACGAGTCCTTTGTACTTGTCTTGGATCATTGTGTTGCTGAGAAAAGCTGAGTCATTCATAGTTGAGCATCACACAATATTGTAGATACTGTGTACAATGTTTTCCTGGTTCTGCTTATTTCACTTTGCATCAGTTTGTACAAGTCTTTCCAGGTTTTTCTGAAATCTACCTGTTCATCATTTCTTATTGCACAATAGTATTCCATTACATTCATATTCTATACCTTGTTCAGCCATTCCTCAATTAATGGGCATCTCTGCAATTTCCAATATTTTGCCACCATGGAAAGGGTTGCTATAAATGTTTTTTCACATGTAGGTCCTTTTCTCTTTTTTGTGATCTCTTCGGGATACAGCCCTAGTAGTGGTATTGCTGGATCAAAGGCTGTGCACAGTTTGGTTGTCCTTTGGGACAAATTGCTCTCCAGAACTCTCACAACTCCACCAACAATGCATTAGTGTTTCATTTTTCTTTTCTATCATATTAGCCAATCTGATAGGTGTGAGGTGGAACTTCAGAGTTGCCTTAATTTGCATTTGTCTAATCAAAAGTGATTTAGAGCACTTCTTTATTTGACTATAGATAGTTTTGGTTTTTTTATCTGAAAACTGCCTATTCATATCCTTTGATAATTTATCAGTTGTGGAATGGCTTGTATTCTTATAAATTTGACTCAGTTCTCTATATATTTGAGAAATGAGGTCTTTATCAGAGACACTTGCTGTCAAGCTTACTTCCCAGCTTTCTGCTTTCCTTCTAATCTTGGTAGTATAGTTTTTGTTTGTGTAAAAACTTTTAAATTTTAATATAATCAAAATTATCTATTTTATGTTTTGTAATGCTCTCTATCTCT
Organism: Bettongia penicillata ogilbyi; assembly: GCA_023548195.1. NCBI lineage: Eukaryota > Metazoa > Chordata > Mammalia > Diprotodontia > Potoroidae > Bettongia > Bettongia penicillata. The sequence goes on along the minus strand of JAJHZJ010000292.1, from coordinate 22,244,696 downwards.
TGCTTGGTCATAAATTCTTCCCTTCTTCATAGATCTGACAAGTAAACTATTACTTGTTCTTCTGATTTGCTTATGCCATTACCTTTTATGTCTGAATCATCAGACATGAGCTTTCTAACTTGGAGTCCAGCACTCATTTTACTATACCATAGTGCCACCTATTACTTTCATGGATTTAAAGTAATAATAACTCCTATCGACATACTGCTTTAATGTTTGTGCAGGACTTTTCTTATATTAACCCTCTTGGCAATGAGGTAGAGGCTATTATTATCCCCATCTGACAGAAGTGGATATTGAGGCTTCATGAGGAGGAAATAGAGGGCCAGTTATGGCATCTGTCCATAGTTCAGTGCTTTGCCAAGGCACATCAATACATTCAAACTCAGGTTTTCCTGACTTTAAGTTTACTTGTCTATCAACTTTATAGCTGTAAAGCATTCTGTAGCTGTGAACTTTAATGTGTTTTATATGACTCTTTTCACTAGTGTTTCCTCTGAAAAGAAACAGGTTAGTTTTGTGCTAAGAACATTCACGCAGAAGTCTGCTACTCCACACTGCTCTCCAGTTCCATCTAGAACCAGGCCCTATTATGAGGCATTTGTTGTTTTCAATATAAATCCTAAGTCTAAACATATGTGAAGTTGTTTGTCCTTCCCCCTCTCCTTTACCCCCCACAAAGTAGATTCCATCAAAATCAGCCAACAAAAATAAATTGTACACGTATGTCCTTTGTTTTCAGTGAAATGTAAACTGTGGTGCTGAAGAAATAACTTTGAAGAGAATGCCCCATTAGTACTGTCAACATCAGTGTTCAATTTGAGCAATGGACATTTGAATAATTTACTAGGTATTTGCCAACATGGAAAGAGAGACCCTAGGCAAATTGTGGATTTGAAAACCTAAGACCCATTTTAGCAAAGAAACCAAACAGAATTCCTCCGTGGTCAAAGTCAGAATGAGAATGCAAAAGTCTCATTCAGAAATATGCTTGAAAGGAAATGACAGTAACCAAGTTGATTTTGCTAGGTCTGAAGGGAGACCCTGTGTCTTGCTCATATGCACACATTTGTTTGTTTAAGCTTGCATGTGTGGAATTTGTTCTAAAACAATGTGGCTCTGGCTGACCCCTGTGGGAGCCATGTGGGTGTCTGAGAGTCTCTTCCAGGTCAGCACTTGCCCTTTACTAATCTCCCAAACTGATAATGCTAAAAATTTCAGAACAGACTCATTCCTCTGCTCAGCTAAGATTTATGGACTGGTAAGTCCTGGGAAGTCGGAGGGAGACATTTGGAGACTTGCCATTACTAAGGCTTCCCCATTTGGCCCAAGTAGATATCATAATGATAAGCTTGAGGTTTGTCACAAATTGCCAAAATGTAATTCTGTTGGTTGGGAGGATAGAGGAGTGAGATAAGGGGGGAAATCAACCATTTAAATAGTTACCTATGGGCAGAATCCAGAAATCTGGTTTTTCTGGTCACTGGTGAAAGCTAATTAGATTGACAGTTGAGGAGATGGAAGAAGAGTCAAGTGACTCTGGGGAAATAGACCAGTTATGGCATCCATCCATCCATCCATCCATCCATCCATCCATCCATCCTACTATCTTTCTGTTATCTAATACTTTATCTCTATTTCTTGCTATCGAGACACACATATCTTGAAGGTGTATAGAATATGTTCTTTAGAACAAGCCTATGAGACAGGGAGTACACATATTATTATCTCCTTTTTTAAAGATAGAGAAACAAAAGATAAAAAAAGACCAATGACTTGTCTTTGATGAACAAATTTAATAGTGTTGAAGCTGGAACTTGAACCCAAGTTTTCTGATCCCATGTCTGGTGCTTTGAATGCCATAGCAGGCTGTTTCCTTTTGTTAGGAATAATGAGTTTAGATTAAGGATTCTACTAGTCTAGCCTTGTATCTCTTTGCCCATTATATCTAATGCCCTCAAGGTACAGAAGTTTTGGCAGTATGGTATAATGGAAAGAACATGACCTAGGTAGGAGTCAGGACACCTGAGCTCTCTTTCTGGTTCTTCTGAGTGACTCTAGACAAGTCAATTTAGGCTTCCATTTTTCCATTTGCCAAATAACTTTCCCCCATGTGTGCTACAAAGTTAAGATGAAATAAGAAATGGGTCAGTGTTTTGAAAAAGGTAAAAATGGCATACAAACATAATTGAGGAATGGAAGGGTAAAGGAAAAGATTTGGAGGGAGCCACTTTTGACTCTACATAGTGGCTAGAAAGGCAGCATAGTATAGGAGAAACAGAAGACCTGGGTCTTTTTTAGCAGCTTCATGACTAAACTAGATCATGAGGAAAGTACTTGTAAACTTTAAAACATCTTACACATGTGAATAGTTACTTTTCCCAGGGCAATACATCAACTGTCAATGGGCAGATTTTGGAAACTGTATCTCAGGTGGACCTACAGATAAAAATTATAATTTAGTAATAATTAATAGCTAATGTTTATATAGTGACTTGAAGTTTGGAAAGTGTTTTATATCTATTATCTCATTTGTACACACTTAGGATTCTAACCCTCTCTAGGCCACCAGTCTACATCCTTGAAGTGTTCTCATGATGCCTCTCAGGAGTTACTCCTTCAAGGAGGGCCACATGCTTCGGAGTCATTTGGTTAATCATTGCTTCCCATAGAAGTTCAAAGATTTGATGGGTAAGTCATAACCATCTCTTACAAGCTACCCTTACTTGCCAAGGATTGCATTTAGTACAAGGGAGCCATCTTCCTTTGCATTGCTAGATGTCAAGACTTTGTTTCTCCAAAATGGGACCTTGTGTTTCCAAAGGATTATAAGAGACTTTGTTGTGTAGTGCAAAGATTGTTGGACATGGAGTCAGGGGGTCTGCATTTGAATGCTTGCTTGAACATTAAGGATCAAAGGATTTAGACTTAGGCTTGCCTATTCCAACTTCTAATTTTACAGATGAGAATGCTGAGGTTCCAAGAGGCAAAGAGGTATGTGAGACAATAGAAAGAATACTGGTTTGGGAGTCAGAGGGTCTGGATTCAAATCCTACCTCTCTGATGTTTATTACTTCTATGACTTTGGGCAGATTGATGAATCTTCCCAAGCCTCAGTTTCTTCTTTGGTAAAATGAAGAGGTTGAACTAGTTGTATTCTGAAACCCTTCCCAGTTGTATGAAGTATTGTGATTTGTCCAAGGTTACAACTGGCTAGGAGGCATAGCTAGGTGATGTAGCAAATAGAATGTTGGATTTCAATTTGGAATAGTTGAGTTTGAATCTTGCTTCAGATAGTTCATTTTGTGTATTTGACTGCTCTCCTTTATTGGTTTGCAGACACTGGACATTATCATTTGCTCAAGATAATCATCCTGTCTGTGTTCATTAAACAAGTGTCTTGAGTAGGAAGAACTTGAGAGGAAGAACTACAAAGTAGAATATATGAGTTAATAGAAGTATAATTCATGAAATAGTAGATAACAGAGTGAAAGATTGATGTAATGGCAAGTAAAATAGAACCTTTTGCTGTTTTTGTTTTGGTATAATCAAGAAGTAATACCTCTATTTGAATATGACTAAGGAAGATCTTTGCCACCCATTGTCAGGTCTGAGATCCATGCCTTTTGTTAATGAGGCACTGGTTCTCAAGGGATGTGATGCCCCTCTGGCTCTAAAAAGTGTATAAAGACTCTGAGGTGCAGGTTTTATTTTGGGGGGCTTAGTGACTAGAAGTGTTTGTTTGGCCAGACAAAGAATCTGGGAAGCTGCTTAAAGAGTTCCCTGGCTTTGAGAACCCAGATGTCCTGCTTCCCTCTCTGGTAACTGTGGTCAGACAATTGTGCCTGTCTGTTGAATTATAGTCAGGCAGAGGAAGCCATGTCTGTTGGTTAGTTTGGGGTTTACTGACTGAAAGTGTTTGTTTGGCCAAATGAGGACTCTGGGAGGCCGCTAAGGAGCCTCTCAACTTTGAGAACCCAGATGTCGTGCTTCCTTCTCTAGCAACTATGGTCGGACAGTTGTACCTGCCTGTTGAATTCAGGCAGAGGAAGCCATGTCTGCTGACTTTTAATTCTCTGTATTTTCTTTGAAGTTCAGGGTGCTGGCTCATCTAAACTAGGTGAATGATATATGTGCTTGATTAAAGGAATGATACATGTGCTTGATTAAAGTGATTGTTAATCCCCAAAAGTTGCCTTTCCTTTCATGAATGCAGATCTAAGAACCTGTGATAGCAAGCCCCCCTGTGTATGTTGGGGTGCTTACTGATACATTAACCTAAACTCCAACTACTATATTTCTGTTCTATGTGGCTTGTGATATAGAAAAAAGATTGTGGGTTCTGGAATCAGAGGAACTGGGTTTGAATCCAAGCACTACCACTTGCTATTTGTGTGATCTTGGATACAGCATTCCTCCATTCAGGGCCTCAATTTCCTCAATATGTAAAATGATTTCTAAGGGCCCTTGCAACTTTAAAGCAATAATAAGGAAAACTTGACTAAACCTAATTTTTTTTCCCTCACCACCTCTTATAAATCTCTTATGCTTTAAAAGGCTGAAAATGACCATGTTATATGTTGGGAGTAACTGGACTTAGCCTTTTATCTTTCAAAGACATACAAAGATAATTCTCTCTTGACAAAAGACTTAAATTGGTATTCTAAAAGAACAGAATGGTGGGACTCTGTTTCCAGAATTGAGAAATTAGTAGTTCAAGGTGTGGTTAAAGGTGACTTTAGCTGTGATTTTTTTCTTACAACAGATATATTTAAAATAATTATTCACTTTTTTGTTACATTTTTTGTTATACTCTAATAAATAGTTTAGCTAGTAACTATTATGTTTAAGCCTTACAATTTGGGGGTTTCCAAATGCTTATGGAAAAGAAATTTCTCCACTTTATTAAATAAATAATATTTAATAAGGTGAGGTAAGGCTCTTAGAGTTAATTGTTTAGTGAATGGGAAGAATGTTCTAATTTTTATATTAGTTGGGAATTATCAGAACATACCTCCTTGATTATGGAAAAACTTGGAATGAGAATGAATAAAGAAACCAGGCTATTAGCAGAAAGAGGGAGTGGTGACCACTTACCTAGGCTATATGTGAGTATGGCTGATCTCCCCAAACCCCACTACATATATTAGAGGTAAATGCTTCTCATTTCTTATATGACCTTGGGAAAAGTACTTTCTCTCAGTGAGTTTCTTCTATTTCTTCATCTATGAAATGCAAGGTTGGAACTAGAGTAATTATAGCTCATATTTAGGTGTCATTTTAAGGTTCACAAAGCTATCCTTACAACAACCCTTAGGGGCAGGTTGTACACACATTTATTTAATGAGGAGACTAAGATTCAGTGAGTTTAGATCAGATATAGGTAGTAAAGGTAAGAACTAGGACTTGAACAAATTCTGTTTACAAGTCCATTGTTCTTTTCACTACACAGCATTTGTTGCTCCATGATTCTTAGAGGTGCCTATGAAGAAAATTAAAATTCTCTTATTGACTTTTCCTCATGTCAGTGTCATAAAATGTCATAACTGAAAGAGAACTAAAAATATAGAATGTTAGCATTAGAGAGACCTTAGAGATCATCTCATCTAAAACTCTCATTTTATCAATCACTAAATTTATTCAGTAACAAAGCATTTTTTAAGCATTCATTATGTGCCACGCACTAGGTTAGATGCTAGAAATAAAAGGACAGAAATTATACAGTCACTGCCTTCAAGAAGTATGCATTCTCTTCGGAGAGACAACATGAACATATATAGGTATATACAAAATATATACAAAGTGGTTTGGTGGTGGAATTCTAGCAGATAAGGAGAGCGTCAGAGAAGACTTCAGAAAGTAGAAAATGGTACTGAAGGTAATTCTTAAACTAGGTATTTCAAGGGCAGAAGTGAGGAGGGAGTGAGTGCCAAACCTGGGGTATGGCCAATGCAAAGGCACAGAGAGAAATCAGAAAAAATAAGTCCTGTGTATAAAAAATAGTAAGGACGTTTCTAGAGTCAGTATGCTTTACCACTGTACCATGCTGACTCATTGAAGTTTATTGAGTAGGGGAATGACAATCATATCTGTATTTCAGGATCATACATTTATAGCTAGACCAGGCCTTAGAAGTCACTGAGTCCAATCTCCTTATTTTACATATAAGGAAATTGAAGCCAACTTGACTTGAGTCACGCTGGTAGCAAGTGTCAGAGGTTAGATGTGAATGCAGCTCTTCCAGACTCAGTCCACTATTCTGCTCCACCAAGCTGTCTCTGGTGAAATGACTCTGGCAGTTGTAACAGAAGGGAGAATGGAGGAGTGGTGGGGAACAGACTTGAGCCAGGGAGAACAATTAAGAATTATTTCAACAGTCTAGATTAGAGGCAATGAAGGTCTGCACTAGGGGGTGGCAGTGTGATAGAGAGAAGGGGATGTATATGAGAGATGTTATAAAGGTAGCATAGACAAGATTTGGGAGCTGCTTTGATATGTTGGATGAGTATGAGTGAGGAGTCAAAGATGACAATGAGGCTGTGAGTTTGCACGACTGGGAGGGCAGTGGTGCCTTTGACAGTAATAAGGAGCTTTGGAAATAAGCTGAATGTTGACAATAGAGAATTAGTTTTGTTTTGGACATGTTGAGTCTGGGTGGCCTGCAGGATCTCCAGAAGGAAATATCCAAGAGAGTATGGAAACTGAAAGTCATAGAGCAGTAAAATGGAAAGAGGTTAATTGACTTGCTTAGGGTCAAAAAAAAAAATGTCAGAGATAAGAATTGAACCCAAGCTTGCCTCACTCCAAATCTGGAACTGTGCCCATTACACCAAGCTGACTCTTGGTAAAATCACTGGCAATTGTCTGGAGGGTAGATTGACTAAGTAATGGATTTGTTCTAGGGAGAACGCAGTAGTCCAGACTAGAGGTGGTGAAGGTGTGACCTAGGGTTGTAGAGGTGTGGATGGAGAAAAAGGAATATTTCCAAAAAGTAAAATGGATAAGGTGCTGTACTTGAAGCTCATGTCCCAAGACACTAGCTGGGTGACACTGAGCAGGTCCCTTAACCTCTACCATCCTCAATTTCCTTAACTGTAAAACAGAGATAGTAATTACACCTGCTTCACAGGGAAACCAAATAAAAAAATGTGTGCAAAGTACAAACCTGCATATAAATGTTAGCTATTATTGTCATTGTTATTAGCATTACCATGGGAATAGAAAAGATATCATTTCACAACTGCTTAGATTTGAGAGCTGAGATAGAATGAGGAATTGAGGGTGATGCCAAGGTTGAACACCTGGGAAGGATAATGGTGCCTCTGACTTAATGTTCTGAAGGGATTGGGTTTAGGGAAAAGAGACTGACTTCTCTGTTTTGGGAATGTTGCATTTGAGATGCCTATGGGACATCTAATTGGAAATGTCCAAAAAGCAGTTGTTAGTGGAAAGTGAAAGCTGCAAAGTAGAAAGAGTATTGCCTGTTAAGTCAAGAACCTTGGGTTATAATTCTGGATTTCTCCATAATAGCTATGTGACTGGGAAAATAATCACTTCCCTCAGTTTTCTTATTTATAAAATGAGGTTGTTGGATGAGATGACCTCCAACGTCCTTTCTAATTCTAATATAGCACACTCTTTAGAAAGTTAGAAAGCACTTGCTCAAAGTCACACAGCTAGTTGAAGGACAAAACTAGGACTAGAAATCAGGTATAGGTAGTATTTTCCCTGAAACCACATTTCAACCTGAGAGATTTATCAAGGTCAGCTTCCATTTTTGCCTTCTTTCCTCCCCATGTCTGCCCCCCCACAATCAAATATTGAACATACTCTCCCATGTCTGCAGGGTTTTGATAAGCCACCTACAAAACAATTGAAATACGTTCCCTGCCCTTGACAAATTTCTAGGATCACAGAATCAGTTTAACTCCTTATTTTATAGGAAACTGTGATTCACTGAGGAGAAGTGACTTACCTAGGATCACACAATTAATAGCTAGTGACTGATCTGGAAGTAGAACTCAGATTTCCAAACTACTTATTAATCCAGTCCTCCTTCTACTATATCATACTACCTCTCCCTCTTAAGAGTTACATTGGTTTAGGCACTCAGAGAACAAAGTATATCCCCAATCTACATATACATAAGAGAAAAAACTAATATAAACAGATAGCATGTTTACAGTAGTACTTCCCTATTTTGCTATTAATACTGTAGGTTACATAGGATGTCTGTTTATCTCTGAGTTGACTTACTATATATAGGGCTACTCAAGTTGGCCTGAGGAGGCTTTATCTAGGAAATGTCATTTTCATTGTGTGGGATACACAATATTCTTGGAGAAAAAGGACTGGGGGGTAGGGAGGGCAGTGTCAGTTATTACCATGTGTTGGCTTGTACCTGATCATATTTCTAAAGTGATTGTAGATGCAGGGGCCTAATGGAGAGGGGAATTTATTTCTAGAAGCATAAGGCCCTTGAATCAGCAGGGCCCAACTTCTCAGGGAGTAAATGAGAGCTTTGTTTCTCAGTGGCTTCATCTTTTAGCTGAATCAGAAAGCTGAGATACAGAGAGGTTCAGGCAAGGGAACAAAAGGGGACATAAGCCTAATAATGCATGAAATGGATCTCAACTTAGAGATGGTTAAATTTTCAGGAGCTAACCAAAGAATGTGGCAGGGACACAGGAAACACAACAAACAACAGCAAAACCCCAAATTATTGGAATTTTTAAAAAAGCATAAATAAAGAGAATAAGACAGCCTAAACTGAGGCCCTGAGGTGTGTGAGAGGTGCAAAGGAGAAGATGGAGATTTGGAGGGAGAAAGAGGAAAGGTATGAAAGCATGATTCAGGTGGGAGTACAAACAGCCAAGGCTTAGGAAAGGGGGAGTAAGGGAAAAGTAGAAATGGCATAATACTGGGGAGCTGAGTAAAGTCTTAAGGTAAGAGGAGAAAGAAGAAAGCAAGGAGGATGATAGAAGAGGAAAGTTAACAGATGTAAGGAAGAAGAATAGGGCAGCAGGAAGGGTGAGAGATGGGAGAGAGGGAGGGGGAAGAGGGGGAGGCCAAAGACAGTGAGTGGCAAGGTAAGGAGAGAAAGAAGGCTAAGAGATGGATGAGGGAGGGAGGGGAGTGGGTTTGGAGTGGAGGTGGGGAGGAGGAGAGCAGGATAAGGAGGGGAAGGCTGTGCACAAGTCTGTTTGTGATTAACTTGCAGCCCGGTGCAGAATCAAGTAAACAGAAAGTTACAAGTTCCCCCCTCTGAGGCAAAGCAGAAATCAGATGCTCTGTGATTAATAGTGGAGGGTTCAGGACATGACCACAAACTCTGCGTGTACTTTAAATTAGTTGAATTTTCCCAGTCCTCTTGCCAGAATGAGGGGTGGAGGGTGGGAGGTGGGGGTAGAGGAGGTGGAGGATGGGAAGTGAAGGGGTGGGGGGGCCTGCCTGGCGGGGAGCAGCGTGGAATTCTCCCTGGCAGAGGCTGGTTGGGACACTGACGGGGCAGGCAGGCAACAGCATCCAGAGAGACAGCGAGTCACTGGCGGGGGAGCCCCGCTTCCTGGAACCCCAAGCTCCGAGCTGGCTGCGCCCTGACACCCGCACAGATAAGCGAGCTTGCTGCTGCTATCAGCGCCCTGCAGTGCCCTGGCTTCTCCTAGATGAGGGAGAAGACTGTGGTAGGGTGTGGGTGGACAGGAAGCGAGAAGCACTGAGACCTTGCTTTCCCGTGACCAAGAGGACCCAGCAACCCAGCCTAGACAGACGTTTTGTTTTGTTTTTTAATCAGTTTTTTTACAGTCATCATCAATCCCCAGGAGCCCTGTGAAGATGAAACTTGACACCTAATTGCAACAGTGGGGGGAAAACAAGAAGAAAAAAGAAATTGATACTTTCCTGAAAGACCAGACTTGCTCAATGGTGAATATGTATTTGTTTATGTATCAATGCATGTTAATAGACAACTCTGGGTAGGAGGGGGAAGACATTTATAAATGAAACTCTAGATGAGATCAGGATTAGACCTTGAACATGGGTTTGTCTGGAGCTCTGAAGGTGAAGTGCCCCTACTTGGGCATAAGTGGCCAGGGAGCATCACTAAGGAGAGATGATAAGCATTATCTCCAAGGGGTGGGCAGTTAACGGGAAAACAGAGCAACTAGACCTTCCTTTGACTTTTGCCTTTGCAGAGGATATATCAGTAGGAGGGGAGGGGATGATATCCACCCTGTGATTGGGGGTAGGGACTGCTGGAATTTACTGTTGAGTTGGGGGATGCTTTCAAGGGGTAAGGGGAGGAGGCTGGGTGATTAAGGGGAGTGGCACATGCCTCTACTGAATTTTATTCCAATTCAGTTTAGTGCTTTCAGAAATCTGTTTTAAATCATCTTGGTCCTGAATGATCCTCTGGATAAAGCAGAATTGTAAAATGTGTAAGGTGATTTCCATATCTTGATCTTTCTGGAGATCATGCATTTTCATTAATGGTAGGTTGTTTGTGTAGCCCTGCATGTGTTGTCTGTAGTCCTAAAGAGAGAAGAATCATATTTTAGGAATATAGAAACAGTACTGAAAAAGGATATAAGAGCTCATTTGATCCAGTCATCTTACTTTAAAAGGAGGAAACTGAGGTTCTGAGATGTCAGATGCCTGAAGGGTGGTATGATAGAGTGGGGAAAGAGTCTGGACTAAGAGTTAGGGAGACCTGGGTATACCACTTCACTATGTAACTTTGTACAAATGACTTCTCTAGACTTTACTCCATTGGACTGGAAGGGATAATCTCTAAAGTACCTTGTAGCCTTAATGATCTTCAATGAACTTCTAAGACAAGGTGGTCTAAATCTACCAGTAAGGAGTACGAAGTAGGTTCCTATTAAAAAGAGGATGAGAAATGGGATCGGAGGATTTTCAGAGTCGGAGACCTTAGAGTTTGAGTTCACCTTTCCCCCTTGTTCTGTGGATGAGAAAACCAAGGCTTAGAAAGGTTAAATGACTAATTGGGTATATCTCAGGTTATCTGCCCAAAGCTCTTGGAAGACTTTCCTGGGCCCCATTCCTATCATTTCCACTGATATTTATTGGGGGCCTACTGTAGGTATGGCACAGTTCAGGTATGGGTTGCTTCCCTTCTTCTGCCTCATCCAGTTAGCAAACCAAGTCCTCTTCATTTTTTTAGAGAAGTCCCTCTCTGCTCATCAGATCTTATCAAAGTCAGGTTCAAAGGCACATGGTCTTTAGGGATTATATATCATAGACCAAACACCTTTCAGAGAGACATTATGGATCAGTTAACAGAGCTGCTGTTGAGAGGCCCAGATCTCAGAGTGGTCAAAAAGCTGTGGTATATATTCTTTTTCCAAGCAGTCTATCAATTGGAATACATCACTATTGTAAAACAGAAAGAAGCAGAAGATCTTGGTTGAGTCCCAGCTTCATCACTTATTAGCATTAAAGTTGTAGGCAAATAATTTTAGCTCTCTGAGAGCCTCAATTTCCCCTACTGTGAAACATAGATCATAACACTGTATTACTCTCAAAACACCATAGGGTATTTACAGGAAGAGAAAATTTTCTGGGAGCATAGATTGGGATGCAGTGGTATAATTTCAAGAATATTGATGAGTGGGTACTAATGTCAATTTATGTAACATCAGCTTTGTCCACTGAGAAGATCAAAAGTCCACATTTTTCCTTACTTCCTGATACTTCTTCCCTTACGTGTTCTTTATTTGAGTGAATTTATGGGTTAATTTAATGCTAGTTATTCTGTGACTTCTCTTCCTGTATGATGGGAAAATGAAGCCTCAAGGACCAGTGTAAATGCCTCTGAATAAATGGAGCAATGCAGTGGCTATGTGGCTTATCTTGAGCATAGCAACTTCAACAGCCTGCCCTTAACACTTTCCTTTGGTCCCTTCCATTCCCCAGTCTATGTTTCTAGTCCCTTAAACCCACAACATTTATTTGATAAATAAGAACAGATGTGTGAATTGACTTACAGAATTCACAAGCTATCAAACAGTCCTTCAACAATGGTTAAGCACCTACAATGTGTGGTACACTGTGTTAGGTGCTGTTCTGTTGTGTAGGTCCTTAATGGGTACATCCTAAATGGTAAGAAAAGCCTCAAATAGGGATTACATGGATAGGTTTTCAGTGTCAGCTGAACCTGACTGCCATGTCACCAGAAGCTGGTGTAAGCTGTACAGAGACTCTATAATGGTATCTGAACTTAACCAAAGACAGATACAGTATCCCGAGGGAAGCACATGTATCACCCTTTATGTGTGTGTAGCTTACCATGAGGAGCAATGTACCAGAATAGTATACTAACAGGCACATTTCAGCTCAATGTGAAAAAAACAAAACTTCCTAGCAATTAGAGATATCCCAAAATAGAGCAAATTGCCTTGGGGTATAGTGAGTTCCCTATTATTGGAAGCCTTAAACTGAAGGCTGGATAACCACTTATTGTAGAGAATGTTCCTACAGAGGTATAAATTGGACTAGATGACTCTTGAGCCCAACTCTGAGATTCTGTGATAAGAGCTAAGCCAGTACTGTTCATCAGGTTTCCTGATTCCTAGACCAATTTTTTCTTCTGTTCCATAAGAAAGTGTAATACTAAGAACCATGATACTATATCCCAAGTATACATTGTACATATGCCCACACATTCTGAAGTCTGAAGGAACCCAAAGCAGGAAAAACGACACCTCCTGTCATCATGATGCAGCTGATTCAGAGGTGGAGTCTTGTTTCAGCTTACTAGCTGTACAAGAAGAACTTGTGATTTAAAGCACTAAAATACTCTAAAAACTAGAAGCAGTTTAAGGTGTTAGAGTGAAAGCCCTTCTTCATATTAAAAAAAAAAAAGACTGTTTCAGAGAAGCAGTACTGTAAAGAACTGGACTAGGAACCAGGGGAAATGAAGTTCTAAGGTCAAATCCTATTACTCCTGTGTGTGAGTGCCTGCAAAGTCATAGCAGATTGAGAGAGCTGCAGTGGCCTTTAAAAGTCATCTAATATAAACTCTTCATTTTTTTAGAAGGGAATAAGAGAATAGCCTTTACGGAATAGGTATAGACAGAACACCTTTCAGAGAGGCATTATGGATCAGTAAATAGAGCTTCTATTGGGAGACCAATAGATCAGATCTCAGAATGGTCAATGGAAGGTAGAGATAGAACTTACTTGGGGAATCCTACTTCTTTAAGGAATCAAACCTCAACTTCTCTGGGCCTCAGTTATCTTGTTGATAAAATGGGAGAAAGAACATCGATACCATGAGGAAGATATTACTAGAAAGTACTCTCGTTCCTGTCCTCATTGTGCAAAACTGTCTTTGACTTGCCCTGTGTGAGATTGCCTGTATCGCACAGCTACACTTGTACATGTCTAGAATACCTAATCCAAAGGGTAATTCCTTGGGATAAAAAAATATATATATATTTACACTTTTGGAAAAAAATTCCGTTTCTATTGCCAGTTAGTTCAGCTTTAGCACAGCATTCTCAATACCAACATGTCATCAGTGGAGCTGTGAATTTTGTTGGTTATCTCAAGGATAAAAATCTTAAGGAAAAAATCCACATGATTTATCTTTTCTCTCCCCTCCCCTTTCCCCCATCTCCTGCCCTTTGGACATGCTTATTAGTGATGAAAGGATCCTGTGGATCATTTCGTTTGCCTTGTCATTACTCCAGGAAATGCTATAAAAATGATCTGGGAGGTCTGCTCACCGTAATTGACTGGGAAGAGAAGTTGACTACTGCAGAATTCTCCTTCTTGAAATCTGTTTTGAACACAAGCTCTAGTCCAGTGGCTCCTAATTATATCTGCTTCCCAGGACTAGAGGAAGGGAGCAGAAAGTCAGAGGATTGTTGGCACCTTTCTGTTTTCATTTTGTGGTATAGTAATAGAACACAGAACTGGGATCCAGGAGACCTGGGTTCAAGTCTGATCTCTCCTATTAACTGACTATATATGACTTTGGGTCAGTAATTTAGCTTTCTTTTTTAAAAAAATTATTTAGTATTTTATTTTTCCCCAGTTACATGCAAAAGCAATTTTCAACATTTGCTCTCAAAACTTTGAATTCCAAATTCTGTCCCTTCCTCCCTTCCTACTCCCACACCCCCATCTCCCATTGAGAAGGCAAGCAGTTCAATATAGGCTATATACATGTACTTGTGTAAAACATTTCCATAATATTCATGTTGTGAAAGAAGACACAGACAAAAAAAAAGTCAAGAAAAATAAAGTTGAAAAAAGTACGGTTTAGTCTATATTTGGACATCCTCAGTTCTTTATCTGGGGATGGATAGCATTTTTCATTGTAAGTCCTTCAGAGTTGCCTTTTACTGTTGTATTGGTAAAAATAGCTAAGTCATTCACAACTGATCATCTTACAATATTGCTGTTACTTTTACACAGTACATTTCAGTTTGTATCAGCTCATGTAAGTCTTTCCAGGTTTTTCTGAGAGCAATCCTGCTCAGCATTTGTCATAGTACAATATTATTTTATCATAATCACATACCACAATTAGTTTAACCAGTCCCCAATTGATGGGCATCCTCTCAATTTCTAATTTCTTTTCCCCAGGAAAGAGCTGCTATAAATATCCTTGTATCCTTGTACATGTAGGTCCTTTTTCTTTTTGTTTTTTATCTTTTTTGGGATATAGACCTAGTAGTGGCATTGCTAGGTCAAAGGGTATGCATGATTTTATAGCCCTTTGGGCACAGTTCCAAATTGCTCTACAGAATAGTTGAATCAGTTCACAACTCCACCAACAATGCAGTAATGTTTCATTTTTCCCACATCCCCTCCGACATTTGTTATTTGTCTCCTGTCCTATTAGCCAATCTAATAGGTATGAGGCAGTACCTAAGAACTGTTTTAATTTACATTTCTCCAGTCAATAGCGAGTTAGAGCATTTTTTTATATGACTATAGTTAGCTTTGATTATTTCACCTGAAAACTGATTGTATCTTTTCATTATTTACCAGTTGGGCAATGGTTCTTATTTTCTTAATTTTGACTCATTCTCTATATGTTTGAGAAATGAAGCCTTTATCAGAGAAACTTGCCTCAAAATTTTTTTCACAGTTAATATTGCTACCTGTATTTCCTTCCATCCTATTCCCCCTCTTTTTTTCTATTCTCTCTCCTTTCACCCTGTCCC
Source organism: Bettongia penicillata ogilbyi (assembly GCA_023548195.1). Taxonomy (NCBI): domain Eukaryota; kingdom Metazoa; phylum Chordata; class Mammalia; order Diprotodontia; family Potoroidae; genus Bettongia; species Bettongia penicillata. The sequence goes on along the minus strand of JAJHZJ010000292.1, from coordinate 22,229,499 downwards.
TGCCCAAAAGTGTTTTGCTTCTTACTATCCCCGTTTAACTTTCTTGAGTCTTATTTTCCTTATCTCTAAAAAGGTGTTAGAAAAGGTGATATGTAATGTTCTTCCATCTCTAATATTCTATATTTTATGTTCTAAGGATACCTTCCAGGTCTGACATTCCATATTTTCAATCTGCTTCCAGTTTTATCATTGTTCTAGTGTCCATCATGGCAGTGGTCCTCTAGTCCAACCCATATGTGAAAAGAATTTATATTATAGCATACACAATAACTTATCATTCAACCACTGCTTAATGTGCTTCAAGCAGGGAGAATGTAGCCCCTCCAAGGCACCCTATTCAAATTTTGGACAATTCTAAGTGTTAATATGTTCTATAATTCTAGAAATTAACTCTAGAAAAACTTTATTAATGAATCTCTACCCCGAAAAAAAGACCTATTAAGGTAGAAATGGTGAGGTCTGATTGCTCCACAGATGGGTGATATATTTGTATCCATGCTGGAGGTTGATTGGTCCTTGAATCTACTTGCTCAGAGTTGAATTTCGACAGAATTTTGGATTGTGTGTGTGTGTGTGTGTGTGTGTGTGTGTGTGAATCTTCTTGTAGAGGGAAAAGGGATACTTTTTTTTTTTATTGCTTATTTGGATTCCAGATTCAGTCTGTCTTCCACTTTGTGTGCTGTAGTTGAAAGAGTGTTTTATTTAGTCATAAGATCTAGTTCAAATCCTGGCTTATGATACTTTAAAAGTCATTTAACTCTCTGAGCCTCATTTACCTTATATGTAAGGACAGCTAGGTGGTGCAGTGGATAGAACACCAGTGTAGGAGACAGGAGGACCTGAGTTCAAATCTCACCTCAGACACTTGACACTCACTAGCTGTGTGACCTTGGGCAAGTCACTTAACCCCAATTGCCTCATCTTGGGTCATCTCCAGGCATCCTGATGAATATCTGGTCACTGGATTCAGATGGCTCTGGAGGAGAAGTGAGGCTGGTGACCTGCACAGTCCTCCCTCACTCAAAACAAAGTCAAATGCAAGTCATGTCATCATTTCTCTGATGGCATGGTCTTCTTTGGCAATGAAGGACGAACACACACCTTATATGTAAGGTAGAGACAAACTATTTGCCCTATCTACCTTGTAGCATTCTGAGGAAAGTGCTTTGTAAATCCTGAATAGCCAAAGAAGTGGGAGAGCCAAGACCAGTTATTTCACTATTCTAGAGAACTCCCAGGTTGGGCATTCCTCTACCAATGCAGGTTGGCATATTCTTTACCAGTTATGGCCTTGCAGAGTTGCCCAGATCAGAAGTGCCAAACTCTATTTCTATTGAGTTGGGTGTCTCTGGCCTAGAATACCGAGGGGTTAAGTAATTAGCAAATATATGTCAGAGACAAGACTTGAACCCAGGTGTTTCTGGCTCGCTAATCATTATGCCCTGCTGCCTCTTTGTCAGTGATAATGATGATGTTGACAGTGATTACATCAGCTGCTGCTACTGGCACCACTAAAAAACTATAACTATTGCTACTATTTGGTTGAATGCTGAGCATTGAGTTCTTGAGGGATTTCCCCCCATACACACACTAACTTCTGCTGAATTCCCATCCTCCGTCCTTGAAACCATGTCCGTTACTTTGTGATTCTGTGAACCATGGTACTCTAATACCGTCCATGGGGTTTTCTTGAGAAAGATGAGTGGTTTGCCATTTCCTTCTCCAGACACAAGTTAAGTGACTTGCTCAGCTGTGACTTACAGAGCTAGTCAGTGTCTGAGGCTGAATTTAAACTCAGGTCTTCCTGACTCCAGTCCCCGCCTTCTATCTGCTCTGCCATCTAGCTGCCCAATTCCTCATCCTACCACCTCTTTTTTTCCTGTAGTGATCATAGTAGATCATTCATTTGGGAAAATTAGAAAATAATTACCTTAAAATGTATGAGGTGTCCGAGGATTTTGGAAAACATTTCTTTTTTTGTTCCTTAGTAGCAGTTTTTTTTCAATTGCACGTAAAGATAATTTTCAAAATTAATTTTCGTAAAATTTTGAGTTTCAAATTTTTCTTTTTTCCTCTCTCCCCTCTGCTGCCCCCAAGATGACAAGCAATCTGATATAGGTTATACATGTACAATCATATTAAGTGTATTTCCATATTAGTCATATTGTGAAAGAGGAATTAGAACAAAAGGGAAAAACCATGAGAAAGAAAAAACAAAGAAGTGAAAATCGTATGCTTTGATCTGCATTAGGACTCCATAGTTCTTTCTCTGGATGTGGATAACATTTCCCATCATAGATCTTTTGGAATTGTCTTGGAGCCTTGTACTGTTGAGAAAAGCTAAGTCTATTAAAGTCAGTCATCAAACAACATTGGCGTTGCTGTGTACAATGTTCTCTTGGTTCTGCTTACTTCACTCAGCATCAGTTCATATTGGCAAGCATTTCTATCCTTATTTCTATTAAATATGGGCACAGGTTTCCCTAAATAACAAAACCTTACACATTTCTATGGTACTTTATTTTTTTTTATTGGCTTTTTCGCTTTTATATGATGGTCATTTCTAAATCTCTCTTTCCTCCTTTCTTCATCAAGCTATCCCTTTTAATAAATCACTAAAAAGAAAGAAGATAAAAGGAATGCAGTAACACTAAAATCTCAACTGAATCTAACACGATTTGTAGTGTTACACATCCATTGCCCTTCACTTTTTAAAAGAAGAAATGGAGGGTGCTTTCCATTTTATAAAGTACCTTGTTCACAACAGTAGTCCTGTGAGGTCAACAATGCAAGTGGTATTTAGCCTTATTTTACAGATGAGAAAACTGAGGCACAAAGAAGTTAAAGTGACACAATTCAGGCTAAAACTCAGGTCTGATACAGAGGGCTTTTTCTACGACACCAAGGCTCTTTCCAACAGTCATCCTCACTAGGACTATGATCAGAGTTGCTCAAGAGCAGGCACATATTGACAGGCAAATCCATTTATTGAACTTTAGCAATTGTTTCCCTGCTCACCTTCTGGTAGGTAAGCAAGTTAACTGTGATACGGTGAGGCAGAGGTTATATATAACCTCAGATTATATCATGGGTTCATTGAAAATTGACTGTACTTTGGATCCTGGTAGATGATAAGACAAGCACCTAGGCTTCCAAGATAATGTTCTTTCCCTAGCATACACACACAGATGTGTTTCCCCTAGAGAGCATCTGAATTTTGGAGAACTGTTAAAAAGTCACTATCTTCATAGTGGCAAATTTGAAATTGTGCTCATACTTTGGGGGCTGAATCATTCTCCTTGCACATCCCTCACATATGTGGTTAACTGACTTGCATGTGTTTCTATGTATGCATATGCGTGTGCATGTGTGAGTGTGTGTTGGTGGTTGTACATTTCACTCCCTACATCTGCTAGCATTTTAGGAGTCTCTACTTGGGACAACACATTGGAAAAATGCTCTACTGAGATGTGATTTATTCACCACCAAGAGACCATTAAATCCTTAAAAACTTTTTTCCCCTTAAAAAGTGATTCACTCAGGCCATTAAAAGCTGGTAAAAACTATTTCAGTGAAGCTGTTTCTTTGGAGGAAGAAGATGCCAGTAACTTTATAGAACTGAATCAGAACTTGACATTAAAGGAAAAGAGGTCATCTTTGATAATTTACAATAGAGCACATTTTAATGGTGCTGCATTACAGTCATGGAAATAACTTGCTTTTCTGCATGGAGAAAGTCCGGTCCAATCTAATCCAACAATCATCTCTTTTTTGTTTGTTCTGTTTTTCTGTAATATTTTTATTTTGAACATTAACATAGAAGAATATAAAAAGGAAAATTCTATGAGAAATTGGGTCCCCATTTCATTTCATTTGCTTTTTTAAAAAGTGTATATTAAATCTACACATTACTTTCAAAGCTATCCTACTTGTCTGTGCTTCTTTCTGATGTTGTTTCTGTTTTCTTCCATGCATTTTAAATGATGTGCTCGCTCTCTCTCTCACTCTCTTGCTGTCTTTAATTCCTCCTTCCCTGGATGATGCACTTGAGAGAAAGAAGTGGGGTGTGTGTGTGTGTGTGTGTGTGTGTGTGTGTGTGTAGAAACTCTTGTTTAAAAAAAAAAGTATAACCTAGCAAAAATGAATCCAACACAATGGCTGTATGTCTTCATATTATATGTGTATATAATATATATATTATATATATATTATATATATATATATATATATATGTCTTTAAACCTTGTTGTGTTTGTCCTTCGTTGCTGAAGAAGACCATGCCATCCGAGAAATGATGACATGACTTGCACTTGACTTTGTTTTGAGTGATCAAGGGCTGTGCAAGGTCACCAGCCTCACTCTCCTCCAGAGCCATCTGAATCCAGTGACCCAATATTCCTCAGGTTGATGACCCAGGATGCACTAGGAGACCTTGGGTCCTTTAGGCCAAGGTCTTTGCAGGTACTCACTTAGGGTGAGGCAATGCCCATTCATTGAATAGGCCTGTTTAAAGAAGTCTCCAGGGCATGACCCCTTTAATGAGGTCAAGAAAAACAAAGACATCAGGCTGGGTGGGAAACAGCAGCAGTTACTGTTGATAATCACTCTAAAGCCAGGAGGGTCCAGGAGCCCTTGGAACTTTGTGAATATCATTTCTCAAGAGGCAGTAACATTATGCTTCATCATAGTTCCTTTGGAGACATGGTTGGTAAGTGATTTGATCAGTCTTTCAAAGTTGACTTTCTTTACAACATTGCTTTCTTTTCATAAATTGTTCTGACTCTGTTCACTCTGGATCAATTCATATTATTCAGAATTCTGTATAATTATCTCTCTTGTCATTTCTTAAGGTGTGATAATGCTATTTTACATTCAAGTACTACAATTTACTCAGCCACTTTCCAGATGTCTATCCCTTAGTTCTAGTTCTTTCTCAGATTTTAAATCCTCCTTTAAAGTTCAGGAAAATTATTTTCCTTGAAGCTGTTGCCTCTGAGTAATCATCCTCCCTCTTAACCCTTCCATTTAACTCTGATCTTTTTTTTTAACAAATATGCTTGATTTTTCGCTAGCCCAGTAAAAGTTCATTTTTCCTGTGGGAATTGTATTCATCTTTTCAAAATAAATATTTTTTTTTTATTGTAAGCCTATATCTTTTGCATTTTGTAATATTATAATCTAAGATCTCTTCATATTTTTTGAAGAAGCTGCCAGGTCTACAATCCCAGTTGTGATTTCTTGGTTCTTGAATTCTTTCTAGATCCTCACAAGAAGTTTTCTTTGACTTGGGTGCCATGGGTTTTGTCTATAAAACTTTTCTTCAGGGGATTTCTCTCAAGAGGTGATTAGGGGACTCTTGTATTTTTACTTTGCCCTACGGTTCTAATAGATCTTGAAAGTCTCCATTATGATTTCTTGGGATATAGTGTCCAGGCTTTTAAAAAAGAAATAATAGTTTTTAGGGACACAGTGATTCTTAAAACTTTCCTTTACCTATTTTCTAAGTCAGTTGTGTTTTATATGAAACATTTTACATTTTCTTCTATTTTTTTTATCTTAGGATTTTGTTCTAATATTGCTATCCTAGAGTTGTTCATTTCTGTATGGTTTGTTCTGGTTTTTAGGGAGTCCACTTTTGAAGGTAAGGTCTACCACTCTTTCTTCTAAGCTATTTTTTTCCTCTTCCAATTCTTTCCTTGAAAGATTTTTTTTGGGGGAAAAAAACTTGCTTCATTTTTTCTAGGTGTTTACGTAGTCCTTGTGGGAATCCATTTTTTCCTTTGAGTCTCATCTTGCACATATCATGATTAGATGTGAATAATTTTTGTACTAATCAGTGTTTTCTTCTATTTTCTCCTCTCTCCAGTTGAAATTGGAGCTTTATGCCAGGGCTGCCCTTTTGGGTGGAGTGGTTAGCTCTGGGTACTCTTAAGTTCTTGTGCTCTCCATTTCCTGGAGTTTGGCTTTCCTTGAGATTCAGAATCTTGGATCTTCGTAGTTCTTTCTGGTGTCTCTGGACAGAATGTTAAGGACCTCAGAACCCTGAGCTTGGCATGAGTGTTGTGGCCTGGTACCACTGCACCAACATATTGATTGTACTGCCTGATTATTGACTGCAGTTGCTCCCTAGGGTTTTCATGTTCCCTAGTTGGGGGGTGGGAGAGATTCTGACTCTGTTTAAGCATTTCTTGGGGGATGATCCCTCAGCACTGGCTGCCCCTGGACACAGCCTTGCAATTTATACATGTCCCAACTCTGTCACTCTGGTGCTTGTTTTGTTTGAGGACCTCCATTCCTATTGCCCATGGGCTTCTGGCTGACTTTTTCTACAGTTCTGGGAAGATGACTGGAAGTTCTCCACAAGCATTTCTTTAGTGTTTAGGCTCTGGCACACAAAGACAAAATGCAAAAAAGCCCCCACCCTTAAGGAACTTGCAGTCTGTGACTGAGAGTCACTCAGAAGGGTATGATTATTATTTCCCATTAGACATAGATTGGATGCTTATCAGGTTTTCAGATGACACATTGTTGGGAAGAATAACTAATACCTGGGTGACAGATTAAGATCCAAAAGAATTTTATGGCTCTGGGTTTGAATGCTCCCTTTATCTATATTAGCTTAGCCAATTCACTTAACCTCTCAGTGTTCCAGGTAACTCTAAAACTACAGGAAAATGCTGAGGTGTACTGGTTGAAGAAGCTCTTTCTATATCAGTGAAATCGCAGGTCTCATAAACAAAAATAACAATAGCAAGAGATCAGTGTGCTGTATTTAATTAGGTGGAATTTATTAGGGATAAATGAAAAATTCTACATTCAAGATTAAAATAATGGACTACACAATGTGTTGTCTATGGCTAGACAATAGTTTGTGTAAAAAATGCCTGATAATGTAACACTGGTCTATAGCTCAGTATGTCAATACTGTAACGTAGTGGCCGTGAAAATCTATGATCTTAAACTGCTTAGTAGAAGAATGATGTCCATAATTAGGGTGGATTAGGCCAACTATCAAATATTGTGGTTATTTCATTTTAGGAAGGACACTGACAAACTTTTCTATATCCAAAGGAGATGGATCACTGCATTAAGGGTACTCAAAATGATAATATATAAAACTTAGATTAGCAGGGTGGGGCAGGGAAAAGAGGGATTGCTCTAGATTCAGAGGATCTAGTTTCAGATCCTGACTTTGGCACTTGCTATATAACTTTGGGTAAGACATTTAACTCCCTTGGACCCTGGATTCCTCCCACATCTGTAAAATGGGAGTGTTGGATTATATGGTCTATGAGTTCCCTTTTTAGATCTAACTGATTCTATAACCTAAGGATATTTATCTCAGAGGAAAAACTTAGGGAGGGCATAACCATTTTACAAATATTTGAAGAGGCCTTATATTTGCTCTTTTTCACCCTGAGTGGGTAAGGGGAGGGGAAGAACTAGGAGCAACAGGTAAAAGTTGCTGAGATGCCAATTATAACTGCATGGGTGAAAATTTTCCTAACAATTGAAACTATCTAAAAAGTAGAATGGGTTGCCTTGGAAGGTAGTAAGTTCCCAATTCAATTCAACTTAATTAAGTGCCAGGTCTTGGATTAGACTCTAGGAATACAAAAACAGAAATTCCTCAAGGGAATTCTGTTGTTGTTTGTCCTTCATTCTCAAAGAAGACCATGACATCGGGGAGGTGATGCCATGACTTGCAAGGGAATTGGATTTAAGTGAGGGAGGGCTGAGCAAAGTCAACAGCCTCACTTTCTTCTCTTGAGCCATCTGGGTCCAGTGGCAAGACAGAGATCAGGATGACTGGAGCTGGATCCCATGCAGTGAGAGACCTTGGCTAAGGTCTTTCCCAGGTCTCAGTTTGTTTGAGGCAACACCCTTTCAGTGATTAAGGCTAGTTAAGAAGTGAAGCAGAGAATGGTCTCTTTTACCTAGTCAACAGAAAAAAAATCAATCTGGGAGGGGAAGACTCTGGGTTTCTGGCCAAAACAGAAAAAATTGCTACTTACATTCACTCTGAATCAGTCAGAACCCTTGGCCTGGGACCTATCGTTAACCAGTCAATGAAAGCCAGAGTGATTTAAGCCCAAGGGAATTACATTCCATTGGAATATAACATGTAAACAGATAAGATAATATGAGGAGGGAGAAGCCATTAATAACTGGGGGCATAAAAACACACTTCTCATAGGTAGAACATTAACTGAACTTTAAAGGAGGCTAGGGACCCTAAGAAGTGGAGGTGAAGGAACATTCTACATAGGGGAGAGAGATTGCAGGAAACTGCAATAACCTCTTGTTGATGATATCATATAGGGAATTCTTACTCAGGTACATGTGAGGCTAAAAGATCTCTTTCATTTTTGATATTCTATGATATTTTAAGATGGCTAAAATCTTATACTTTCCCGCCATCAACCTCTAGTCTGACTGTTTAGATAACTGAGGGGTTCATTTTCTGAAGTATCTTCAACCTGAGAATGGTTGTTTAATAATACTGATTAATGATCCCACCATGACTGGGCAGCAGTTTGTGAAAAAAAGATCAGAGAGTTTTACTGGATTACAAACTCAGTGTGAGCTAATAGTGTAATATGGTCACCAAAATGGTTAATTCAGTCTTGGATTGCATTAAGAAAATTACAGTATCTTGGAATAAGGAGTGAAAATTCTGTTATATTTCACTCTTGTCTGATCATATCTGAAATACCGTATTCTATTATGGGATAGTTTAAGGGAGACATTCACATGCTGGAGAATATCTAAAAGAAGCCAACCAGAATGGTAAAGAGACATGAGTAATCTTATGAAAATGGGTTAAAGGAGCTAGGGGTATTTTGTCCGGAGTAAAAAAGGCAATCAACAAGCATTTATTTAAGCATCTACATGAGAGAATTTATAAGACTACAAGTCATTCCTCAGTTGATAAAAGTTCAAAGGATATGAAAAGCCAATTTTCAGATGAAGAAATTAAAACTCTCTATAGTCATATGAAATAAATGCTATAAATCACTATTGATAAGGGAAATGCAAATTAAAACAACTCTGAGGTACCACACCACACCTATCAGATTGACTAATATGACAGAAAGTGATAAGTGTTGGAGGGGATGTGGGAAAATTGGGACATTAAGGCACTGTTGGAGTGGTGAACTGACCTAACTATTCTGGAGAGCAATTTGGAACTATGCCCAAAGGGCTATAAAAGTGTATTCTCTTTGATTCAGCAATACCACTGTTAGATCCATATCCCAAAGGAATCATAAAAAAGGGAAAAGGACCCACATGCACAAAAATATTTATAGCAACTCTTTTTGTGGTAGCAAAGCATTGGAAATTGAGGGGATGCCCAGGAATTGAGGCAATGGCTGAACAAGTTGGGGTATATGAATGTAATGGAATATTATTGTGCTATAAGAAATGAAGAGCAGGTTGATTTCAGAAAAAACTGGAAAGACTTACATGAACTGAGGCTGAGTGAAGTGAGCAGAACCAGATGAACATTGTGCATAGTAATAGCAACATTGATCAATGACCAACTTTGATACACTTAGCTCTTACATTCTCTGGACTTGACTCTCCCAACCCTCATGCTGCCATCATTGCTACAACCTCTCTCCTTACCTGAAGGTTTTCAATCACCACTAAGAAAGAGAGGGATCAGTGTTGACAATGCTTTTTGAATGCACAAGCACTTATGGTTCAATAGCCAACCAAATAGCCTTTACTGCCTAGTAAGTAGACTGGAAATAGGGAACCAACTCCTGCCTTAAAGTCCATGTGCCATTTGTGTACATTTTTAAGGACTGGGCTCTTATTGGCCAGTCCTCTTAGATATTGAGGTTTTTTTCCTTTTTTTTTTTAATCACCATGACTTCCCAATTACTGCTCCATCATCCCCTCCAGAAAACCCAGTCTGTGAATGCCTCATTCTGCAGCCATAATCTACTACCTGTCAACTGAGAGGAAGGAAGCAGTTCTAAGGATATCTTTTATCTCAATTTTTCTTTGAAGTCCTTTATTTATTACATGCTACAGTGTGCCCACATCCATTGTCTTTTATGAGATACTCATTTCTGATTAGTTTACAGAATTTTTATGACATTTTAATAGAGAATTAAAGTAAGGCCAGTTTCTTCATTTAATTCAGGTTGCTCATTTTAGTTGATTCTTACATTTATGATCACATGCTGGGAATTCCTGCTTAGATTGGAATCGGATTGGATGATCTCAGAGATTCCTTCCAATTATGATTTAATGTCATTGCATCCGAGGTCATTTTATTTTTGTCCATTCTTTGTTAATAAAACTCTAGTTAGCAGGGAATTTTGAAAAATTCCTGAACAGATTTATGGTGGGCCTTAGAATATAACTTAAGTTTATTCTAGTTAAATGTTTTAGTGACTCCTGGAAAAGGTTAAGAGCCAAATCTCAAGTAATCATCTGAGTCCTTCTGCACTGGCTGCCTTACCTGACTCTGAATTTTAACAAATCAGAGGCCAATGGAGTAGTAGAAAAGTGGTGGAGGGAAAACAGAATTTCACTAGATTCTCATCTTTGTCCCAGTGTGATTCTGTACCAGTGAATATGGCTCCTATCCCATCTTCTTGGGCTATCCTTTTATTAGGCAATTTAATCTCTCCAATGTTCTTAATAGCAAACTTAATAGTAATATAATAATATTGCTTTCCTCTATTAAAGCCTGACTCCAGGGCCTCATCCCGCTGTGGAGATGGACCAGAAGTTTTGAATATTATGCCAATGGGACACAAGCACTGATAGTTCTTAAACAGATGGAAAGGCCCAGTAACTGTTATATGCCTATATAGCAGTTTAGTTTGGAGAGGCTTAGCTCTGGGTTGGTCATGAAGTGATAAGATTTTTGGCTATATTTACTTTCCAAGGCAGTCTACCACCTTGTAAAGGGGTAATGAGAGCCAAGCTTGGCACGTTGGAATTTTGGATTTAGAAAAAGAGGGCCTGTATCTGAATCCCAGTTCTACTACTTAGTATCTCTGTGATCTTAGGCATTTCACTTCTTTCTGGGCTTCAGCTATCTGTAAATTAAGGGTTCAGAGTAGGTGACCTCTCAGGTCCCTTTCTGCTCTAAATCTATGATCCTGTGGTCTTTTGTTTTATGCAGACAGAGAAGAATTCACACTTTAATCCATTATACATGTTTGGAAAGATCACTTGATTTAGAATCTATCATACTCATTATGCCCCCAGACATAGACTTCATCTGCAGGGGAATGACCACTGGACCTGTGCCTTTGCAGGTCCCTCTCCTAGGTGTTCTTTTGAATGTAGACAGCAAGATGAACTAAATTTCACCCTGCCATTGTTTGAGTTAGCCAGATTGTTATTTATTCACTATGTACTACTGCTTTTCTCTGGTTTTCATTTTTCTAATATGTGAAATATATGGTAGTGGTAGTTTAATACTAGGATCTCTAAGGTCCATTGAAGTCCTCAATCAAAAGTCAAAAGGCAGAAAAAAATAGAAGAAAATGAAAAGCGTCTCATAACAAAAAAAAGCTAAAAATAGATTGCGGAGAAAAACTTTAAGAATCATTGAGCCATTTGAATATCATGATCAAAGAAAGAGCCTAGGTACCATATTCCAAGAAATGTAAAAAGGAAACTGGCCAGATCTCTTAGAACTAGAGGTCAAAGTGGAAATAGAAAGAATCTACCAGTCACCTCCTGAAAGAAACCTCAAAATAAAAATTCCTAGGAATATAGCAGCCAAAATCCAGAACTTCTAGCAAAGAAAAAATATTGCAATGAGCCAGAAAGAAAGAGTTCAGATACTGAGGAGGCACAGTCAGGATTACATACAATTTAACAGCTACTACTATAAAGGAATAAAAAACTTGAAATATAATATTTTAGAAGGCAAAGGATGTGGGCTTACAGTGAAGAATGATTTAGCCAGTAAAACTGTGCTACAGGGTAAAAACTGGACCTCTAATTAAATAGAAGATTTCCAAACATTCCTGATGAGAAGATCAGAGCTTTGGAGAGTCTTTGAGGTTCAAACATAGGAGTTAAGAGAAACATAAAAGTAAAACAATGACAATTGATTTAATAATGATAAATGGTTTACATTATAAGGAGATGACATATGCATCAACTCTGAGCCCTATTATCAGGGGTCATAGAGGAAATTAATTAGACAAGGCCTGAGGGTAATCAGTTATGTCTTGATGATCTTAAGAGAATGTAAAGAGAAAGAAAGAGTAATATACTATCAGAGATGGGAAGGAAAGGAAGATTAGGGAAAAATATGTCATAAAGTTAGGAGATATAAGGAGAGATCTATATAAACAAGGAGGAGGGGAGGAGGAAGAAACTGGCACTTGAACTTCCCTTTCATTTGAACTATTTAAAGGAAAAATACACAAACACATAACTGGCATATATTAAAATTGATATAAGTACAGGAATATGTTTCATACAGTAGGGAAATAGAAGTGATAGGAGAGAAGAAAGGATGGGGAATTAAAGGTAAAGTAGATTAAGGGAGGTATTAGTATTCAACAAAACAAATTCTGAAGATGCGCAAATATATTTATAATGTTTTTGAGATGGACAAGAATGAAAATCTGAGTGCCCACAAATGGGTACTGACTGAACAAGTTATGGTATATAAATGTAATGGGATACTATTAAATTATAAGAAATGATGGTGATAGTTTCAAAGAAATCTGAGAAGACAATATGATCTGATGCTGAATGAAGTGAACAGAACTAGGAAGACAATTTATAAAATGATAACAATATAGTAAAAGCAAATAATTTGGAAAGAATTAGGAACTGTTGTCAGTGTAATGACCAACCATGATTCCAGAGAACTAAAGCTGAAGCATGCTACCCACTTTTTGATAGAGATGAAGAACTCAGACTGCAGAAGGAGACTAAAAGAATTTTTTTTAATATGATTAATGCAGAAATTTGTTTTGATGACCTGTTTGTAATGAAGTTTCACTTTCTTTAGTTCTCTAGTAGGAGAGGGTTGAGATAGAGGGGTGAGAAGGCAGGTTTTTGCTGATTGAAAATAGGATTGCAGAGTATTAGGGGTACAGAGTGAGGTATAAGGAAACTGGAAAGGTCAGGGGACAGGTTATGAATATCTTTAAACAACAGACAGGATTTTATATTTGATCCTGGGGGTGATATGGAACCTCTGGAGTTTACTGTGTAATATAGTGAGACCTGTGTTGTAGGAAAATTACATTGACGGCTGAGTGGATGATGGACTGGAATCAAGAGTGACTTGTGGGAGGGAGACCCAGTCAAAAGGCTATTCCAACAGTCCAGGCATGAGATGATGATGCTTTGGTCCAGGATGGTGGCAGTGTCAGAAGAGAGAAGGGAGCATAGGCAAGGCATATTAATGAAGGAAAAAAGTAAATAGGTCTTGGCAACAGATTGGATCGGGAGGGTGGGAGAGTTGTAAGAACTCTGGTATGAGATCTAGGTCTAGGTAACTGGGAGGATGATGGTACCTTTGGCAGTAATAGGAATGTTAAGAAGAAGGGAGGCTTTGTGGGAGGAAATAACTTGTTCAGTTCTGGACCTGCTGAATTTAATATGTCTGTGGGAAGCCCAGTTCAATATGTTCAATAGACAATTGGAGATGCAAGATTGGAGTTGAGTAGAAAGATTAGGTCTGAATAAATAAATTAGGGAACCAGCAACATAGAGATGAAAATTGAATACATGGGAGTTGATGATATCACCAAATGTAATAGAATAGGAGAGGAGAAAAGGACCCAGGACAGAGACCCATGAGACACCTGAAGCTAGCACAGGCATGACCTGGGGTAAGATTGAGCAAAGGAAACTGGAAAGGAGCTCTCAAGACAGGACAAGAAGTAGGAGAGAGCAGTGTCCTGTGAAGTTGTTTGTGATTTCTGGGGCACTTGGGAGAAATTAGAATCCTAGATTTTTAGCAGTGGAAGGGATTTTATAGTACAGTGAAAGATTTGGAGTCAGAAGGCCTATATTTTAATTTTAGTTCTGCTTCTATATAGGCCTGTGATTTTGGACAGGTTAATTTCCTAGGCCTCAGTTTCCTCATTTGTAAAATTATGGGGTGGGGTTAGATGTACTCTTTTAAGTTTTAACCCTACAATTTCTAGTCAACTTTACCGTGGAATCTTGTGTGATCAGATGGTCTGGGCTCACAGTAAAAATTTCACTGAAGATGCTGCTGCTTTTCACAATATACTTGGAGTTTGAGGAAAGTGAGAAATCTAGGTCCTTTCTCTTTAAGAAGGCAGTTGGTGAAGCTGGACTAGAAGGGTCAGTCAGTAACACAGCAGGATTTATTTAACACTTACTGAGTCTAAAACCCTGGACTCCATCTCTCAGGAACTGTAACAGAGACAACCTTGGGAGAAGAGACAGAATCTTTTTGCATTTATGGAGAGCATCAGAATGACAGAGCTGGAAGGAACCTGGGAAAGTAGAATGGATACCGTGGTTCTCAAACTTTTTTTTCCCCTCCCAATATTATTCTTTCCTATGGAGAATACATTACTAGGACAGGAGAGTTGAAAGACTTCTACATATGCATACAATGGCAACTGTTAAATTCCATACAATTTGCAGCACACTGATCCCAAATTTGAGACCAGTACTTTGTCATAGTATACCCCTAGGAAATTACCGACAGAAATTCAAAGTAGAGAATGATCTTAGAATACAGATGTCAGAGCTAGAAAGAACTTTAGGATGTGGCATATAGAGCAGAAGGAGATCATAGAACATAGAATGTGAGAGCAAAAAGGAACCTTAGAGATTATCTAGTGTAGCCTTCTTATTTTATAGAAGAGGAACTGGGAAATGATTTCCTGGATTCATAGCTCACAGCACTTAAATACAGGCCTTCTGATCCCACATCCAATATCTTTCCACTAGACTGCTTTCATTGCCTTTCCCTGCCTTCAAGGGCATCATTTTGATGTAAGAGACAGAATAAATGCACCCTTAATAATTCAACAAGTGTTTATTAAGTGCCTACTGTGTGTAGAACACAGTGGGTAGAATGTCTGGGTGAAATGTGCCTTAGTACACACGTAATAGAAAGAAAATAAATATATACGTAATGACGTGTATAATAGAATAAACCTAGTGTCATATCATTCCTCCATTTAACAAATGTTATTTAGTGCTTGCCCAATACGTAGTTCTTCTGTGCTAGAAACGGTGGAGGATTTTTTACAGAATGCGGTATAAACTGTTGCCTTTCCCTGAGGATCTTACAGTCTACTCAGGGAGACAAGAAACAGACAGGAAAGATTAAATTTACAATTAACAGAAGAGGTTACTGTGGACTGGGTTTGCTCAGGGTCATATCCATTAGTCGACTTAATAATGGTGATACAGACAGAGGGCTAGACCTAGAATCAGGAAGAAGTGAATTCAAATCTGTCCTCAGATATGTATTAGCTGTGTGACCCTGGACCATTCACTTAACCTCTACTTGACTCAGCTTTTTCATCTATAAAATGGTGATAATAACAGCACCTACCTTGGTGGTGGGGGGTTGTTGTGAGGCCAAAATGAGATTGTATTTATAAAGGATTCTGCAAACTTTAAAACTCTGTATAAACCTTAGCTATTATCAAACTAGCCTTTGTACTTTAGGCTTGGGAGATACTACTTTTTCCCATTTTACAGATGAGGAAGCTAAAGTACTCTTTACTTTGCTCCTAATTGTGATTGTTCCCCAAAGCTCTATCCTAAGCTCTCTTCTGCTATACTCTAATATAACCTCATCAGCTCCTTTAGGTCTACTACTGTCTCTAGGCAGATGACTATATACAGTCCTGCACCTCAGTCATTCAACAATAATAATTAAGCTAACATTAAATAGTACTTTAAGGTTTGAAGAACACTTTACAAATATTCTCTTATTTTATCTTCACAACAACCCTTGGAGATGGGTGCTATTATTGATCCCATTTTACAGATAAGGAAACTGAGGCAGACAGGTTAAGGGACTTATTTGTCACACAGCTAGTAAATGTTTGAAACTGGATTTGAACTCAGGTCTTCTTGACCTAGGGTCTATTGTGCCACTTAGCTGCTTCCTAAATAAACGCTTATTAGTGCTCATGACGTGCCAAGCACTGTGTCGACAGACAGAGAGGCAAAAATACAATTTTTGTCCTTAAGGAGATCCTGCTCTAATAGGGGAGAGCATGTGATAGCTGTACATATAAGACATAAAGTGCAAAAGGAAGGTGGTCTCAGAGGGTAGGCACTAGTTGGGGGTGGGGACATTAGGAAATTCCTCTTTCAGAAGATGGGATTTGAACTGAGACTTAAAGTAAACCAGGGAAGCCAGGAGATGGAGCAGAAGAATGACAGCCTTTGAGTCATGGGAGACAGCCAGGGAAAAAGCCTGGAGTTAGAATATGGAGTGTTGTCTGTCTTCATTCTGGCATCATTGATTACTTATTGGATGCTTCAAACTAGATGTCCTAAAGACATCTGAAAGTCAGCACATCTAAATCTGAACTTATCCTCCCCCTTTCCCCCCAAAAAAACCCAACTTTCTCCCTTCCAAACTTCTTGATTTCTGTCAAGAGTGCAACATCCCTTGGGTCTTCCAGATTTGCAACCTCAGCATTATCCTTACCTTCTCACTCTTCCTCACTTCACACATCAGATCAGTTGCCAAATATTGTCATTTCTACCTTTACAACATCCCTCTCATCTGAGACCTCTCTGTTCACACAACTCCCACCTTAGTTCAGGCCCTTATCCCCTTTTGCCTAGATGATTGCAACAGTCTCCCAGTGGGTTTTCCTGCTTCATCATTCCAAGCCATCCTACACATTCCTGCCAAAGTAATTTTCCTTAAGCACAGATCTAACCATGTGACTCCCCTACTCAGTCAACCCCCGTAGTTTCCTAATGCCTGTAGGATAAAATATAAACTCCTGTGTTTAACTTTTAAATCCCCAAACAAGGAGACTGGCCAAGATAACGGAGAATAGAGAAGCAATACAGCCTAACTCTCCCTAATAACTGTCCCAGCAAAGATCTAGAGAAAGTGTCAGCCCCCAAAGAGAGATCAGGAAATTCATGGAGAAAGTATTTTTCCAGCTCAGGAAATAAGAACAGAAGTCAGAGAGAAGCTGTGCTGCTTTGACCTCAAAGATGGATTGTAGATTCAATTCAGTGTAGACTAATTAAGGGGACTTGTGGCTAGGTGAGGGGTTGACCTGTGGTTGTGTGCCAGAGCAAGGAATGGTCATAGATTCAGAAGATACTGAGCTTGATCCTATGTACCTTTCAGGGAGCAAAAATAGGGGCCAGCCTGTTGCTGTGTCTCTTTAACTCAGAGCTAGATTGGGGATCCAGTGTTGGTTAAGTAAGAGATCTGTGAATATGTGCTGAACTGACCTACCATTATGTTCCAGGGTAAAGGGGATCTCATACATATCTTGAGGTTTTATGTTGAGTAAGGATCAGGAGTGGAAATGAGGAGCAGCTGTGTGGCATTGACCTTGGAGTGGGGTCATGGAGTCATGCAATAAACATGAACATGGGCTTAGGCCTCCAGCTGAGTGATCAGAGAGTTCAAACCAAGGAGGAGCCTGCGGTTCTGTTGCTATGGACTTGCCAAGCCTTCTAGCTAGCTAATGAGCTGAGTTGAACCCATAGTTGAGCCATTACACCTCCAACTTATAGTTTTGTCTCCTAGATCCAAACCAGGGCCAGTATCACATAAAGCTCCGTTCAAGAGGGAAGCAATAAGACGTCACCCTAGATTAGATTTCTTAGGGCTCATTGAATATTTACAGTTTCCTGGTCTGAGCTGCCCCGAAAATCCTTGAAGAATGCAACACTAAAAATTAGAACCAAACAGGCCCCTGAAATATAGGCTAAATATAAAGTACCAATTCCAAAAGTAAGAGTGAAGGAACGAGTGAATGAAAAGGACTCCCACCATAGAGTTATCATTGTTGAGGTCTGGGAACCATAATGAGGTTTGGGGTGCTTGGGACCCCAAAATACCAGCATGCCGGGTCCCGCCAAATGATTTGACTTGATTTCTTCCAGACAAAGTAAAACAAAGTTTATTGAAGATTCACCATATTGGGTTCACTCTTAAGGAGCCTAGGCATTTGTGATGCTTGTATTGACAAGAGGGTCAGATAGAATCTCAGCTAGATAGAGTCAGAACTGGATTGAATCTGAGCGCCTTTATGGAGGCACATGGAACTTATATACAGAAACTCTGTGGGAAAGATCTGCAGGTGGTCTGGTAGTCTAGGAGGGGGAGTCTAAGGAGGATCTTGATGCAACTGGGGTAATAAGTAATGTAATCAAGGGTAGGAAACAGCTGGAGGCAATTGGGAGGTAGCAAACAATGGAGGGCTTGGGTAAGAAGCATGTAGGGCAATCCAGATGTTACAATGGAGGGCCAGGCTAGGTTAAGGGTTACAGATTTGAGTATGAAAGGCCAAATTAAGTGGGAAGATTCAACGGGAGGTTCTCAGAGTCTGAATTTCATCAATCATGATGCCCAGGGTTGCTTAAGACATAAACCCAAAAGAAAATAATAACTCCAAAACATCTATAATTAAAGCTTCAAATAAAAACACAGTTTTGACACACAAGGTCAATTAGAATTTCTGAAATAAAGCAGTAAGTTTTTTTAAAATGTTTTTTACAAATTAATGAGAGTATTAGAAGAAACAGTTGGAAAAGAAATGAGAATTTTGAGGAAAGACTTGGAAGGATTAGCAGCTTGCCATAAGACATATAAAATCTTACATAATTACATAAATACATACATAACAAACGTACATAATACATAATCTCCTTGAAAATGTGAATGGACAAAAGAAGTTAATTACTTTTATTAATAAAAAACATTAAAACAAAGTTGAAAAACAAGAAAATGTTTCAAAACAGTTTCAAAAAACTGTCCTAGAAAACAAATTAAGGAAAGATAACTTAAAAATCTTTGCACCACCTAGAAGTCATAACCACAAAAAGGTCCTAGATATTACATTTTAAGGAATTATGAAGGAAAATGCCCAGATCTGTTGGAACCAGAGGGCAAAGTAAAAATAGGAAGAATGTACCAGTTACCTCTTGAAAGAGATTCCAAAATGAAAATTCCCAGGAATGTCATAGCAAAAATCCCAAGTTTTCTGGTCAAAGAAAGAATACTGTTAAGAAGTAAGAAAAAAAAAGTTCACATATCAAGGAACTATAGTCAAGATCACACAAGATTAGCAGCCACCATTACAAATAAACTAAAAGCTTGGAATTTGATATTCTAGAAGACAAAAGATATAGGCTTACCTCCAAGAATTAACTTACTCAGCAAACTGAACTCACGGAGGAAAATGGACCTTTAATGGAATAGAGGACTTCCAACTATTCCTGGTGAAAAGATCAAAGCTAAGTAAAAACTTTGAACTATAAACATAGGAATCAAGAGGAACATAAAAAAGTAAACATGAGTTGAGAGGATAAAATGTTGGCATTCTAAGGGGAGAGCAGTACTTATACAAATCTCTTCAGAACTCTGATGTCATCAGGGGATCGTTGTGGGATTTAAATAAGACAAAGGACCTGGGAGTAGCTCTTGTTATGTTTTGGTGACCTTAAAAGTAGAAAGGCAAGGGAGGAGAAAGGAATATATTTTGGGGAAAATGGAGAATAATGGGAGGAACTTGTTATCTCATATAATAGGAGTGTAGAAGTATAAAAGTCCATAATAAGGAGAAAGGAAGGGGTGGTAAAAACAGGCATCACTTGAATATCACTTTCATTTGAAGTTGTCAGGGAAGGATAGGAATACACACACACACACACACACACACACACACACACACAAACAGTTTGATATAGAAACACATTCAACTCAACTGGGAAGCATAAAGGAATGGGGAGAGAGGGAAGGGCAATCTAAGACATAAGGTCAATTTGGTGAAAGATTAATCACAAGCTAAATAGACTAAGTATAGTGGCCTGTGGAGAGAGCCTGGTTGGCTGAGTTGAGGAAATATAAAGGGAAGGGAAGCAGAAGCAGAAAGTATCAAGCACAGAGTAGTGCAGCTGAACACACTCCTCTTTCCCTATCTTCTTGGTAAAGAAGAGACTGGAAGCAGATAATGGAAAAAAGTATAAGAGATTAGGATGGAGAGATATGCGTAATTAATTGTCTTAACTGTAAATGGGGAAAAGATTAGCATCCATCAACCAGAAAAGAATAGCAGAATGGATAGAAAGCAGAATACAATATGTTGTTTATAAGAAACACACTTGAATCATAAAACACTATGTAATCTGGCCCCATCCTATCTTTCCAGACACACTGGACATTACTCTCCCTCCCACACCCTGCAATCCAGTCAAACTGGCCTTCCCTGTTTCTCATACATACTCTATTCCCTATGCCCATGCCATGTGGCCATCCCACATGCCTGGAATGGACTTTCTTTTGCTGCCACCTCATAGAGTTAGTTCCTCTTTTCATTTATAATACAAGTCAAGTACCATCTCCTGCATGGAGCCTTTCCCAATTCCCCAAAATTCTAGCGCCTTCCCTCCAAATACCTTGTATTTGCCATCTTTGTATATATTTGTATTTATTCATTCAATATTTATACTATGTAAATTTTTATATATACTTGTCTCTCCATTAAAGTACAACTTCCTTTCAAGCAGAGATTATTTCATCATCTACTTATATCACTAACACTCAGCATAGTTCCTGGCACAAAGTAGGTACTTAACAAAAACTTGTTTGAGTGATTGAAAGTGGTTAAATGAATTGTCCAGTGTTACAGAACAAATAAGTAGAAGTCAGTTCTGGTCTCCAATTTAGTCTGTGTTGTATGTCTGTTCTATGTATTATCTCCCTTTAGTGACATCCATTCCAGACCCCAGCATTGGGGAGTATTGGTGGGGGGTAACAGGCTTAGAAAGTTAGATGCTTTTAGAAAGTTAGAGAACCCTGTAAAATCCCTGTTGGGGTCTGAGGTTAAGAAAGGAAAAGGTTCAGAAGACAAACAATTTATTTCTATAGGATCAAATTTCATAGCATAGATTCTGGGCTGGAAGGGACTTTACGATCATTTAGTCTAGGCATTCTTAATCTGGGATCCTTGGATAGATTTCAAAGAGTCTATTAATTGGGAACTGAAAAAAAATTACATCATTATTTTCCATAATCTCTAACTGAAACTTAGCATTTCTGTCAATTATTTAAAAACATTATTCTGAGAAGGAGATCCATAGGATCTGAGAAGGAGATCCAGACTGCCAGAGGGATGTGATACTCAAAAGGTTAAGAAATCAGTATTCTAGTGCAACCTCCTCATGTTGCAGATACAGGAACTGAGAACCGGAAAAAGTAAGTGAGTTACCCAAGGTTACAGAGGTACCAAGAGGCAAAGCTGGGATTTGAAGCCCGTCCCTTTGACACTAGCTCCAGAATTCTTTCCCCCATAGCTTCCTGCATAGCAGAGAGACAAAGGCCTTGCTGTGCCTTCTCCAAGTTCTTTCCAACCATTTCACCAGGAGCTGCTTGAAACTCTCTTTTTTAAAAAATCTGACCCTTTTTCTGGCCCTTCTCATCTTTTTAAAAAAGCATATGCTTTAAAATAAAAAAAAAACCAAAACTTTGTTAATGGATAATATGGAAATACTTTGTAGCCCTAAAGAAAAATTTTTAACATTTTCTTTTTAATTTGAGTTCCAAATTTTCTCCCTCCCTGCCTCCTTGAGAAGTCAAACAGTTTAACATAGATTATACATGTGCAGTCATGCAAAGTATTTCAGCCTCAGACACTGTACTAGGTGTGTGACCCTGGGCAAGTTATTACACTTTTTTTGTTTACATGTAATTAAAAAAAAAACAAAATAAAAATAAATAGGTTTAAAAAAATAAAAAGACTTTGTCAAAATTTTATATTATATTTATATTATATGTAAATTTTAATAGACTAATAAGACCACCCTCTTTGTTTGCAAAGGTAATCAGAGCCTTCACCATTATCCCCTGGCCCAGTCCAAACAAACTAATTCATACATAGGAAGTTAGGGACTTAGTGGTGTGCTGGCAAATGGCTATCTAGGTTAAGTTTAATCTTAAATTTAATCCAGATTTTTGTCATTTTCTCCATTACTTTCTTAAGCATAGACAGTTAATAAAGCAATAATTTGGATTGATTTGTATCACTTAATTTCTGAGGTATAAATGCTCAAACTGAAAATTTAACAATCAGCTCTCTTACTGGGTTGACTTGGCTCTAGCATCCCTCTGGAATTACTGTCTAGAGGTTTCTAAGGATAGTGTAGTATGTAGACTTAGAGTCAGAGCACCTAAGTTCAAATGCTATGTTTGCTCTCTATTAACAAACTATTATTTATCAGGTAAACTTGGCCAAGTCTCCTAATTACAAAGCTGTGGGTTGGAGGTCTAGGAAAGGCAATACCTAACCCAAAAGAATGACTCTAAAGGTAGAATTTTAGATGTTACATCATTTGACTTTGGGGCTAGAGTTTTTGAGGAGGAATTTGCCAGTCCTCTCTCACGGTGTAGACTTCTGTCAGTGTATAGAACTGACCTAGGCCATGTAAAGATATTTGGTCCAATTAGTGTCCTGGGTAAACTGGGGCATAGAAATACAGGGGAAATAACAGACATGGCTTCTTTCTCAACCCCCTCCCCAGTCCTCACTCCACGCCAAGCTTCTCATCATCCTGCATTCGGCCTCAGTGTCTCCTCGCTTCTGGGGTGCTTGACCCCTTGTGCAGATCCTCTGGCCTGGATGTCATTGAATGAGCTTGATAACAGTAGTTCTAAAGCTGAGAAGAGTTCGTTTGGGGGACAGTGTGTTCTTGTGGCTAAAAACAAACCCTTCTGCCCTCATTAAAAATGAGCATGTCACTGGAGATGGATGAGACAGGGGGTGGGGGACTGTTGAGCTTCACATCCTAAATTCTTTCTTTGGATAGAGTTAGGGTGGTGACCCCTAATTAAGTATTGCAACAAAGCTGGGGCTGAAATTTGGAAGCTCCTATTTAGTGACAGGTTAACAGTTTTTTTAAAAGTACATAGGTTTGGCTCATAGGTTAAGTAGTTATGACCCAGTTTAATACCCTCAAAGCCTGTATTAGAACTTCTGTAGTTAGAGCCTTCAGCTAGAGCCTTATTCAGCTTTACCCCCAGAGAAAGAATCTCTTCTATAACATCCCTTATTCAAATTCCATGGGAATACTGCCAGTGAAAAGGAAAATGATATATGCTGCCATTTTGGCAGATCTAGGTTTCGCTAAGTTGTGTTTTGTGTTGGGTTGGAACCTATCTCCCTGTAACTTCTACCCATTGCTGCTAGTTCATAGGACTCCAGATATAACGCTCTAAGGGACCTTAGGAAGCAACTAGTCCAACCTCATCATTAAATACACACACACACACACATTTATTTTGTTAAAGATTTTGCAATTACATTTAAAAATAATTTGTTGTTGTTGAGTCATATCCAACTCTACATGACCCCATGGACATTGTCCATGGAGTTTTCTTGGCAGAGATACTGAACTGCTCTGCCATTTCTTTCTCCAGAGAGTCCCCATTTTACAAATGAGGAACTGGAGGCAAATGAGGTTAAGTGACTTGTCCAGGGTCACACAGCTAGCAAGTATCTGAAACTGGATTTAAATTCAGATCCTCTTAACTCCAGGCTGGTACTCTGAACACTGCACTGCTTAGCTCCCCTCAGTTACATTCTTTTTTTAACTCGGGTCTTCTTTTAAAAAAAATTATTTAATTCATTTTTAACTTAATACAATTTGAGAGGGGAAAAAGAAAGAAATTTCCATGTGTAAAGCAGACCATAAAGAGAGGACTCAATATAAAACCACAAATTCCATCTCAGACAGATTATTTAAAAAAAAAAAAACCAACTATATAATAAATACTACACATTGTTTTCAAAACCATGCAGTTTTTCTGTGCTTCCTTCTAAGTTTTCTTTTGTTCTGGGCTGTGCACTTTTTGTTTTCTCTCTCCTCTCCATCCCATCCTAGAGAAGGCTACAATTAGATTTGAATATATATGCCTATATACATACAGATTTACATATATATACTCACATATATACATATGTGGAAAACTGTAGTATACATACTTCTAATTAGGAGTTTTTTCTGTGGAGGTGGATAGTATCTTCCTTCATCGGTCCAAGTCTTTCCATGTTTTTCTAAAATCAGCCAGCTCATCATTCCTTACAGTGCAGTAGTTTTCCATCATAATCATATACCACAACTTGTTTAGCCATTTCTCAATTGAAGAACATCTATCATTTTAATTGAAGTTGTATTAATTTGCATTTCTCTCACCAATAATGATTTAGAGTATTTTTTTTCATATGACTATATATAGTTTTGATTTCTTCAACGAAAAACTGCCTGTTCATATCCTTTGACCATTTATTAATTGGGGAATGACATATTATAATTTGACAAAGTTCTTTATGTATTTGAGAATGAGACTTTGATCTAAAAATTTATGAAAAATTTCCCCAGATTTTCTGCTTTCTTTCTAATCTTGGCTACATTGATTTTGTTTAATATAAATGAACTTATCCATTTTACACCTCATAATGCTGTCTGTCGTTTGATTATTCATAAATTGTTCTCCTGCCCATGAGTCTGACAGTTAATATGTTCCCTGTTCTAATTTTCTTGTGATATCTCCCTTTATATCTAGATAATATATTCATTTTGACCTTATCTTGGTACATAGTTTAAGATATTGATTTATACCTAATTTCTGCCAAACTGTTTTACAGGTTCCCCAATACTTTTTTTTAAGCAAATAATGAATTCTTATCCCAAAAACTTAAATCTTTACACTTGTCAGACATTAGATTTACTACTGCATATTGTATGTCTACTCTGCTCCGCTGATCTACCCCTCTTTTTTTTTTTTTCCAGTAATCAGGTAGCCATTTAACTAATTAGTTTCCTTATGAAGAACCAATTTGAAAATTCTCCTGATCAGAATTCCACCTTGCTGAAAAGAAGAGATTTTTATACATAAATCACGAAGGGAAGGGAGGGTACCCCTCTGTTTCTCAGCCAGTACCAGATAGTTTTGATATTTACTGCCTTATAATATAGCTTGAGGACTGGTATTGCTGAATCTCCCTTTATACTTTTTTTCATTAGTTTCTTTGAAATTCTTGACCCTTTGTTCTTCCAAATAAAAATTTTGTTATTATTTTTTTGTAACTCAGTTTTCTTAGTAACTTAATTGTGATGGCATTGAATAAGTAGATTAGTTAGGTAAAATTGTAATTTTTATTATTTTTTTCTTTGCCTACCTATGAACAAATAATATTTCTCCAATTACTTAAATCTGACTTTATTTGTATAAATAGTGTTTTATAATTATGTTCATGTAGTTCCTGGGTCTGTTTTGGCAAGTATGCTCTTCGAAATTTTATACTGTCTACAATGAATTTAAATGGAGTATGTCTTACTATCTCTTCTTGGAAGCTTTTGTTAGTGACATATACAAATACTGATGATTTATGTGTTTATTTTACATCCTACTAATTTGCTAAAATTAATTTTTCAGCTAATTGTTAGTTGAATCCTCAATCATATTGTCTGCAAAAAGAGGTAGTTTATTACCTCATTTCCCATTCTGATTTCTTCTATTTGTATTTCTTCTTTTATTGCTATTGCTAACATTTCTAAAATAATATTGAATAATATTAGTAACATTGTTTATCTCTTAATTAGATCCGTTTTAGCTTTAACTTTGAGATCTAAAGCACAATAAATTCTACTCTAGCCCTTTATTTTAATTCTGTGTGTATCTCTCATTTTAATTGTTCCTTATAAGTGACATATTGTCAAATTCAGATTTTTAACCATTCTGCAATCTGTTTCCATTTTATTTACATTCATCCTAGTCACATTCAAAGTTATAATTACTCTTCATGTATTTCCCTCTAACCTATTTTTCCTCACTTTACCCTCTTTATCCTATTCCTTACATAGCTAATTTACTTGTAAAGGGGCAGCTAAGTCATGCAGTGGATAGAGTACCAGTGCAGGAGTCAGGAGGACCCGAGTTCAAATCTCACCTCAGACACTTGACACTCATTAGTTGTGTGACCTTGATGAAGTCACTTAACCCCAATTGCCTCATCCTGGGTCATCTCCAGTCATCCTGATGAATATCTGGTCACTGGATTCAGATGGCTCTGGAGGAGAAGTGAGGCTGGTGACCTGCCCAGCCCTCCCTCACTCCAAACAAAGTCAGGGGCAAATCATGTCATTATTTCTCTGATGGCATGGTCTTCTTTGGCAACGAAAGACAAACCCACAATCTACTTGTAACCACTTCCTTGTCTCTCCTATTTCTTTATCTACCTATCCCTCTAAGACTCCCTCCTTTATCCTCTCCCTCCATCCTCCTAATTCTTAATCTACATACCCTTCAAAAAGTACCCCCATATTCTACCCTTTGGCCCTCTATTTCTTTATAAATGTTGTTTCCTCTTTAACCCAGTTCTAATGAGAGTAAAGTTTCATCACTGTTGGCCTTCCACCCCTACTTGCTTCTTCTATATCAATTCTTTCTTTCAGGCCTCATTTCTATGATATAATTGCTCCTTTTTGCCTCTCCCTACCCCAGTTTTATTTTTTTAAACCAACTCATCTTACTCAGCTGAGCCCAAGCCTTTCTTCTTCCCCGCTTTCTTTCAAATTACTCAAGTAACAATGACAGTCTTAGGTGTACTGATAATATTTCCACATATAAGAAATAAACAGTTTGACTATATTAAGTCCCTTATAATTGGTCTTTAATGTTTACCTTATGTTCCTCCTGAATATTATATAGAAAATTTTCCATTGAGTTTTGGTCTTTTTGTCACAAATACTTCAAAGCCTTTCAGTTCATTGAATCTCCATTTTTGTTGTAGTTTTTGTTCAGGATTATACTCACTTTGCTGGGTAAGTTATTTTAGGTTACAACAGCAGCTCTTTTGCTCTTCAAAGTATTATGTCCTAAGACCTACAGTCTTTCAATAGAGATGCCACTAGGTATTGTGTGATCCAGCTTATAGCTCTGTGGTATTAATTTTTTTTTCTTGTTGCTTGCAATATTTTCTCCTTAACCTGGAAGCTTTGAAACTTCACTATGATATTCCTGTATGTTTCATCCTGACATCTCTTTCAGGTGGATTTATATTCATTTTTTAAAAAATTGAGTTCTAAATTCTCTCCTTCCCTCCCACTCTTCCCCTGCCCCTTGAGAAGGCAAACAATATGCTACTGATTATACATCTGAAGTCATGCAAAAAATATTTCTATATTAGCTACGTTCTGAAAGAAAACACATACACACACGTGCGCACACACACACACACGAAAAATAAAGTGAAAAAAAGTATGCTTCAATCAGCACTCACAGTTCAGTTCTCTCTCTGGAGATGGATAGCATTTTTCATCCTGGGTCCTTTGTAAGTGTCTTGGGTCATTATATTAATCAGAATAACTACATCTTTCTGTTTATCCTCCTTACAACATTGCTGTTACTATGTACAATGTTCTCCTGGTTCTGCTCATTTCACTTTGCATCAGTTCATTTAAGATTGACCAGCCCCTCATTTTACAAATGGAGAAACTGAGATCAAGAGGTTAAATGACTTGCCCATGGTTGCTCAGGTAATAAGAATTCAAAGTCACATTCACTGACTCCAAATCTAGTACACTTTTCATTGCCCACTCTAACACTACCTTTCAAGGTAAAGCTGTAGCAGCTGACATTCCCAGGTGGTCTCCCATCCAAGTATTAAGCAGGCCTAATCGATCCTGCTTAACTTCCTGGATTAGAGGAGATCGAGTATGTTCAAAGTGATATGGCCATAGTCCTGTTCTCTGGGGCCAAACAGAATAAATCTGATCCCATTTTCACAGGGTAGCTCTTCAGATATTTAAATACAGTTATCATGTACCCATGGGTCTTCTCTCCTTTAAGTTAAATATTCCCAATAGCTCCAACTGTTGCTTGTATAATATGGTTTCACATATTCTCACTATATTGGTTATGCTTTTTTGTATACATGGCAGCTTATTAACATACTTTCTAATATGAACTGAAAACAAAACACCTGATGTAGTCTTAAGAGGACAGGGCACAATGGGGCAATCATCTTGCATGGTCTTGACATGAGACATCCTTTAATGGAATGTAATAAAGTAATAATATATTGTATATTGTAACATAATCATATATAACATACATAATATATTATTGTATTATTACAATACAATAATATAATAATAGCATAATGTGATAAAGTGTAATGTAGCAAATAGCCAGCATGATAATAACTAACAATTGTGTATGTGTTTGTCCTTCGTTGCCAAAGAAGACCATTCCATCAGAGAAATAATGACATGACTTGCACTTGACTTTGTTTTGAGTGAGGGAAGGCTGTGCAGGTCACCAGCCTCACTTCTCCTCCAGAGCCATCTGAATCCAGTGACCAGATATTCCTCAGGATGACTGGAGATGACCCAGGATGAGGCAGTTGGGGTTAAGTGACTTGCCCAAGACAATAGCTAAGGTTTGCAAAGTATTTTACATATGTTAATTTACTGGATCCTTACAACAACCCTGGGAGATAGGTGCTGTTATTATTCCCATTGTACAGATGAGAAAATTAGACAGGCAGAAGTTGGGTGATTGGAAGCAGCTAAGTCACACAGTAAATAGAGTGCTAGTCCTGAAGTCAGGAAAACCTGAGTCCAAATCCAGCTTTCAACACTTACTAGCTGTGTGTCCTTGGACAATCACTTAACTACTGCCAGCCTTAGTTTCCCCCTTTGTAAAATGGAGATAGTAACAGCACCTACCTCCCAGGGTTGTTCTGAGGATCAAAGGAGATACTATTTGTAAAAAGCACTTAGCACAATACCTGGCATGTTGTAGGTACTATATTTGTTGTTATTACTTGCCCAAGATCATACAGCTAGTAAGTGTCTGAGGTAGGATTTTAACTCAAATCTTTCTGATTCTAAGTTCTGAGCTCTGTCCATTGTGTCATTTAGCTACCCTAGAAAGCTCATCTCAGAGTCGAAGAGACCTAGGTTCAGGTCTCCCATCTGACAGAAAGTAGCTACATGGCCCTGGGTACTCAGTCTCTAAGACAAGTGGCAGAGCAGGTATCAATGGGCATTGATAGAGGAAATCTCTCACCTGGGGTTTCCTATGCTGGTAAAATCACGGGTGAGTTTGGTAAAAGGAGGGAAGGAAGGAAGAGAAAGAAAGAGAGAAAGGAAAAGATTCCATTAGTGGTGGCCACATCACCTAGTTGAGTCTGAGGCAAGACTTAGTCTTAATTAATTCCCTGATGCTTGTTAAGTGTGCATTGGGTAACTGGCACCAACAGGAGGCCAGGAAAGTCAAGAGTCTTTCCTAGATAAGCTGTTACTAAGATGCAACAACATCTCTATGAATAGGTGCTGCATTATTTCAACCCATTGTAGCAGGAAAAAGATATCATCTTCCAGACAATGCAGCCACAGCATCACCTGGGCTGGAAGAACTTGTTTCTCCAAATTTAAAACTCACAGAAAAGTTGGCAAAGGATATATTTAGAAGTGGTTTCTGAACTCTTGATCTTGAACTTTCTTTTTGACTTTGGCCAGCTCTGAGGTGCTGTCTATTTTAATTTTTCTGGCAGCTCTGCAGGGGCAAGGAGGACTCTTGACCAGAAATCTTTCTGCTTGTGGTAGCAGACACTATGCTATCAGGGACACACAGGGTTTTTAAATACCAGGGCTTAGAGTAAGGGAGAAAGAATGGTTCATTTTGTGGGAAGGGCCTCTCAAAATATATGCTTCATGTGAAAAATGCAATAATCCAAAAAACTCAGATTTGTCTAATACTTTAAGGTTTGCAACATACTTTTGTTAACCTTTTCCACAACCTGTGAGCTAAATATCTCCATTTTGTAGATATGGTTACTGAAATGCCGATAGGGAAAGTTATGTGCTTAAGGCCACACAGTTGGTGATCGGAACCAAGACTGAATCCAATTCTACTGATAAGGCAAGGATGCCAGATTTGGAGTCAGGGAACCTTGTTTGAACTCGCAACCCTGATTTGAATAGCAGCCCTTGCTCACTTTCCTTGAGTAAATCACTTAACCTCACTGGGCCTCAGTCCTCTCATCTGTAAAATGAGGGAGCTGGATCTGACATACACACAATCTATGGATAGATTTTAAGGAATCTGTGGATTAGGAAGGGGAAATAAATCTTCATTTTCTCTAACCTCTAATGAAATTTAGGCATTTCTTTCTATTATGGATTTAAAAAAAAAAGTTCTTCTGAGAAGGGATTAATCATTTTCATTAGACTGGCAAAGGGACCCAGGATTTTAAAAAATGTGAGAAACTCAGAACTATAGGATCTCTAGTATCTCAGCAAGCTCTAAACCTAGGACCCTAAGACTGGCATTTTTCAATCTTTGCCATGCTGCCTCTAAGACCAGGCTCTCCCACAGGCTCAGCTATGTTTATCCATGTAATGGAAAAAAAGAGAGAGGCATTTGGCTTTGAGATCTTTTGGTTAGGCAAATCACCTCACCTTCTCTCCTCTTTTATAAAATAATAGGGTTGGATTAGATAATCTCTCCAGTTTATTTTGAGCAGTAATTCATCTACTCCTCTGTTGCAATAATCAGAAAACACTAATTATGAGCTAAGTACTGGACAAGGTTTGTGCATGCGACGTATGCTTGATTAAAAAAAGTGATATATATTAGATCCAGAAAGCCACTCAAGACATATACAGACTGACTTTCCAAGAACTGAAATAAACATTTTGCTGGGAGAAGACACTTTGGCAATCTCTCCCAATCCATTCGAGATTCAGATGGAGCATTTGGGGCTGCCTAATCCATCTTGATGTTTTTAAGAACACTGAATAACTTCAGTCTTTTTCTGAGTTTGTCTGCCTTTTGCTGTTTTACAGAGTCCAGAGAGAGGGGAAGATGAAATACATTTTCCTGGTATGCTTCCCTTAGTAGTTTACAAGCTTGCTTTTTCTGAGATTGACACAGTTGCTAATTATAATAGCTGATATGTCTATGGTGTTTTAAAGTTTACAAAGCACTTTGTTCACTATAACCCAATGAGACAACCATGCAAAGATTATCATCCCCATTTTATAAATGAGGAAGAGGAGGCTCAAAGACTGCCTTGTCTAGAGCCACTCACCTTAGTAAGTATTGGATAAGTTAGCCAAATCTAGGTCTTTTCTGATTCCACTGTGGGGACAGAACTTCACTTCCCACCACAGGTTTAATTTTCCTGGCTCTAGGGAACACTGGGAGGAAGATTGTGAGTGTTGCTCAAGACTTAAAATGAAGTATGCAAATATATGCAAACCTGAACTTCAGGGTTACTCAGGCAGGGAAACCAGGATAATTTTACCTTCTTAGTTTACATTCCTCTACCTCGGTGCCCTATTTCACTTCGTCATACTACTCATAACATAGCACTCTAAGGTTTACAAAATGTTTCACATATGTTCTCTCATTTGGCTCTCACAGTA
This sequence comes from Bettongia penicillata ogilbyi, assembly GCA_023548195.1. Lineage (NCBI taxonomy): Eukaryota > Metazoa > Chordata > Mammalia > Diprotodontia > Potoroidae > Bettongia > Bettongia penicillata. Next base: position 22,197,858 of record JAJHZJ010000292.1, on the reverse strand, counting down.
GAACTTTGAAATAGGCATTTTGTCATTATCCATATTTTTTTTTCAGACAAGGAAACAGAGGCTGAAAGATATTAGGTAACTTGCCTAGGCAGGATTTGAACTGTGCTCTTCCTGACGACTGTTCTCAGAAATCTCTTCATTGACAGAGCTAATGGCTCTTTCTCAGTCTTCATCCTTCTTGGCCTTTCTACAGCCTTTGACATTGTTGACCTCCCTCTTCTAGATGTCCCATCTCTGTAGGTTCTGGTGTCATTGCTCTTTCTTAATTTTTTTCCTCTCTCTCCCACTGTTCTTTCTCATCCTCAAAGCAAACTTTGGTTTTGTCCTAGGCATCCTTCTCTTCTCCCTCTATGCTATAATGCTTGATGAGCCTATCTTCTCCCATACATTCAGTTATCCTCTCTGTGCAGATGATTACCAGATCCATACATCCAGCCCTAATCTTTCTCCTGAATTCCAATTCCACATCTCCAACTGCTTTTTGGACATCTCAGACTTACGTCCCCTGGACACATCAAATTCCACATGTCCAAGACAGAGCTATTATCTTTATCTCCAAAACTTCCCTTCTTCCCAACTTTCCTGTGACCATTGAGGGAAGTACCATTTTCCTGGTCACCCAAGTTCCACAATGTTGGTATAATCTAAGATTCCTCAGTCTCGCTCATCCCAGTATCTAATCTGTTGTCATCTTGGTGTTTCTGCCTTCATAGCATTACTCATATACACCTCTTCTCTCTATTCACATAGCCATAAGCCTAATTCAGGCCCTCATTACCTCATGGCTGGCTGGTTGAAATAACCTTCTCTAGTCTTCTTGCCTGTAGTCTCTCCCAGTTCCAGTTCATTTTCCACTTACCTGCCACAGTGATCTTCCTGGAGTACAGATTGATTGGATCATGCCACTCAATTATTCAGTAAGCCCTAGTGGCTCCCTGTCACCTCCAGGACCAAATATAAAAATGACATTTTTGTTTAGTTAATTAGTTTTATTTATTTTCAGTGTTCTACAATCACTACCATATAACTTAGATTATTATTTTTCCCTCCCTCCCCCCTACATTCCCTCTCCATCCTCGAGATAGCATACAATTTTATATAGGTTCTACTTGAACATTCTTATTAAATACATTTTTGCTATAGTCATGCTGTGTAGAAGAATTAAATTGAATGGGAGAAATCATATAACAAACCAAAATAGAATACACACACAAAAAAATTATCTGCTATAATATGCAATTGAATTCCATAGTTCTTTCTCTGGATGTGGAAGGCATTTTGCCTTAGAAGACCTTTGGGAATTTTTTTAAGTCCTTGCATTGCTACAAAGTTCCAAGTCTACTGGAAAAAGCTCTGGCACACCGTGGTCGTTGCTGTGCACAAAGTTCTCCTGGTTCTGCTCCTTTCACTCAGCATCAGATCATATAAGTCCTTCCAGGACTCTCTGAAGTCTTCCTATTCATCATTTCTTATAGCACAATAGTATTCCATTACATTCATATACCATAATTTATTCAGCCATTCCCCTACTGATAGGCATCCCCCCGATTTCCAGTTTTTGGCCACCACAAAAAGTGCTGCTGTAAATATTTTTGTACATGTGGAACCCTCTCCCATTTTTATGATCTCTTGGGGATACAGTCCTAGAAGCAGTATTGTTGGGTCAAAGAGTATGCATATTTTTGTAGCCCTTTGGGCATAGTTCCAAATTGATCTCCAGAATTGTTGGATCAGCTCACAGCTCCACCAACAATGTATTAGTGTTCCAACTCTCCCACATCCTCTCCAACATTTATCATCTTCCTGTTCTGTCATGTTTGCCAATCTGAGGTGTGATGTCATACCTCAGAGTTGTTTTGATTTGCATCTCTCTAATCAAAAGTGACTTAGAGCATTTTTTCTTTTGACTATAGATATCTTTAATTTCTTCCTCTGAAAATTGCCTGTTCATATCCTTTGACCATTTATCAATCGGGGAATGACTTGTATTTTTGTACATTTGACTCAGTTCTCTATATATTCTAAAAATGAGGTCTTTATCACTGACATTAGCTGTAAAAATTCTTTCCCAGTTTTCTACATCCCTCTGAATTTTGGTTGCATTGGGTTTGGTTGTGCAAAAACTTTTCAGTTTAATGTAATGAAAATTATCCATCTTGCACTTCATAATGCTTTCTATCTCTTCTTTAGTAAAAAATTCTTCGCTTCTCCATAAATCTGATACACTATTCCTTGCTCCATCAATTTGTCCATAGCATCAATCTTTATACCTAGATCATGTATCCATTTGGATTTTATTCTTGTGTACAGTGTCAGACATTGGTGTATTTCTAGTTTCCGCTACAATTTTATCCAGTTTTCCCAGCAATTTTTGTCGAACAGTGAGTTGTTATCCCAGAAGCTGGGGTCCTTGGGTTTATCAAACAGTGGATTGCTATGTTCATTGTCTACTATGTCTTGAGTACCTAGCCTATTCCACTTGTCTACCCTTTTGTTTCTTAGCCAGTGCCAAGTGGTTTTGATAATTGCTGCTTTATAATACAATTTGAGATCTGATAGCACTAGGTAGCACTTCCCTAGCATTTGTTTTCATTAGTCCCCTTGATGTTCTGGACCTTTTATTCTTCCTGATGAATTTTGATACTATTTTTTCCAGCTGTAGAAAATAATTATCTGATAGTTTAACTGGTATGACACTAAATAAGTAAATTAATTTAGGTAAAATTGTCATTTTTTATTATATTAGCTCAGCCTACCCATGAGCAACTGCTGTTTTTCCACTTAGTTAGATCTGACTTTATTTGTGAGAAAAGTGTCTTGTAGTTGTGTTCATGTAGTCCCTGGGTTTGTTTTGGCAGGTAAACTCCCAAATATTTGATAGTGTCTACCCTAGCTTTAAATGGGATTTCTCTTTCTATCTCTTACTGTTGGGCTTTGTTACTAATATATAGTAATGCAGAAGATTTGTGTGGGTTTATTTTGCAACCTGCAACTTTGCCAAGGTTGTTTATCATTTCAAGTAATTTTTTACTTGAATCTCTGGGATTTTCTAAGTATGTCATCATGTCATCTGCAAAGAGTGATAACTTAGTTTCTTCTTTGCCTATTCTAATTCCTTCAATTTCTTTATCTTGAATGATTGATATAGCTAACATTTCTAGTACCATACTGAATAATAGTGGTGATAATGGACATCCTTGTTTCACCCCTGATCTTATTAGAAATACATCTAACTCATCTCCAGTGCATATAATGCTTGCTGAAGATTTTAGGTAGATACTGCTTATTATTTTGTGGAAAGTCCACTTTATTCCTATGCTCTCCAGTGTTTTACTAGGAATGGGTGTTGTATTTTGTCAAAAGTTTTTTCTGATCTATTGAGATAATCATGTGTTTTCTGTTAGTTTTGTTGTTGATATGATCGATAATGCTAATAGTTTACCCAATATTGAACCAGCCCTGCATTCCTGGTATGAATCCTACCTGATCATAATGTATTATTTTCATGATAAGTTGCTCTATTTGTTTTGCTAAAATCTTATTTAAAATTTTTGCATCTATAGTCATTACAGGAATTGGTCTATAATTTTCCCTTTGTTTTTTCTCTTCCTGGTTTAGGTATCAAAACTATATTTGTATCATAGAAAGAATTTGGGAGTACTACTTCCCCAATTTTCCCAGATAGTCTATATAATACAAGAATTAACTGTTCTTTAAATGTTTGATAGAATTCACTTGTAAATCCATATGGCCCTGGAGATTTTTTCCTAGGGAGTTCATTGATGGTTTGTTCAATTTCTTTTTCTGAGATGGGGTTGTTTAAGTATTCATCTTCCTCTTCTGCTAATCTGGGCAATTTATATTTTTAAAAATACTCATCCATCTCATTTAGATTGTCAAATTTGTCAGCATAAAGTTGGGCAAAGTAATTTCTAATTATTGTTTTAATTTCCTCCTCATTGGAGGTGGTTCACCCCTTTCATTTGTGATGTTGGTAATTTAGTTTTCTTTTTTTTAATCAAATTGACCAAAGGTTTATCAATTTTATTACTTTTTTCATAAAACCAACTATTAGTTTTATTTATTAGTTCAATAGTTTTCTTAATTTCAATTTTATTGATCTCTCCTTTGGTTTCCAGTATTTCTAGTTTGGCATTTACTTGAGGATTTTCAGTTTGTTCTTTTTCTAGCCTTTTCAGCTGCATGCCCAAGTCATTGATCTCGTCTTTCTCTGTTTTATTCATGTAGGCATTCAAGATATAAAACTTCCCTTAAGAACTGTTTTTGCAATATCCCATAAGATTTGGTAAGTTGTCTCATTATTGTCATTCAAAAATGACATTTAAAGAATTTCATAGCCTGGCCCTTTCCTGACTCTCTAATCACCTTATACTTTTCCTCCTTCCTTATACTCTGGGATTTGGCTATACTGGCCTCCTCCCTGTTGCTCAGACATGATACTCAATCTTCTGATTCTGTGTCTTTTCATTAGCCTCCTTACCAGGAATTCTCTTCCTCTCTGCCTCCTGGCTTTTCAAGGCATCTTTCAAGACTTAGCTCAAATCCCCTTGTGCAGTAGACCTTTCTTAGTGTCTCCCCCAACTCCCTGTCTGAGATTACATTCCAATTACAATTAATTTATCTTGTACATACGTAGTTGTTTGTCTGTTGTGTCCTGCTTTAGACTGGGAGCTTCTTGAGATCAGGGACTTTGCCTTTCTTTGTACTGTCAGTTCTTAACACAGTGCCTGGCACATAATTAATACTTAATAATGCTTGTTGACTACCTGCCTTCTACATCCTGAGTTCTGTCCTTGGTACTATCTGGACTTCCTGTTCTGACAGTAAAAACAAAAGTATAGCCCAAGTGCTTTGATTGAATAGATAAAATGAAAAAAGATGGCAAAGACATCCCAGAATCTCTTTTTAATTTTTTTCCCTAGAGAACTAAACCCAAGATAGCTTTTGGGGCAGGAGGAACTAGATCAAGAATCCTGAACCTCAGTTTCCTCATCTCTAAAATGGTAACAGCAACCAACACTAAGATGAACTCTAGGTTCCCTTCCAGATCTAAAAATTCCTAAATTCTCTGAAACCATATTCTAGGGACTAACCTAACTAGACTAACACTCTACTGTTATATCACCTGATTGCATGTTCTAGAAAAGGCATCACACTTAGATAGGGTTAGTAACTAGATCTGCGATTAAATTGATATAGGTTAACTCCCAAATGAGGAAATTTTCTCTCACTGTACAAGTCAGCACCTTTCCTGCAACTTAAAGAGTTGTCTAGTTGTTAAAGAGTAGGGAACTTGTAGCCTCAAGGCCACATGTGGCCCTCTAGGTCCTCAAGTGCAGCCCTTCTTGAAGTTTGCATTCAAAGGGCCACACTTGAGTACCTTGAGGGTCACATGTGGCCTTGAGACCACAGGTTCCCCACTCCTGCTCTAGAGTATGCAGTGACTTACCCAGGGTCATATGTCCAGTATGTACCAGGGTCTGGATTTGAAGCCAGGTCATCCTGGCTTTGATGCCAGCTCACTATTCACTATGCCATAGATGTCTCTATGCATTACATTGTTCAAGAAAAACATAATATTTTTTCAATGAGTGCTTATACTGTGTTCAACATTATGCTAGGCACTATAGGTGAGGACAAAGTTCAGATGAGATACAGTCTTGAAAAATTAAATACTGAAACAAGGAATACAGTCGTGCAGAGATGGCATGTTTAGTTAGCTGTTTATGTATATATGTCTTATCTCCATAGTTAGACTATAAACTCCTAGAAAGTAGGTAGAGTTTCATTGATTAATATCTTTTGTATCATCCTTAATGCATGTCACAGTGCATTATTGCAGAGTATTCATTTAATAATAATAATTTATAAGTTGGTAATGGATGAACCTTTCCCTTTAAGGCAACAAACTCCAACTTTGATGTCCTTCCCAAGCCTTCTGCCTCCAGGACTGCTTAGGTCTTGATCTCAAGCCTGTGGCCTTTATTACTTCACTCAAATGGGGCAGCCATCTGTTTCCAACAAGACCCAGTCACCAGGGACTATTTCCCTGCAAGCTCTCCAAATCAGATCATTTAAAATGAACATTTACAGGGATTTGCCACTGGGCCTGTGTGAAAGGTCACCTCATTAAGCAGAAAAACCAGTAAAATGCAAGGACAGCTGAATTACAATACCACATGTGCTGCAGAGGCCTGATTAGGCCCTTGTCCCATCTTCTAGCCATGAAAATTATGAACAGAGGTGAACATATTTATCTGCAGAGAGTTTGATAGATTCTGCTAAAGAGATTCTACAATACTAGAATTTAGAACTAGAAGGGACATTAGAAGTTAGTTAGTTTAACTCTGTCATTTTATAGATGAGGAAACTGAGGCATAGAGGAAGGGAAATGGCTTGCCCAAGGTCATACAAGTAGTAAGAAGCAGAACTTTGTTTCAGACCCAGGTTCTCTGAGTTCAAATTAAGTGAACTGGTATGTATAATGATATCTGCACATGCATCTGTAAATGTGTATCAAGAGTACCTATGTATACTTGAGTTACTGTACACAGTCATTGTACAGAGCATACACCCTACCTTTCAGTATAGCTATGATGTGCTTTTTGAAAGTTTCTGTAAAGTGAATTTCTTTAGAGTGAATATTTTTTCTTTGACTTCCATTATAAAATCAGAGATGAATTTTCATAGAGACTGTCATCTAATAGACTGAATTGAAGACCTTCACACAAGATAGCAAAGAGCCTTATGGTGTTTTGAGGGTTGTAGCACGTGCCTGATTAGGGTTTTTAGCAGGACTTTCCCAGTAGAGAGCACTGAACTTGGAGTCAGGAAGGAATTAATTTGTTTGAGATGATCAGGGTTAAGTGACTTGCCCAGGATCACACACCTAGTAAGTGTGTGAGGTAACATTTGAACTCAGGTCCTCCTGATTCCAGGGCCATTGCTACATGTGCTGTACTACCTAGTTGCCCCTGGAAGGAATGGATTGGAAACTCACCTGAAATACAGACCAGTTGTGTGAACCTGAAAAAGACACTTAATCTCACTGTGTCTCGATTTCCATATCTGTAAAATAAGAGGATTGAACTTGATGACTTCTGAGGTCCCTTCTGACTTTAAATCAAACATCAATTAATCAATAGACATTTATTTAGCATCTATTATGTGCCAGACACTGTGCTAAGTCAATGATCCTATGATCTCCCTTCCATTATAGACTTCCTCTTCCGTTCAGTCAGACTGAGATCTGGAAAAGGCCTTAGCTTTTAAAAGCCAGGGTCTCTGGGGCCATCTCCAGTTGTCCTGATCCACATTTGCTCAGACAACTACAGAGAAGAAAGTGAAACTGGTGACTGCACAGCCCTGCTCACTTAAATCCAATTCACTTGCATGTAGTGACATCACCTCCCTGATGTCCTGGTCCTCTTGAAGAACAAAGGACAAGCAACCACAATCCTCTTCCATACTTGCAGGTCATAGGAATGTTCCCCAATCCTGAATGTGCCCTAAGTCCACAGTCCAAATTCCAAGAATTTTGTGTTACATCTCCTTTTGTCAACATACCTGCCATGAATGACAAAGCTAAGCTTGGGATATTACTTTGCCAGTAGATCTCACCTCCTAACATGTCATTTCAGATTTCTAGTCTAAAAATTATCTACATTCAAAGCTTTAGCTTATATAAATGAACTGGCTCCCGTTTTGATCAATAAGTTAGAGATTCTGTATATTCAATTTAGTTTAAATGTAGAATACCCAGACAGCAAAGTTTAGTTGAGGAATTGCTGAGGGTGGCAGGAAAGGCTTTAAAGAGTTAAATTTCCTAGCTATAATTAATAGAAACTCTTCTGCCTAAAGGAGGGACTTGACTTGTGCCCCGGGGGCTGGGGTGGATCCTGGATGTCTGGACCAGGCCATCATTTCTAAAAGACAAAATGTAGGGAAAGGAAATCATATAGAATGTGATCAAGCACATCTTGCTAAAGAAAGAAAAATGAGGAGAGCAAGCTGGCCTGATTTGTCACTTGTAAATAGTTTACATTGGGAAGAACAGATGGTTTATCTCTCCTTGGGTCCTTGCATTTTTTCCCCCTCGTTAAAAAGCCTCTGTTAGCTAACAGGAACTAGCTTGGCAGTATACACACCCAGGGTTTCTCTCCTGGCCAGAGAACCCCTAAGAGAGGTTGGTGTGGGAGCCTGCCACATTCCATTGCCTAGGGCTTGGTTCTGAAAGTTCAGGGTGCCAGGTTTGGAATAGAGAGTGTGTATGTGTGTGTGTGTGTGTGTGAATAGGGAGTGGGGTGGAGATTATCAAAGTCTAGTCTGGTTAAGTCAACAAGTATTTATCAAGTACTTATTTATATGCCAGGACTGTGCTAAATGCTAGAGATACAAAGAAAAGTAAGAGACAGTCCTTGTTGTCAAGAATCTCAACGTTCTTACTGGAGAGATGATATGGAAGCATCTGTGAACAAACAGTCTGTATATAGCATGAATTGGAGATAATCCCCAGAGGAAAGGCATCAGTATGAAGCGGGGAGCTAGGGGGCTGGAGAAGGCCCACACCTTATATTCTTCCCCTGGGCAGAAAAACCCTCTGTGAGAAGAAAGTGCACCTTTGTTGGTCCTGAACTGCCTGCTCACTCAGAAGTTGGGAGGTAACAGTCACAGGCAGAGCCAGAGAAGAGATGGGGAATTCCCTTGTCTCCAGCCCAGGATGTAGTTTTAGAGAGAGATGCAGTCACATATGATAGGAGAACACAGCATGAAAGAGTGAGGAGGAAAGACTCTCCCTTCTCCTTCATCTCCAGAATGTCCTCTGCGTGTGTGTGTGTGTGTGTGTGTGTGTGTGTGTGTGTGTATGTGTATGAGAGAGTGTGAGTGGATGCTTCCCCCCACTCCCCAGCCCAGCCATTTGGGGTAAGGAGGCAGGGTGGTATGGTGGGAAGATCATTAGTATCAGGCTTAGCTCTAGAGACCTAGTCTTAGCTGCCCTTAGGCAAGTGATAGAATCACAGAATTGGAGAGCTGAGGTCTTAGAGAACAATCCTTTCATTTTCTGTTGAGGAAATTGAGGCGTAAAGAGTGCATATGACTTGTCCAAGGTCACACAGGTAATAGAGCTTGGACTAGAACTCCAGCCTTCCAACTCCTAGCCCTTTGCCCTGTCAGTCTGTGCTGTATTGGCTGCTTCCATTTCTCTGGGTCTCAGTTGCCCCATCTGAAAAATAGGACCAATTGTGGCAGTCCTACCTCTTCATAAGGGCTGTTGTCATTTTGAAATAACAGATGTGAAAGTGCCTTGAAAAGTGTCAACTGCTCTGTAAAAGTAAGGTATGCTACCATGTTGCTATTGTTATCAGGGCTTCCCCTCTAGCTTTCCTCCTGGCTGGTGGCTACTCTGTTAACACCAATCTGCAAGCCAGAGACTTCTCTGTGGTCTGTTGTTGAGGGTTAGTCCTCAGCTGCCCCCGAGAGGAGTGAGCAAAGGCTTGATAGGACCATGAGCCATAAATCTCATTCCTCCCCGCACTGGGGCAGCTGAAGACTAAACCTAGGAATCTGATGGCATTCCTCCACCAGGGCGAAGTTAGGGGAAGCTGTGCTAAATGTGCCAAAAATATAATTAAAACCGCTTCAAGATTCTTCTGGTAGTTTCTTTGTATTGGACCAAAGCACGAAAACAGTCTGGAGCCTCCCTCCTCCTCCTGCTGCAGAAAGAACCCACAGAGAAAGATTCCAGGGCAAAAAGAGGCAGGGCAGAGAGGGCACGAATTGGACCAAGACTTGGTGGCTGGTAGGACTGGGGCTTAGAGTTGTCTGTCCTTTCTCTTTGTCTCCTGCACACACCTGATGCACGCTGATCGCCCTTCCAACTGCCTGGAATGCTTTATCCTGGTTTTCTATGCATTCTACAAGTCCCAGCTCAATGAGATTTTCCTCATCCAGCTCTGATTTTCTGAACTACACCTCCAGTACATACCGTCTTTATATGATGTGATATAGTACCAATTGCATGCTGCTCTGCATTGTTTTCTAATTTTTTTGTATGTAAGTCTTATCTTAACTGAACTGGCAACTCTCTGAGGGCAGGAACTATGTCTCATTCTTCTCTAGCAGTGTTTCTTAAACTGTGGGTTGCAACCTCATATGGGGTTAAGGTCCACAGTTTAAGAAGTGCCGAAGGGGTTCTGAGTGGAACATGTTTAAGAAGCCCTACTCTATATCATCTATATTCTCTACAACTAGCATAGCACTGAATATACAGTTAGCAGGTGCTAATGATTGTGGAAGATTGATAGAAAAGACAAAACTGCATAGTATAGTGCAGAGAGGCAGGAGACCTGACTTAAAGGCCTAAGGGAGACTGGAGGGCAGCATGGTACAGTGAGAAGAGTCCCTCCCTGGACATTAGTATGAATCTTAGCTCTGACATTTACTTCCTGGTTGACCTTGTCACTTAATGTGTCTTGTCCTTAGTTTCCTCATCTGGAAAGTGAAGGGGTTGGACTAGATGACTTTGAAGGTCACTTTTAGCTCCAGAACTCTGATTGGCTGAGCTGTGATCATTCTAGTTCTAAAATTCTAAGTCCCATTCTATCACAGGAATACAGAAAGCCTAGGATAAGGGTTCTTCCCTGACCATTTGCTTCATTGCTTCAAGGACCTGTTATTTCAATATCAGTCTATTCTTTGACCCATACTGAGCCTTAGAATGTCTTTATGAGTTGCTATGGATGAAAAAAAATAGCTTCCTGACTCATCTTCTGGTGATGAGCCTCTGTGTATTTAGCTAGTCTGGTTCCCAGGACACAGACACATAGTCTAGCTCTGAATTATACTCTTTAACTTGGAAGGTCTTTCTAGAGCTCAGGACTTGATGGCATAGATTTCGAGATCTTGGGATCATCTTTGCACTATTATGCACCATCAAAAGAAGAGTTCAGGATGTGGGTTAGAGTCATTGAGTCATGGTATTATAGAGCCGAAAGAGAACTTGGAGATCATCCAAAGGTTCCCAAACTTATTTGACCTGTCATCCCCATAAAAAAAACACTCGGTGCCCACCCTGGAAATATACTTTCTTTAACCTTTTAATGTTTTGGTTTTTTTCAAAATTTGCATTATCTGAGGCTACAGTGCCCCTTACCTCCCACCCCACCCCCAACCCCATCGTTCCCTCAGGGGATGGTATCACCCACTTTTGGAATCTATGAATTCTAGACCAATCCCCTCACTTTACAGGGAAAGAAACTGAGGCCAGTTAGTGGCAGAGAAATAGAGCAGCTTCATGAATTCTTACTGCAGAGAGAGAGAGAGAGAGAGAGAGAGAGAAAGAAAACACGGATCTCAGCTCATGGGGTATAATACAGGTAGGACAATCAGAGACTCACTGTTCTCAGTAAAAAAGTTCATTCTATAATGAGCTGGAAATTGCTTTCAATTTTCTTGAAGGAAAACACCTAGGTTTCAATTAGTGGTAGGATGAGTTTACACTTTACTTTCCTAGGTATAATTATCATGGTATTCATAAATAGTTTAAAAAACATGTTCCAAATATTTTTTAGAGAAATCAATGTCACTTTTACCTAACAAAACCAAGTACATTCTTTCACATTAACCTTCTTTCTCTTTCTTTCTTTCTCTCTCTCTTTCTGCAGTAAGAATTCCTTCCTTCCTTCCTTCCTTCCTTCCTTCCTTCCTTCCTTCCTTCTTTCCTTCCTTCCTTCCTTCCTTCCTTCCTTCACCTTCCTTCCTCCTTCTTTCCTTGCTTCTATCTTACCTTTCTTTTTTTTGGAGAGAACTCTTCCTCCTTCCATCAGTATATACTAGTGTTACTCTGAAAAAGAATAGAAAAAATTCACTCAAATTTTAGGAAGGAACACTGGAACTGGGAATCAAAAGACCTGACTTTGAGTCCCAACTTTGTTATTTAACTAGTTATATTATCTCAGACAAGTGATTACCCTTCTCTGTAAGTTAATTTCTTATCTGTAAAATGAGTGTTATACACTATGATATCTAAAACTCTTTCATGCTCTAACATCCCAGGCTCTAATCTTCTTCCAGTTCCATGTCCTAAGAGCCTGTTGGTTCTGACATTGCATTCCTAAGTCCATCCTAGTTCAGACATGCTGTATTCTGTCTTAAGGTCCTTTCTGGCTCGAACACTAGAGTTCTGTACATTATAGTATTGCTGTAAGAACTGCATGAGTTAATGTATGTGAAAGTACTACCAATATGTAAGGGATTATTGCTCTCTTTTCCTGTTATTTTTTATCATTATTTACTTCGTAGGGCTCAAGTGTCAAAGGTCAGCCATGAATTTTAAGCATAGGCAGCCTCAGGTACTATGTGGGGCCTATAGATAGAGGGGGCCACCATCTCTGCTAGAGGTCTGTTTATGTTTTTTGGTAAATGAAGGTTAAGGAGGCCCTTCCTGAATTCTCTCACAGTCCCTGGCTTTAACAATCTGGTTTACAGGGAGTTTGTATTTAAGTCCCAACATGCCTTTCAGTCCCAGGATAATAGCATGGGGGTAGGGAACTAACTGGTCAATCCTCACAGAACCACAGATTCTTTTATGGGACCAAAAATTTGCTGAGACAAGTCTTTGGAGATCTTTCCTTTTCCTATTTCAGTCATCACCTCCATTGCTTCCCCTGACCCAGTGACCCTCAACAAGAATAAAATAGGGAATTCCCTATATGGGTCCAATTGGAAGGACACTAGGAAGTTCAGTCCTCCTATCCTCAAATATTTCCTTCACTCAAGGGATAATTGGCCTTGAATTTCCACCTTTGGCAATTAGCCTTAAGCGTGAGCTTCTTCCTAGTTCTGCTTCCAAATGTGACAAACATTTATTAAGCACCTACTGTGTGTAAGATGTGAGGCAGTATTTTGGAGTGCAAATCCAACAACCTCTGCAGAATACTAATTGTGGGGTCAACATTGAGTAGCAACCTCTCAGTGCAGTGGCTAAGTTACAAAGGAGTTGTTCATCTACATCAATGTGATGAATTTCCACCTGAATGGGTTCTTTCCACTGATGAGATCATAGGTCTGGATCTAAAAAAGGAGTACAAGGTGTGGTGCTAGGGAAAGGTGAAAGGTGAAAAAAAAAAAGACAGTTCCTGGCCTAAGGGAGCTTATAGACTAATAAAATATAAAAACTCTTGGGTGGATTGCCTCCTGAGATCTCAAACATGCAGATTTGTATGTTCCTCCTAATGATGTAGATTTTTACACACCCATTCTTGACCATCATGTGTGACTCAGACATTCCCTCCCATAATCCAGCATGCTGGAGGGCTTCCTTTATTTCCTGATATTTCAAGGTCAACATTGAAGCACATACACTTCCCCCTCTTTTCTTTCCCTCTTGTTCACATGACCAGCCCACATTCTTTTTCAAGAATACATCTCCATTATATATTTTTTACCCTCTTTCCTTATTTGTTTTATAATGCAGCCTGCTCACATCCGCCGTTGTTCCCTATGTGATAGTCTTTTGTAACTCTTTGTAGAGCCTAGGTGAGGTAGTATGCATCTGTAATCCCTGATACTGGGGAAGGCTGAGGCTGAGGAATCACTTGAGTTCAGGAATTCTGAGCTGAATTAAGGCTAAAATTGATTGGGTGTCCAATAAAATGTGGCACAAATATGGTGAGCCATTGGGAGCAGAGGTCTACCAGCCTGACTAGGAGTGGTGAGTGGGCCTAACTTGAAAAAATGGAGCATGTTAAAACTTCTGAGCTAACCAGTGGAATTAGTTACTTTTCCAACCTGAAGGAGATGGGAAGACCTGGTGTCAAAAAGAAAATTATTTGTAAACAGCAGTGTTCCATGACTCCCAGGCATACAGCAACTCAGCTTGAGAGCTGATGTTAAAAAATGAGCCTTTTTTTTCCTAAGAGAAATTAAAGGAGTGAAGGTATTGTGAACAGCTTTCCTCCTCCTGTTAAATACTGGACTTAGCTGATTTGTAGGATTTTTTCCAATAAATGTATACTTATGGCTGAGTTATCTGAGTTGCCCATCTAACAAAATTTCATTAATTTATTGATTGTTCTTTATTTGTCTTTGTAGATGTAGCACACTGCACATAATGGGCACTTCATAAATGCTGTCAAATGAGTGATTGAGTCACTGAATGAATGGAGGGGACCACACGAGAGCACTAAGGAAAGAGAAAGGGCCACAAGAAGAGAGAGGGGATTGCTAAAACAATGATTCTAATTAGTAACAATAATAAAGAAGAAGAAAAAGAAGCAGCTTTCTATGTGTCCTCCTGGGGAAACACCAGTGTTGACCCTGAAGTCTTGGCTCCCTCATAACTCTGGTCAGTTAGGGAGATATTAGCCCTTTTTCTAACAGCAATGTATGTTCTTCTGTCTCCCTGGCTCAGGCACACAAGTGTCTTGGGTGTAGCTCACATCTAATCCTGAACTTAAATGACCTTCACCTCCAGCCTCTTCACATTCTCTAGGGCAGAGGCAGTATGGCGTAAAGATGTAGCCGTGTGGATGATTCATGTTATCTTTCTAACCCTCATTTTATTCGTCTGCAAAATGAGGGATTTGGATTAGCTGAGCTCTAAATCATAGAGCTTTCCCTGTTCAGGTCAGGGAGTAGACTGTAGTAGAAAGGGTTTGGGGCTTGGTTATGTGGTGGACTCATGATTCCAGAATAGAGAATCATAGGATTTCTGTTCTTGTTATTTAGGTGTTTCAGTTGTGTCTGACTCTTTGTGACCTCATTTGGGGTTTTCTTGGCAAGGATACTGGAATAGTTTGCCATTTCTTTCTCCAGCTCATTTTACAGATGAGGGAACCGAGGCAAACTGGGTTAAGTGACTTGCTCAGGGTCACACAGCTAGTAAGTTTCTGAGGCCAGATGTGAACTCAGGAAGATGAGTCTTCTTGATTGCAAACCAGCACTCCATCCGCTGCATCATCTAACTTCCCTGAGAATCATGGGCTTCAGAGTTCAAAGGCACCTTAGCAATTTAGTCCAGCTTCTTTATTTTGCAGATGAAAATACTGAGGCCCAAAGAGTAGAAGTGATTTACTCAAAGTCATTCATTAAGGGTACAGGATTTGAACCCTGTTTCCACATCCAGTGCCCGATTTGTCTTCCCTAGTCTGCATCTCAGTTTCCTCATCTATAAAATGGGGACACTGATTCTTGCCTAATTTACCTCACTGGATGGCTATGAGGAAGAAGCTTTGGGAACCTAAAATCCCTCTAGAAATGTAAGGTATTTGTTTTCCAGAAGTCCCCATCAGGGAAGCCTGAATTCTCTTTCGAGTGTACTGTTGCTGCTGATTGCCAGGTTTGGATTAAGCAAGCAGAATGGAGGTGTCTTTAGCGTAGCTGTAGTTGAATTTGACATAGCAGTGCTAAAACGGGAAATTCATCCAGGTTTCCCATCTCCTAAATTTGGTCAATGCTAGATTAATGAGCTTCAGACCCAGTCAGGTACAGTGAAAAGAGCAATGGGTTTGGAATCAGAGGATTTGGGGGATTCTAATCCCGGCTCTGTCCCTAACTCCCTGTCTGAGTTTGGATAGGCCCCCTTGTGTCTCAGAGCTTCAGTTTCCTCATTTGCAACATGAGGAGGGTAGATGGATCCTGCGACCCTGCGACTGCTAAGATGTCTTTATCCTTTAGAGCAAGGAGAAGACAAGATTTTGCAGGTCTTTGGAAAAAGAACTCTGACCCTCTGGAGTCAGTAAAACTAGATTCTAAGTCTTGCTCTACTAAACATTAGTTTTGTGGTCACTTTGCACTCTCTGGGTCTCAGGTTTCTTATCTTCAAAATGAGGGGCTTGGCCTCCCTGATTTTTAATAGCCCTCCTCACTCAGTGATTCTCCAAGGGCAGCCTTGAAGCAAGGACCGTAATCCCATTCCCAGATTCACATTCCTCATCTTGGGCTATTTTACAGTTTCCTTTTGTGCTAAACTGAAAAGTTATTTTGGAAAGACTTGCAAGTAAATTCAACTGTGGTTGTATTTGAACTTCTAAAACAAGCCCTAAATGAGGGAATGAGGCAGCAACACCACCCAGGCCCAGGAGGCAGTGTTAAACTTAGAAGCATCACCACCTCTGAAATTGCAGGTTATTTGGCAGGAGGAAGGAAAGAAGTCGAGCCTTGCAGACCGTGGGCCAGACTGGGCTGCCAGTGAATGGTGGCAGCCGCAGCTGCGCCGGGCCAACCTCCTTTCTAGGTGGCACCCCAGAGGAGTCCAGGACAGTGCCTTTGGGGAAGAAGCAACCTAGAGGCCTTTTCCACAGCTCTTACACAGACTGCACAAGGGTTTTTGTTTGCATATGTCCCTGGCTGGGTGAGCAAGAGGACTTGTTTTCTTTCCCTTGACTCCCTTACAGATCTATCTGTTCTGACCCGAGAGAATGGGCCAGAAGCTTCATGCATTCAGCTGATGCTTTCTCTTTTAGGAGCACGTGCAGTTGATGTAACCTTCTCCCCTCCCCCCTCCCCCCATCCCCTCCTCTTTGAGGTTATTCTGGACTGGTCACAAGCTTTCCAAAGCCTGCCTCAGTTAGAGCTCCTGCTCCCCCACCAAGCAGAGGCCAGAGAGGAAGCATCAAGTAAGCCGGCTGACATCAGGAAATCAGTGCTAAGCTGGCTCTGTTCCAGCCACCGGGTCAAGGTTTGGGAAGCTGCATGTTTTATACCCTTTGGCTGTTCAGGGCAGTGGGGAAGTTTAGACAGAATGCTAATGTTTCTCTCAATTCAGGGGTGCTGAATAGAGAACCATGGAGATACCCCTTCTTCCTAAAGTTGGTGTGTATTAGTAGAAAAAATTAGGGGTCTAGGAAAACTGAGCTGTACTCCCAGTTCTGGGCCACACCAGTGTGAGAGTTGGAGTCAGTCAGTTCCTTTCTCTCTCAGCCTCAGATTCCTTGTTTGTAAAATGAAGGGGGTGGTCTCTAAGGGCTTCCTGGTTCTGACTATTCTGTGTTCTATGGGATTTCCCGGTTTTGAAATTTTATATATTATGTGTCTTAAGGTTTCTTTCACGGAGTCATAGGTTTAGAAATAGAAGGGACTTTAGAGGCACCGAGTCCACGCCACTCATTTTAAAGATGAGGAGGCCAGAGTGGTGAAACAATTTGCCCAAAGCTACATAGGTAGGAAGGAGCAGAGGTGAGATTTAATCTTGGGTCTTCTGACTCCTAAATCCATTTGCCCCCCCCGCCCTCCCCCCCGAACCAGTTTGCTTTCATACAGTTCTCAATTTCTGTGTTTTAAGGCCTGTTTCAGGTCTGAAATTCTGCATCCTAAGGTCTCCTCCACTTCTGATGTTCCATGTCCTAAAGTCCCCTCAGGCCTGACATTTTGTGTTCCATGTTCAGATATCTCTTTTCTAACTCTGACATTCTGTGTCCCGCTGCTGTTCCCAGTTCTGACAGTCCACATTGCCTGTTTTATGATTTCTTTCAGTTCTAACTTTCTGTGACCTTTGGTGGTTTGGGATGATGGACTCTGGCTCTTAACTGACTCTTCATCAAGCTAGCATCCTTGCCCCAGCCTGTGGCTAATACTAGATTTTAAAGACCCCAGGCTGTAGTGAGAAACTTGGTCAGCCTTGCCTGCCTGGGGTTTGATTGCAACAGTTAATGAGTGAGGATCAGCTGGAGCTTAGGCTGCTCCAGTCCAGCTTCTTCCAAAGCAAGAGGAGGGGGAGGCTAGGGGGGGCTGTCTTGCCAAGCAGCTGAGCTTCAGGAAGTGTTTTAGTTCTCCAAGAGCCCGTGGGCGCCAGGCCTAAAGTTTCCAACACATGCAAAAGTTCCTAAACCAGAAACGCATGCAGCACAGGGGCCCGGCAGTGGGATGGGGCAGCAGCCTATTTTCCCCAATCCGCCACGTTTCCAGCCTGGCCAGCTCCCAGCTTGTCCCCTCCCCAGCTAGGAGTGGGGGTAGGGGTTCATTTCAGGAGCTATTCTCCTCCTTCCTTCTCCCCTGCCCTGCCATTGTACCTTAGCGGGGCCTTTGGGGTGAGACTCCTGATGGGTGTTTATCAGCCAGCCATATCACTTCTCTGCCCTTGGCCAGATGGCCACAGCAAAGTGATGTTCCTACGGTCCCTGAGGAGTGTGGTTAATCACCCTCTTTGCCCTTGAGACCCAGGAACCTCATTTCCCTCCAAATTGGCCAGTGGGGCTCACCTTCACCTAAAACTTTTGTTTTGGGGCCAGGGGCTCTTTTGGCAAGGAAGGAGAGATTTTCATCAGACAAGGAAACCTCTTGTCCCTCAAATCTCCCTTGGAGTCTTGAAAACTTTGTGCAGCCAAAGGATGTGATAAGCCAAAAGGATGCTACCAAAAACTCCCCTGAAAGTCATCCAAAAGGGGAAGGCAAGGGCAGGGAGTGCCCTGAACCTGTTTCGCAAACTTCTTTCCCTTCCCAATGGGTTTCCACCCTCACAGACTCCCTGGGCCTTCTTCCTGAGGTGAAAAGGTACTTTAGGGTCAAAACTGGAGGAGCCATTTTGTTTTCCAAGTGAAAAGGTCTGGGTGGGACCCATAGGTCAAAACAGAAATGATATCTGAGGAAGACTCATTCAATCCATCTAACCACTCCTCCTCCAAGAGGAAATCAAATAAAATCTTCTCCAGAGGATGGAAAGTTGTGAAATTTTGCAACAGCTTATGATGACAACCTTCTATCTAGGTCTCTTAACAGAGCTGCAGAATAAATGTGCAAGGGTGGGTTTGTGTGGTGGGGCTCCCTGTGGACACGGATGAGCCCCCAAAGAACGTAGACCTTGACACATCTCAGACACTCAAGGGGAGAGCAAGGACAAGGAAGAGAGGTACCTGGAACCTAGTAGATGCTTGATAATTTTTGTTCAACCTTGTGATTTCACTGATATGGGGAACTCCTCCATGAGGAAACTCCCTTTGCTAATGCATATCTGCTGTGGTTCAGCAATTTATATTCTTAGAGAGTTGCCTGGATCACTGAAAGGTTGTCAGTAAGTCAACAACTGCCTTCTTTGTGCCAAGAAAGGCAAAACACAGTTCCTATTCTCCAGGAGTTCACAGTCTAATGGGAGAGAAAATATGCAAATAACTATGTACAAGCTATATATACATGTACAATATTATATATGAACAATATATTATAGAAATAATACCTTGTTTATTGGATATTTATACATAATATAGTATATAATATGTACACATAAAATATATATGTAAACAATATTTAATGTAAATATCTTATTTGTCATAGACTATATTTATAAATAACATAGCGTATGATATATAAATACATATAAATAATGTATTACATAAATAACATCTTATTTATCATATAATATATTTATAAACAACAGTATATATAATATATACTTATAAAATGTATATATTATATGTAAACAATATATAACTCATCTTATTTATCATGTAATATATTTATAAATAACAGCATATAATATACACATATAAAACATATAAACAATATAAATAATATCTTATTTGCCATATATTTATAAATAACATATTATATAATATATACATATAAAATACATGTGTAACCAATATATTATATAAATAATATCATATATTTATAAATAACAGTATATAAACATATAAAATACATATATAATATATGATAAATTGGAGATAATCAACAGAGAAAAGATTAAGGGGGATTGGAAGATTTCTGGGTTCCATGAGCAACAAGATGGTAGACTAGATATTTTGTCTGATCCCTACGGTGTCTCAAACCTCTCCAAAATAGAAATTATGCACCAAAGTAAAGCAACCTCAGCTGTTCCCAAGGTCCAGGACACCCAGAATCCAAAAGTAGGTTAAAAAAAAAATCTAGGAACTGACACTCACTGACCCTGGGTTTGCTTAGCACCCCTTCTTCGCCTCCCACTCAAGTCTGCGCCAGTAGACCCAGCAAAGCCTACCCCTACACCTGTTCATGTGAGGGGTGGGAGGGCTGTGCAGCACTCCACAGTGCACAGCCAGCGCCACGTCTGACCACTCAGAAGTTAGTTGGGACAGAGACCTGGGGCTGGAGAACTGTGAACTGCCCAGTGTAGGAGAGAGCTGAAGGTCTTGGAGCTACAACCCCCAAAGAAATCATAGAGGTGAGGGGATCAGGAAATGATTGATAAGGAAAACTAGGGAGTGGGGAAGGGGATTAGGAAAAGGCTTCTTGCTTAAGGTAGGATTTCAGGCGAGACTTCAAGAAATCCAGGAAGTCCAGGAGGTAGAGATGAGGAGGGAGAGAATTTCAGGCATGAGGTGAATTTCAGCCAGTGAAAACACTCAAGTTGGGAGACAGAAACGATCAAGAGGCCGCTGTCCGTGGGTAGCAGAGGTGGTTAGAGGTGAGTAGGGAATAAGAAGACTGGAAAGGTAGGAAGGAAGCCAGGATTTTGAATGTTGGAAGATTTTCTATTGATCCTGGAAGTGATAGGGAGCCACTTGAGTTATCCAATGGGGGTGGAGGGAGATGTGACATGGTCAGACAGATAAGTGATTTATCCTGAGTCATATAGCCAATAGGTGTCAGAAGGGAGGCTTGAACTTACATCTTTCTGACTTCAAGGCCAACTGTCTATCTTCTACTGCACTGCTTCTCACTTGGTATATATTTGTTGAATTGAAAAGGATGGGTTGATGTGGGGCCAAGGCTGTTAAGGGTAATAATTCAGGGTGGTGGTGCTTGCCCACCCATCTGCCATGTATACTACCTCAGAATCATAAGCAGGAATTTTATACAATGGTGCCCCAGAAATGGCTTTGGGCACGTACGGAGAGGAAGGACACTCCTCCCTCCTACCTAGTCACTAGTTGATTGAATTGTCAATCAGCCTTAGGCTAACCAGCAGTTGCTTTAATTGGTTGTTGTATTATTGATGACTGGCCTGATATTGACTGCTACACAGCTCCCTTAGCAGAGGCAAGGTCAGGAGCACCAGAGGACACCACAAGGCAATTTTTCTTCTGCCACTCCACTGCTAATTTAACATCTGAGGATGCAGTCTAAGCTATTGGTTTGAAAACAGAATGGTAATAGGAATGGCTGCTTAGAGCTTTTTTCACTACCTTATTAAGTCACTGGGGTGGGTAAGGAATAAGAACTCCCAGAGGGCAGAGGTTATTTCATGCTTGCCTTTTCATGCCTGGTGCTTAATAAATGCTTGCTGATGGCTGATTGTGGTGGGAAGGCCTGGTCTTCCCATGTAGCTGAGAAATGTGGTCACTGCACTAAGTGGAGATACTCATTCAGTCACCATTTGTTGAATTCCTGCTACGTACTTACCTTAGAGGGTTGTTATGAGTCTCAAATGAAATATGTGTTTCATGAGTGTGTGTAAAGCACTTTACATACTTTAGAGGGCTTTATAAATGACAGTTTATCATTAATGTTATTATGAATATTATTATCATTAGGTAGCACTATGCCAGGTGCTACGATGAAGAAAAGAGGAGAAGACATGATTCTGGGCCTGTATGGGACTGAATAAGTCTAATGGAGGACTGAGCAATAACAGTAGCTCATATTTACATGTTTTCTACGTCTGCCAGACACTGTCCTAAGCATTTTACAAACATTGTGTTGTTTGGTCCTCACAACAACCTGGAGAAGTAGGTGCTACTATTTTTAAAAAAATTTTTCTTAATACTATTTATTTTTTTTTCCAATTACATGTAAAGATAGTTTTCAACATTCACTTTTATAAGATTTTGAGTTCTAAATTTTTCTTTCCCTCCCTCCCCAAGATGGTATGCAATCTGATATAGGCTATCATATTATCATATATAATCATATTAAACATATTTCCACATCAGTCATGTTGTGAAAGAAGAATCAGGACAAAAGGGAAAAACCCTGAGAAAGAAAAAAAAAGAGAAAAGATTATGCTTCCATCGGCATTCAGACTCCATAGTTCTTTCTCTGGATGTGGATAGCATATTGCATAGTGAGTCTTTTGTAATTTTTTTAGATCATTGTGTTACTGAGAAGAGCTAAGTCTATCAGGATTGGTCATTGCACAGTGTTACCATTACCATGTACACTGTTCTCCTGGTTCTGCTCATTTCACTCAGCATCGTAAGTCTTTCTACGTTTTTCTGTAATTTGCCTGTTGATCATTTCTTACAGAACAATAGTATTCCATTACATTGGTATACCACAACTTCTTCAGTCATTCCCCAATTGATGGATGTTCCCTCAATTTCCAATTCTTTGCTACTACAAAAAGAACTGCTATAAATATTTTTGTACATGTGGGGGTCCTTTTCCCTTTTTTATGATCTCTTTGGGTTATAGACCTAGTGGTGATATTGCTAGGTCAAAGGGTATACACAGTTTTATATCTCTTTGAGCATAGTTCCAAATTGCTCTCCAGAATGGTTGGACCACTTCACAACTCCACCAACAATGAATTAGTATTCCAGTTTTCTCACATCGTCTCCAACATTTATCATTTTCTTTTTTTTTTTTCATATTAGCCAATCTGATAGGTGTGCTGTGGTACCTCAGAGTTGTTTTAATTTGCATTTCTTTAATCAATAGTGATTTAGAGCGTTTTTTTACATGACTATAGATAGCTTTAATGTTTTCATCTAAGAACTGCCTGTTCCTATCCTTTGAAGTAGGTGCTACTGTTACCCTAATTTTAAATGATTTCTCCAAGGTCACATATCTAGTAAATATCTGAGGTCTTTAAATTCGGATCGTCCTGACTCCAGGCCTAGGGGTCTAGAACACTGTGATACCTCTAAGTATAAAATGTGTGGAACTGAGAATAGAAAAAAGATAATAGGCAATTTGGGACTGCACTGTGTGGTACAAATGCAGGGTAGTGTGAAAGTTCAGAGTGATCAGTGTTGGCCCAAGTCATCCTGAGAGTACTTGGTTGTCACTTCCTCACTCTGGGCTCATTTTCTTCCTCTGTAAAGTGAAGTGCCTGGATTGGTTGCTCTCCAATGTCCACTGTGGCTCTCACAGTACAATAACGTTACCGCTGGGAGCTGAAAGGGGACTGTCCCAAGGCGGGTTCTGTGGTGCTGAGCGAAGCCTTCTCTGCAGGGACAAGTTCCAGACTTTGCTGGGCAAGAAGGGGCCAAGATGAGAACAGAATTGTAGGAGAATGTGGATGGTGGGGGCCGTGGAGGGAGGTCTGGAGCCTTCGATGGCCGATGGCTGGAGGCAATAGTATGTTGTTGTTTGTCCTTCGTCCTCCACCAGGACCATGACGTCAAGAAGGTGATGCCATGACACGCCAGTGAATTGGATTTAAGTCGAGGGAGAGAAGGCTGTGCAAAGTCACCAGCTGTCCTTTCTCCTCCAGGGCTATTTGGGTCCAGTGGCCAGATATGGATCAGGATGACTGGAAATGGCCCAGAATGCAGTGGGGGCCCTTGGCCTTTTCAAGCTAAGGGCTTCAACAGGTCTCAGTTTGACTGAGGCAAAGCCCATTCAGTTGAATCTGCAACTGAGTCCAAACCCTAGCAGGAGGCTAAGAATTTGGGGGTCAGGTATCAGACCAGCATCAGGGAGTTGACCTGGCCAAAGAGGGGAGCAAGGGAATGGGAAAGGAACACGCGTTTATGAAGTACCTACTGCCAGAAACTGTGCTAAGTGCTTTTTTTAAGGCAGAGATTAAGTGGCTTGTTAAGTTATCTGACTCCAGGTCCAGTGCTTTTTTCCACTGTGGTGCCCCCTAGCATCTATTTGTTGTACTTATTCTATTTGTACAAGGAGGTTTTTCAAGCTCTTTTGTTTGGCAGGGCCCTGATGTCCAACTTCCCTTGCATTCCTTTTAATTGAAGAACTTCTGACTTCTCTCTCTTGCACACACACACACACACACAATCATCATCATCTTCCATAGCAACAATTGACTCTATGACTGAGGATACATTGAAGCAGCCAGGAAAATAAAAGGTTAGCATCCTGGATCTGGAGTCAGGAAGACTTGAGTTCAAATCCAGCTTCTGGTACTTGATAGCTGTATGGCCCTGGGCAAGTCACTTAACCACTGCCTGCTTCAGTTTCAGCATCTATAAAATAGGGATAATAGTAGCATCTCTCTCCCAGGGTTGTTGTGAGGATCAAATGAGATAATTTTTGTAAAACACTTTGCAAACCTTGAAGAACTCTATAAATGTGAGCTATTATCACCATCATTATTATTTTACACAGAGTGGGAGGATATTTGAGCAGGTCCTGAAAGGATGAGGGATAAGTAGACATTGGCCATATAGTAGGGATATTAGAGATGTTACTGAGAGAGAGATACATGAGGTGTGTAGAAAGAATGCTGGCTCTGGAGTCTGAGCACCTGAGTTAAAATCTTGACCTTGATATAAGTGACCTTAGGCAAGTCATTTAACCTGACTGGGTCTCAGTGTTCTCATGTGTAAAAATGAGATGTATCCTATTAACTCTAATTTAATGAGAACTGCTATGAATCAGCATATTGTATATGTGGAGAGTGGCGTGTTAGTGTCAATGTTACTCTAGCATGGGGGTGTTTTATACAGCATGATATTTTTTGGGTAGTGGAGCTGTAAGAAAAGATGGAATCTATTCTCCTTGTCCTGATCACTACTTGTGACGTTGTAAGGCAAGCAGAGACTCTGGGACCAAGGTATGGAAACAGAAAGATTTATGTTTAACACTGAAAATAGCTTTTCCTTTGTAAATGCTACAGACATTGGGACGTGTTCTCAGGGGAGGAAGTGTTATGTCCTAATTGTTGATCCAGAGGGAAGATCACTCTCATGTTAGGTTGGTTTCAGTAACATATTGATAATTTTGTTGTTTACTTGTTTTAGTCACGTCTGATTCTTCATGACCCCATGTAGGGCTTTTTTGGCAAAGATTCTGGAGTGGTTTGCCGTTTCCTTCTCCAGCTCATTTTACAGAGGAGAAAACTGGGGCAAACAGGGTTATCATGGCATACAGCTAGTAAGTGTCTGAGGAAGAGTTTGAACTCATCTGCCTAACTCCAGGCCTGGCATTCTATCCACTACACTACCTAGCTGGCCCAGTGTTGGTGGTAGGATCCTAGATTTAGAAGTGAAGGACCTTAGAGGTTACTTGAGTCCAACCTCCTTATTTTATAGAAGAAGGAACTGAAGCAAACAGAGATTACATGGCTTGCCCGCAATCATACATCTAGTAAGTGTTGGAGTCATGATTTGAATCCAGGTCCTCCTGATCCAAATCCTGTTCTCCATCCATTACATCATGTTGCCTCAAAGATGATAGGGGAGGGATAGGAGGGTAGGGAATAAGATGATTGTTAAAGGTCTCTTCTAGCTCAGTGACTTGAGGACTTGAGGTCTGATTGTCCACTTTGTGGAGCTGAGTTCTAATTTGGAATTTGCCTTCTGCCTAAGACCTTGTCAAAGACATCCCAAAGAATGTGGGCATTTGCTGAGGAGGAAGAGTCAGTTGAGAGACAAGGAGGGGAAAGGGACAGATAGAAAACTATGTTTAGGAGGGGAGCTGGAAGCTGCCTGGGATCCCTAGGGGTCTTACTGGTCTGCTGGGTCGAAGAAGAGAGAGTGCCTTGGAGCAGAACACCCTTGCTCAGAGGTCCTCCAATCAGATGGTGGTGGCAGGGTTGACTGTTAGACTTACATCTCAAAAATAGCCCTGGAATCTTCACACTCTCCATACTCTGGAGGGTTCAGTCCTGCCTGGTCCTGAAGTACCCTTTTTCTTCTGTCCTCCTTCCCCTCCAGGTGACGGCACTCCGGGCTGAAGACCATGTCCGTGAAGGTGAGGTTCCTCTCCTCTGGGGATGTCGGGACTATGGGCAGGAGTTCCTCCTTTGCCGGGTTCAGCAGTGTGCAAAGCAGAAGGATTTCGTAAGTCCTACTCACATAGCTCAGCTCCCTGAGCAACACCCCTGTCATGGAGCTTATGCAAGGCCTCTTAAGATGGGGAGTAACTCTCCCCTTTCTTATAATCCAGATGTTTGGAGAATATCTTCCAGCTGCCATTTTCACCTCCCCTGACCTCTTACTCGAAGCCAAGCATCAGTCACTGGGTCTTTATTGCATACTTCACTCTCCACCCCCAGTAGTTTTAATTTAAAATTTCTATGATTTTAATTCCTTAAATTTGTGATGAATGCTCTGAATGTTTTCAGACCCTTCCTATTTAGCCTCTCTTTTAATCCTTACAATAGCCCAGTAAGATAAATAATGCAGAGATATTATCCCCATTTGACAGATGAGGAAACTGAACCCCACCCCCAAAAAAAAATTAAATAACTTGCCTAAAGTCCTGTAATAAATTAGTGGCAGAGTTGGAATTCAAACCCACATCTCTGATTCCCAGTCCAGTTTGATCTTCTAGAAATGAGGGTAGGAAGGGACTTAAAGGTAGGGTAAAACTTCTTTTTTCCCCTAGAAGGGAGCTAGAACACACAGGAGGAGCCACTTTTATCAAGGTTGCAATAGAGGTGTCAGCAGGCAATCACAACATCACAAGACTGTGAAATCAGGTTTATTACAAGAGAAATGAACATGCATGTGGAACCCAAAGAGTTCATAGTCTTTACAGAAGTTTGCATATCCTTAAAAGAAGTAAGAGTAGCCCCTTCTTCTCCAGGGCAGTCACTAACTGGCCTTCCCAGAGTGCAGGTTCAGCGTGTCAGTGGGAGCCAAAAAAATCAGGCAAGTGGACACTCAAACCAATATGCATTTCTAGGAAGGGTGGCAAGGAAAAGAGGTCATTAGCTGTTATCTCAGTCATACCTAGGGTGAGAGAAGCAGTCCATGGAAAATATTTCTATCTTCCCAGCCTTTATGGATAGGTCTCATTCCTCAAAGTCTGGTCTGTGCTACTTCCATTTTCAAAATTCAGATGCACCACTGGAGATTGGGAGGGAGAAGCAAATATGGCTTCTTATTAAGCACCCCAGACTCTACTGGAAAGCATCTGTGGGAATCACGGGGAGCTGAAGTTCAGCCACACTGGAGACCGAAGATCTAAGACTGAGTCCTAGCTGGGCTGCTCATTTATGACTGTGGATAAGTCATTTCCCTTCCTGAGCCTCAGTTTCCACATTTGTCAAAGGGGGATAGTAAAGCTTGTTCTACCTATCTCTTAGGGTTATTGTGAAGAAGACATTTCATAAATTGTGAAGTGCTATAGAGAAATGAGACTTTTTGTTTATTATTGAGAACTCCAGGCAAATGAATTCAGACACCAGGAACTCCAGCTACCTAGAAAGAACTGCCGAAGAAATCATTCCTTCCTCTTGTTTCCCTGAAAGTCTGACTTACAGTCCAGTAATATTCAGAGGCTAGCCTGTGAGACTAGGATGGGGTGAGAAATCTGAGGCTGCCTCAGCTCTGCTCTGTTCATGGCCTTGGGTGATGTGGTTTGGAAGGGATGATTATAAGGATCTGGCAAATAGAATTTCAAAGCTAGTAGGGACTTAGGAGATCTCTGAGTTAGACATGAACTTGGGATTTAAGATCTAGGATGTTGGAACTAGAAGGGACCTCAATATTCCTATGGTATTTTACAGTTTGTGTGTATGTATATATACATACATGCATACATATATATTTAGTACTCACAGTATGTGTATATATACACACATATGTATACATATAGATTTAGTATTTATGTGTGTATGTATATGTATATACATATATTTAGTATTTGCCATATGTGTGTATGTATACATACCTATATATGTATACATATATTTAGTGCTTACAGTATGTGTGTATGTGTATATACATGTATGCATGTACACATATATTTAATATTTACAGTACATGCACATGCATATACATACATGTGTATACACATATTTAGTGTTTATGTATGTGCATCTATACATGCATAAAATGTATGTATTCAGTATTTACAGTATTGCATATATACAGATATATTTAGTATTTACAGTGAGTGTATGTATACATATATGTATACATATATTTAGTATTTATAGTATATGTACATATACATATATGCATACATATATATTTTTTGAATTTACAGTGTGTATGTATACATGCATATATATTTAGTATTTATGGTATGTGCATGTATGTGTTTAGTGACCTTAGAGACCAGACCTCAGATTTACAAATGAGGAAGCTGAGGAACATAGCATAGAAGAAAGCTGGTCAAGGTAGAATTCAAGTCTCTTGACTTCTAGAATTGTACCTTTATCATAATGCCACATGATATATACCAAGGAAGATAGGGAGATTGGTATTTATGCTGGGAATAAGGTAGGTATTAGCCAGGGAATGAGCCTCATGGCTTGAGCCTGAAGCTTGAACCTTGTTTAATCATTCATGAGCTGGCAGTGGCTGACCCTGAATCTGGTACATATATGAGGCTGGTAGCATGTACAAGTCTCTAGACTTTTGGGAGGGTAAATGCAATTACTACTGGCTAAAGAGCCCTATGAACCTCTTCTATCCTTGAACACTAGTTCATTGTGGTTCTGAACTTCTCCAGAACTTTGGGAAGTGTCCCTGAGGCCAACGTGCTTTAAAGAAGAGCCTGGATTACAGCCTCGCCATCCCCGAGAATGGTCCATTTTTCTTGGAAGCCACAACAGGGTGTGGGGATAACCTTACCTGGTGACTGTGCTTCCTTGCCCCTGCCCTAAGTTTCTAGTGATAATAGGTGGAAGAAAAGGGACAGAGAAGAGAGAGACAAAAAAAAATAACAACCCAACAACTTGTAATTGCCTGATGATCTCTCAGGGGAGCAGAGACAATGAGAGTGGGTCCTGGGATTTTCTGTGCAGTTTATGGCAGATATATGCAAGGGTATTTAAATAACCTGGGCTTGAACTCATTCCATCTGGCCCCAGCTGGCACATATTTCAACGTTCTGGGGAGGCACGTTTGGGAGTAGTATAAAGGACAGCTTCCTCACATTAAGAACTGGGTGAAGATAGAATTCAGAACTTCCTGGGAAGATGAGAGGCAGAGACTGAATATCTTTCTTAAGCGGGGTGTGCTAGGCACCTGCTAAGCTCTGGGAACACAGATATTAGAAAACAAGACCATCCATGCCTGCAAATGTAAATGCCTGCATTTATATTCTAAAAAAGAGCTGAAAGAGGGAGGTGGTGATACCAGCTAGAAACCAGGTATGAAGAAGTCTGGGAGGTAGCTTGCTGGTATGGTTCCAGGTAAGAAAAGGTAGAAGTTCACTGAAGTGGGGTGTGTGTGTGTGTCCAAGATTACAATAGGAGGTGGGGGGAGGGAGGAAATGAGGATGATGCCAGAGTGTAGGTGATAAGCATGGGACTATTTCAGATCCGACATCTAGGACAATCCCAGTAAGAACCACTGCTCTCCCAGGATGTTGGGATAGGGTAGGTGGAACAAAGCTCACAGACTCACAGACCTGTAAGGGATCTTAGATGATACTTGATCCAGCTCACACCTGAACAAGAATCTCTGCTCTATTGTCTCTATAGAGTGCCCATTTACCTTCAGCCTGTTGTCCTCTGGTGCCAGATAAGCAAGTTACTATATCTTGAGGCGGGGCATTCAACTTTTGGGGCTTCCTAATTGTTAGGAGAGTAGCTAAATGGCATCCTAGTGCATAGAGGACCATGCCTGGAGTCAGGAGGACTTATCTTTCTGAGTTCAAATCTTGCCTCAGACACTATCTTGTGTGACCCTGGGCAAGTCACTAAACCCTGTTTGGCTCAGTTTCCCCACCTGTAAAATGATCTGGAGAAGGAAATGGCAAACCACATCTTTCCAAGAAAACCCCAAACGGGGTCATGGAAAGTCACAAATGGAACAACTAAACAACACCAGTTCTTAGGGAGTTTTTGCTCGTAGAGTAGGCACTAGAGAGAACTGATTACAGAACCCTGGATTCAAGGCCCCCCTCTGGTAAGTGTCATCCTGGGCAAGTCTTGCGAGTGCTAATCTGCATTGGTAGGAACATTTAGGTGGCGAGGTGGATAGAGTGCTGGCCCGCTAGGCAGCAGGACCTGAGTTCATATGGGACCATACACTCTTACTAGCTGTATGACCCTGGGCAAGTCACTTATCTCTCTTTGCTTCAGTTTCCTCAACTGTAAAATGGGATAATAGTAGCATCTTCTTCATAGGATGGTTGTGAGGATCAATGAGATATTTGTAAAGTGTTTAGCACAGGGCTTGGTATGTAATAACTTCTGTGTAAAATGTCATTACTACCTGCTCTGTGGCAGGCACTATGCTCAGTATCTGTGAGGTAGCTGGTAGGTGCTCATTTCACTGTGTAGGAAACTGAGGCCAACAGAGATGAAGTGACTTCCCCAGGGCCACTGGGGGGCTGGTGAGTGTCTGAAGCGGAATTTGAACCCATCCCCCTGACTCCAGGCCCAGTGCTCTATGCATTATGAAACTACCTAGCTACCCTGGTAGAGGGGATTTCCTCTGGGGGAATGTTCTACACAGATGAAAATATCAATCAGTTACAAAGGTGGGGGAGGGGAAAGAACGTGTGAGCTTAAATATGCTTCTTCACCCTTCTCTGCATTTGTTATTCCTTGTTCTGTAGTAGGTCCAATTCTTTTTACATGATGTAAAATACATAGGTCCAATTCTTTTTACATGATGCAGTGAGTAGAGTGCCAGGCCCGGAGTCAGGAGGACCTGAGTTCAAATCCAGACTCAGATACTTATTAGCTGTGTGATCTTGGGCAAACCACTTAACCTCTGTCTGCCCCAGTTTCCTCAGGTTATAAAATGAGGATTGTAACATCAGTCTCCCAGACCTATTGATCAAATGAGAGAATATTTTTTAAAAGCACTTTGCACAACATGCCTGACAGATCGTAGGTGTTATATAAACCCTTATTCTCATGGAGGGGATCTTTCAGATTCTTGAGTGACCCTGTCACTCTCCAAGTTGTCTCTTCCCCAGGATTGTTTTGTTTACTCCCTGAAGGTTTTTGAGCTGTCTAGAAGTCCAGAGCTGCTCGTTAACCTCCTCAGCTATGAACTGGGGAGCAGGGAAGAAAGGGCTTGTTTTCTACAAGCCCTCTGCTTCCCAGAGACCCTTTGGCTTGCCACTGCTGCCTCCCCTGGGAGGGCAAAAATGACCCAGGCATTCAGTTACAGACCTCGCCCACAGGTTCTTTTTCACCAGGTAACCTAACCTGGCTGAAATGGATTCCTGTGGCCAAAGCCAACTCCGAGAAAATTATCTTGGGTCAGGAGGGAGATGGGAGGAGTGAGGAAGTGGTCACCAGGAAGGCCCCTAGATCTCCACCATACTCTCTCTCCTCTAATCCTTCCCCTTTTCCCCATTGCACAAGATAGGCCCTATTAGAGATAAGACTTTTTGTAATGCAAATCCTCCTGGGAGTGGGAGCCTGGAGAATCTCTCTTACTTCTTTAATATGTGAAGAATTTGCGATTTCCTGGGTGTGGGCTCTCCCTCCCTCCCCAGGTAAAGAGCCCAACCTAGGCGTGGAGAAACCCTCTCCTCTCCAGATCAAGTGGTCCTTCATGAATTATTATGGCTGAAAAATTCATCTTCATTCATAAGCGACCTTGTGGTGGACAGCCTGCCCTTTTGCACTTAGCATGGGTGGCCCTGGGGAAAGAGACTCACTGTTCATCCCCCTCCTTGTACTCAGGGTCCTGCTAGCTTGGTTAGTCTTAAAAGAGTTAATGCCTGACTTCCTAGAGGCTGTGGTAACCTCCCTGAGGCATCAGAAGAGTATTTCATGGGGTTCTTGGGAAGCTCAATGAGATCTGCAAACTTAAAAGTTTGATTTAAATGCTATTGTTATCATTGTATTTTATAAATACATTTTATATTATAATTATTTGTAATATTGGAGAACCTAGCCTCATTAAATATTAAGCAACAGACTGCCAGGCCCAGGTAGAGAGCCCGACACAGGCAGAGAAATCAATGCACATACATACATACATACATTCTCCAGTGATAATATTCATTATGTATAATTATTATTTATATTTTACATTTTATTTAAATGCTAGTTGTTATTGTTATTATTAGGATTTCATGAGTATAGGGAACTTGAAATAAGGAAGCTCCCTTTACTAATGCAGATCCTCCACTTTTGTGGGAACACTGAGAGGTTTAAGTGACTTAACCAGGTTCACACACCTCTTATGTTAGATGTGAACGCAGGTCTTCCTGACTTTGAGATTGGCTCCCAAGCCATGACAATGCTCTGCCTCCAGAGGCAGTTAGGTGACACAGTGATTAGGACACCGTACCTGCCACTGGAGTTCAAATGTAGCCTCAGACATTTATTAGCTGTGTGATTCTGGGCATGTCTCTTAACATGTGGCTCTGCTTGTTGCTTTTGTTCAGTTGTTTTTCAGTCATGTTGGGCTCTCCATGACCCCATTTGCAGTTTTTTCGATGGATACTGGAGTGGCGGAGGTACTGCTACTTCCTTCTCCAGCTCATTTTACAGATGAGGAACTAAAGTAAACAGGGTTCAGTGACTTGCCCAGGGTCACACAGCCAGTACGTGTCAGAGGTCAAATTTGACCTTTCTGACTCCAGGCCCAGCATTCTATCCATTTCCCTGCCAAGCTGCATCTGCCTCCGTTTGTAAATATGTCAAATGAGTTATTAGGATCAAATGAAATAAGATTTTTAAATCTCTTAGCATAGAGCCTGGCATGTAGTAATCACTTAATAAACTCATTCCCTCCTCTCTGTTATTGTTATTAAAGTTGTAAATGCCTGATAGCAGCTTGTTTCTCCAGGATTGATGATAAATTATAATGCTGGAGAGCTGTGAGCGCTAAACACCTGAAGGCTTTATTTGAAGCCAGAATTCAGAGAGCAGAGCTCTGAAGGTTTCCCAAAGCATAGAAACAGACTCTGTCTGGTTGAAGCTTCCTTCCATGGGATAGTTAATAAAGGGATTCATTCAGAAAGAGCTGGATCTGAATCTTGCCTCATGTTGACTAGCTGTGTGACCCTAGGGATATCTGTGAGCTGCAGTTTCCTCATCTGTCAAATAAGGGGGGGGGGGGGGGCTTGACTCATTGACCTCCCAGCTTCCTTCTCACTCTAAATCTGTGCTGTGATAAGAGATCTCACCTGCGTTAGTTGACAAGGCTGCCTTAACCTCTTCATTGTCATTTCCCAGTTAAATAGCGACTCACCATGTCCATAGCATAGGTACAAGAGTGGAGACATTAGCAATTGCTTGGCTAATTTTTATTTGGTATGGATTTTTTTTTTTAATGGGGAGGGAGAGACTAGGCATTTGTATAAAACCTGCCCAAGCAGCTCCTGAATTTCACAGGGTGAGGACAGTGACAAGAGGAAGCACCTCCTCCCACTAGAGATGTCTGTTTTGCAATGGGAACCTGCAGTAAGGAGACCTTCCAAAATATTTGGCCCAGGAGTCCAGGGCCCACTCAAGGGGCAGAAGATGTGATGAGCGGGTGTGTGTGCATGCCTGTATGCGTGTCTGTGTATTGGTCTCTCTGTCTGCCTCTCTCTGGCTGTCTGCCTGGGCCTGGCAGTCTGTCGTTTAATATTTATTGAGGCTAGGTTCTCCATGGAACACCCACGCCCTCTACTATGAGCTTGCTTACAGCACAAGGTGGCATGACACACATAGTAGACATGCAGCCTATCTCCCAACCTGTAATTATCCCACAAACACATATCGATCATGGGCTGGGTCACCTCCTCTGACTGCCCAAAAGAGCAGTGGGTACCATTTCTTGCCACGGGACAACCTAGTCTTTGGAGCTCCCACACTGGGGGCAGGATTGATTCTCCTTCCAAAGCTCAGTAGCCAAGCTAGGGCAGAAGGCTGAAGGATGTCTTTGGGTCAGGGAAAGGGTGGTTAGGCACTGGGTGACCAGCTGTTGATCCCCAAATACCTATGGGTGAGCAAGAGCAGCTGAAGCCTGTAGTCCCTCATGCTTCGGATCTTAAAGGTGCCCTAGCCCCGCCTGCTTGGGATTTAGCCTCTCCGAGCAGCGTGTGGTTAGGTTAGGGGAGGAAACTGCCCCCTTCTGCAGCTGCTAGAGCCTTCAGGTCTCTCAGTTACGATGGCTACTTTGTGGAGATCTCGCTCCAAAAGGTTGGTAGAGGTTTGAAGTGTGTGTGTGTGTGTGTGTGTGTGTGTGTGTGTGTGTGTGTGTGTGTCTACGTGTCTACAATATTTGCTAGCTCTACTCTCCTTCAAGCCAGATTGTTTCAAGGGGGAGATCTTTGGAAATGACCACTGGAAGGCCAGTGACCTTGGCCCCAGGGGAGGGTGGGTGGGGGTAGCCTTGTGATTCTTACCCTCCCATCTGTACCAAAATAGCCCAAGGGCTTTCAAAGTGACTGCTGAGCCTAAGAGCTGGCGGAGCCCTCTCTGAAGGGCTTTCAGAGCAGTCTCTGGCTGGCTGGGCTGTGGTCTGACTTGCTCTCCTCTACATTAGATCAGTTCCAGTCTATTGAGCAAATAGAAAATTTATGCCTGTGGTATGCCCAGTATCTTGCTAATCTGGAAATGTGAATAGCCCAACTATTTTGACTTTTAACTTCTTAGGTACATATTGACAGGAAGAGGGTGGATGGCCTCTTTAGGGGCTGCTGAAGTATGTAAGCTGTGAAAATCATAATCTCTTATATCATCTCCCACAGGGAAAAAATTTTTGTTCATATACACACATACACATGTATGTGTATATATTTGTTCACGTGTATGGATGTGTATACCACAGCATTGGGAGAAAGAGGAAATGTATTATGTTGGAGAGAGTATTAGATTGTGAAGTCAGAGACCCAGTTCATCTATTCCAGTTCTGCTATTTAGTATCTGTGTGACTTTGGCCAAGTTACTGCCCCTTTCTAGGCCTCAGTTTCTTTATCTGTAAAGTGGAGGGGTTAGACTTTTGAGATGCTGGGTAATTCCCAAGTTCCCTTCTAATAATGATCCCAGGAAACTTGGTTATGTCTACTGTTACTAGTGGGAGATGCTGAAATAAAAAAGAAGTATCTAAGTGCTTTCCAAAGAATCTTGAAATATCGAGGAAGTTTAGTTTTTTTAATAGGTCAGATCCTGTTACCACTAATCACTAGGGACCATCCCAATTCCTTGCGTTTGAATGTTGTAGCAATGGGCTTTTAAGGAGGTCATCAGGTGTGTCTTTGAAGCTGCTGCTCTGGTGGTGTTGGTTTCTTATTTAGAGATTTTTGTGGGACTGGTTTCAAAAGGGGCCTGGCTCTGAAATCATAAGTCTTGGGTTCAAATCCTGCCTTTAATGCTGACTACTTGATTGACCTGGGAGCAAGTCACTTAATTTCTCTGGATCTGATTCCTCATCTGTCAAATGAAGGATTTGGATTAGATGACCCTTAGTGACCCTTTCAACTCTTAATCTATGTTTCTGTGATTCTTCTTTGCAGTTCAATTTGCTCAATAGTCACTTAGAATCAAAAAATTGATTTTCTGTTTCCTATTCTGTCCTAGATCCCTGAAGCTAGAAAAATGTAGACAATACACTTTCTCTCCTATTTTTGCCCCCTTCATTATTCAAAAGTTTTTATAATTATCAGCACCAAGAGAGGTCAGGCTCCACACTAGGAACACCATATTTGCTTCCCCTTAATTTTGTCTTCCCACCAACAAAACATGTGTGTGCGCGTGTACTCTCGCATGTGACAGTGAGACAAGTAAGTGCTTGTTCTCCCCACCCTTTGCTCATCTCAGCCTCAGTTCCTCTACGAAGCCTTCCTAAGGGACATTAGCTCACCTCAGTCACTTACTTCTTCTTCCTTTTCCTCTTTCATTGATGCCACTTTAATTTCTACCCTGTCTCCTTTGGAAATTACTTCTCTGTGTCTTTTTTTTTCCTCCCTAGTAGGCAGTGAAGGCAGACAATGTTTTACTCACCTTTGGGAATAAGTACCCACAGACCTAGAAATATGTCAGAGGCTCAAGGAATATTTCTTTGCTTGTTGGTTAAGGCTTTTTAAGTCTATCCTTGCCTAGGAGATGTGATTTATTAAATGTGTAGATGTACAGGGTAGTTAATCAGTACCGTGGATAGAGTGCTGGGCCTGCAGTCAGGAAGACTCAAATTCAAATCCAGCCTCAGACACTTACTAACAGTGTGACTGGGCAAGTCATTTAACCCTATTTGCCTCAGTTCCTTATCAGTAAAAATAAGGTGGAGAAAGAAATGGCAAACCACCCCAGTAGTGCACGTGCACACATACACACACACACACACACACACACACACAAACAAACACGTTTCACGAAGAATTGGATATCTCTGAAAAACAACGACCAAGAAACAACCTGCTAGAGTCTTAAAAGTATTGGGTTTGAAACTAGAGGATCTAGGTTTGAATGCTACCTTTGCTACTCACTACCTGCTTGACCTCGGGCAAGTCATTCGAACTGTGTGAGTCTCAGTTTCCTCTTCCATAAAATGATAGGTTTGGATTAGATGTTCTCTTTGGGTTCTTTCTGCTTGAAATCTTATCCTGTGATAAATAACTTGTGCCTCCCCCTTCCCCTGAGATTGTTTCCTTGTCTGTAAATTAGGGATAAAATCTATCTCATGGAATCTGTTATCTCATTTGAACATG
Organism: Bettongia penicillata ogilbyi; assembly: GCA_023548195.1. NCBI lineage: Eukaryota > Metazoa > Chordata > Mammalia > Diprotodontia > Potoroidae > Bettongia > Bettongia penicillata. The sequence goes on along the minus strand of JAJHZJ010000292.1, from coordinate 22,161,231 downwards.
ATGTGTGTCAAAGTGCTCTGAGACCTGGAAATGAGAATCCCTGTGTCACTAGTGGTGAGCCAGCCAGGTGACTCCACATCTGGTGTTCTTTCCACTGTACCCCTTGGCTCCTCAAAGCAGGTAGCCTAGGAGAGCCTGGTGGTGTTTGGGGCTATATGCATTGACCATTCTGTGGTGGGTGGTGTCCTTTCCTCTTATAGGAAGTCTTTCAACAGAAACTCAATGAGATCAAAAATGCCTATGAAGTCCTCCAAAGTATATGCTACATGGCGTAAGGGGACCCCGTGCCTGGACCCTAAGCCTCAGCAAGTGAAGAGGATATTTGAAGCTTTGAAAAAAGGCCTTAAGTAAGACTGTGGAGGTGGGAGGGTGTGATGAGGGGCAAGGGTAGGGGTATGTGTATGACTGTTTTTCCATGTTTTGTTTACTATTTAAAATTCTTTCTGACCTTGTTCCTCTTCTGTGTTCCCTGCTTTCAGGGAATATCTCTCTGCCCAGAAGGCTGAGCTGGATTACTTATCTGGCCGTCACAGAGACATAAGAAGAAACTCCAGACTGGTAAGAGTCTTTGGATGACTAAGAAATTGTGGCTGTGAGGATCAAATGAGATTAACTTTTGCAAAGAATTTTGCATATTTTAAGTGCTACCACGGGGATGTTAACTCATATTAGGTAGCCAGATGCTGGGCTTGGAGTTAGGAAGGCCTGAGTTCGAATCCTGCCTTAGATACTCTATAACCTTCTGACCTTCAGTAAGTCACTGACTTCTCACAGCCTCAGTTCCTTCATCTGTAAAATTAGGATAACCATCACACTTCAGTCACTGAGTTTTTGCGAGGATCAGATGAATACTATGTGTAATGCACTTTGGTATGTCTTAAAGTGCTAAATAAATACTGGCTTATCATCATGAACACTAGGGAAACTGTGACAAGTTTTATCTCATAGGAATAGTGACAAAGAAAATCTAATATTCTAGGCCACCTGCCCATCCTGACCTCTCTTTTCTTTTGGAAGAGAACATGAAAATGACTAAGTTCTGTTAGGCATTAAATGGGCAAGGCCACTGGTGAATTCTGAGTTCTTCCAGTGCAGTTCCAGGAGGAGGGAGAGCCCACAACGGAACTGATTTCCTCAGTATTCTTCCCAGAAGCAAACCTAGGAAAGCCAAAAAAATCAAAAGTACCAAATGAAAACTTATGTCACAACACAACATATTCTGGGTCACAAAGAAACCAAGGTATGTTTTTTGAAGAGTCACTGGATTTGAAGTCAAAAGGTAATGTAGTAAAGGGGAAAGAGAGCACTGATTCTGGGTTCAAATCCTGCCTCCTACCTCTTTGACCTTTGAGAGTCACTTGACTTCCCTGGGCTGACTCAATTTCCAGTAAACTGTAAAAATGAGAGAGTTGTACTTGGTGGCTTCTGACATCTCCTTCCAGCATCTTGAAGCTTGCCAAATAATTTTACTTATGTACTCATTCAAACCCCAGGACAACCTTGCAAGGCAGCTAAGTCTTCTGAATGTTACCTTCAATTTACAGTTGAATAAATAAAGAATGTCAGAGAGGGTAAGTGACTTATTTGCCCCTAGTCATGTAGCTAGTATCCTGACCATTGGTGGTTTAGCATGATACCACCCTGCCACCTTCTTTGGGTCTGGAATTTTAAGCATCACGAGACCCCGTGCAGGGAGGAATCTTCCCTGTTCTACAGATGAGGAAACAGGCCAAGGAAATTGACTTGTTCAATGTCACACTGTAAATTAGAGGAAAAAATGGCACCTGGGTGCCCCAGCTCTCAGTCTGGGTCTCTTTCTTGGATGTCAAACTGCCCTCCCACCCTCAGTGGTGATGTGCTCCTGACAAGTTGCTATGAATCTTATCCATCTTTCTCACTGACATCAATGTTTCAGAGATGTTTAATCTTGATTTCTGGTAGAGCTTCCTTACTGTAGCATGCTGACTTGGTTTTCCCTGTCTTCCTTGGCCTTTTCAGCCTTTGTCAAACATCAATATGAAATAGACACTTAAACGCAGAGGAATTCTATTCCCTGCCCACCCTGACTGCGTTTTGTAGATTTAGATTTTGGGGGACCCTCAATGGGCATGGTATAAAAACAATTTCACCCTGAAACAAGCAAGATCATGAAATAGTTGTTGTCTTGTTCTTAAAGAGGATCATGACATCAAGGAAGTGAGGCCATGATTTGAAAGTGAATTGGATTATAGTGAGGCAGGGCTATGCAAAGTCACCAGCCTCATTTTCTCCTTTGGAGCCATCTGGGTCCAGTGGCCAGATATATCAGGACCATTGGAGACAGCCCCCATGAAATAGTCCTGAAGAGGAAGAATTCTTGGAGGATCTAGGTTTCTGCTTCCATATATTCTGAAAATAAGCCCTTGTCTGATAGGGCCCTGGGTAGCATGCTTTATTTTAAGAAGTCTTCTCTCCTACAGGCATTCTACTATGACTTGGATAAGGTAAGTAGAGCTGTTTCTTGTTCAACTAAGGAAAGTAGAGTGGGGGAGAGAATAGAGTGTGTGAGTGTGTGTGTGTGTGTCTGTGTGTGTCTGTGTGTGTGTGTGTAGTGTGAGGAATTAGGATAGAAGCCACAGATTGCTGGCAAAGCACAACTGAGGTTATTTTTTCTTTCCTCCTTGAAAGCAAACACGTTCTGTGGAAAGGCATATTCGGAAGATGGAATTCCACATCAGCAAGGTGAGGCTGAGCTGTTCCTTGAGGAGATTAAATGAGTGGGGAGGCAGTCCTAGGTCCTCTCAGATCCGTAGGGATAGCATTGACTTAAGGGCCAGATCCTGTTGGTTTCCCCAGGGAAGATGGTTACTTTAACATTTCCCAGATGATCTGGGCCTGCTCTGCCTCCCAAAGCCTGGGACTTTGATGCATGCAGGTGGCTCCTCTCCTTAAAGTAGCTCTTTGGAGTTGACTAACCATGATGTACTCATCATCAGACTGCTTGCTTTCTTAGAATGAGTTCCTATATAGCATATTTGTGGAGCAGGGTGGAGATATTTGAAGCTTCTAGGTAGCCTGGTTGCCAGATGCTGTCTGCTTAGTCTTGTAGTGTCAGAGTGACTTTGTTAGGGACTGGAGGGAGGAACCTCAATGGAGACAGGGTGGTTAGCATGAATTGCCCAGCAGGAAGAGAGAGCTCCTCTCTGAGACACCAACATGCCTTCCCTGCCTGGGAGTGTTGAAAGAACATGTGGATTCTGGCAAGGACTTGGGGAATGAACTGGAGACAGGCCCGTTGAAGTCTTTCCACCTTGGCTGTCTCTGTGGGAGTAGTGAAGCCTGCCTTGCTGGAGAACTGGAGAAAGCTCTGATTTCTAGCTGTGTGTGTGTGTGTGTGTGTGTGTGTGTGTGTGTGTGTGTGTGTGTGTGTGTGTGTGTGTGTGTGTGTGTGTGTGTGTGTGTGTGTGTGTGTGTGTGTGTGATGTGGGCTAAGGCTGGGAGTTGGGACAGAACTTGCCTCAAACCTCCACCCTCCTGCATATGGAGAAAGTCTCTTGACTATTTGAGGTCTCTAATGAAAATGTCTTTAGTTTTTAAAATGGTAATCTGATCTAGAGCCATGTTCTACGTGTTGGGAGAATTCTTATAGTTTCCACGTTCCTGTCTGAAGGTGTGATGTAGGCTCACTTGTGTTCTACAGCAAACTTCTTGGCCTGGGTAGATCTTGATAATAAGAATAATCCCTTACATTATGTGCTTCATCTTTACTAACTGGTTTCCCATTCCATATTTTAGTTGATCCTCTCAAGGCAGAGACCTCCATTTGACAGATAAAGAAACTGAGACTTAAGAAAAGTGGTGGTACTATAGTCTGGTAGACAGGATGTCATTGTTAAAGTCAGAGGCCTAGGTTTGAGTACTAAGTTTGTACTTTATTATGTGTATTTATTTTGTATATTATTATTATAAAATATTATATATTATTGGACATTTCCCTTTTCTGAGTATAAAATTTCTTCCTATAAGATGTGGGAGAGGAGAGAGGAGGACTAGTTTGGTTTCCTTCCTTTTCAAATTCCTTTCCTCTCCCCCGCTTTTTAAATCCTATGCCTTTCCCCATTTTCCAGAGTTGGTCATACCTCTCTCTATGCTGATAACAAAGATGCCTGTCCCCAGTTTCTGACCTAGACTCTCAAAGATTAGAAACTTGGAGGGGAAAGGGAAGAGGGAAATCCTGTATATATCTCTGTCCGTCCTTCTAGGTGGAGGAGCTCTATGAAAGTTACTGTATCCAGTGTCGGCTACGAGATGGTGCCTCCAACATGCAGCAGGCCTTTTCTCTGTCTCCCTTGACAAAGGCTTCCCGGGAGAGCCTGGTGGAGCTGTACCGAAACCTCCAGGAGTGCACTGAGGTAGGGGATGGAAAGACACAGAGAGAGGAAGCCTACTCACTTCAGGAGGCCCCTCTTCAAGCTGTTAGGGTTTGTAATAAAAAGGAATTGACCCTTAGTGCCCAGAAAAATGGAAATTGGGAAGTTGATAGGCAAACTGCCCACCGAGTTGTTGTTTCAGTGAGGTGAGCTGATTTGAGTTCATATGTCCTTACAGTGTCAAGTGAAACTGCCTCCCCCTGCCCAATCTACCACATATTAATTCCATGACATGAATTCTTTGACATGGGCTACATTTCTGGTTCTAAAACCAAGCCTTGAACAGTTTGCACCAGTCTGTGAGGAAAGGCCCCTGAGTCATTCAACAAATATTAAGTGCCCTGTGGAGGCATGGGGGAGGTGGAAGGTAGTGAGGGGATGTCTTTTTTTTTTTTTTTTTCTCTTCATGTGCCCCTAATCCCGGGTTGTGACAATAATCTCTTCCTACTCCCAAATTTTCATAAAACTGTCCCTCCTTCCCAAAAGAAAAAAGTTTAAAAATATGCTTGGATTTGCATTCAGAGGTTCGCCCATTCTCTTCCTAGAGGCAGATAGCATTTTTAATCATGGGTCCTTTGGAATTGTCTTGATCAGAGTAGTTGAGTCTTTCATAGTTAATCACCCTGATACTATTGCTGTTAATGTGTACAATGTTCTCCTGGTTCTGCTCACTTCACTTTGTGTCAGTCCGTAGAAGTTTTCCCAGGTTTTCCTGAAACCATTCTGCTCAGATCTTATAGCACAATAGTATTACATAATTTCCCTGGTTTTTTCTGTCTCCCTCATGTTCTACCTTGCCATACCTCATGGTGTTTTTATATTATGTAATCTTTTTGTATTGTGTATATTTTGTGTGTATGTGTGTGTATATCCATATAAACATAGATATAAGCATATATATTGTATAATCTATTATATAATCTTTTCCCCTTTCTTCTCATTAGTTCTAGCAGGGGCAATAAGACCTAGGTTACTCTCAGCAATCAGAAGTAACCTCTGAGGAGGTAGCGTCTGAGCTGGGCATTGAAGGACAGGAAGGATAACGGTGGATAAGAGAGGAAGGGAAGGAAGTGTAGGGCATTCTAGGCATAAGGAATCATAGAAGTCAAGGTTATATGGGATAGGGAAATACTAGGTGTGCTTGGGATGCAACAAGTAGTCCATGAGGTCCTTTGTGTAGAAACTTATTTCATGTTAAATTTCTACTGACTCAGCTCTCTGTAGAGGCAACTGGTAGCACAATGGATAGTATATTGGGCCTGGAATGAGGAAGATCCAAGTTCAAATCCAGCCTTAGGCATTTCTAGCTGTATGACTCTGGGCAAGTCATTTGACCTCTGGCAGAATTTCTTCAACTGTAAAATAAAAATGATTGCATCCACCTTCCAGGATTGTTGGGAGGACCAAATGACATGATACTTGTAAAGTCCTTAGCCCAGTGCCTGACCCATATAGTATGCGTCATATAAATGCTTATTCCATTCGCTTCCTTTCCTTCAGTGTTCTTAGGGTGTTTTTCTCCACATAACTTGCTACTTCTGGGCATGCCTGTGAGCAAACAGAAAAAAATTTTTTTAAGAATGGAAAAAAAATGCATTTCGCTTCTTAGAATTCAGCCCTGCCTAGTGTCTTCATGGTTCTGGACTTAACCAGGATACTGGAGGCAGTGGTGGATGCCTGTAATATTTCTGGTGTGATGATGTCCTAGGAAACTCCAATCATTTCCCAGCTGGGTGTTGGGGTGGGGTAGGGAAAAGCGTGCTGTTTCTAAGCCTTAGTGGGTGGTGGTAAAGGGAGAGAGACTGGGCAGTCTGATGACTTGGTGCCTTTCCGGGCTTTGCAGGACATGTGCTTGATTGAAGGGGCCCTGGAAGTGCACCTGGGGGAATTTCATGTCAAGATGAAAGGTAATGAGGTGTTGTCCTACAGGATATAGGATTAAGGGAGAAACTTACATTTCCCATCCCACTTCAAGATGTTCTTAATTGGCTATACTGAATCTGGCTCACCAGGGGGTAGTTGGGTGCTCAGGCGGGGAAACTTCTTGGATAGGGAGGAGGAGCTACAATGGTCTGAGTGCCTAGAAATCACGCATAAATCCTGTCCTGGGAATTCTGTTAGTTTGCCTTGATGGGAATTTACCTACCATTTACTCCAGATGAGCAAGTGTCTGGGTTCCAGTTTCCACAAAGGAACCAGTGTAGCACAGTGGAGAGTCCATACCAGACCTGGGACCTTTCAGCAAGTCACTCATTTCCTTCTTGGGCTTCCTGTCTTTACCTTCTAGGTTTGTTTTGGTGTCTATGGAAGCTTTGCCTGGAATTAATTGGGAGGAGAGGCTGTTTTTTTTTTCTTTTCTTCATTGACTGCGATTCTCACTGGGAGTCCTGTGGGTTGGATTCCTTTGACCTTGACCTTCCACTCTGTTCCATAAGACTGGATTGAAAAACATGAGCTGTTTGTGATTTGTCCTTGTTTATAATAGTATGTAGAGGCAAGTTCTTAAAATTGGCTGTTCCTCTGTTGCTTGGGACTATTTTGCTGGCCATTTCTCAGTTTCCCCTCTTTTGCTCCCTTTTTATAGATGAGGGAACTGAGGCCCGGGGAGGGGTGACTTACCTGAAGTCTTATTGCTATTTAGTGACTAGAAGGGGTGGTAGAACATCCACTTGAGGAAGGGGGCTAATGCGTGGATATCTATCTTCCAGGTCTGGTGGGGTATGCACGACTATGTCCAGGAGATCAATACGAGGTAGGTAGAGGACAAAGTAGGTGACTAATGCAAAGACTGTTCTCCTCCACCTAAGGAGTCATTTGATCACTTGGATGTTTTCTGAGTTGTTCATGTAAGTCCAGATACTCAACTCTAGAAGAGAACATCTTGTTACAAGAATGGGGAAAGACTAACCCCATACCTCTGGGGTTTACTTTTAGACCCCAGCAAACACTGATAGAAATGCTGGTGGGAAGTAAAAAGGACCTCAGAAGCCATCTAGTCTAACCAATGTCTGAGCAGGAATTCCATTAATGATGCTCTCAGTAGTTGGTCATCCAGCCAGCACGTCAAGACCTAAAGCAACAGGAAACTGACAACCTCCCGAAGCAGCTGATGTTGCTTTGGAATTGTTTTAATTGTTGGCTTCTCCTTGTCAATCTGAACTCTACCTCTACAACTTCTACTCACCATTTCCAGTTCTGCCTTCTGGGGAAGTCTATATGACTGCCCTTCAAATACTTGAGGAAGTTTATGTTCTCCCGAGTCTCCTTTTATTTTCCAGTCTTAGTTGTGCCTAGCTTTAGATGACATGGGTTTTCATCTCTCCCATGTCATTCCTAAGAAATGGTGCCTGAAACTTTTCAGCATACTTGATGCTATATTTCCCCTGTCCTGGGCAGTCATTAAAATTTTTTTTCTCAATGAATAAATAGTTTCTTTCTCATTCTTTCTAATTGAGAAGACCAAAGGAAAAACAAAACTCTGTAACAAATAAGCAGAGGCAAACAAAACAGATTTACCCATTGGCCATATATGAAAATACATGTCTCCTTCTCCTTGAGTCCATCGCTTCTAGGTTGGAAGTTGGTCCTCTGAAATCATGACTGATCTTTGCACTGCACAAATTTCTTGAGGCTTTAGAGGTTGTTTGCATTCATGGTGTTGCTATTATATACACTGTTCTTCTGGTTTTGTGTCAGTTCTGGGAGGTTATTTCTGGCTTGGGGCCCTTTTACTACTTCGAAGAACACATCAAAAATGGTGCTGACATGGCTCTCTTTCTCTCTGTTCCTCTGACTCTCAGGTATTTATCCGCCTGGGTCGCCAGAGGTGGAAACTTAAGGGCAAGATTGAGACTGATGACAGCCAGACCTGGGATGAGGAAGAGAAGGTGTTCATCCCCACCCTCCATGAGCACTTTGAAATCAAGGTAAGACTGATTGGGAGGGAGAAAGGAGGAGGGTCCCTGCAGCTGGTGAGCCACCTGGTTGTCTGCCTTGTGAATTTGAAGATGAGGTCTCCATTTCCCAGCATCTTTGCTTCTCTTTTTTCTTATGGTTCCCATACCTATCTAGCAGGAAAGCCCTTGACCATTTGTATGGCACAAGCAACCAAAGAGGCAACTTCCAGAGCTTTTGTGGTTTGTAGTCTTTGGAAAGACTCAGATGCCAGCATGGCCCAGTTGCCGTCACCGTTTCTTTCTGTGTTGTAATGCCTGTTTCAGACATTCAGTAGCTCTTGTATGGCCCTACGTGAATCACTTTATCTCTCTGCGTTCTCAGTTTTCTCGTCTGTGAAATGAGAGGGTTTGACTCCAGAACCAATTCCAAGCTGCTTTTTCTGACTTAAGTTTATGTACTGCTCTGGTCATGTTATTTCAACTGGGGGTAAAAAACTTCTGTGGCCTAATAATAATAATAAATTACATTTACACAGTATTTGAATCTTGTCAAAACATTTTCCTTACAACTCCATTAATTGCCCCAAACTGGCATAAATTCCCAATTTTGACCTCCTGATTTGACTTTAACCTTACTTTTCTTATACTGTTTGCCTTTGTAGGTTCTACATGCTACTCTGTTCCTGTTTGCTTCGGAATCTTTCTTTCAGGGCCTATATTGGATGTCACCTCCTCTGGAAAGCCTTCCTTCATATTTTTCCTTCTCAACAAGTCGAAATTCTCTCTTTTATTTTCCTTTGGCTCTCTCCTTTGCACCTCCCACATTCTCCCTTGTATTGGACCTATTTAGGTACATTCTCTCTCTGTTCCTCCCTCCCCCTACCTCCCATTTATTAACTGTAAATGCTTTAAGAACAGTGTTTGAATATTTTTTAACTTTTCCTAATGTTTTGTACATAAATTGATGCTTAATAGATGTGTAGCAAGGAAGCCATGGGAGTGAAAGACTCTTGGATTCGGCAGCATGTGGGTGGGAGTGGGATCCTTAAGGGCTGGATCCAGGTCACCCTTCCTTCTGTCTCACATGTGGGTTCTTGATCTGCTCGGCCCCAGCTATTTCTGGGAGCATGCCAAAGGACTAGGGCTGGTGGGTATCCCCTGCAGGTAATGGAGCTCCGAGGCCTGTCTACACTGCTAGTTGGTACTGTGACCTGTGAACTTGAGGACTTCTTCACCACTCGGCCCCAGACTATTGTTGTGGACATCACAGAACTGGGGACCATTAAGTTACAGCTGGAAGTTACCTGGAAGTGAGTATAATTTCTCCCACCCCCATGCCCCATTATCCCCACCAAAGAGTCCTTGAAAATCTCCATGGCCCCCGAGCAGGAACTAGAAGACCTCTGTCTGTCCACAGAATGGACTCCTTGAACTAACATCTTCCTGCGTGGCCTTCCTTGGACCCCAAGGTACCAGCCTCAGAAGGATTCTGAAAACTTTCAGCCCTGTGTCTCTGGGGTTTGGTGGCTCCCCCCTGTGGCCTTGCCGCTTATAGCAGCACCACCTGCCGTTTACTCAGGGGAGAGATACCTTCTGATGTGAATGGCTCTGTTGATGGGGATGGGTGAGTGGGTGGCACCCTCTTCCTCTTCCAGCTTCCAGCATTCTCTGCTTTGGGTGGAATAACATGGGATTCCAGCCTTGGCCAATTAGCCCCAACCTCATCTGCTGCATTCGAAAGACTATGGGATGGTTCCATTCTGGGCAGGGTCAAGAACTTTCAGGAATGGGATACAAAGGATGGAATGAAAGAATGAAAAATCTCTTATTCTCCTTCCCCTCCTGCCCCCGGAGTTGTAGCTACTTAATCACAACTGATGACAAGGCAAAGGTCAGGCTAGACCTGAGCCAATATACTTTAAAAATAACGCAAAAGACATTCTGGTGTCCTTTTTTTTTTTCCTGCCTCTTTTTGGTAATTTGCTGCTCAATCTTTTTCCTTCTGGAGGGAGAGAAGATTTTTGTCCTAAGTGAAACTAGCCCTCCTGTATCTAGCCAGGCCTGACTCAATCCCCCTATGAAGAGATGTTTGCCTAATGTACCTACTACAGGTTGGTGAAGAAAGTGCATTCTTTGTCTCAGCCTGGACATAGTTTTTGGGTCTAAGAGCAGGAAAGGAACCATAGTGCTTTTAGCCTCTGTTTTAGAGGGCTTTGGCTAGATGGAGAAGTCCCAGGAAGGGGAGGCATAGCACAGGGAAAAATCTGGAAGTTGAGTAGACTGTAAGGTCAGGTGGAGTCAAGGGTGAAAGAGCACCCAACACAAATGTGATTGTATTCTTACACCCAAGAGAGTCCCATTGTGCTTTACTGATTTTCATTTTGGGGTGCCACATTTTAGAAGAGTCGTTGATAAACTGGAACTTATCCTGGGAAAGGTACCCAGGACAGTGAAGAGACTAGAGGCCAGGCACTGTCAAATTTTTGTGTATGGGTGTACTTCAGCCAGAGATATAAGGAGTAGTTGATCTCCAGATACTTGAAAGGCAGGTATTTGGTTCTAGTGGAACTAGAACCAAGGCATGAAAATCACAGAGTTTTGTTTTGTTTTGTTTTTTGGCTCGATGGAAGAAGAAAACTCTTAAAATTCTAGGTCTGCTTTGGGGAGGTAGTGGTTCTCTATCAATGCAGCTCTTTAGGCAGAGGGTAGATGACCAATATGGTTGCTACATAAAAGATTCCTGTTTGCGAATAGGTTGGACTAGATGCCCACCCTCTGCAATCATTTTAATCTAATCCTATAATTTTGCAGATGGGGATTCTGAAGTGTGGAGAAGGTATTACTTGCCCAAGATCATATAAAGAGAAGTTAGTAGCAGATTGACTGTCATCTTTCTCTTGCCTGTTCCCTTCCCAAGATCTTATGCTAATATCTCCTATTTATAAAAGACCTAATGTTTCTTGAGGCTTTTGCTTGTGGATGGAGTGTTGGACTTTGAGTTGCAAAGACCTGAATTCAAATCCTGTCTCAAACACATGGGCAAGTCTCTTAATTAGAAGGACAGGAATTTAAGAAGATCTTTCAGAACTAAGCAAATTTTTGGGGTCCGTCAAAATCTGATCCTTGTAGTGTTAACCTCTTTCAGCTTCAGTTTCCCCATCTGTAAAATGGGGACAATAATAGCAGTTCATAGGGTTGTTGTCAGGATCAAATAATATCTAATGTGCCTTGCAAACCTTAGAGTCATGGTAAAAAGGTTTTAGCTCTGGGCAAGAGAAAGGTTGGGAATAACATGATTTGGAGCTGACTAGGGTCTTACAGATAATTTGGTTATATGTGGCTGGGTGCTTGGGAAGAGCAGAGCTCCAATCTGGTCTCAGACACTGACTAGTTGTATGATCCTGGGCAAGTCAATCTTTCTACCTCGGTTTCCTCATTGGTAAAATGGATTTGATCACACCTCCCTCTCATGGTGGTTGTAAGGATCTAATGAGATGTTTGAAAAGCACTTTGCAAACCTTAAATATAAATGCTAGTTATTTAGATTGACCCTTTCATCTCACAGATGAGGGAGCTAGGGCTGAGAAAAGTTAAAAAATTTGTCTAATTGGATTAATACACAGTTCTAATTGAAGTGGTAGTCATTGGATCCGAGGTCCATTTGTTTTGGCCAAGAGATTTACTAAAATCTTGAAAGCGTCTGGGCAGGATACGAGATGGAGAGCCATCCTGGGCTTTGCAGTTCACATGGGACAGCAGCAGGAGGGGTGAATTGAGGGGAGCATCATCCCTGTCCTCAGCCTGCTTTCTTGAGCGAGGCTGTGGCCTTGGTCTCGCCACCTACTGGAGCAGCAGCCCCTGCTATGGTGATTCAGGAACATGGACGTCACCCTAAGGCCTATCATGGCATGTCCAGGAGTGGCCACACCTGGCATTTACTCTCCTGAGCAGCAGCTGATTCTTTATAGTATTTGTTCCTTTTTTTAAGGGGAAAAAGGACTGGAAACCATTCCTTGCTCTCCCCCCATGAGGGAGCTCTTTTCTCCTAACACCTGCCTGCTTTCTAAATAGGTGGCAAAATGGAGAGAGAGCTTTGGGCCCGGGTGTCTGGAAGACCTGAATTCAAATCCATCTTCAGACACATGTTAGCTGTATGGCCTCGGGCAAGTTGATTAACCTCTGTTTGCCTTAATCCACTGGAGTAGGAAATGGCAAACCACTCCAGTGTCTTTGCCAAGAAAAGCCCATGATTTATGGTCTGTGTGTACAGACTAAACAGCAGCAACAGTATAACTTTGAACTTCATTGAAAATCAACACACAATTGGAGTCAGTATTTCATGTAACACGTTTCATATATTCACATATATGAAATTTCATATATAATGTATACTGACTCCAGTCATACATACATTTACATACTATGTGTGAGGAAGGTAGCAATATAAAATAGCAGAATAATAAAAATATATACTACATCTATGATTGGAGCAAATCACCTCTGAAATATGTCGGGTGTATATGTGTATGTATAAGTACATAAATGTGTGTGTGAGTGTAGCCCTTAACTTTTCTTGGGGTAAAGTTACTAGATAACGGCACACAAGTAAAAAATAAGAATAAGAATGTTTATACCTTGAGCCTATAGGAAATAGGGGCTTAGGTTCCTGCAACCACCAAAAACTAATCATTTGCTAGAGATTGCTAAAAAAAATGTACTTTTTCTACATGTAACTCCTTATAACAAAATATTGATTCTGATAATATGTACTTTTCCTAGCACAGTAACCAAGAAATAACCATAAACTGCAGGGGAGAGGCAAGGGCAGCTTGTAGGAAGAACTGCCCAGCTGGACACCTACCAGGGAGGTGGGATGCTTACGAGACTGCTGATCAGCACCTTAGCTGTGTAGCTGCTCTTCCAATTCATTCATTCATTCATTCATTCATTCATTTAGTTCCCTCATCGTGCACACTTGACAGGTTATTTTAGCATTATCTGGAGCGGATTCATGAATGTTTTTATGAAGACTTTCCTCCTTTTTGCTGCTATAAACAAGTACATGGCACCTCACTTTTTCTCTTCTGTGCAGAGCTGAGAATGTGTGTGCTTACAAAGTAAAAATTACTAATAAAATCATATGAATGTTGAGGATTGACTATACATGTGTGTACGTATGTATCTGCGTATCTATGTGTCTATATCTCTCTATCTGAAAGCTGACTCGAGTAGCTTTTCAGTTGGTAAGCTCAAAGAAAGGCAAGAGTAGGTAGAAGGCTGACCTTGGAGTGAGGAATACCTGGGTTCGAGCTCTGCCTGCGGCACACACTGCCCACATCCCAGCAAGTGCTCCCAGGCAGCTCTCTAGGACTTTAAATTAAAGACCAACTGAAGATCTGCATTAGTGGAGGGAATTTCCATATCAGGAGTTCTTGGCACAAATGAAATAAAAAATCCAGAAGAAAAAGTGATTAGTACCACCCAACAAAGCTAGAAGGGACCTTAAGAGCTCACCCTGAAGAGACACCCTGACCAACTCCTTCATTTTACAGAAGAGCAAACTGGTTCCCTTACAGATGATTTGCCCAAACAATAGATGTATGTATTTTTTATTCTGCTGTCAGATGTGGCACCTTCCCTGCTCACATTAAACATTTATTGCTCCTCATACTGGTAGAGGAAGCTGTGGTTCTGATGCTTTCTTCTTTCTTTTCATTCCTTATCACTTGGTAAAAGCTGCCCCAGCGGTTTTTCATTGTCCAATAGACTTTTTAAAGTACCACTACATTTTTTGGCATCACCTCATTTTTTTTTTTAATATCACTTCTGTTAGTTTTTTATAGCTTAATTTCCTTGCCTGTTGGCCTGGCACTGGGGGTCTTAGCGTCCTTCATGTGTGTTCCATGGCTCATCTCCATGTCTTTTCACTGACCCAGAGTACTCTTTCCTTTCTCACTTTCCCTCTTGAAATTCCCAGCTTCCTTCAAGATTCTGCTCTCTTAGCCACCTGAGGGAGGCCTCTCCTGTCTCCATCCCACCTCCCACCCCAGGTGCTAATGCCTTGTCCTCCTACTATAACATGAATGGTGTCTACTTTGTATGTATCTATTAAGCTCCTTGAGGGCAGAGATCGGTTCAGTTTTGTCTTTGTTACCCCAGTGCTGCGTAGAAAAGTGAACAGTTATTTGCTTGTTGCTTGATTTGCATGGCAGGCTCAGAAGGTTTCAGGCAAGATAGGGAGAGATGGATGTGGGCTGCAGTGTCCAGGAAGGCATCTGAGGATGGAGCCCTGGGGGGTGGGCCAGGGCTGGAGGATGCTTCTCAGGAACGAGAAAAAAAGAGCACCCCTGGTGCCCAGGCTCCTGGACTGACAGGTACCAGTTGCACTCTAGTCTGAACCACCTGGACAGCTCTTTAGTCTCTCCCACTGGGGGTTGGTCTCGGTATGTGGCAACACCAGACAGAGCCCTGCCCTCCCAATATAGGTGTTTACCTTGGCACCATGTCCCCCATAAAGCTATAGCCTCTGGCACTTGGTCTGTCTGGTGGTAGAAAGCCAAACTAGAAACTAACAGCTGTTGAAACCACAGAGGCTGATGTAGGCTTGATGTAAAAGCCCCAACCTCTGCAAGGGCTCTCCCCAAGCAGAATGTGGTCATGGGTCACTTTCAGTTGAGGATGCCTTATCAAGTCTGTTGAAGAGGATGTTCTTGTGAGGGTATAGATTCCATGACACCAGAAGACCTTTCTAGGAGGGCATAATGTCTGTCTATTCTTGTGTCCGTAATTGTTCAGTCACTTTTTATATCTGACTATGACCCCATTTGGGGATGGTCATGGTGGCAGTTTTTGTGCAAAGATGCTGAAGTTTGCCATTTCCTTCTTTTTCTAGATGAGGAACTGAGGCAAACAGGTTAAGTGATTTTCCCAGTGTCACTCAGTAAAAGCCTGGTTTGTAAAGTTGACTCCCCAGAACAGGAGCGCAGGGGTCCCCAAAAGTGATGACACCTTTAAAAGAATTGAGGGAAGGGACTTTTGAGCAGACATCAAGGTGGGGGGAAGGGGCTAGTGGGGAGTGGTCTGCCTAGGCCAGAGCTGATGCTTTGAGGAACCAAGAACTGGAGAGGTCAAAGAGGTAGCCATGTAATTCAGTGCCCACGTACCACTAGGGGTCCTTTAGCTGAATCTCTGAGGAAAGCAGGGAAATCGGATCTTTGTGAAACTGAGGCTTAGAGGTACCATTCTTTGACAGAATGACCACGGACATTCCAGTGAAGCCTCAGGACTCCTAAGAATAAAGTTCTTAAATGCACAAAATAAAATACATAAGATTAAAAAGGAAACCAAAGGCTAGTGAAAATAAAGATAAATTTTCTTTTTTTCCCCATCCAAGTTGAAGCATTTTTTCCCACTTCCCCACCGGAATCTATCCAGCGACCTCAGGTTAAGAACCTTGATCTGATTTTACAGAAGAGAGGACTAGAGAAGGAAGTGACGAAGCTGACGGGGTGTTTCCTGATCTCCTATTTCTACTCTTCTCCACTAGTGGCCTCAGCTCTTGCACCAAGGGTTGCTTGTATCCAGTTATGATATATTTGTTCAAGCTAAATGTTTTTTCTTTCTTCCCAAGTCAGTTGAGAGTTGTTTAGCTTTGTCCTCTTCCCAGGTTCCACTGTGGAGGGTTAGTCTGTTCCTCATGTCCAGATTATTATTATTTTTTGGGGGGAAAGCATTTGGGGTTAAGTGACTTGCCCAGGGTCACATAGCTAGTAAGTATCTGGGGTCAGATCTGAACTTAGGTCCTCCTGACTTCAGGGCCAGTGTTCTATCCATTGTGCCACCTAACTGCCTTGTCATTCTAGGTTTTTCAGACCTTTATCAACATGGGGTTATGACCTCATGGTTCAGCAATTTTTCATCTTCCAACCAAGACATGGTACTGAACTGACCTGAGCTTGGCTGGCGTGGGGCAGGGATAATGTGGGTTGCTATGAAACAGAAGGATCTGAGCATAGAACTTGTTCGTGGAGCTACCAGCTTCTGTCGCCTGGCATTTTTTCTTTACATGGATGTAGCAGCTTCACATTTTTCTTTCAAAAAATTTTTTTTATTGGTAGATTTTATTTTTATATCACCTATATCTCCTCCCTTTATCTTTCCCTTTCCTTCTCTCTACCTTCCCAGAGAGCCATCCCACATAATGAAGAATTATATTATTATATGATTCAAAAAAAACCCAATGAATAAATCTGAAAAAAACCTTACTCTATATAATATTCCATACCTATGGGATGACCCCCTCCTCCATCTCTGCAAAGGAGAGAAGGGAAATGTTTTCTTATGTCTCCTCTTTGGGCCAAATTTACTTTTGGTGATTTCACAACATTCATTTCCAGTCATTTGTGATGATTTATTTTATTTTCATTGTTTTTAAAAAATGTATTTTTATCTATTTTGTTAAATACATGTAAAATAATTTTTAACAGTCGTTTAAAAAATTTTGTGTTCCAAATTCTCTACCTCCTTCCCACCCTTCCCCTCTCCTTGAGAAAGCAAGCAACCTATTTTCATTGTTATAGTCATTGTGTATTTTATTTTCTTGACTCTTCTTTACTTTGCATTAGTTTGTATAAGTCTTCTCAGTTTCTTTCTATTCAATTGTATTCAATTCAATTCTATTCAATTCAAATTCTATTCAATTCTATAAATTGTTTCTTGCAGTAAGGTAATATTCCTTTAACTTCATGTGCCATAGTTTATTTAGCTGTTCCTCAGTTGATGAGTAGCTACTTTGTTACTACAAAAGAGCAACTTTTCTTTCTTTTTAAAAATAATTAAATTTTAATAATTTTTATTTTATATAAATAAGTATTTATTAATTAATTTTATTAATCATTTTAAATGAATTTTTTAAACATACCTTCATCACTATTGAAAAAAACATATAAATATACATAGTAGAGCAAAAACAAATTCCCACATTTATGTCTCATTCTATCCTTGGCCCTCTATCTACTGCACTACTCAGCTGCCCCCAAAAGACCTAAGTATCTGGTAATCACATTTCAAAGGTAGACCAGTACTCCAACAATGGTATTAGAGGAAAGCCCCAGTATAGCAACAGGTACAGATAAACCAGTGAAAAATAATCTGTTGAGGTTTTCTGTGAAACAGCAAAATAACAGTAATGTCCTTTTTATTTTATTTTATTTCATTTTTTGCAAAGGGTGTCTGAAGGTCCCTGAGGCTTGGCTAACACCCAGACCTCTCTCTTCTGCCTTCCTAGCCCATTTGATACAGAGAGCTTCTTGGTGTCCCCTGGAATCAGCAAGTTTTCTGTGGGCAGCAGAAAAGGCTCCTTGTATAACTGGACACCTCCAAATACCCCCAGCTTCAGGGAAAAGTATTATCTTGTGAGTATTTGAGACCAATCTCTCCTTCCTTCCCCACAATGTAGCACAACACTCTAATGGTTACCTTTCCTGTACTGGTTGGTGAGTACAGCAGTTTAATCCAGTCCCAGTCTTAACTGTGAGGAAGCTGTGACCATCTCAGACCAGAAGATGGAAAAGATGAGAGTTCAGTATGTTGCCAGCCTAATATTTCCTTACCCCATTTTTAGACTAACATGGTTCTTACTGCTGTTTTCCATCTTGATAGTTCCCTTTATTTTCATCACATGGAAAAAAGAAGACAGACTTATCATAGAATAATATATTTATAGCTGCAAAGATTCATTGAGACTTTCTAGTCCAGGCCTGCATAACCTGTGACCCACCAAAGGATTTCAGGTGACCTGCAAAAAAAGTAGAAGAGACATCATCCACATTTTGTGTGGGGTGCCCAAAATCCTTTGGCATGCCCGTGGACTGTAAGAAGGCTGTAAGCAGGCTTGTTCTAGTCCAACATCATCACTTTACAGACAAAGAAACTGAGACCTGGGACAATGAAGTGAATTGCCCAAAGTCAACAAGGTAGTAGGTGGTAGAACTAGCTAATATGAACTGAAGTCCTTTGACTTCAAACCCTGTGCTATTTTTTTTTTTTTAACTTTTAAATTTGTAAGCAGTCAGGGCCAAGTGACTTCTCCGGGGTTACACAAATAATAAGTGTCTGAGGCTAGATTTGAAGGCAGGTCTTTCAGACTCCAGGCCCAGGTAAAGGGATAAGGGCTATTTTTACTGAACCATGTTGCTGTTATACTTCATCCCTGAGGGCAGAGACACTCAGACTATTCTGGCAAAGTTATAGCTAGTTATATTTTGATTTACTACAAAGAAGAACCTTGTAATTAGAACTGTTCCTAAGTGGAATGGGCTCCCTCATAAAGAGATTCGTTCCTTGTCATTGTCATTGGTGGTGTTTAAGTGAAAGCTAGATGATTGTCAGGGATTATGTAGGGGATCTTTCTGCATGGGTGGGGTGGGGAAGCTGAACGAGATGACCCTGAAGGACCTCTTCTATTCTATGATTCAGTCTTTTCTTTTACCCTCTACATTTGTTGGAATTGGACCAAACTGACTAGCTAGTGCCCATCTAATTAGGTTCCTTCTACTTTCTGGTACAATAGTAAAACTGCTATAGTAGAAATTTGGTCCATCAGTGCAGATGATAATGATGCCCCTGCCTTCACTCTGGAACATCCCCCTTCAGATTTATCCACACAGTCTTCCAGACAAAGCAAATCCACTCTTTCTGATTGAACATTTGTTGAGAGACCTTGCAGTAATCAGGTGGTGTGTTTCTTTGTGGGAAGAAAGAAGCCTGGAGTAGTTTCAGTTTGAAATACAAACTATGGAGATAAAAACATAAAACAATCTTTTGGGAATTTCTACTTTCCTCCTGATTCAGGGAACAGGAGATGTTAACTGAGTAGGGTGTTTTTCTGTACATGCCTTCTCCTAGGATGGCAGGCTGGGAAATGAATTGTAAACTACATAACTTGGAATAAATTGTTCCCTGGGAGGGTTGAGTTTACTTAATTCAACAAACTCTGATAGGTTCCAGTAAGCAGTAAAGCCTCAAACATTAGCTGGAGGAGGGACTTTATGTCTCCTTCAAAGTCCAGAGAGGCTCACTCACCACCAAGGTAGTGGTAGAGTGATGAATTTGTCAGCTGACAGAACTCTTGAAAATCATTGTCTCCAAAGTCAAAGAGGATTGCAATCTGTCAAGGAAGTACCTACTCTGATATAATCACAATTTTTTGAAGTACAAAAAGCATATGAGTTTTATAATGATGAAGGATAGAACATGGTTTGTTTGTTTCTTTTTTAAATCAATTAGAAGCCATTTGCACATCTTGGGATTGCTCTGTCACCTCTTCAGGGAGTAGTATTGAAAGGGGTACATAAGATATTCCACCTTTATGTATTTATGGTGTTGGGATTATGAGACAGTGATGTTCAAGGAAGCATTCAGTAGCTACTGAAGCTTGTATCTGCCCTGTCCCAGTCTCTTTTCCAGCAGCCGCAGCCAGGGCCAGAGGGCCAGAGGAATAGCTCCCCCCCTCCCTCTTTGTTGAGCTACCTGTCGGATAGTGACTTGGGTATGCATCTTCGGGGGAAGAGCGCCGAGCAGCCGGAGATGACTGAGGTGGATTCTTTCAGCTCAGATGACCCCAGAGAGACGGAGACGGGGACCTCAGCTTCGACCTCAGATGCAGGGTTCCCGCTCTTTGTTCCTTGCCCTAATGTTTCCATAGAAGAGGAGCAACAGGAACCGTCAGCTCCCCGCTCAGATGGGATCTCTCCGAGGACATCTCAGAGGGCTGGGGACTGGCACGCGGTGGGACCTAGCCAGCGGAACTTTGGAGCCAAGGACCACGTGGAGCTGCTCCCCGCGAGCCTGCTTCGAGGCTCACTGCTCCAGGACGGTGTGATGTTTGACAGCCGGCAAAACCTGGGGGAGCCGGGAAATGTGAAGCGTGAGGAGCCCACGGATGCCGCGAGCCAGTCTGTGGAGAAACCCCTGCAGGAGGTTTTAGATCTGCTTAAATTGATGAATCTTAGGCAGACACAGCTCCGGGAACTAGAGTACCAGGTTCTCTGCTTCAGGGATCGATTAAAGGTATAACTTGTCTTTCTGTCATTAATCATAAAGGCAACTTATATTTACATAATGCTTTAGGGAAACAAAGAATTTTCCACTTCCATTATCTCATTCCATTTAACAAACACTTTTTAACACCTACAGCATACAGGACATTGTGCTCAGGGCTTGTGGGTGGTGGGGCGGGAATACAGGATTCAGCCACATCGGTCCCCATCATTATGAAGCTTATGGTCTATTGGGAGCTAGGACACAAGTGGGTGTAACTAGTACACAGAAAGTACATTAGGTGGGTATCACTTTCTTGCCTTCTCAGTGGGCAAGGGATAGAGGAGGGGGGAGAGAGAGAGGGAATTTGGAACTGAGAATAAAGAGTAAATTTTTTTTTTAAAAGTATATTAGATGCAGGGGGGAGAGGGAATTATCACATGAGGTCCAAGGGAGACTCTCCATTGAAGACAGAGAAAGATAGAAAAGGCTTCATGGAGAAAGTGGAACTTGACTTTATTTTTAAAGCATGAGGGTACAGGGAAAGGGGAAGGCTTTTCAGTCAAAGGGGGAAATAAGTTATCTAAGTCACTCAGGGATCTTTTATTTAGATTCATTTAGAGCTTTTCTCCTGTCTTATCATTTCTCATCATCTGAAGAGTGCTTATTGTGTGTAATGCACTGTGCTAGTTTGTTACAGTTATCTCATTTGGTTCTCATAGTTTTATGTAGTAGGTGTTACTATTATCCTCATTTTACAGATGAGAAAACTGGGGCAGATGGGGTTAAGTGACTTGCTCAAGTTCACAGAACTTGTAAGGGCCTGAGGTCAGATTTGACCTCAGTTAGGATCTTCCTAACTCCAGGCTTGGTACTTTGTTCACTGTGCCACCTAGCTGGCTCATTTCCCCTCAGTTCCAATATCTCTCAAGGCTATAGTAATTTTGAGACCTCAGATTAATCCCTAGTCTTGTAAATAATCCCAGACTAAGAATAAAGAGATTTAGGTTTTAGCCTTGACTTTGCCACTTATTGGCTTGGGCAAGTCATTTTACCCTCTATAAATCTCAGTTTCATTGTCTGAAAAATGGGGATGATAATTTCAGCTTTATCTACCTCATAGGGTTATTATCAACATTAAATGAGCATCAACCAGTAAACATTAAAACACCTACAATATGTCAAGCACTGTGCTAAGCCCTGGAGATACAAAAGGAGGGAAGACAGTCCCTGCCCTGAAGGCACTTGAATAAAAGCATTCTATAAATAGTAAGGAATGGGGACTGGACCATGGTATACCAGGGAATACCCTGATGCAAGCGCTTATCTTCTTGGAGTCTGTATGACAGTTTGCGTCAGAGGCGGGATTTGAACCCCGGGTCTGACTGACACCTGTTGGCTTGTTCTCCTCTCTCCCCTGCTACCTGTCTCTTAACAGCCACAGAAGGGATTCTAGTGCTGCAGAAGCCCTTCAGTACTCTGTGCGGATTTGGGAGGCAGCAAGATCTGGAGGCAATTAGGAGACCTGGTTTGAATCCTGGCCCTGGCACTTATTAGCTATGTGACCATGGGCAGGACACCTCATCTGTAAAATAGAGATAATAAATACCAGTACTGTCTCACATGGTCTTTTTAAAGTGACACATAAAGCATTATTACAAATCCATTACTGTGTATTTGCTATTTTGTAATTCAACCATCCTAGGAAGACAAGTGCTTTTCCTCTTGTATAGTTCTTCATGGAAGGGATTATTAAGCCTCCCTGCTTTATTTTAGGGGTTTACCAGTCAATAAGTTTTGTTTGCTGTACAGCTTTGCATAGGGAGATTTTGGCCCCACTCATTTCAGTCTGCTAGCCAGATAATGTTCCTAGTCTAATGTTCATGGATATTGCTCTGAAGTCTTTCCCCCCCACTATTTCCTGATAGCCAAAGGTTACTAACCAGGAACATTCATCCATGGAGAGTTTGATGGAGACCATATTGGAAAGTTTTGACTTTTTAAATGCTGACTTCAATTCAGATGAGCTTTCCCTATTTGGCAGTGGCCAGGCCCACAGCATAAAGTGAGTAGAACCCCAACCCCAGGGTGGCCTCCTCCTTTCCTAGAACTTCATTTCTAATTGGTTTTCTTTCTGTTGTCCAAATCTATCAATTGCCCAGTTGGCATCAGCGTCTTCCATGGCCAGGTCTCAGAATGACTTGTCCTGGAGATAAAGTTGTTGAGGTTGGTTGGTGGTGGTTCACCCCTCATTCAGTGTGTGGCAGACCACTTCTATCTGGGCCTCGTTCCTCCTGTAGAATGCCTTAGACTACATGACCTTTAAGGTCCTTACTCATTCTGATAGTCTGATTTTGAGTTTATAATGGGGTTATACATTTAAATTCTTATTAAGTGGCTTCCTTCCTTTCTTCTTTCCTTCCTCCCTCCCTTCTCTCTCTCTGTCC
This sequence comes from Bettongia penicillata ogilbyi, assembly GCA_023548195.1. NCBI lineage: Eukaryota > Metazoa > Chordata > Mammalia > Diprotodontia > Potoroidae > Bettongia > Bettongia penicillata. The sequence continues at coordinate 22,138,440 of JAJHZJ010000292.1, read as the reverse complement.
ACATAGGATATCATACCCTTACCAGTGGGTGTAAAAGAAGTGCAAATTTTGATCCCTGAAACCTTATAAGATATCTTGAGGTTAAGGGCTAGATTTTTTCTTAAGGACCTTGCCTCAAATCCAAATCCCTCTCGCTCTCATTGATTATCCAACAAAAGGTCCTAGCCCGAGCCTCACTTGGTCATTGTTCAGTCCCTAATGGCTCAGAGTGAGTGTCAGTTGCAATTGTTTCTGTTTTGGCCAGAAACCCTGAGGGTCTTTCCCTGCCAGACTGACTTTTTTCTTTTTCTTTCTTTTTTAAAACTAGGTAAAAGTGGTCATTCTTTGCCTCATTTCTTACCTAGCCTTAATCGCTGAATGGGCATTGTCTCAGAGTCTTGGGAAAGAGCTTAGCTTAAAAAGACCAAGGTCTCACTGCATAGGGGCCATCTTCACTTATCCTGATCTGTATCTTGCCACTGGACCCAGAGGACTCCAGAGTAGAGGGTGAGGCTGGTGACTTTGCACAGCCCTGCCTCACTGTAATCCAGTTGACTTGCAAGCCATGGCATCACCTTCCTGATGTCAGGGTCCTTTTTGAGAATGAAGGCCAAACAACAGGAATCCCAGCTGTCTTCTGTCTTCAGGTGTTTTTCATTACTTTTCCTTTTTGGGTCCCTTCTTAGTTTCTCTCTCTCTCTTGCTCACTCTCATCTCTGTATCTGTCTCTCTGGTTTCTGTCTGTCTGTCTCGCAGAACCTAGGGGGCAGTATTCTATATATAGTAGGCACATGGTAAATGTTTATTGAATGAAGACAATATAGACCCTTGGGACCTAGAGTTGTATTCTGTAATACGAAGGAGTAAGGGGTAGGGGAGGGATGGTTAAAATAGTAACCGGTTTCTTTCTCATTATCCAATTCAGTAATGGTGGCACTTCTCAGTCTCTGAAAGCATCAGCCAAAGAACTTACAGCAGGAATTCATGAGCTAGATGTGCTTTTGGTGATTCATCTCCATGTCTGCAAAGCTCTTTTACAGGTAAAGCATGGGGTTGGGAGCAACTTACCATTAATGCCAAGTGGAAAGAATGGGAGGAATGCCCAGCCATAAGCATTTATGATGTACAATAGGCAAGGTGCTAGAGATGCACATACAATGAATGACACAATCCCAGTTCTACAACACAAAGGGGAAGGGGAAAGGTTTGGTTTGGTATTGAGGAAGTGACAGGTCTGTATTATCCAGATGGTAGGCCCTCTTAACTACCCCTGTGAATTGCACCAAGTTACCTCTCTGGACCCATTCCCTCATCTGTACAAGGACAGGAGTGTATTTGATGATCTCTAAGGTCATTGTGCTAGATTCCTTTGAGGACAATGTAAATTATGTCTCTTCTGTTTGTACAGAGCATTTCCAAAATGGTAGCTAGGTGGCCTGATGGCTAGAGCACTGGACCTGGAGTGAAGAACACTCCAGTTCAAATCCTGTCCGGTTGCTTAATAACTGAGCCACTTAGCCTTTCTCTACCTCTGTTCCCTATGTAAAGTGGGGTTGTAATAGCACCTCCCTTTCAGGGCTGATGTGAAGATAAAATGAAATAACCTGTGTAAGGCACTTTACAAACCTTAAAGTACCATATGAGTGCCACATATTGATTAATTATTATTACTATTACCAGTGATTCTAAAGTCAAGCCCCCCTAACCCTGGGAGTCAAATCAGTGGATGCTTTACCAGGGTAGGTCCAGGTCTCTCGAAGCATGGCTATGAATGATTTCAAATGGGTTTTTACTAACAACATGGACTGTTTTCTAGAAACTGATGTGCCCCACCTTGTCAAGACTGGTCCAGGAAAGCCTTCTGGACGAGGTGTCACAGCAGAAGGAGGTTCTGGAGAAGCTGTCTGCTCTGGATGTGGAGAAGGTCAGGAGCGCTGCGTCTGCTGATGAGCGTATGTAGCCTCACGGAATCTACACTTGCTCATAAGCCATGGGGAATACTGGGTGATGCCTAAGGGCTCATCTCTTAAATCAGCAGTAAAAATACCAGTCCTGATGATCTAGATTGGCAACATAGTTCCTTCCGCTATTTACTTTCTGTGTGACCTCAAGTTTTTGGGCCACTTGTGAAAATATTTTGTAGACAGTAAAATGCTATGTAAACATGAGCTGTTCTTACTTAACTTGCCTAAGGTCTCATGGTAAATGACAGAGTTAGGACTCAAACTCCGAGGTTCTGATGCTGAAGCTATTGTTTTGTTTTTTCAGTTATGCCACCTTGCCCTTATAGCCTGAGAGTGGCAGTAATGTAAGCATTATGGGCCTTATATGTTATAAGAAGAAAATCTCTTTAATCCTGTCACAGGGGCATGATGTGGATCAGAGGTGTCAAATTCAAATAGAAATGGAACACTAAAATATGCGTATTCAAATCCCTACAGCCACATACTGGCTTGGAAAACCACATTAACTTTATGTTCTATTGTGTTTTTATTTATTTTGTTCAGTATTTCCCCATTACATTTTAATCTGATTTGGGCAGCTGGCTGTTCTGTTATGTTCCACAGGGGACTACAGCTATAATAGAAATAAGGTACAGAAAAAAAAGATCTTGTTTAGCTATAGAATTTCCCTTTAATTTAATTTAAAAAAATTAAATCTAAAAATTAAAATTTAAAATTTAAAAATTTAAAACAGATTAAAATTTAATTTTTTTATTCAAATTTTTGAAAATTAAATATAGTCCTTTCAATCAGTGAAAATCTGCCTTTTCCCTTTGGGAAAGAAAAACAAAACCCCTGTTAACAAACATGTACGGTATAGTCAAGCAAAACAGATTCCCCCATTGTCCATGTCCAGATAAAAATGTCTCATTCTGCCCTCTGAGTCTCTCACCTCTTTATCAGGAAGATATCCGTAGAATTTCAAAGGCCGAAGAAATCACATACTTAAGTGCTCACTTTGAATAGCGAAATATTTTAAGTCCTAAGAAATTATTTGAGAAGTTCAGAGACAAACTTGCCTTTATGCAGTGCTTTTGGATTTACAAATCACTTTCCTCACCACCCTGAGTACCTATGTAGCCTCAGAAAAGTGCCTAAGGTCATTCAGATTGTAAATGATAGAGCAGGGACTCAAGCCCAAGCCTTCAGATTTAGTCCTATACAGTTTTCACTATACCATGCCATCTCCATTGGATTTTAGAGAACTTGGGATCTTCTAAGAACTAGAGAATAAAATGGAGTTAAAGAAGCTCTGTCCTTGTCCATCTTTAAGAATTGTGAGTTATTCCTCCCCAGACTTTAAAAATCTATGAGGCTGTTATCGACAGGGAGGAAGTCAGAGGCTGTCCTCTTCTTGGGGGATGGTCTCAGAAAGGAGTTCTCCAGTGAGAATCAATAAAGCTCACAGGACATTCATGTGGATAGAAGGGATTGGCCCCAGGGAGATTTTATTTCAGGGGCCTTTTCCTGAACACCTGTTTTCAGGGAATGCCAGAGTTCTGAGCAATTAATGATTCCAAATCTGGTTTTTCAGTTATTCCCCAAGCCAAGAAGAAAAAGCGGTATCTGAAGCTGTGGAGTGAATGTACCGAGCCAGGAGGGCTCTTATTCTGCTCAGCAGAAAAATTCCAAACTGAACTGAAAAAAATGTTTCTGCACAAAATCAAAGGGAAATATCCTGGACAACTCGAGATAGGTAGATTTATTAATAATTATTTGTATTTCAATCGGTCAGCAAGCATTTATTAAGCATTTACCATGGCTAAGCACTAGGGATACAAAAAGCAAGCAAAAAAATATCCCCTGCCCTCAAGGAGCTTACATTCTTTCTAATGAGGAGATAATGTATATTATAATATGTATATGAACATATGTATGTTATGCATATATAAATGTATATTGTATATAATGTATATTAACAAAAACATACCAGATAAATACGGAGCAGCTGGAAGGAGACCTTAAAGGGAAATTACAAATTGTGGCCGAGGGGACCAAGGAAGACCATCTCCAGGAGGTGGTGTTCAGACTGAATCCTAAAGGAGACCAAGAGTTCTAAGAGTTGGAGGGGAGGAAGGAAAATCTTGTAGGCATGGGGAACAGACAGTGCCCAAAGGTGAGAGAAGGGGTTAGCAAGTAGGCCAGAATGATGAGATTGGAGAGTGTGTGAAAGGGAGAAAAATGTAAGAACAGCAAGATAGGAAAGGGTCTGGGAGAGAGCTTGAAATGCCAACTGAAGACTGTCACTGATCCTGGTGGGAACAGGGAACCACTGATAGTTATTGAGTAAGGGGGTGACATGGTAAGATCTGTGTTTCGGGAAAATCACTTTGGCAGCTGAGCAGAGACTGGATTGAAGTAATGAGAACGTTGAGATGGCAAAGACCAATTTGGAGGCTGTTGTAATGATACAGGCAGAAGGTGATATGAGCCTGAACTATGGTTGTGGTTATTTTAGTGGAGAAAAGGAGCTGTATACAAGAATTGTTGTAGAGAACGAAGTAATGAGATCTGGTAACGGATCAGATAGGTGGAATGAGAGGGAGGAGTCAAGGATGCTGAGGCTCTGAGCCTTGATGACTGAGGATGATAACAGTAATCGAAAATGAGCAAGAACAGAAGTTGGGGGTGAAGGAAAGGTAATGAGTTCTGTGTTTGAGGGGTCAGGAGAGAGATCAGGGCTCAATATACAGAACTGGAAATCATCTGCATGGAGGTGATTACTGAATGGTCAGAGGCTGACAAGCTCACAAGTACAGCAAGAAGAGAAGAGGCCTAAATGGACAAAGTACTGGGGGACACCCCCAGTTCATTGTCAAGGCATGAAGAATGGGCAAAAAAAAAAAAGAAAAAAAGTGAGTGGCCATACAGGGAGGGGGAAGGAGCAAAAGAGGATGGAGTCACAGAAACAAAGAATATCCTAAGGGAGAAGGTGATCAGTAGTGTCAGATACTAGAGCAAGATCAAGAAGGATGTAGATAGAAATGAGGCCACTGGAGTTGGCCATTAAGAGATCATTGGTAGCTTTGGAGAGAGCAGTTTCAGTTGAGTGATGAGGTCAGAAGTCAGATTGTAGAAAGTTTAAAAGTAAGTGAGAGAAGTGTAGGCACCTACTACAGACAACTCTTAAAAGAAATTTAGCTGTAAAGGGCAAAAGAGATAAAGGATGAGTGTTGGAGAGCATAGTAGTGAGGGGTACTTTTGGTTGTTTTTTTTAAGAATGGGGCAGATTCGGTCATGTTTGTGGAGGGCAGGGAAGGGTCCAGTAGATGGAAAGGGAGTGGGAATTAGAGAAAGAAGGGAATAATAGTGAGGTGATCTGCTAGAGAAGAGAGAGGGGTTGGGATCCTCTTGGCTTTGGCAAGCAGAAGGGCCTCCTCCTCCCCCTCAGCCTGCAGTCTAGGAGGACATAGTGGGGTGTCAGAGGGACATGAGGTGAGGAAAGGGGGAACTGAGAATTGACTTGAATTGTTTACATAAAATGTGGGGTGTGAAGTTCTTAGCAGAGAGATTTGGTGCGGGGCAGGGTCATGTCATAGGATATTTGAGGAGAGAAGGAAAAGTTTGGAACTGCCCTGATGAATGGGATAGGGAACCAATTAAAGAAACGTGGAAGGACTGTCTTGCTGTAGTGACGGTTCAGTTGAGATGAGTTAGTCCAAATTTGTAAATTTGTAATAGACTCAATCAGCACAATTACACAATTTCCTCTAATTCTGTTCAGCCCTCTAGAAGTATGAGCTTTTTACTTTCTGAGGGGCAAAAGAACTTTGGTGACTGCTGAGGTATGAGAGTCAAAGCTGATTTTCAAAGCTGATTTTAACTCAAAGAAGAATGAGTTTTTCAAGGCATGATGATGATGGAGTCTAGTCCAAGAGAATAGTGGAACTGGTGGGAGATGAAGAGTTGGCTGCCCTGGGAGCCCTCTTTAAATGGAGGCTTTGAGAGTTTTTCTCTACCCTCTAGCCCTCCAATCAAAAGGGCAGAGGGTACTGATAAGGTGTGGGTAGGTAAGTTGATTCAATCTGGAAAGATGGTGGGAGTGATCCAAATTTGGGGTTTGACAAGGTGTGATCAGAGATAGGGCAATAGAGCAGGAGATCCAAGAGTATAGTATAGAATTGAAATGGTTTACCAAGAGTTCAAAACTGGGAAGGAATGAGAATATAGCCATAGCAGGGGTGATGGTATGAGATAGTGCTGAAGGATAGAGGGATTTGATATCACAGTGAATGAGGCATACGAAGAGATGGAAAGATGAAAACAAATATGAGTTTTTGAAAATGAAATTGGAACATGTATATGTGATGATAAAATCCAGGGTATGACCTTCCCTGGGTGTACTGGGGTGGAGTATCTGAGAATTAGGTCGTGGGAGCTGAATACATTGAGGGACTTGGAAAGTAACATATTTGAGGGAGCATCAACGTATGTGTTAAAATCCCCTAGAATAGTGGTATCAAACTCAATAGAAACTGGGGGCCAATGGCCATATATAAAAATCCCTGTGGGCAGAGTATATTGATATGAAAACCATACGATATTTGAAACATAGGAGTTAGTATATTAAAACCATAACCATATGTTAACAGTATCTACATTCTATTTTTTAAAAATTAATTTTATTTCCCAATTACATTTTAATCTGGTTTGGACTGTACTTGGGAATATTGCAGACCACAGTGTGGCCCTTTGCCACATGTTTGACACCTCTGCCCTAGAATGAGAGAGTTGGGAAGAAGACTATAGGCACTTGTCACTTAACTCATTGAGAAGGAGGGAGAAAATCTTGGGGGAGTGGTGGTGATAAATAAGAGCTACCAGAATCTGACTTGGATGATAAACTTGGATTAAACGAACCTTAAAAGGTGATAAAGGAGCAGTGAGGGGAACAAGGAGTATTCCGATGCTCCTGCCATGATTAGTGAATGAGGAGGCATGAATGTAAGTGCATTTCAAGGGTATCAAGGAAAGCAGTGTCATCAGGAGACAGTTGGGTCTCAGTGAGTATAAGAAGATGAAGGAATGACACCTTTACCTTAGTGAAAGTAAGTTTGTTAATTATGGAACTGGCATTCCAGAGGGTATAGGGAAAGGCGCAGGCAGATCTGGAATAGGACATCAGTAGTATAGGCTCCTATTGCAAACAACTTTTAAAAGGATAGAGATGGGAATAAAGAAGTGGATGGCTGAGTTTAGGGAGGAAATTATGTTCTTTAGCAGCTGGAGTTATTACAAAGAAAGGAAGAGTAGTTGGAAATGAAGGTATGCTAATGACTGGTGAATTAATCTAGGCAGAGTAGGTAGAGGATGACCTGAATTCAAATTCCAATTCACATACTAACTAGTTGTGTGACTCTGGGCAAGTCACTTAGCTCCAACTGTCTCAAAAAAAAAAAAAAATCTAGGCCGAGTAACCATGAGGTCCCCAGATGAAGGTAGCCAGCCAGAAGGTTTGTTAATGATTTGAACTGAATTTTTTAGTTTTCAAAATGCCTATATTATCACATCTGTGTCCTATCCCAATCCCATGGGCAAGGCAGGGATTTCCCACTGTGAGACCTGGAGAGAGTAAACAATTGGCTTAGTCCACGTAGCTAGTAAATGGCAGAACTGGACTTGAACTCTTTGACTTTTGAGTTCAAGGCTCTTCCCTGAGTGCCATCATCTCTCAGGACTGAATTAGTTCCCTGGATCTCCGAGTGTAGAATTTAATCTAAACACAGTCCCTACTCAGAAATTCATTGTATTTATAAAAAAGGTGATTCTGAAGAACAAACCTTGTGGTCATGTAACTTATAGACCAAAGACTTACCTTTTCTTCCTTTTTAATCTGTTTAAAAATGTTTTCAAAGAGTGATGGATAGCTTTCCTTGCTTAACTAGAAAAGTCACTTTTGGAAGCATTTAGAAGTAGGGAAAGAAGAAGAACAATTCTTTTTTAGGTCAACTTTTTAGTTAGTCTATAGTAAGCTTGATTAAGCACCTACTATGTGCCAATCACTGTGCTCAGCATTAGGGATACAAAAAGGAGTAACAGACAGTCCTTACCCTGAAGGAGGCAACAAGCAAACAAACATACACAAACAAGCTACATAAACAGAAATTAAGAGAAGGCACTGGAATTCAGAGGGATTGGGAAAGGCTTCCTGTGACGATGGGGAGTCAAGAGAATCATTAGGCAGAGATGAACAGGGAGGGCATTCCGGAGGGCTGCCCATGGGGAAGAAACACCCAGAGCCAAGATCAAGTCCATGGAACAGCCAGGAAGTTCTGGAAGGCTCAAGAGTAAGGGGTAAGGCAAATGTATTTTGAAGGACAGTTAATGATAGGCAATATTCCATTCTGCATCCTTTCCTACAATGAGTTCTATTTAATAAGAGGGCATGACTCTGGTGTTCCAATATGGAAACCGCTCTAAGATAACAACAGAGGGATCAGATGTCTTTCTTCATGAGGTTATAGGGAGATGTTACTTTGTCCTTTGAGCCCTCAGAACCATTTGTTGTGGAGACAAAGTTGTTGAGGTTCAAAGCAGTGATTTGGTTGGTGGTGTGTGGCAAACCACTTCTCTCTGGGCCTCTTTCCTCCTTCTGTAGATTGCATTAGACCACATGGCCTTTAAGGTCCTTACTCATTATAATATTCTGATTTTGAGTTTATAACAGGGGTCATACATTTATAAGGAGATAAGATTTTGGCACAATAAAGGAAAGGCCTTTTCTAATAGAACATCCAGAAATGGAATAGGCGGCCTTTGTCAGGTAGGATGAATTATGTCATGGGAGCTTTTCAAATGGGGGCTAGATGAACTTTGTCCGAGTGGTCATAGAAAGAATTCCTGACTGGGAAGAAATGGCTGAATTATCTGACCTGTATGGTACCTTCTAATTCTGGAATTCTACGATTTCATATTGTTTTCCTGGGGTTGGGAAACCAGAGTTATTATCAAGGTCAAGGGGTTAAATAACTGCTTGAAGGAACTGAACTGATACGCTTAACAGCTTCAGGTTATCCCTTTGGCGAATTCTCTTCACCACCTCCCCCACCCCCACGGCCACCTATATTCATAGTCCAGAAGAAGACCAGAGTTAGAGGTGTTCTTGGTGCATCAACATTTGATGAACCTGAGAGTTTCAGAAAGATGGGGGCTTCCTTAGGTTTCCAGATTCAACGTTATGAACCTAAGTTTATTTGCTTTGTTTTTCTGCTATTGTTGGGCAAGTGTGTCACAGGTTGCTGGAGCAGGTGATCAGCTGCAGTGGGCTGATCTCCTCCGTGGGCCTCTCAGAAGAACTCATCACTTGGTTCCAGTTTCAGAGATATTTAGAAAAGCAGAATGTTACCGATCTGGAGAAACATTTTGCCCAACTCACCAAAGAAGGTACTAGGCAGTGACTAGTGATTACCATTTATTATTAAAGAAATGCATTAACAATGGAGAAGTTTCCCTGGAGAGGCTGGTTCTTGGGTTCATACGTATTTTTTAATAATTAGAATAACAAAGAGTATTTCAGTAAATCCCAGAACATCCTTTTCTTTCCTCTAGCATTCTTTCTGAAAGATCACCTCTAATTAGGTCCTGAACCAAGTTCAAAGAACATAGAAGCACTTCAAATTTATAAAATTTGGTTTTCCTTACATCATACCCTTTCATAGAGGAGATAAATAGAGGAGATAAAAATAGAGTATTACCCAGGGTTTGAACCTGTGTTTCCTGACTCTTTCCATTTACACCAGACTGCCTCTGGGGAACAGAGAAATTCAGATGCAAAGGTACATCTTAGTCCAACACTTACTTGAAGGCTAGTCCAAGTGCTCAATTAAGTCACTGCTGGGATAGGTTGGGTGTAGCTGGGTGGGTCATCATCCCTGCAGTTAAGAGCTGTCCCAGTACACCTGACTTTTGAAATAAATATTCATCTTCAAACCCTGTACAAAGTATGCAGCAATGACAAGAAGTTTGTTTCCAGAATAAATTAGTTCTGGAAAGGGTTCCTGATTCTTAGCAAGTGAAACAAATTTACAACATAAAATGTACACAAGTGCCTGTTTGATTTCATGCAATCATGGACATTTATTTACTTCTGTACTTCCTGCTTTTCCCTTCCTGTCCTCAGTCTCACTCCTTGAAGACCTACAATGTGCAGGACGTCTAAAGAAGATAAAAAAGCTGAAGGGAAAGAGATTGGGACAGCTCCAGCCACTGCCCCAAACCTTAAAGACATGGGCCCTGCTGCAGCTAGATGAGAACCACCGGGTACGCAAGGCGGCCACTGCTCGTCTCTCTGATGCAGCTGGAAACAGAAGCTTTCGGGAAAAGGTATTTTAAGAGCAAGATGTTGAGACTGTTGCTCACAAGCAGTCATACACTTTAGAGATAGATGTGATTAATATTAGAGTAAAATTTATACTTTTGAGGTAGATGGGACTTTTAGTCTAATTCCTACATTTTAAAGAATTAGGAAAATGAGATCTAGAGAAGGTGAAGTGACTTGTTTAATGGACAGTGTGGGAATTTGTTTTCTGTGACTGCATATTTGTTACAAGATTTGTTTTTCTTTGGTGGGGGAGGGTGTGGACACCCTTGTTAATTGAAATGCTTGTTAATTGAAAAAAAAAAGTTTAAAAGTTGTGATTTGTCCAAGTTCATGTCTTGGATTTGAATTGTAGCTGTGCCTCCAATTAAAAAATTGGTATTCTTACCCTATATGCTGCTACCATTAGGTTGAAGTAAGAAGTGGGCCGCTTTGATGGTGAGTCGGATAAAGCAGAATGACTTTTTGTTACTTTAGACTCCGTGAGTCTTAGAGGAAGGACTAATGGTAGAATGGAAAAATCATGGTTCAAAGGAAAAGTAGCCACCAGGATGAACCTTAATCAAGGTTCAATCTTAATTGCTACCTATCTGGCTGTTACAAGGTTCCTATGCACAGAAACAAGAATGCTATTTCTTGCTATTCTCATCTCTCCTAGAAACTAAGTTTACTTCCTTTTAATTGATTTCAAACATCTATTAAGTGCCAACTACATGGAAGGCATTATGTTAGGTAGCTAGAGATAAAAAAAGATGAAAAATAACAGAAACCCATTTTACTGTCCAATGGAGGAGGAAGCTAGGATATATAGTATGATGCAAGGTGTAGATTTTGATGGAGGCAAGAGTTCTTACCAAGCAAAAGTAATGAGAAATCACGAGAGGAGATAATCCTTTCACCTAGGGACAAGGAAGACTTTTGAGTTAGGCCTTGAAGGTAAAAGTGAGTTTATTCTGAGCAAGAGTAACAGTGAAACCCAAGTTACAGTCATACTGTGGAAAGTCTTGAATGCTAGTCAGGGAATTAAATTTCTCTAGTAGGTCATGGGAAGCTACAGAAGATTTATGTTTCTAAACATGGATTAAGCTTCCTGATCCTTCCATTGTTAAGAGGAGGTTAGTGATTGGTGCAAAGGTATCTACGGACCCACCCCTATTTTTTCTGCAGAGCAGTTTGTTTCCACTTGGCTAATTCCCCCTGTCTTATGCTTCTTCCTAAATGGGAAGCAGGAATTGGGGCGGGGATGATGAGAAACAACTAGTAGACTGTTTCTATTGAAAAAACTTCCAACAAAAAAGATCCACCATCAATTCCCAGATGCAAAGGTTTCCCCTGCCCTGTGTATTCTAACTACTGACTGGCCCTATCAGCTCTTAGTGGTAGCATGTCCATCAAGGAAGTTTGCTGAGACATTACTGATAGAATGACGTTTACAGTCTGTATATATCATACTCAGGAGCTAAAATCTTGAGTTCTCTGCTTTTAACTTGCGATAACACGAGCTATTTAGAAATGCTTCTCGATATTCTTACTGAGTGGGCTAAAGGACCATAACAGAATTTCACCATCACAAAAATGAAATTGGACTCTTCTAGACACTGTCTGACTCAGCGCTGCAAGACATCCCAGGGGCAAGAATTTCTAGGAAACCTTGAATATATTAATGAACATGTGTTGTGTGTCCCTGGCTCAAAGATTATAGATTGTGGTTTCTGGGTGGGGGGGGGGGGAGAAGGAAAGACAGATTGACTTAACCATAAATGCTTGGATAAACTATTTTCTTATCTACCCCACTCAACAGATAAAGCTCTAGATCAGGTGTCTGACAGTGAAACAATGGCAGATTCTCTTTTGGTAGTCCAACAGCAATCCCATTATTTTCTAGGTATTCCTTTTCTTTCTTTTTTTTTTTTTAGGCACTCCTTTTCTACACCAATACTCTCTCAGACAGTGATGCAAAACTTCAACAAGTGTCATGTTTGGCTCTAAAGTATCTCAAAGTAAGTAAACATAATTTGTTTACTGACTGGAGGTTGACAGGAGAAAAGCTCCATTTTGGGGACTATCTTCTGTGGTAACCTATAGCATTTTGAAGACTTAAATGTGATATTCTTTCATGAGAACTGGTCTTATTGTTCTTTACACATGGTATTCCACACCACACTCCAAGTCCCCTGGCTTCGGCATTAGCAGCCTAGTGCCTGGACAGCACTGCCCTCCTGCCTCATCTCTGCCTTTCAGAATTCCTTCAGAGTTCAGCTCAAGTTCCACCCTCTACCCATTCCTGACGTTTCTTCTCAGTTGCTGGCTGCTGCCTTCCTCACATTCCCATATCTACATCTATTTTTATATATGTAGTTTCCCCTGGCTGTAGGCATCTAGATGGCACAATGGATAAAGAACTGGACCTTGAATTGGGAAGACTTTTGCTTAAATCCAGCCTCAGACATTAGCTGTGGGACTCAGGGAAAGTAACTTAACTGGCCCCTACCTCCCAACGTTATTGTAAGGATAAAGTGAGGTATTTGTAAAGCACTGAACAAAATTTTAAAGCATCACATAAATCTGTTTATTGATTAGTAATTACTGGTAATATTAGTAATAGTATTTTTTATACTATTTTAAGCTTCTCCAGGGAAGGACTTTTATTTTTAAAAGCCTACTATGGGGCCTGGCACACAGATGTTTAACAAATACTTGACTGAATAAAGAATCCCAAAGAGGTATTTAGGAGGGGGATCAACGTCAATTCAGACCACACAGGCCTCTCTAAGGTTCCCTTCAAGCTCTTGGCTTATCTGTTTTGAAACTTCAGTAAGAACTAGGCCTGCTGAATTTACGTTGGGAACCTGAAGAGATAAGAAATTCTATGAGACCCAGTTAGATATTAAGGAGACCAAAGAGGGATGATTTGTTGCCACTGCACAATTGTATGAGTACAGAGTTAACCAGCAGAGGGAGCAAAGACTACAGTTCCCAGCACTGGGATGGCAGGTCACACAAAGCTGACAGAGAATGCTACTGAGGTGAGGCCAAAGTAATTAAAGCACATACTAACATTAGTTTCCCTGAAAATGATCTTAGTTACCTGCTTCCCTGTTGTAAAATAAAGAGATGGTTATGAGGCTGATGTGTATGTATTTTACTTTGTATAAAAACACCTTCAGAGCTGCCCTCTCCAAACCAGCATTATTACTTTCATTTTAGAGAGGAGGAAATAATGGCCCAGAAGGGAGGTCTTTTGATGCCATATTCAGTGTTCTACCTCTTAATAATGCTTACTATGTGCCTGGTACCATGGTAAGTGCTTTACAAAGGTCTCGTTGGATTCTCACAGCCTTGTAGGGGCTATTATTATCTAGGAATGGTTAACACGAAGGTAGATGACAAAGCTGGACTCTTGTAACCTTATATTGGCCAAGTTAAGTGGGCAGGGAGGAACCTAGGGTACCTGTAGGTGAATTTGCCTGCCTCGTGGCAGTTTTCATCCTGTGTTCAGAAACTAATACAGCCAAGGGCATACTGGTTTGAGATAGATACTTCCAAAGAATAAATATAACAAGTTCTGTTAACAGCCCTGGAGGTAGTTCACAATTCTTAAAGGACAGTGTTCTAGAAATTTTCAATGAATAATTGTCCTCAAAAACCTTCACTGAAATGAATCCCTGGACTGACCTGAATTTCAAGTTACAGAAGCCTTGTGTATGTTTTTAAATCGATTTTATTTTTTAAAAAGTTTCTTTTGTTCATCCAGGGAATGGAAAGTATTGACCAGATTGCAAGTTTATGTCAGTCTGACTTGGAAGATGTGAGGACGGCAGCCCGGGAGACAATACTATCATTTGGTAAAACTAAGCTACTAACTAGATGTTTTTCGAGGCTTAAAGCTTTTCCATCCTGGTTAAGGGTACTGAGCAAAAATAAAAGGTATAGCCTGCACCCAATTGCCTTTCTCAACTGCTGAATGTCACCAACAAGTTTCTTATAAGTTGACTGCTTAAAAACATCAACTAGGTAACAGGATAACTGTGGTAGTTGCAATGAACTATTAATTAATTAAATTAATATTTTCTACTAAGGCAATTGTTGTGAAGAACAGCTTTGAGCATAAGAAATATTTTATTCTCCCTTTAAAAATGAATTTATTATCCTTCATCAAAGTCATATGAGAATAAGGACTCAAAAGCTCCTTAATCTCAGTCCTATGTGTGTAGTGCTGAGACTTTAGGACCCTTAACTTACTTAAAAATGTCAGGCAAGGGCTGCAGACACATCTCTAATCAAAACCACAACCTATGCTGTTTTTACAAATGAATCCGGAGTTTTGTCCCTACTATGAACATTTTGGGTGGGGGGGGGAGAGGAGGTGTGGGAAAAAAAAGACAAAATTGGGGAGTACTGATGTTTCTATCATCTCATATATACAGGTGAAAAAGGACGTTTGGCTTTTGAGAAGATGGATAAAATTTGTTCTGAAGTCAGAGAAATCTTATGCCAGGAGGCAGATATTGAAATTACAGTATTTTAAATAGCCCCACAGGCTGAGCCCAGATTCTGAATCTGTTCTTTCACTGCCCTGTCATGTGAAGATTGTGTATTGGCACTGGTGGGCAGCTGGCATCTGGTTATTGCAGCATAAACTCATTAGAGGAAGAGTCTGGGAATGTACACTTCTGCTTCTTGGAGAAATATGGCCTGTGACAAACAAAGACTAAAGCCCAAGAGATTACATTTTGACCAGGAATAGAGAAAAATCAGTGGACGGATGTGGTCCTTTGGTAGTGATCCTGAATGACCTTTCCCAGAATCTCACTTGGCTTGAGACTGCAAAGAGTGCCTCTGACCCAGCTACAGCAAAGCCAAAGTCCCAAACTCCAAAACCAGAAGGGGAATACGGTAAAAACAATGGTGAATCATTAGGTGCTGAGCTTAAAGTCTTTCAAGTCTAACAAAGGAGGAAGAACATAGTCCACGGAGGAGGTAGTCAACCTGACCCCTTGACAAGCAAAGGGGTGGGGAAGAATGGGGTATATACGTCTTGTTAAAATTGATAGGGTAGAAATTGCTTTCTTGACAGAGCAATCTAAGACTGAAAAACAGAAAATCAATTCCAAATACGTTTGACTGCTTTCTTTCATGCCGAAGTAGAATCTTGACTGCAATAGGCATGTCGATTATTTATAAAGCATCTTTTTACCATGTTGTTATACCATTAAAGATACAAGGTTAAAAGGAGGGAAATACAATCACTTAGGGAAACTGTTGAGCATACAATTTCAGCAGGGGTTAGCCAGGTTGTTAGTTGAATTGGTTTTGAACCCACAAAGTTGGTTGTCTTTAAAGAGATAGCATAGGTGTCTTGAAGAAAGACGAAGATAGAAAACTTTTCCTACTGAAACTCAAAAAGATGTGACTAATGGGTATTGATAAATGTTACCTAGAAACAGTAGCCCTTGGAAAGCTCCATAACAGAAGCATTAGGAAACCTCAGTTAATCTCACTGTATATACTTTGTGATTTTATTTTCATTGGATATTTATTTTTGTGACTTTACATATTCAATTCTGTAAAGTTTTAATTAAAAAAAAAATCTCAAAGTGGTTATGCAATTAATTTTGTCCTGGAAAGCACAGCAGAGAAACACTAACTGTATCTCAATGGGGGAAGAAAATAATCAAACTGGCTTAGCAAGCCCTCTGTTCCATCAACTGAATACATGCTTTGTGTATCCACTTTCATATTACACAGGGCCAAATGTCAGCTAGAAGGAAGTCTGAGCCTTGGTTCAAAGTTTTCATTTTGCAGATAAGGGAAACTAATGCTCAGAGGGGAAAGGATTTGCCCTTTCCTTTTAAGGCAACAACAGAACTTGAGCTTTACTTATTGTTTCAAGTAGGCCTTTAGCAAATGGCATACAGTGAGAAGGTACATATATATAGGCATTATTATTTATTGCTATAATGTATGGCAAGAGCTCTGGATTTTAGAGTCAGAAGGTTGATGTTTGGGTCAGGCTCTGATACTACTTGTTTTCAAAACTTCAGGCAAGTCACTTAACTGTTTTGGGCATCAAGTCTCCTTGAGAGATGAGGAGATCAGGTTATGCCTTGCACATAGTAGGTACTTAATATGTTTATTAAATGAATGAATGAAATGAAGTATTTCAAAGATTCTACCTCTAATTCATCTATAAGATAAAGCCAAAAACATTTCCATCAAGGAGTTCTTTAAAAAGTTGAGAGAATAACTGAATTCACCTTAGCATTTGCAGATAGCCTGTAAAGAGATGAGACTTTCGGTAACCATAGCTGTGCTTAAAGAGGAGAATGTGCTTCACTTCAACAGAGAAGATCAACAAGGTGCAGTCCCTTCAACAAAGAAATGTGCAACAACCCAAATGCATATTCTTTAAAAAAAAAGTTTTATTGTTGCAACTAAAATGAGAACCCATCATTTATTTGCATGGGAAGTTGTAAAACTGTACAATTTTACTTAAACCTGTGAGGTCATTGTAGAATCTTGCACACACTCACCACTCCCGCCCTCCCTCCCCCCAAACACACACGCATGCACACAGAGGCAGAGAGATACATTAAAATGTATTATACCAAAACATTTTGCTTTTTTGTTTATTTTTATTTTTGTAAAAATGGTATTATTCTATGGCCACTGGTAAAAAAAGAAAGACCTGATGAGTAAATATTTGCTTAAGGCATATAGCATTAGCAGCTCACTAACTTTCTAACATACGTTTAACAAGATGGATAGCCATCCATTTTCCAAGAATAGGCGGTTAACCAATACACCCATTTTGAAATTCTACTTGCTGTATATACACACCCAAACTACTACATACATATACAGGACTTGAGAAAAAGATGCTTACAGTTTGGCATTATAAGCCTTAGACACACCTCACTAATGCTCTGTAGGGCTATTTTACTCTGTTCTCATTACAGTAGGAAATCCTCAGTGGTGTCCAACAGGTCAAAGGCAAAATGTGAAATTGCTGGCAAAGACCAGCAGAATAGCTGCAGTCACCTCCTCCTACCCTCTCCCTATTTCCTACCATTTAAAAAAGAGTCATAACATGAAGATCTTATGATTTCCTTCATAGGAGTAGCTATGAGTATAATCCAGTCGCTGTGGAGGATTGACAGAGTTGATGTGTGTGTGTGTGTGGTGTGTGTGTTGTATGTGTGTTTGGAGGGTGGGGTGAGGGATTCCCACCACGACTAGAATTGATACTTCCAAATAGGAAAGATACTGCAGTTAACTGTATACAGGCCACCTACATTAAGAGATCCAGTTTGTCAGAGTGCTCCACAGCAAAAATTAACTGCTTTGTTCTTTACCTAGCCTTTATTCTAAATAATGATTTGCTCCAGGATATGTTTTTGAATTTGGAACAGTAAATGATACTGTCAAAGATCAGTGGGGAGACTGACCGCCTGAGATGACTAGTAGGTGAGGTGTGATTAGGGCTTATCATACACTTGGAATGTCTATAGTATAGTTGTTACTCAGTTGATGTAAAGTATGTTAAACTGGGTTACTGAGTAAAACTGAATAGAAAGTCATGCCTAATAATTAGGCAAATATCTGTTATTGGATAAATACTTATCAATAATCTATTGCTGAATGAAGACATTTTCAGCAACAGCCTTGAGAACCACAGCCACTTAACGATCAGATCATGCAAATATAAATTTGACTGTATGTCTGGGCACATCAGTAAGCAGAAATATAAGTTCTTTCACCTTCAAGCACGTGGTATTTAATCAGGACACAAGACGATCTTACATGCATTCTAATACAAATGGGGAAAATGTTGCTTGAGAACAATATTGTAGGGAAAGTAACTGGGACAAAGTAATCACATACTGTCTCTTAAATACACAAATGTTCATTATATATTATGATACCACTGTTCTATAAACATAGCCCAATATCTCTTTTAATGAAAACCACAATATTACTCAATAATGACTGCTTACAATCTATCTCCTTTCAAGTACTGGATGGATTCCATAGCCTATCAGGTATGTCTTAAATTCCCAGCACTACCTGAAGATTTATTATTATACTTCTGATAAGCCCTTGATGCAAGGCTGACATTAAAAAAAGTTTTTTTAAACACATTATTAGTTTAAGAAAATGCTAGAGCTATGGATATCTTGGGGGGAAAAATAAATATGGAGTGAAAAGATTCATTATACAATATACTCCATAAAAGGTTGGCTGAAAATGTTGTTTAAGTGCTTGCATGACTAGGATGCATCAAAAAGCACCAATTAGTGGCACCATTGCAGATCAACATCTAGTGCCTCGGACCGGCTACTGCAATTCTATGTACTCTATTTTGCTCCTTCTGCTTATCTGTACCACCACATTAGCACTTTCTTTCACTCTCCTTGGAAACTGAACTCTGTACATGTGGGGAAAAAAGGGAGAGGGGTGGCTGGGGTCAGGGCAGAACACCACCAACAACTGCCACAAAAAGACAAAGCATCAGTGAGAGCAAACTTCTACCTCCCGGCTCTCCTATTCTTTAACTCCTGCTGTTCGGCTGCTGGTCCTACAGGCAGGGACTGCCATTTGGGCAGAACTTGCTGTAGAATAGGAAGTAGAATGAAACTAATCATTAGGAAGCGAACTAAGCGTAGAATCCATGTGTTTGCAGAGATGCAAGACTTACACACTAACCCACCCATGCCACCTGACAATGTTCGCAGCAAAGAGCTGAGCCAAAGTAAAGCCATTACTGAAATCAAAGAAAAACAACCCCAAAGGTAAAGGAAAACTGCTTGCATTTTGCTCAGTCGCTGATAGGCCTCTTTTAGAGAGGTTTAGGAGCTGATGACCTTTTAAAACTCTTTCCAGGTGGCTGCTGTGGAACAGGGCTCTGCATTTATTCAACTATTTTCTGATGCTTTGTGATGTTAGATGTGAATCCTAGAGAATCTTTCTGCCCCTCACTTTAACAGCAGCCAACTTTAGAAGGTGTATTTATAAGAAAACTACAACTTATGGTCCAAATCATGTGAAGACTAGTCTTTCTAAATACTAACAGAAGCTTTTAAAATGCTGGTGGACATATCTAAGTTGAACTACCTGAACCCCTGCAAGGGAAAAAGGTAAACAAATGTGCAGGGGATGGTATAACACAGGCAGGTGCATGTGTGGATTGAGTATAACAGTACCAACTGAGAAATTAACTATTTCTAATTGGGGGCAGGGGAAGGGGAATGAGGAATACCCTGAGCAAATGCAGGACCTGGGTTTGTGGGGTTTTTTCTTCTTTATTTTTAGTAAAGATTATGTAAAAAGGGAATGAATGCTACGGTTCTACAGACAACCAGCACAGGCACTGCCCACCACTCAGTCTGAACACCAGATGAAGTGTAGTTGAGTATAACATGGTTCTTCCCATCCTCCCCCTTCCTTACCAAATGACATTCTCAAAAAGATTAGGGTTCTTCTGGGAAGTCAAATAGAAATTGTAGATTCGGTTACAATATTTGGAGAGTACAAGCAAGTTTTACTTTTGCCGAGTCTTTTTCAGAAATAGAACAAAAACAAAGAACTGGCTTTCAAAAAGGTTAAAAACAACAATGTGTTGTAATTCTATTATTCTTTTAAAAAACAAAATGAACAAAGAAACAAAAACAGGAGAGACTTATTTGGCATTTTCTCTGCTTAGTCCTGAATATTTTAAGGCCCTGAGATTCAACTATTTTATTCTTGGGACCACAGGGCTTATTTAAACCCTAGTGCATCAATTAATTTTCTCTTTTAGCCCTACCAAAGTTCCAGACTTTTAACCTTAGATTTGTTTCTTCTGAGATATGACTCAGTTAATTTCATAGAAGTGAATTAGAAACCAGTCCAATGGATGGTTTTTTCTGTGTACTTCCATCTTGCCACCAGGTCCATCAATGAAAACATACCCTGTAACAGAGGTAAGCTCCAGCTGTGAGGACAGTGAACATACAGATGTTGACTAGAAAGGGCTTCCAGGTAGCCGCCACATTGTCTTCATCTTCTTCTGGGGATGGCTCTTCTTTGGTGGTTGTGGCATTCTGATGTTCACTAACAGTTCTCTTTCTAACTCCAGTGTCTTGACTAATGGAGAGAAATTTAGAAGCAGGCACTGATTACAACTTTGGTATCAATAGGTAAATATCTAGACTAGCAATGAGCCTTTGTTCTTTGACCAAATTATCTAGATCTAGAGGCATAATTTGTAGTTACATTACAGTGATACTGAACCTAGTAACTATGGTTATCAAATGTACTCCCCTTAGGTCCATATTGGTCAAGAATATGTTTCAGAAGAATCTTAAGTTTCAGAAACTGAAGGGGAACAAGGGAGGATTTCATCCAAATACAACATTTTACAGAAGAGGAAACTAAGACCCCGAAGACACTTGCCTAAGAGGTCACAAAGCTAGTCCAAAACCCCTAAATCCAATGTTTTTCCTATTCTCTTCCTATTGTGCCAATCTAGTATCATATCTGTCATGAATTTTAGGAATCTCTGTCAGTTCTAATGTGGATTTGTGGAAGTCTGTAATATTAGAGGATTAATAAAGCTTGACTATATAATCACAAATAGCTCAACTATGTGCAACTCACACCCAGGATTCTTATAAAGTGCTAAACTTTTCAAGATTTTGAAAGTGTCAAATGAAGGTCAATTCTTTGGTGAATAGAACCTAACCAGAAACCTACAACCACCAGTACTACTTCACTTATATATGAGAAAAACCTGAAGGCAGTGTTCTAGAATTACACTCAGATCTTCCAACACGTTTAAAGCTATAAGGGGACTTGGAAACCAATTAGTCCAAACTTGTTATATTAGGCAAAGGAATTGGAGATCCAGAAAGGGGAAGATCGCACAGGTAGTAACTGGCAAAACTGAGATATGATCCCCAGGCTTCTGACTTCAAGCCCACTAAAAAGCATCATTATCAAAAAAATTGGAAAGAATGTCTATAGAACTAATGCTAGGAATTCAGCTTCAAAAAAGTATCAAGCTATACTTAATGTCAATTACATTTCATGAGCAAGGGAGTAGTGGTTTCTGAATGGCTTCATTTGATTCAAACTTTCTTTCTGCACACTTTGCCAGACTGAAGACAAACTCTCTCCAACCCTCATCTCTGTGGTTCTTAAAATAAACATCTACTTCCCAAAGGTCCCTCATACTCAATTACCTTTCTGTGATCAGTGGTGCAGTTAAGGAAGTTATGCTTTCTTCTATAACAGGGCCATCTTGTTCCTTAGTTTCCATCTCATTCATTTTCCACTGGTGGTTTGGGAAGAATTCTTTGCATTTTCCATTGTGTGGTTCCAATATCCGTTTTGGTGGTCTGGGTGGTGGTGGAGTATACTCTGGAGGTGGCTCCAAATCCTCATTGGAGAGCTCTTTCCATTGCTCCTTAATTGGTAATTAAAAAGTCATATTAACGTTAGATTTTTACATTTTGGCTTACTTGTAAATGAAAAAAAAAAAACCCTGTCTCAATGTTACATAAACCATTCAAAAATAATACCATTCAGGTAAACTGAAAATATAATTTATCTTCTGAAATGGAAGCTTCCTCTCCTGGCCAACAGTTCCTATATAACCTATTTAAATGATGGTTTCTCACCCAGTGAAACTCAAATGTATTGAAGATTCTTTGGTACCAAGGGTGGATCTATTTGTGATGACTGTCCACAAGCAGCTTTTGTTCCTTTCAGCTGACTACCTTAAGTATACCGTTTAAAGTCATGTCCAGAGTCTTTTCAAGCTTTACAGCAACAAAACTTCTTGCCAAAGTAAATACTCTTTCACTGTATTACTGCCAGACAACAAATAGAAAAAAGGATTTATAATCTCTCAAAATTCCACCAAAGGTCAGAGAGTGTTTACCTGAACAGAAGAGTCTCCCATAATATATTTGGCTCCTTCAATAACAGCCAGATAAGAGAAGCGGAGTTGGTCTGCTGTCTGGATCAGCCCCATTCTGTATTTCCGCATTTCCAAAAGCACCTGCTTAATGTCTACAGAAGAAGGATCTTTCCTCTTGTCCATCTGAAAGCCAAGATGGGCATAATGATCTGTCCAATACAAACTCTCCAATGACTTATTGTAAGCAGAGTTAATTTAACCACTTATGAACGGACCGTCCCAGAGTCAAGACAGAAAGACCACAGAAAACTAGGTAGAGAAGCAATGGGGAAATGAGTAAGTCTTGAATAACTGAGCACAGTTATTTTACAAGAATTACCAACATGAGACCACAGGGGCAATACTAATCTAGTTACCCATTTGATTAAGAAGTGAAGGCTGGGGAAGAGTAGGTTTTTAAAAAACCCAAACGAAAACAAAAAACAAACCCCTTAAGATAGCTATTTATCAGAAGAAAAATTATAAATTCAATTTAATATTTGTTAAGTGCCTACATTGTGTAGGCACTGTTTTACATATGCCTGTCTAAGAAATCATACTTTTAACTCAGCAAAAGATAAAGCCTAAAGTAAAACATTAAAAAAAAAAAACAAAAAACCAAAAACAACAACCAACAAGGCCACAGACAAAAGTATGCTAGGAAAAGAGTGTCCACTAATTAAGTATTTAAGACTCTTGCAAACAGTAATGCAAAAGACCTCTTACCAGCAACAGACATGTGTCAGCCAGACAAAATGTTCCTGACCTCCCAATCCCAGCACTGCAGTGTACAACGATAGGTCCATATTCAGGGCTTAAAGACCCTGATTCTCGAACTTTAAACAGAAAGTTTAGGAAGGAGGCAGGAGATTCAGGGACTCCAAAATCAGGCCATGTGGTATAGTGAAAGTGTAGGATTTCTCTAGTTTCTTGTGTCTGCCAAAAAAAAAAAAAAAAGTTAAATTCTTAGCACTATTCAATCATGAACATTTATTAAGGGACTATTTTATGTTGGGTGCTAGAGAATACAA
Source organism: Bettongia penicillata ogilbyi (assembly GCA_023548195.1). Lineage (NCBI taxonomy): Eukaryota > Metazoa > Chordata > Mammalia > Diprotodontia > Potoroidae > Bettongia > Bettongia penicillata. Next base: position 22,115,169 of record JAJHZJ010000292.1, on the reverse strand, counting down.
ATATAAAAATGAAAACGCTCTTATCCTGTAGAAGTTTATGTTGTAGGAGAAGGGCTTTGTAGGCATAAAGCATTTTATAAATGATAGCTATTATTGTTGTCATCATTATTATAATTAGGGCAGGGAATACAATGCAAAGTAGGTAATAATGAAGGCAAAGAGGTCCATACAAAGCGCTCTTGGAATATCTGATGAAGGAGTGGGTATTTTCATCTGGAAGAATCATGGAAGGCCACAGGGAGGAGGTGACACCTGAGCTAAGCCTTGTAGGAAAACAGGGCCTCTGAAAGGCACAAATGAGGAGGGATGAACAGTCACACACCGGGAATGGACTTTATTAATGCATGGAACTGTGATATGGTATGCAGAAATCCAGTTCAGTTTGAAGACAAAGCAAGATGCTTAGAGGTCACTAACGTGAGCTGTGGCTAATGACTTGGAAAGGCAGAGATACTCAGATTAGAAAGTACCTTTCCAAAAGACAAATGGTAAACACCAAACCAAATCCTATACATACTAAAGACCAGCTTTAATTTTCAGAAGAAATACTAATTCTTGGATAGTTCTTAATTATCATGGCCTAGAAAAACTGAGTAAACTAAAAAAAAAAAATGTCACTTTAAGACATACAAATTTCATTCATTCACACTTACACTTGGAGCACTAGACTCAAAAGTCAGACCGAGGCTGGAGTCCTAACTGTTAACAATATGCTGAGTGACCTTGGGGAAGTCACTTCAACTTCTATGAACAGAGCAAAATCAGCAGAACCAAGTAATAATGTGGAGAAAAACAAGACATCAAAACTCAGGTGTACATTACAGAATGTTTCCTAACATTGTTCCTTTCTTTTTCTTTACCTGTCTTCTGACGCCCAAATCAAGGTCTTCCTTCTCCATGAAATCTTCCCAAACTAACTATTCTAGCCCAAAGTAATCTGACACTGAACTCACCACACTTACTGTAGAGAATGGAGTCACAGCTTTAGACTGGAAGTAATCTTAGACCCTTTCCAGTTCCAGCCCCTCATTTTATGGAGGGTGAAGCCAAGATGTTTAGTGATTTGCCCAAGGTCATGTAGTAGATGATGGAACTGGGATTCATTTTCAGATCTTGTCTCCAAATTTAAAGGTCTTTCCAGTATATCATGCTGTCCTGTAGCATGATTTCACTATGGTGCCTACCGCTATTAATTACTGTCTCATTATTTAATTTTTTTTTGTATTTTGGACTCATCTTTCCAATTAAACTGTAAGCTATTTGAGGGTAGAGACTATACCTTAACTCCTCTGTTTCCCCTACAACACCTTTAAAGACACTTTGCACAATGAGGAGTGTGAGTGTTTGACCACTGAAAAACAACTGAGACTGATCCTTGTTATCTTCATTTTTCCTTCATTTCCTTTCCTTACCCCAAATTTTTATTTCTAACACAAAAATGTATTTAGTTTAAGGCAAATGAATAATTGATCATGACTTAAAGGTCACAGGTAAAATGTCTAGAGATCAGGTATTATCAATCTTGGGTTACCAGGCTCCAAAAACCATGCTATTCCTTAGTATGTAGATAAGTGAAATATGGACTGTGCTTAAATAGCTTATAGTTTATTTGGGAAAGAACTAATATAAGCAAGTTTTGAACTCATGGACCTCCTAAAAGGACCTCAAGGACCCTCAGAACACACTTGGAGAACTGCTGTTCTATACTATCTTGATGGGTGAGCTCATTAGCTCCCAAGGGTTCAATGATCATCTCTATGCAAATGATGATACCTAGACTGGGGAGAGAAGGGCCCACCCCCATATGCATTTAGCCCTAATCTCTCTCCCAAGTTGTAGTCTTGCAACACCAAGTGCCTCCTGGACATCTCAAATTGGATATCTTTGTAGGTACCTCAAATTTAACACATCCAAAGAAAACTCATTATCTTTCCCCTCAAACCCTTCCCTCTTCTCAAATTCCCTATTGTTGCTGAGGGCACTACTATCTTCCCCCATTCAACCCCGTGCCCAATCTATTGGCAAATCTTGTCATTTCTAACTTTACAAAATTCATTACATAGATCTACTCTCCTCTAACACAGCTACTACTCTAGTTTAGGCTCTTATTGACTTAGACCTGAATTACTGCCATTCCTTTTAACTGGTCTCCTTGACCCAAATAACTTCCACTTATCTAATACATGTTCCATTTAGTTGTCAAAGGGATCTTCTACACTAACATGCCTGATCATGTCACTCCACTATGTAATGAACTCCAGTAGCTCTCTATTACATCTATAATCAAATATAAGATGCCCCAATTGGCACTTAAAGGCCTTTATGACCTAGTCCCATCCTACCTTCCCAGCCTTCTTATGCTGCATACCCTACCCTGCTCATCCCTCGCCATGTATTCTGTGAATCAATAACACTGGCCTCCTTACTACTCCTTGCACAAGACACTCCATCTCAACTACATGCTTTATCACTGATGTTCTCCCTCCTTCAACTGGCTCTTGGCTTCCCTGGTTTCCGGTACAACTCAGATCCAATTCCACTTTCGGGAGGCCCAGCTGGGTACCCCTGCTAATGCCTACCCTCTGAGATTACCTTTCAATTATGCTGTATATATCATGCATGTTATTTATCATACACAGTTATTTGCAGGTTGTTTCCCTGAGTAAAATGTGAGATCCGTGGGGGTATAGACCATTTTTGTCTTTCTTTGTACTCTCAGTGCTTGTTATATAATAAGCACTTAATAAATGCATGGTGACTGACTAATCCTCTTAGCTGCTGGTGCCTTCCTCCTCAAAATTACGTTGTATTTGCTTTGAATATATTTTATACATACCAATATTTGCATGTCTTACCTCTGTTGATAAGAGTATAAGCTTCCTGAGGGCAAGGATTTTGCCCTTGTATCACCAGCACTTAGCACAGTACCTAATACATGGGAGGGGCCTAATGAATGTTTGTTGAGTACTTAAGTGTATTCAATACTCACTGTAAGGTTTTCCAATTCTAACTGGCGTACTGTATAATATGATTTTATATCTTCAGAAATTAATGTTAACTTCAAATGTGTATCTTCGAAGATCATTTCCTTTTCTTCTTTCTGTGGCCAATATTGTGCACATTTTAACTAGGAAGAATAGAACACAGCATTACGTTACTGCAATTAAGCCTTTTTAGTGGGTTTGTTTGTTAAATTTTACTTTCTGACCTTTTCCTCATCACCAATACAGGAATGGATAAACAGGCTCAGTCTTAAACAATTTATATATACATGTGAGGGAACAATAAAGGCTTCTTAGCATATTTCTAATTCTTGGAGAAATAGCTCAATAGATCAGGAATATTAAGATAAAAAAGAAGTGAAAGTACTTTTGAAAAAGTTAAAAACACATAAAATGCAAATAAAACTAGCAATTCAAGTGGTTTGTATCAGTTCAAAAAATGTTTTCATGTACTGGTCAAAACCTATTTCATATGTATGAGAATTTCATCCACCTCCCCATCTTCCCAGTCAAGATACAAACTGCAACCTTTCTATGTCTTAATAGTCTCCAAGGGCTGCTGTATATGAATAAATGAATCACCTGCAGGCCTACCTTCTGGTGATGAGCCTCTCCATACAGGCTAGTCCTTGGATGACAAAGTCCATCACTATCCTGTACTGTACTCAAAGATTTCTGATACTGGGTCCTGACAAAACTGGTACTGTACTAAAGGAGCCTTTAAGAATCCAAAGTTACCTGCATATCACAATTGGTGTATGACTTTACCAGAGATCTCTGGCCAACAGTTTTAGAAAATATGAGTTGTACTGATAAGAGCTAAATTGCTAGATTTTCCTCTACCTCCTTTTAAACACTTTGGCTTTTATACTTCATTTTATAAAAGATCTAAACTGTTGTGTTCACTCTAGAATTTTACAAATTATTGCATTTGGTTTTATTTTGTTTTTGGACCAGTATAATCTCAAGAACAAGGTGAGCTTTTCTGCAGATTTTTCTCTTGAAGTAATTATGAAAACAAGTAGACTGTTTTGCAAGATCATTGCAATAAAATGGACCAACAGTATGTCAAAAGAGTAAGGGAAAGCATGAAACAGCCAATGATTTTCAGGACCAATGAAAGCATCTGAGTACTTACTCTGTTCTGTTACTGCAGCAGGACACAGTTAAATGAGTGACCAAGTGATAAGAAAAAAGAAAACCAAGTCAAGAAGACCCACACAAACTAGGGCAGGGGTGAGGATCTTTCAGCCTCATGGCCACATGTGGTCCTCAAGGTCCTCAAGTGCACCCTTGGACTGAAGCTAAACTTCACAGAATGAATCTATTTGTTTGGATTTAGGCAAAGGGCCACACTTGAAGACCTAAAGAGCCATATGTGGCCTTGAGGCTGCAGGTTCCCCAACCCTGCTAGGGGATGCTAAAAGGGAGTAGTATCCATACAGCATAAAGCTGTGGACCCAAATCAAGGCCTAAAGCAGAATGATGGTGCCCAAACTTCTCAAAAGGCCAAAAGTTGGCCCAACAGAGAACAGTTTCATATAGTTTTATCAGTATCTTGCAAGTCAAATGGCAAGATCATTTCATCAAAAATGCAATCCTAGAAAGAAGTCAATTTGTCAACACTAAAGTCATGCCTACTTTAATGCAATTCTACTGCAATAAGCTCAAACAAACAGATGGCTGTAACAGGCTTGCCAAGGTGAGCTAACTGGGGCAATTGAAAGATGACTAGGAGAAATGTTAAAAAGTAGAAATTCATGTTTATAATACTTTCTAACAATAAAGTCCTTTTTTTACATATATCTGTTTTGAACCTCCCAACAACTCTGTGATGGATTATACTCATTTTAATAAAAATGGGATAGGTTAGAGATTCAAAATTAGGTCAGATCAAAAAGCTAGAAAACATAGTTAAATGAACAATGGGTCTCAAACTCTATAACCCAGTGTTATCTCTAGGATGCCATTATTATGTCTGCATTCAGGCCCAATTTTAGGCAAAGACATCAACCTAATACGAAACAATTTGAGATAGGGAAGGTCTTTTAAGAAAGGTACTGGAGAGATATGGTAAAGCAGAAGAAGCAGAAATGGAAGAGGCTGCAACCACAAAGAAAAACAAATTAACTCCCCCCAGCTTATACTCATGTGTAGTATTTTTTTGGTCAGGCCCACACAGAGGTAACAGTCAGTCAATGTACCAAATATGAAGGACAATAAATGTACTAATCTGGGTAAAGAAAAATTAAAACTTGGGAAGCGTATCATTTGAAGTTTGGGAACAAATGTCAGTATTCAGGAAGGAAATGGGTATGTATTTCTGAAAACACTTTCAAATCCATAATATCATGCAATGCTTCTTTTGTTCTAGCTTCATGGTTACAAAACTACTTAAAAAAATCAACTCACAAGATTACTGCTTCCTGATTTTGATATATACTAAAGAAAGAAAAAAAAGATAGTCTTATGTTGTAGATGAAACAACACTGCCCTGTGCCAAATAAATATGAGTGGGGCTATATTCATGTGATAGTAATCAAATGCAACACTGTCAGTGACAATAAACATGTGACAAGAGAAATCCTTTGTTGGAATGTAAAACTCATGAAGGGGAACAGTAGAAATAAGGCTGGGAAGGTATGCAGGAGTCACAATGCTTTTAAAAGTCATGCTAATGAATTTACATTTTATGCTATGGGCAATGAGAAAATCACAAAATATTTTTGGGCATGGAAATGCTGAGTAAACTGTGCCTTGTGATTATTATGGCGGCTCAATGAACTAGAGTGGTGGCCATGTGATTAAGTGAGACATACAGTGGAGGTAAATTTGGTAACAGATAGGTAGCTCATACGATGATGGGAAATAAAGGTGAGGGAAGGGTCAAAGATGACTTTGAGGTTAAAAAACTATAGGAAGAATGGTAATCCTTCAACAAAAATAAGGAGCTGCTTTGGGGGTAAGATAATGAGTTCTGTATACTTTCAAGACATTCAAGAGGAGACATGTAGCTGGGGATTAGCAACGTGTGTGTGACTAGAGCTCAGGAGTGAGATGTGGGATATAAACAAAGAAAGAAAGAAAGAAAGAAGAGTTTGCTGTATATTGATGATACTTTGAATCCATGTAAGCTGATGGTATTGTTAAGCAGAAACAGAAGAAAAGAAGGTTCAGTAGAGAGACTTGGGGAATACCCATGACAAGTGGATGGATGATGTTCCTAACAGTCACATTAGTTAGGAAAGGAAAGACTATCCAGAAAGATAGAGAAGTTGATAGCATCCAAGAAAATTAAAAAAAAAAAAAAAGAAGAAGAGAGGTCAGGGAGAATGAGACTTGAGAGAAGACTGGTTTGGATTTTAATAGTTAAAAAATAACTTAGAGAGATAAGCTTCAATTACGTAGTGGAGCCAGAAGCCAGACTGGGAAAGGGTAGAGAAGTGATTATTATTAGGTGGTAAGGAAGTAAAGGTACCAAATATAGATAATTCATTTTAAGAATTTGACAGAAAAAGAAGTGAGATTTAAGATGACAGACTGAGGGAATGGTAGTCACATGAAGTTAAAGACTGTAGCATGTTTTCAGGGGTGGAGGGCAGACTGACGATCAGAGAGAGAATGATCATTGGATCAAGTTCGTGGAAGAGATGGAAGGGAATGGGATCAAGGGACAGAGAGAAGGACTGGCCCAGGCAAAAGGGCCAACTTTTCTTCAGAGATGGGGGTAAAGAGGAGAGGCTAAGGGAAGGATTCTGACAAAGCACAGCAGAAGAGGCACTCAGAGTAGATGGCCTCCATTTCCTTAGTAAAGTAGGAGATAAGGACATCTATTGAGAATGATAAAGGGGAGGAGAGGTATTGGGAGCTTGAGGAAACAAGGGATGGTTTAAAATAGTTCCAGATGGAAACAGTGTTGAGAATCAACAAAGCAGAATAAAAGTTTTGTGATGCCACACTGAAGGCCCAGTTGAAACTAGAGAATATAAATTTGTAGCCAACCTAGTCAGCGTGGGTATGGCTATCTTACGCAGTACTGGCTGTAGTTTAGCCAAGAAAGGGAAGCAAGATATAGGACAATGACTATCAGGGATGGTAATAACAGGTTTAAGGATGAGAGAGACATGGTCTTGATTGCAGGAGGCAGGGAAGGAGCCACTAGGCAGCAAGAGAGTAAAGATTAGAGAAAGATAAGGATTTGAGTAAGGATGATAAATCTGCTGGAAAAGCCGAAAGGGGATGAAATTTCTATATAAAATACAAGTGAAAAGACAAATTGTTCATAACAAATAATAATATTTAAAATGTTATCTTTAGAATACATATAGATGTTTGGTTTAGACAAGAAGTATTTGCTAAAGTTCAACTAGTTCTCTACCCTTCCAGACTTCTGCACAGTGATATCAGCAAACACTTTTTAATAACAAACGCAGAACCTGATCATCCTGAAAAGGAAGCCTAGATTATATTTTAAAAGCCGGGCACTACATTTCTGTACTGTTTTGTAACTCAGTTTTATGTGTGTATGTATGCGTATGTTTGTGTGCATGCACACACACACAGACAGACACAGACACAGTTTCAAGGCTACTAACAGAGCCTAAAGGTTTTTAAAAGTTTCTGTTCCAGTGAACAACTATGGTAGCAACGAATTTTATGGCTATGTATGCATGTCTATTGCAGAAGAGAAGTGAAATCCATACTTACTGATCCCTTTTCCATCACTCTGTTAAGCATGACAACTCCTCGACTTTTCTGTTCCCAAACCATCTCCCAGAAGTGACCACATGTGTTAGGCAGAGGGCCCTGTGTAAAGACACAGACTTGAAAATTTAATTTCATCTTTGAAAATTAGTGTTATCTAAAAATAAGATGCTTTTCTAAATAATTTCAATATAGCACTATCCAGACAGACAAATTTGCCCTTTCAAGTTCCAGAATTCAGTATCTATAATTCTATTTCTAATTTTGGTAGTATAGAGAAAACATTCTTTTTATATACTATTTGTAAATACCAGCTGGTACTGACTTTGCTCAACAGGACCATGCCTAAGGGTATATGGGGACCAGGATAGTGTGGGGGTGGGTAGGGCTCTTGGTATTTTTACAAAGATGAAATGTAACAAAAATAGATAATCTTGATCAGTGAAACCAAGCCTATATTTAAGGCCTCCATAAACCACCAACATTTATTAATTATCTACCATATGCCAAGTATTGACAATGATAGTAATAGCTAGCATTTACATGGTACTTTACAAATATTATCTCATTGGATCCTCACAACAACACTGGGGAGGTAGGTGCTATTATTATCCCCATTTTACAATTGAGGAAACCAGGGCAAAGAAGTTAAAGTGACCTGCCCAGCTAGGAAAAGGAAGTATCTGTGGCTAAATCTGAACTCAGGTCTTCTTAACTCCAGGCCCATCCATTATACCATCTAGCTGCCTCAATGGAGATTACACTGAGAATACAAATATAAAATGGTAGGTGTGCTACAGAGAAAAAACCAGTCTGAAGAGGAGATCACAAAAGGGTAATATGGATCCTTTTACCATATTAAAAGGGTGTGAAGGTGAATTTCAGGATAGCAGGGAAAGGGGAGAAAATAGAATTAATTAAAGCAGCTAATCTCACTCCAACTGCTCTGGTAATGACAGACAAGCAGGGAGGGAGAGTTAAAAGCTTCATGCCCTTTTTTAGTGCCAGCTGGTAACACTAACTCCTTCTCTACTGGATATCATAAGTAGCTATGCAATTACAGCCAATTAGTGCCTAGAGCAGTACAGGACCCCTGCAAGGCATAGGGCTGAGGTAATCACCACAACTTTCTGTACTGTGAGACTTGGATTTGGGCCCAAGACAGCATATATGCAGCCAAACATAAACTCCAACCCATTAAAAGAAGTTTAATATAACATAGAATCTTGTATCCAAAACTCATTTTTTCTATCTACTCTGCTTAAGTTCTCCAATCTGATTCAGTTATTCTATTGAAGTTACTTTCTTGAATACAAATGACCTCCTCATTGCCAAACTGAATTGCATTTTCTCCCTTTTCGTTCTCTTTCTCATTCTCAAAACTTTGTCTTGCATTCGACACTGGGTGACCAACAAATTTGTAAAACTCTTTTCCCTTGACTTCATATGTTATCGTGGTTTCCTCTGACTGCTCATGTCTTCTGTTTGTTCCCTCATGGTGGGTGTTCCCTAGCAGTTTTCTGAAATGGCATCTATTTTCTATCCTAAGGATTCTAACATCAACTGCACTTAAGATTTAAGAGATCAGTGGAGTGAAGTTAGACTGCAAGAGATTGATAACAGGTAAATGAGGAAAGAAAATGGAGGCAGCAAGTTCAGTTAGCTCTTTCTAAGAGGTCAGCAATGAAAGGGAAGAGAGTTATAGGACAATGCTTGAGGGGATGGTAGAGTCGATTAAAGGTTTAGGGATAAGGGAGCAGTTGGCATGTTCAAGGTCCAATAATGAGGTCTCGACAGGGAAGGGATCAAAGGCACAAATAGAAAGGTTAGCCCTGACAAAGAAAGAGCCACCTCTTCTTCAGAGACTAAAGGCAAAAAAGAGAAGAGTAAAGATGTGTATTCTTAGGTGAGGATATGAGGCAATGTTATCTACTGAGACAGTGTGGGTGGTACTAGGAGCCTGAAGGCAGAGATTTCAAATAGCTGCTACAAGCATGTGATAGCTTGTCAATCAAGAAAGAAAAAAAGGACTACAATGCAACAATGAGGACCCAGACGAAATGAGAACATTATATCATACTGGACCCAGCTGTGTTCAATTATGTGCATGTATCTGCATGACCTCAAGTGGCATTAAGCAGCACAGGCTTAACAGAAATGATGGAGGGAGATGGCGGTCATGGTCCAGGGGTAAGAGACGACAGAGATGAAGTAGGCAGGACAGAGAAGCAAGAGATTGAAAGGTGAACATGCATAGCTGAACTAGTTGCTATTGGGTCAAGCAACACTTGGAAGGAAAAAGAAATGAGGCCAGAGCACAGAGGAATGGAGGAACTAAAGGTTATGAGAGATATAAAAAATGGGTTAAAGATGAGTGAGACAGGAGACAGTAGAAAAGGAGATTCGATGAAAGAGGAATATCAGGTTGGAGGGAGTGGTACAGTTTGAATGGTGATGATAATCTACGGCTCATGTGGAGTGAAAATGCATGTGACAGAAACTGACGGTTGAATAACTAAGAATCTAAGAGTGTTGAGAGAATATCAAGGTGAATTCTGAAATTCTCCAGTATGGGATCAAGAGTTAGTGAGTAATAATGACAATTATTGCTCCATAACACGTTATCTCATTTGGTAGAAGACAACTGAGTCAGGTACTGATCTCTGTGAAAGAGGGAGAGTAACTTGGAGGCTAGCAGATTATAGCAATAAAAGATAGGGATAGGATGATATAAAATGCTGGAGCGAACCTGAGAGGAGGAGAAGACTGCAAACGGATGCTACCAAAGAGAAAATGTTAACTTCTATATGCCCAGGTCTCTGGGGACATCAGAGAGGAGGAATCAACACTAGAGCTAGTGGCCAAGTGTGAACTGTCCTCTAGAAAGAGTACAGTTTGCATAAGGGCAAGAAGAGTGAGAGAGTTTAAGAAGGTTGGGTAAATTTTAGTAGATATTCCTTTCATCTGTGGACTAGATGGCCAGTGAGATTCCTTCCAATTCTCAAGTTCTGTGAGGCTGGATGAAGGAAATTTTGTTATTCAAGAGGAGGGACTATAGTGGAAGGAGAGGATAGAGGAGGAAAGTATCCAAGAATGAGATAAAGTAAAGTGTTAGAAGAAATTTGAGAAGGAACAGAGAAATGACCATGGTTTTCTTTACAGAAAGACTACACAGAAAGTAAAAGGAAGCTCTCTATTTGGAAGGGACTAAATTCAAGAAGACACTGTCCCCATAAGTATTATTAATAAAAAAAATGTATTAAGTGCCTACTGTACAAGCAGAATACTGTGCTAGTTAATGAGGAAGATACAAAGTTGAGGCATAACTCCTATCCCATGGAACTTAAAATAGTAATGGAAAAAGCTCCAAAAGAGATGCTCATAGTACATATTATTACACAGTAAGTGGATTGGAAGGACATAAAATAAAGTGCCATATGTAGTTGAAGGGGGATGATTATTATCAGCTGGGACAAACGATGGGCAGAAAAGATGGGGAAAAATTTCACCTAGAGTAAATGGCATTTGAAATAGGTTCTAAAAAGATGGGTGAGTATTCAAGAACTGAAACTGGAGAAGGAGGACACTCTGCACAGGGAAGTGCACAGACAAAGGAGGCATGATAGTACATATCTGGAGGAAGAGAAGAGAATGAACACATTAAGGACGAGGAATGATAAATAAAGCAAGGCACAGAAGAGGCAGGAGGGAATAGAATTTTACTACAGACAGAAGGTGAGGTGAAAAAAAAAGAGCAGTGAATCTGAGGCACTTTGGCTTCAATCTCAGTTTCCTCTATCTTCTGTCTAAAAGGACTTTACAATCTCCACAGTAACCAACCATTTCTGCCTTCTCTCCTAGCTCATTTCTCACATTTCTACTGCTCTAACACATGTCCAGATGTCTTTTTCTAGGGACGAGCCTTATCTTACGCGGCTATTTTTTGTCTTTTGTGTCATTCTTGTCCTGCTAATCCTAAGTTATTCTTAACCATCTCTTTCATTTCTATTTCTAAATAGCTCAACGTTACTAAAGAAAATCTGGATCTACTAAAAACATATGCTAACATTACCTGGGCCTGCCTCTTACTTTCCATAGAAGATTAAAACCATCCAGAATGATCTTCCTCAATTTTCCACTTCTATTCCTTTATTCATTCTCTTCTACTTTTCTCTGCTCTCAGAGGAAATGGTAGCTTCCTTTACCAAAGCTAGCTCTTGTACCTATTCTTCATCCTGTTTTCTTATCAATCACCATTTCTTTCCCTCTCATGTACCATCTATTGCTTTCTCTCAACTGGTTCTTTCCCTGCAATCTGCAAACATGCTTCGTAGCTCTTACCCTACAAAAATGTTCCCTTAGCCCTGCTATTTCCTCAGTGGATAGGCCCTTTACTTTCTCAGTACTCTCCTATTTTTCACCTCCCTGGGCTGTAATTTCTATCCCTTCTCCTAGTTACTAATGTCCTTCTTACCATTAAATTCAACGGACTTTTCTGTCGTCATCTTCATCAATTTGTCTGTTCAGCAAGTGAAACTTGGCCGCTGAGCTCTCCTGATAGCATTTTCCCATAGGTTTTGTGGTAAAAAGCACCTTCTTGACTCTTCTTTAACTTGTAAGGCCATTGTCACCTGTTTCCTTTGTTACTTCTACCTCTTTAACATGGGTGAGCCAAAGTTCTGATTTTGGTCTTCTTTCTTTCCTAAATACTCTCTCTTGGCCATCTTACTCTTTTGGTTTCAATTATTTCTATTACAGAGGACCTCTAAATCTACTTTCAAATTCTCTTTAAAGCTGGAGTTCCTTATTTCAGCTGAGGTAAAGGTGGTCAGGGTTACAGAGGACACAGCACCTTAGGGGGTCTTGAAGGAAGGAATATGCTTCTGGATCTTTCTACCAAGATGTCTCATTGGAACATCAAATTCAACACAGCTAAAACTGAATGTTATTGTACCACCTTGCCACTCATGTTGATAATCTCAAAATCCCCAGAGGGATGTGGTAGTATGAGAAAGAGAAAAGAGTCTATCAGTTGCAAAGTCCTGCTAAGAACACTTCCATAATATCTTTTCTACTCATCCCCTTCCTTCCACTCCCATGAGTACTCAATCTCACTATTTGTAATTGTTTCCTAAAGGGTTTTCCTACCTTCCATCCAATCTCTTGAATCCATCTTTTACATTGTTGTTTAAATAATCTTTCTCTAAGCTTTAGTGGCTTAAAATTGCACTAAGTTTTGGGACATCCTATATATAGCATTTTTCCTCTCTAAGAATGTAAACTCTTAAGACAATGGAGTCTATGCACGGCAAAAATACTTGTTTAATGAAATTGCTAAATTAAATCAAGAACTTCAGAATGAAAAATGTAATATAGTTAAAAGGGCAAAAATTTCAGAATCAATGGCAACTTTACATGAGAAAAAAACAAAAGGGAGAAAGAATATGTTACAAAGAATGCTAGACTTAGGGGAACAAAGCTCTGATCAAGTTCCGTTATTAACTTTGCTATTTAGCCAAATCATTTTCTTTTTCTGGGTCTCAATTAACTCTTCCACAAAATCACAAGATCGTATTAAGCTTTATAATCAAATTTCTTATGTTATCACTTAATGCCAACTACATGAATAGTAATGTTTTACAGGTTTTGTCTACAAGCTAGTTGGCTGTTGTCCTTTGTTTTCAAAGAGGATCAAAATGATATCACTATGTTGGGGTCAAGCACAATGTATCTGATTGTGGCAAATCAGACCAATAGGAGCTTGGAAGGCTCTACCACAGGTCGGGCTATTTGTGTCATAGAACACTTAGAGTGGAGAGGTCTCTAAATTTGTACATTTCACGATTCTTTTGAGCTACTGCAATTCTGCTTTGTTTATTTCAATACTCTTCCATAAAGAAGTACTCAGGAAATTAATCATTTTTAATAAATGTCTAAAAAATCCAAACTGAAATGAAACAAGGGGATTTCTAGTCAGAAAAAAAATGAATGTTTTCATTAACATCACTTTAAAAAAATTTTTTTTAACAAGAATCTATTAAGCATTACTACGTGCAAGGTACTGTGCTAATTGCTTTACTAATAGCTCATTTTCTCTTACAACAACCCTGGGAGGTAGGTGCTTATACAACTTCATTTTATAGCTGAGGAAACTGAGACAAAGTTAAGTGACTTTCCCAGGGTCACATAGCTAGTAAATGTCTGAGGCCAAATTTGACCTCAGGAGGTCTTTCTGACTCAAAATCCTGAGCGCTAACCCTTGTCACCTGGATGCCCTTAGACATCATGAAGATTATATTCTAACCCTAAGAACCATGGTACAGCAGAGCTAGAAGTAATCTAGGAACCACCTAGTTCAATTCCATAATTTTACTAATGATAAAATTCAGGCCCAGAGTGATTAAAGAAAACAAGGGAAGTAAAAAAAACTCAAACAAATGGACAATTATTTTTCTACTATGCTTTCATTTATTACCTGAGTGAGAATATAGCTTCTTTGGGCCTCTTCCATTTTTATCAAACTAGCATTTATATAATCATTATCTTCATGGTGTAGCTTAATTCGACTATGGTCAACTGTAAAGCAATCAGAACACAGGGAAGTTAATTCAAGAACAATTAGAATATATAAGTAACGTGTGTATATATAAAATACTTCACTAAACATTTATTAGATAGCTACTAAGCAGAGTACCCAGAGACAAAATGGTGTAGGGGAAAAATCCTAGATTTGGAGTCAAAGGCCTTGGGTTCAAATGCTGGCTTTGTTACTTTCTCTTTGTATGATCTTGGCCAAGTCACTCCACCTCTCAGGACCTATTTCTTCAACTGTAAAATTAAGGGGTTAATCTTGAAACCTGCAGGGCCCCTTCTAGCTCCCTGGAGCTCTTTTTCAGGAGCAGTGGTAAACTCAGTTAAGATGAATGGTTTTCCTCTAATCTTGATCAACTTTCATACACTCCTCCTTTCAATGTTTAAGATCTGTTACTTGGCAAAGGAGAATGAAACCACGTACTTACTATTTTGGGGATGAAAGTGGTTCCATGAGATGAACTGTATTCTATGCAACAAAACAGACTGGACTCAGAGTCAGGTGATCTGAATGTGAAGCTAGGCTTTCTTATTTTCTAACTTTACATCTCTGAATTTTAGCTTCCTTGGCTGCAAGATAAGAGTTAATACTTAAGCTGCCTACCCCTCAAGATTGTTTAGGAGGAAAAGGTTTTTATAAACTTTAAAGTACTACAGACATACGAATTATTATTTTTGAGAGTGGAGGTGAAGTAATGCCTGACTTGGAAAATAGGAGTGAGTATGGGGGGAAAAACAAAGGTCATGACGGAGACAAAAAAGTTTGAGAGTGACAGTTTTAAAAGATTACTTCATATTTGGACTGTTATCTGTGTCAAATGTATGATACAGAGCATGTATATTAATAAGATGGAGAGGAAACTGACTAGAATACAACATTACTCCCCAACTCAGAATACAGCACAGTAAAATCTAAAACCTTGTGGTAATTTTCTACTGTATCCTAACACTAACATTTTGTAAATTTGAATCAGTGGTAGAAAAGAAGGTAATAAAATACAAAGTTATTTTCCTAGAGCCTTAAAGAGTTGCTCTAGTATTGCAAGGTAGATCTGCACTACCATTTATATAACCCATTTATTTCTCCTCTGATGCTCAATAGGCTATGATGGTGACCCTTGATTTTTTTTTAAATTTCTTTTACATTGTGATCTTAACAGTAATTTAGACAAATAAACCCTAAGCAAAAAACCTGATTTTCCCAAGTATCTAAGTCTGTGTATCAAACTGCCCCCAAGATGATATGAAAGAGACAGTTTTGCTGTCCCTAAACATCCCATCTCCTGTCAAGGAGAAACTTAGGCACAGAGTGAAAAGTACTCAGATATCTGACTAGATACTAGTATATATGTATAGATACATTATATATGTATACACATATATGCAGACACACACATCCCTCTGCTGTGTGCATATATATATATATGCATATGGACATGTTCTTGTTTGAAAATTGCCTGTTCATATCCTTTGACCATTTATCAACTGAGGAATGACATGTTCTTATAAATCTGACTCAGTTCTCTATATATTTCAAAAATGAGGCCTTTTCCAGAGAAACTTGTTGAAAACATTCTTTTCCAGTTTTTTGTTTTCTGTCTAGTCTTGGCTGCATTGGTTATGTTTGTGCAAAAACTTTTTAATTTAATGTAACCAAATTATCCATTTTACAATGTGTAATTCTCTCTTTTTCTTGTCTGGTCTTCCCTTATCCATAGATCTGACAGGTAAGATACTCTACCGCTTATTCTACATTCCCCTAATTTGCTGATGGTATCACTCTTTATGTCTCAGTCATGTACCCATTTTGACTTTATCATGGTATACAGCATGGGATATTGGTATATACCTACTTTCTGCCAAACTGCTTTCCAGTTTTCTCAGCAGTCTTTGTCAAGTAGTGAGTCCTTGTCCCAAAAGCTTGGATCTTTCCATTTATCAAATACTGGATCACTATGGTCTTTTATTATTGTGTACTGTGTATCTAATCTATTCCCCAATCCACCACTATTTCTAAGTCAGTACCAGACTCTTGTGAACATTATTCCTTTGCAATAGTTGGAGATCCAGCACAGCTAATCTAGCTTCACATTTTTTCCCCTGCTGATTCCCTTGATGTTCATAATCTTTTGTTCTTCCAGATGAATTATGTCATTTTTTTTAAGTCCTATAAATAATTCTTTGGTAGCTTGGTATGGCACTGAATAATTTAGGTAGAACTGTCATTTTTATTAAATTGGCTACCCATGAGTAATTAATATTTTTCTAATTGTTTATATCTGACTTTATTTGTGTTAAAAGTGTTTTGTAATTGTGTTCATATGGTTTGTCTTGGCAGGTAGATACCCAAGTATTTTATATTGTCTGCAGTTATTTTAAGTGGAATTTCTCTTTCTATGTTTGCTGCTGGATTTTGTGGGTAAAATATAGAAATGCTGATGACTTATGTGAGCTTATTTTACATTCTGCAACTCTCCTACAGTTGTTAATATTTTAATCTAGTTTTCCCAATTGATTTTCTGACACTTGGTTCTTGAAGGTTATATACCTGTGAAGTGCAGGCTCTCACAAATCTTACCAAATGGTCAAGCAACTAAGTATGTCTTTGGCTTAGTCAAGTTCTGAAAGACTTCTCATCTGCTTAACCACAGGATAATGACCTTATAGAGTAACCCTGTGGAAAGAGTACTCATAAAGGAAAAAAATTCACTGATCTATTAAAATTAAATTGCATAGGAGAAATTACCTGTTGGCAGGAAAAATGGACTGGGATATGAGTAAATTTTTTCACAAATGTAATACTTCCTCCCTTCCTGTTCTCATACCGAGGATAAAAGACCAACAACAGAACTAAAATTGATGAAGTAACAAATATACTATATGAAATTTTCATCAAAATTGATAACAAAGTTTTTATTTAAGTATTTAAGATTTAGTTGCATTTAATATTTACTTATGTGGTTAGTTTATTACTACAAGCAAACAAACAGTGCTGTTCATAGAGTAATGAATTCAGATTCAGGGAGACCTGAGTTCAAATTCAGCTTCACACACTTACTTGCTTGGTGACCCTGGGCAAATCACTTAACCTAAGACTCAATTTCTTCATGTGTACATTGGGAATAAAAACAGCACCTATCTCCCAGGGTTGCTGTGAGGACAAAATGAGGTAACATTCATAAAGTGCTATGCACTATATAAATACTAGCTATTCTTAGTGTTGTTATTATTATATAAAAGATGGATGTTAATAGACAAATTATAGTGATTATCTACAATTTTTGATACCTTATCTATCCGATATTTATCGACAAAAAAAAATTCAAAAAGTGTAAAGCACTGAGGCAAATGACTAAGATATGAATACTTACAGGGACTGACATCTCTGTACCTGTTTCGATTTTTGTTTTTAGGGAGTTTGGCCACTTTACAGGGAAAGTCACTGGCTTCATGTCTAATGTCCTACAAAAAAGAACAAATAACAGTGTTTGAAATCTGGCATTTTATGAGCTTTATACAAAAACACACAGCATACTAAATAATGTTTTAAAAAAAATTATTACAATAAACTATAACTAAATTGGTTCATCTATTTGAAGTACCTAGTTTTCTAGCTCAAAATAGTAGTTACTAAATCAGTACCTTCCCTATTGGGTCTAGTGATGGTGCCGTGTATAGGGAACTATCAGGTGATGAAAGGAGGTCTATTCATATACGTCATGCAACTTATAATCTTAGAGCTGCTGGAGCACAGAGAAGTTAAGCAAGTTGTTCAGGGCCACACGGCCAATCTGTGACAGTCGGACTTAAAACAACCTTTTCTTGGCTTGGAGGCCAGCTATCTATCCATTATGCCACTCTTTACAAGATGTACACAAGAAAACCTGAACAAGTGAACACTCCCTCTAAAGAGATGATAAACAGGTCCCAATGTGTTGAATTTTTACAGAGAAAAGAAGACCTTCATGGATTAATAAAACTGCTGAATCTTTGTAAAGAATTGTCAGGACATATATAGTTTCTTTGTCTACCCTGCTTAAAATAAAAATATAAGACACCGAGCTAAGAACTGTTTTGTTTTTTTAAGATGAATCACCCCAAAGATAATTTAGTAACTTAAAAACAAGATGATGAATTACAAAAGGGTATAATGACAAAAAATTAGTGTAGTGATATTATATAGTATATGTTATTTACATGACGGACTAGACAAGAATCCAAAAAGGAAAGAGCTAGAAAGAAAAGAAATTTACATAATCCCATCTGGAAAAATAATTTGTAGAACAAATGCCATCTCTGCTGCTAACATGGTAAGTACAGAGATTAACAGTAATAGTTGGCAGGATGGTGGCTATATTTACTCTCAGCGGGAGCGTATTCTTCATACCAAGATTAGCGTAGCTAAGGCATTAGAATGATCGTTTGCAAATCAACACTTAAATTCAATTAAATTCAAAAAACCATATGCAAAGCATTGTATAAAGTGCTACAGATACAAAGATGTAACAGAACATCTTCTTAAGGAACTGAAAAGCTAACAGATGTAAAGACAGTTACACAAAGGAGAGTGATAAGGGCAAAGGAAAAATCTAGGTAGTGCTATGAGAAATAGAAGAGATGATTTGTGATAAAGCCATCATTGTGTTCTGTGAAAAGGTTGTCATAATTTTTGAGAAAAAAGTATGATGACCATAATGTTGTCTTAGGCATGATATGAACTTAATAAATGTTTATGTAACTGAATTGACAGATTTAGGCAAAAATACTTTTATGTAAAGTACATAATTGTCACTTCAGAGAATTATAGAAAATTAGAGCTAGAAGTAATCTTCAAGGGCATCTAAAATCAGCCATTATAGGATCATTTCAATTTCATGAGTAAAAAAGTAATCAGAAAATAATTTCCACTCATTTTTATTAATTATTAATAGGACTAAAGAATTTTCAGCTTGTTAACAGTTTATCATAAACATACATTTAGAATGCAAAGAATTTCAAAGTTTTATGAAATATGACAATTTCAAAATCTCATCAATTTGGTATTGGTTCTACCTCTTTTTTAAACTTTATTATAAAGCAACAAGGAAATTAAAATGTATGCTATTGTTGTATCTATGTACATGTATACAAGAAATTTGTACATATACATGCAAGGCTGTCATGTTTGCATGACAGAGTTCTCTGTAACTGAATTAGCACCTTTGTAATCATTTTAAGTTCATCTGTTATCTTCTCTTTATTTTTTTAATCCACTACTTAAAATTTTCCCCGTTGTGATTAGGTCCTGCTTGGGCCTCCTAATTTGTATACCAAGGTTTCTTCCTCAGCAAACTCTATTACTGAGCTTCAGTTATGAAGTCACTTATTTTTATTTAGGTTTTTATCAGATAATGTCTCTTTCACAGCAAAAATCATAATTTGGTATGTAAGCATCTACCGATTCTGAGAGTTTAATTTTAAAAGGTATATCTATCATATTTTGCACAGAGAAACAAGTATCCACACATTCATATTTCTTTTCCTGAAATTATTTCTATAACAAAATATCCAAATATGTTTGGAAGTAAAATCGAATTTTTTAAAATTCATGCTTATTTTATTTGCACCAAATAAAATGTGCATTTCCATACAGACAGTAGAACAGAAAAAGGACATTGTGCACAAAATTGTGGCTCTCTACTACATGGAGATTGCTTTTCTTTTAAAATAGAATAAATCCGACTTGTAGCATTCAAGCTATTTGTCTGTGATTCTTTCTGAGCTTCCTTCTCTTCCACCTGCTCCAAAGACCTTTTTCTTCTCTTTTGTGAGGGAGTAGGAGCGAAAGAGACTGAATTATCTCTTTCCCCTTTTGCTTTTCTATTCCTCGCCAAATCAAATGGGAAAAAAGAAAAACAAAGCCCATGTAACAAAAGTGCATATTAGTCAAGCAAAACAAATGTCCACATTTGCTTTGTCTGAAGAGGTACATTTTATTCTGAGTCTCAAGTACCATCACCTCTCTGTTAAGAGGCTAGCGTGGTGAAGTTTAATTATTCAAGTTACAAAGACTTCAACTTCATGCTGAGAACATATGGTTATTGGTCCAGTACTGAACCAAAAAAAATGAAAACAAAGAAATGTTGAGGTAAAAGTTCAATAGTGAAAAACTGAAAAATAACCCTTTACTTCCCTCTACATTTCTATCTCCCCTTATTAAAAAACATCCTTTAAGTTTTAGGATTATTAATCAATAAGCCAACACTACGTAATCTTACAGGCAAATCAGGAACATTTAGAAATTTTAAAAGATGGCACTGAAGCAAAACCAAAATTCTTACTTTTCCGTGTTTCCTTATTGTTTTTAGTTTCTACTTTCTACTCTTGCTAAAGGTTTCAGAAACAAAACAGGAAAAGCAAATGGTAGAATATGACATTCTAAATTTATATATGCTAGAAAGAGACAATCTATTAAGGGTCCAACTTGGATCCCATCTCTTTTTATATGTTTCCTGATCTTGCAATATGCCACACTATGCTGTTTAGACCTCCTTCTTCAATGTATTTTTAACCTGCATTATAATTTGCTTTAAGGTCATCAACTCCTCCTCTCTACCACCCTACAAGCTCTTCGATGCTTGTGTTTTCTGCAGTGTATTACACATATCATTCAATAAATTTTTCTTCAGTTACTGTCCTGTGAGTTTTATGACTGCTTAAAATAAAAAAAATACTACTAAATGGGCAAAATGATCCCAACTGTGTCTATGCTTAATTTTTTTCTTGTCTCAGAAATAGGCTGACCCCCAATTATGATTTTGCTGTGAAAGAGACATAAACCTATCTGATAAAAGCCTAAATAAAAATAAGTGACTCATAACTGAAGCTCAGTAATAGAGTTTGCTGAGGAAGAAACCTTGGTGTACAAATTAGGAGGCCCAAGCAGGAGTTAATCACAACGGGGAAAATTTTAAACAGAGGACTAAAAAAATGAAGAGAAGACAATAGGTGAACTTGCAATGATTACAAAGATGCTAATTCAATTACAGAAATCAGTTGATACAAAATATAAGAGCCCTGGAGTGAACTAATTTTTGTAATTTATTATCTATCATTCAAATACACTCAAAAGTAATTAAGTGATGAAGAAAGCCTAACATTTCAAGCTTATGATTCCTTGTCATTGCTGGGTTTTGTTTTTTTTTGTTGTTGTTCTTTGTAGAAAGAACTGAGTCTGGTAAAATGTTCACATCTGCTACGTAGCAGATCTAAAAATTGCTTAGTTGTAGTGTAAATCTATTTTCTGTGTCAACCCACTCTAAAATCCAGTAGAATATCTTACTGTCTAGATGGTGAGACACTTACCTGAAAGCTATCCAAACTAGCATGAAAGTAAGTATATTACAACTCTGACACTTACTAAGTGACCAGCTAACAAATCACATAAACTATCAGGGTCTCCATCTCCTTATCTGTAAAAGTAAAAGGGGCCTGAACCATATGATTTCTACAGGTCCTTCCAGTCCTAATTCTCTTTATTATTACACAAATTTACAACCACTCAAATGTTATGGATGTACTTCTGAAAGGTAACATGTAAAACAAATTCCTCTACCAAAATTCTTTTTTTCCTAATCATAAAATGGAGTCACATTTCTCTAGAAAATTTTGGTCACATGTAATTCACACCTGTCACTTTCCTCCTCAATAATAAAAGCTTTTATATCACATCTAAATGGAATAACATTTATTTTTCACAAAGCTGTCACCTTTGTTTAGGCCCTCATGGTCTTGCACCTAGATTACTGCCAGTTTCCATGCCTCAAATTTCTAGATAGAAATCTACCCTCCACGTTGTTGCCAGAGTGATTTAAGATCTTGACCTTGCCACTGCTCTGTTCAATAAACTCTAATTGTTACCTCTTCACAAATTGCCCCAAACTATCTAGCCTCACTGGACATTATTTCCATCCCATACTATGAGATCCTAGCAAACTAGCCTTTTCTCTGTTCCTCACATATGATTCCTGTCTTTACACTGGCAGTGTTTCTGTACTGTTTCCTTACCTCACAGAACCCTTCTCTCCCTTGAAGATGCAATGCCAGAAGCACCTTCTATGTGAACCTTTCCATATCCCCTCATTGCCTTCTATCTCAAATTACCTCATATTTAACTACTTGTATTTTATAATCTATTATTACTCTGTATACAAGCATATCTTGTTTTATTGCACTTCACAGACAACTGCATTTTTTATAAACTGAAGGTTTGTGGCAACGCTGTGTCAAGCAAATCTATTGTGCTCACGTCTGTCACATTTTGGGAGTTCTTAAAATATTTCCATTATTATACCTGCTATAGTGATCTGTGATTAGTGATTTTTGATGTTACTACTGTAATTGTTTTGGGGAGTCATGAACCATGCCCATGTCATGTCAAACTTAATTGGTAAACGCATGTGTTCTGACTGCTCCACTGACAGGGAGTTCCCTATCTCTCTCCCTCTCCCTCAGGCATCCCTGTTCCCTGACACACAAAAATATTGAAATTAGGTCAATTAATGACCCTACAATGGCTTCTAAGTGTTCAAGTGAAAGGAAGAGTCAACAGATGTGACAAACTTTGTTGTTATCTTAAGAAATTGCCGCTGCCACCCCAAACGTGAGAAGCAACCACTACCCTGATCAGTCAGCAGCAATCAACATGGAGGCAAGACCCTCTATGGTTAACATTTTTTAGCAAAATTTAGGTGTGTACATTGTTTTTTTTAGACCCAATACTCTTGCACACTTAATACATAGCAATATAGTGTAAACATAACTTTTTAAACACTGAGAAAAAAATTCACGTGACTCACTTTACTGAGATATTCACTTCGTGGTGATCTGGAACTGAACCTGAAACGTCTCTGTGCTATGCCTCTATGTGCATTAGATGTCCTTGTTTTCTCTTCCATTAAAATATAAGCTCTTTGTGAGTAGAAATTGTTTCATTCATTGTATCTGTAACTCTGGTACATCTAATACAGTGCCTGAAACATAGTAGGTGCTTAATAAATAGTTGGCTGATTATCATCTCCTTTGGGAGAAGGAGGGAACCACAAACTTTCCATTGACATTGTTGTGTACATATTTGTTTTGGTTTTGCTTACTTTATTCTGTATCAATTCAGTGTTCTGAGAATTCTTCATATTCACTGTTACTTATAGCATTGTAATAATCCATTACATTCATGTACTACAATTTATTTAGAAACTGGCATGCCAGCTGATAGGTACCTGCTTTGTTTCCAGTTCTTTGACACCCGCAAAAGTGCTAGGAATATTATGGATATATATGGGACTTTTCTTTCCATACCTGACTTCCTTAGGGTATAGTCATGGTTTAATTTTTTTAATAGTATAGACATTACAGAGACAATCCAATCTTTTATACAAAGTTCAGGCTAAACAGAAGAAGTTTATATTCAGGCTCTGAAAACACCACCTGACACTGACACTTACTACCCGTGCAGTCTTGAACAAATCACTTAATCTCTCTGGGCCTCAGTTTCCTCTTCTATGGAATGAAGAGGTTGGACTAAAGTAGCCACTGAGCTTCCTCTGAACTCTCAGTCAATGATTTATAAGCTAAAATATGGCTAATATGGGTACCATAATTCATTTTAAAATGACTGTGCTAAGAGATGCTAAGATTTCTATATAGATTGCCATCTTGAAAAGAGATTTGTTAATTTTTTTACTATAGTAGAAGAGGAAGAAGAAGAAAGTTTTCAAGTAGTCTTTTTTGTATACCAAGAAATAAAACATAAGTTACAATTTCTGATAAAATCTGAACTTAACTAAGTCTTATAATCTCTAACTTACTTAAGAAGTCCGATTCAAAAGAACCATAATGCTTAGTCATTTTAAGATTCTAAAACCTTCAAAAATACAACAAAGGGATTATAGTTACTGTCTCTGACCCCAAAACATTTATGAGAAGAAAAGCCACTTCATGTACAGTATTTGTGGTAAATAGCTATTTTCAATTCCTCAGAGGTCTTTGTACAGCTTTGGAACCAATTTTTTTTTTTAATGGCAGATAGTGATGTGATTCACTGGAAAATGGATCATCTTACATTAATGATGTTGGAGCTGTGGTAATGAATGCAAATCGCTAGGAAGTACTCCTACCCAGAAATTTAAAGCATGTGAAATGAGGTTGGGTCCTGAACTGAGAGATGGGGAGGTAAGTGAAATAATGGTAGTCTAAGATCATAATAATTTGACAGAGGTTTTAATTATCTCATGGTTCTGTACAAAAGCAAAAGTTACTACTTAAGTAACTATAAAAATTACCTTTTTATCAGGGTTACTCAATTTTTGGGAAATTTTAAAGTGAGAAATAAGGAAAGAAATTATTTATACTTTCCATTATTGTCACAAATTTCACCTTGGGTAGAAATCAATATGCATAAAATGAATCAGTGACTTACAGTAATTGATGGCAATAAAACTTATTGCAACCAATATTGTTTAAATGCAGTGAACCACAGAATTGTTCCTGTAAGTGAACTGGTCTAAAAATTAAAACTACTTTCACTTCTGTTTTACCTCTCATTTTACTCACAGAATTGAGAATTTCAGAAATCAGCCTCCAAGGTCCCTTTCAGCCCAAATCTATGATTTTGTCATCTATGATCCTGTCATCCTTTTATCTCTCATTAACTTAAAGGTAAAGAGGGTGATGGTAATGATTAGCATTGAATACACACATGTACAAACTCATGCACAAAACATATAAATACACAAACACAGTCTCCCTTCCCCTATAGAATGTAAGCTCCTTGAGAGGAGGGATTATACCATCTGTCTTTAAATCTCCACTTTCTGGCATAAAGCAAGCACCAATGGAAACTATAAAAGTTATATAACTATTTGCTATAAAAGCAAATCTTTAAGTTTATAGGGAAAGAAAATTAGAATATATTCGGGAATGTTTAAGACAACTAGAAAAGCTGAAATGAAACATTTAATTAAAAATATATCGAATACTTTTATGTATTATAGAGGATGAAATGATGAAAAAGGATATAATACCTGCCCTCAAGGGGCTTAAAATCTGTTATAGGAAAGACACAATGTTATGTTACTCATTATAGATCAACCTAATTAGTGTACTTTTAAAAATGCTTTCTGATGCTCTTTTATTCTGAAAAAATTACCATCACTTTCCAATGATGATATCCTCCTCCACACCATCCCCAACATTCCCGTGTAACAAGTAAGTACTCATCTAGTGACCATATTCAAAAATTTATGTCTCATTCCACACCACCTATCTGTAGAAAGGTGTGAGTCATCATCACATCAACATCAGTCATTTATTGATTAGTTTTGAGGTCTTTCAATGTTCCCTTTTTTTAAAAAAATGTTACTGTGGTCATTATGCAAATTGTTTTCCTGGTTTAGCTATTTTGTTTTTCATCAAAAGATGAATACTTTTAAGACTTTGTTACTGCCTCTACCTAAGGCCCAACTCCTAAAAAGCAAAAAGTGAGAATGAGAGTGGAGTAGTAAAATATGCGAATGGCTACGCAGAATGGTTCTGCCAGAATCATAAAGTCAGCAAAATTAAAGAATACTACTATAGATCAAGCGTCCCTGCATTACTACAGGAAGAGACTGTTTCTGCCTCTTTGTGGTGATGCTAACGATTTTACCATAGGATTTAAAACTGGAAAAGACTACAAATGATCTAGTTCAATAGTCCAAATTTTGTAGATGAAGAAACTAGATCTAAGATGCACTAGTGTCTTGTTCGAAGTTAGAGAGATGGGAAGTAACACACTTAAGGTTCAAACTAAAGTCCTCTTGGCTCCCAGTCTTATATTCAAGCTACTAAATTACATTACCTCTAATTAGAACTTTAGGGTCTTATTTATTTGACACACTTGTTCAGTCTTTCCCTACCACATGCCTAGCAAATCCATCAAAATTTATCTCCCAATTGAGAGACAGGAAAGTAAGTGAAATAATGGTAGTCTAAAATCATGATAATTTGAGGGAGGTTTTTAGTCTGTTCTTTAGAACCTTGGATGGTGTAGGCAAAAATCTGTCTTCTTTCACTGAATTCTTATCCTTAATATAAGTGAGTCCTACCTTAAGCCTACTGTGCTTTGCACCTTTCATCTCCTATATGTAATATTCACCCCTCTCCCCACTGCACTAAATATCATGGCAGGACTCTATGTTTCTTCCCCTTACTACAGGGGTACCTTGTAGCAATGACTGTGAATGGACCCCAGTGTAAGGAAATAGGTTAGATGTGGGCTTCCTAGTGGTGGAACTCCTCTTTTGGTTGGGGATGAAGATCCATGGCTTTCTGCTTCATTCCTTAGAGGCCATGTAGAGTATAAGGTCCACTACAAGGTTGCTATAGGATTTTTATACGAGGAAATGAGCTTCAAAAAAATGGTCCTTGAGGGGCAAGACCAGCATCAGCATCAAAGGTAGAAGAGTAAGTATCACTTTTAAAGTCACAGGATACAACCTGGTCCTCTTTTACCCTAAGATACCCCTTAAGGTACCCTCTGACGCTTGCTTCACCACTTTCTTCACATTATTTTTGGTAGGTTTCTTTATGCAGCAAGTCAGATGCACAATAGATATTCTGGGAGCAGGAACATAGAAGGTCATCCCTGTGAGCTTCCCATTCAGCTCAAAGATGACCTTGTTCACAGCCTTAGCAGCACCAGTGGAGGGAGAGATGATGTTTTGGGCAGGACCATGTCCATCATTCCACAACTTCCTAGAGAGGCCATCTACTGTCTTCTGAATAGCAGTAATGGCATAGATTGTGGTCATGAATGTTTTCATAATGTCACAAGTGTCATGAATGACCTTGGATGGGGCAGAAGGGGGTCCAAGCAGTTGGCAGTACAGGAGGTATTAGCAACAATCTTAAGGGAATTGTCATACTTCTCATGGTTCACTCACATCATAAACACAGGAGCATCAGCAGAATGTACAAAGATAATGACGTACTAGTTCTACCCTTTAAAAGAGTCCCAGCTTTTTCACAGTGGTAAAGATACTAGTAGACTCTACTACATACTCGGCTTCAGCATCTCCCCATTTAATTTACTGGTGGGATAATGCTCCTAGAAGAGAGAGTAATGGCTTTTCCATTGATCACTAGCTTTCTGCTCTTAGCCTTCACATTACATTTGAACTTGCTATGAGTAGAATCACATTGGAACACAAAAACCACATAGCTGAGGTCAACGAGGGGGCCAATGAAGGCCACAACATCCACTCTAAGATGAAAATAGCCCTGATCACCAGAAGCTTAATACAGCCAAATCCAATGACTCCAACCCTTACCATCTTGTCTTAGGGACGTGGCTGCAGCAACAGATCCTGGGAGAAGAAGAAATGAGAGCTCCTATATGAAATTAAAAAAACTTTTCCAGCTCAGTTATATGTAAAGATAATTGTTTTTATTCAATTTAATTATTTAACTTTTTATATTCATTTTCATAAAATTTTGGGTTCCAAATTTTCTCCCCATTTATCCCCTCCCCTTACCCCAATACACTGAGCATTCTAATTTCCCCTATCACCAATCTGCCCTCTCTTCTAACATCCCTCCCTTCTTTTGTCCCTATCTTCTCTTTTGTCCTGTAGGGCCAGATGACTTTCTATTCCCCATTAACTGTATTTCTTAATTCCCAGTAGCAACAATACTCGATAGTTGTTCCTAAAACTTTGAGTTCCAAATTCTCCCCATCCCTCCCTCCCCACCCATTCCCTTTGGGAAGGCAGGCAATTCAAAATAGGCCATATCTGTGTAGTTTTGCAAATGACTTCGATAATAGTCGTGTTGTGTAAGACTAACTATATTTCCCTCCATCCTATCCTGCCCCCCACTGCTTCTGTTCTCTCTTTTGATCCTGTCCCTCCCCAAGAGTGTTGACTTCAGATTGCTCCTTCCTCCCATTGCCCTCCCTTCCATCCCCCCCCCCACCCTGCTTCTCTCCTTCTCCCCCACTTTCCTGTATTGTAAGATAGGTTTTCATACCAAAATAAGTGTGCATTTTATTCCTTCCTTTAGTCAAATGTGATGAGGGTAAATTTCATGTTTTTTTCTCAGCTCTCCTCTTTTTCCCTCCACTAAAAAGTCTTCTGCTTGCCTCCTGAATGAGAGATAATTTACCCCATTCCATTTCACCCTCTCTCCTCCCACTACATTTCTCTCTCACCATTTACCTTAATTTCTTTATGGTCCCATCCTATTCAATTCACTCTGTGCTCTCTGTCTCTATATGTGTGTGCACGCATACGTGTACATGTGTGTATGTGTGGTCCCACCAACTATCCAGATACTGAAAATTTTAAGAGTTACAAATATTGTCTTTCCATGTAGGAATGTAAACAGTTCACCTTTGGTAAGTCCCTTATGACTTCTCTTTGCTGTTTACTTTTTCATGCTTCTTCTCATTCTTGTGTTTGAAAATCAAATTTTCTTTTCAGCTCTGGTCTTTTCATCAAGAATGCTTAAAAGTCCTCTGTTTCGCTGAAAGACCATATTTTCCCCTGAAGTATTATACTCAGTTTTGCTGGGTAGGTGATTCTTGGTTTGAGTCCTAGTTCCTTTGACTTCTGGAATATCCTATTCCATGCCCTTCGATCCCTTAATGTAGAAGCTGCTAGATCTTGTGTTATCCTGATTGTATTTCCACAATACTGGAATTATTTCTTTCTAGCTGCTTGTAATATTTTCTCCTTGACCTGGGAACTCTGGAATTTGGCCGCAATGTTCCTAGGAGTTTCTCTTTTTGGATCTCTTTCAGGCGGTGATCGATGGATTCCTTCAATATTTACTTTGCCCTCTGGTTCTAGAATCTCAGGGCAGTTTTCCTTGATAATTTCATGGAAGATGATATCCAGGCTCTTTTTTTGATCATGGCTTCCAGGTAGTCCCATAATTTTTAAATTGTCTCTCCTGGATCTATTTTCCAGGTCAGTTGTTTTTCCCATGAGATATTTCACATTCTCTTCCATTTTTTCATTCTTTTGGTTTTGTTTGGTGATTTCTTGGCTTCTCAGAAAGTCATTAGACTCCATCTGTTCCATTCTAATTTTGAGAGAACTATTCTCTTCAGTGATCTTTTGAACCTCTTTTTCCATTTGGATAATTCTGCTTTTGAAAGCATTCTTCTCCTCATTGGCTTTTTGAACCTCTTTTGCCAATTGAGTGAGCCTATTTTTCAAGGTGTTATTTTCTTCAGCATTTTTTTGGGTCTCCTTTATCAAGGTATTGACCCATTTTTCATGCTTTTCTTGCATCTCTCTCATTTCTCTTCCCAGTTTTTCCTCCACCTGTCTAACTTGATTTTCAAAATCCTTTTTGAGCTCTTCCATGGCCTGAGCCCACTGGATATCTATTTCGGATGTCTGGGATACAGAGGCCCCAACCTCCAAGTATTTCCCTGATGGTAAGAATAGTTCCTCATCATCAGAACTGAAAGGCAGGAACATCAGTTCCCCATCAAAGTAGCTTTCTATAGTCTTATTTTTCTTCCCTTTTCTGGGCATTTTTCCAGCCAGTTACTTGACTTCTGAGATTCCTGTCCAGCCCCGCCTAGATCTGCCCAGCTAGTGCTTGGGGTCTGAGATTCAAATGGGCTTTCCGCAGCAGGCGCAGCTGCTATTCAATGTGAGCTTTAGTTCTGGTGCTCGGGTGGGGGCAGGGCCGCCTCCCAGGCTCAGTTCCCTCAGGGGTTTTATGCAGAGACCTTGGGTAATGGCCCTGAACCCCTGCCTGCTGCAGGAGTCCCCGGCCGCCACTGCCTCTGCCGCTCCCTCCACCGCTTCCTCCCGAGAGCGCCTGAGCCACGGAGACACCCCGCTCCCGTCGTGGCCAGCCCAGACGTCTCTCTCACTGACCTGTAGCGTCTGTGGGCGGAGGGAACTTCGTGGCTGAAGCCTGCTCGGATCTGCTCCTGTGGGGCCGCGTGGCCAGGGCAGCGATAGCTGGACTCCGCTGTCCAGAGCGCAACGGACCCCTGGGGACGGCTCTCTGGAATGGAAATCTTTTCCACTGTGTTTCTGTGTGCCTTGTAGTGCTGCAGAATTTGGGGGGAGTTCTTCTTGCAGGAAATATATGGGCTGTGGGTTTGGAGCTAGCATACGTGAGTCTTTCTACTCCACCATCTTGGCTCCACGCCCCCAAAGATAATTTTTAACATTCCTTTTTAAAAAATTCTGAGTTCCAAATTTTCCCCCTTGCTCCCTAACTTGCTTCATTCTCTGGAATCATGGTTGTTCACCGTGTCTATCAGAGTGTTTAAATCTTTCAGAATTGTTCATTTTATTATAAAATGTAAAATGGATAATTTTGGTTATATAAAATTAAATGTTTTGCACAAACAAAACCAATGCAACTAAAATTAGAAAGAAAGCAGAAAACTGGGAAAACTTTTTACAGTAAGCAACTCTGATAAAAGCAATTCTCAAATATATAGAGAACTAAGTCAAATTTACAAGAATACAAGTCATCCCCCAATTGTCAAAGACTATGAACAGGCAGTTTTCAAAGAAATCAAAGCTATCTATAGTCATATGAAAAAAATGCTCTAAATCATTATTGATTAGAGAGATGCAAATTAAAACAACTCTGAGGTACCACCTCACACCTATCAGATTGACTAACATGACAAACAGGAAGATGATAAATGTTAGGAGAGACATGGGAAAGCCAGGACACGAATGCTCTGTTGGTGGAGTTATCAACTGCTCCAAACATTCTGGAGAATAATTGGGAACTATGCCCAAAGAACTATCAAACTATGCATATCTTTTGATCTAGCAATACCACTACTAGGTCTGTGTCCCAAAGAGATAAAAAAAGGGGGAAAATAACCTATTTGTACAAAGGTATTTAAAGCACCTCTTTTTGTGGTGCCTAAGAATTGGAAATTTAGGGGATGATCCATCAATTGGGGAATGGTTGAACAAACTGTGGTATATGATTAAAATGAAGTATTAATGTGCTATAAGAAATGACAAGCAGGATGATTTCAGAAAAACTTGGAAAGATTTACATGAACTGATAGAGTAAAGTGAGCAGAACTAGGAGAACATGGCGTATGGTAACAAAGATGAAGAACTACGAATGACTTAACTATTCTCAGCAATAAAATGATACAAGAGAAGCCAAAAGGACTCATGATGGAAAATGTTATCTCACTCCACAGAAAGAAATGATGGTGTCTGAATATGATGGTGTCTGAATATAGACTAAAGCATACAATTTTTCACTTTCTTTTTTGTTTTCTTCCACAAAAAGAATAATATGGAAATGTTGTATGTGAGTGTGACTGCATATGTATAACATAAAATTGCTTACTGTCTCAGGACGGGGTGAGGGGAGGAATAGAATATAGAATTCAAACCTTAAAAAAAAACTTAAAAAATTGTTTTTACATGTAATAGGGGTAAAATCAATTTTTTAAAAAAATTGTTCATTTTTTGTAAAAATGAACTATTTTGAAAGGATCTAAGATTCTTCTTTATAACTTCACAACATTGAGTATTTAGTGCTTGTTCTCTGCAGTCACACGGATGTAGTCATTGTATCATTTTCCTGGCTCTCCTTACTTCACTTTGCATCAGCTTGTAAAGTCTCTCCAAGCTTCTCTGTATTCATCATGCTTTTTCTTACAGAAAAACAAAATTCCATTAAATCTGAGTATCACAATTTGTTTAGCTATTGTCCACTGGATGAGCATTTATCACTTTGTTTAAATTCTTCACCACCCAGCAAAAGAAGTGCTATTATATCTATTCTAGTATATGTAATGTAGAGCCTTTCTTTTTGTCACTGATCTCGAGGAATATGCCTAGTACTGGTATCTCTGGGACAAAGACTATTCCAAAATGCCCTCTAGAATGGTTATATGAATTTACAGCTCTGCTAACAATGTATAATTGGGCCTATCGTTCCACAAACCCTCCAATGATGAGCAAAATAAACTTTAATTTGGCAAATGGAACTCTAAATGTGAGATCCTTTTCTAATGATTGACTGGACAGAGGAACTGAATCATATTGATCTTGACATCCTGCTTAAAGACAACGCCAGAAGAAACAAGAAAGTTGCAGTTAAGTGGAAGAATGGCTCAAGGCTACTCCATGGTGAGAAAAAGAAAGGACTTGGCACTTTATTTTACTACTTGCTCCATCTAGGTACTCTTTCCTCTTTGGGTTTTTGTGACACTACCTAACTGATCACTCCAACTCAATCTCCTCTGTTCACTAATCATACATATCATGCCCACAAACTGTGGGTGTCCCCAAGGCTCTATCCTAAATCTTTTTTTTTTCACTGTTTACACATTCTTGGTAATTCCCTCAGCTTCCATGGGTTTAATTATCTGACAGATATACATATATGTAAAGATACAGATACAGTCCCAATTTCTCCCCTGAGCTTCAGTCTCCAAGACACACCTCAAACTTAAGTCCCAAACTGTGCTCATTTCCTGCTCCAGACCCTGTTCTCTTACAAATTTCTCTATTTCTGTCAAAGGTAAAACGATTCTTTCAGGCTCCTAGGCTTGTAACCTTGACATTATCCTCAATTCCTCAGCCAACATGGCAACTGGTAGCTAAATCTTTCCATTTCTATCTCCACAAGTCTTGCATTATAAATTAACTGCCACAACTAGACAATCACGAGCCCAGTTTAGTCATGTTTCCTAATGGCAAGAAGCAAATCTCTGCCAAATGGAGAGATGGCTGCCAAAGACAATAACAGGTTAGAGTAGAAAACTCATTTGTAAAATCTAACAAGATGGATAATTATGAGCAGTATAATCTCGTAAAGCAGAAAGAAGTGGAGGGTAAAACCAGTTTAAAGAAGGTTGACAAGATATCTAAATAAGCAAAGTTGTCCCCCAAGGCATTCAAGGATGAAAATGGAAGAACTTTTCACAGAAAAAAATATATAAAAGATTTACAAAAGTCATTATTACAATACAGTCTTATAAGCCCTTAGAGAGGAGACTATCTTTATTCTCTGCAGTTCTCCAGCAAATCAGAGGTTTAAGAGAACAACCTCAGTTGAAAATATCAAGAATTTGTGACAAAATTAAAAAAACAAAACAATCGTAGCATACTTTGCAACTAAAGTGAATTAATTTGGGAGGGGTTTACGTGTTATTTTACATGGAAAAAGAGAACACACTAAAACTATTTATTATAGCAGGAAGAACAATGGAATTTAAGTAAGACATCCTGAATTTGACTTTTGGTTCTGTTGCTTAGTAGACCTAAAGCCATGATCACATCACTTAACCTCCCTAATACTTAGAATGATCTGTAAGCTGGGAGCAATAATAAGATTTTTATCACCCAACAATCAGTCTGGTGAGGAAGAACTTTGTAAAATGTAAAGTGAGTTTTAAAGATGATATTTCACAAATTACTATTACACTATAAAGTTAAACAAAATCATAGTTTACTTTCAACATGTTTCTAAAAATAAACATTAATGTAGTACAGTGGAAAGAGCAGTGGTTCTGGAGTGATACAACATGGTGTTTAAATTCCTCCTTTCACCCTCTCCTGTCACCACTTGTATGACCTTGGATAAATTACCTTCCTGCACCTCAATTTCCTTACTTGCAAAATAAGGGAGGTAAATCAGATGGTCTCTTTGATTCCTTCTAACTTGAGAAACTTCAGATCTCAAACCTATGAGCTATGGAAAATAAATATCTATGCATCTTAGTAAAAGAACTTATGAGAATCTTATGAGATCAAATAAGAAAACCCATATACTCATTTCTGCAAAGTCATGAGGTCACTTATTACATGAACAAGTCAGATGGGTATTTAACTATATAAGACAGTA
Source organism: Bettongia penicillata ogilbyi (assembly GCA_023548195.1). NCBI lineage: Eukaryota > Metazoa > Chordata > Mammalia > Diprotodontia > Potoroidae > Bettongia > Bettongia penicillata. The sequence goes on along the minus strand of JAJHZJ010000292.1, from coordinate 22,080,991 downwards.
GCTTCAAGGAAGAGGTTTTTTTTTTTAGTCCATGAACTAAAAAAAATTAGAACTGCATTTACAAACATTATTTGAAGGAGTATATGGGCTTAATCTGATTACCAAAGGTGTCCATGATACAAAAAAGGTTAAGAACTCCTGTGCTTTAAGGGATATTATTTGAGAAAAAAGAAAAGCTTATACACTCTTTCATTCCCTTTGTGATCTACAAAATTACAACATGATTTAAAATATACTAGGCAAAACATGCTTACCATTTGATAAACAGGATTTTAAGAATTTTAAAAACTTTTCAATCTACTCTTCAAAAGAATTAAGATATTTGGGGGAAAAAATAGTCATTAACATTTTCCTTCCAAATTGAAAAGCTCACGAAGAGTAAAACTTTATCATCCATTTTATACCAAATGGAGGGCAATAAAGAGGAGTTTAAGTTATAAATGCAGCTTGGAATAAATGAAAGTGTTATGTAATTTCTGAAATATAACTCAGTCCAGTCTTCCTTATGTTTAATTTTGTGTCCAGCTTAATGTTCATGTCTACCTGCAGTACCTATTTAACACACATGTGTTAATGTGTGGATGAATGAAAAGCAATGGATGGCCCATCTAGCTTCATTTTGGTCCAGAGAGCAATTCATCCATTTGTTTCCCCATGAAGATTTTTAAGTCAGTATCTTGAATAACCAGGGATAAAGATCAAACTCACTGAGGAGACTGCAGTATTCTGGATCATGATGCAACTACCACAACATCATTTTCAAACAGAAGCTAAAAAGCAGAATTAATACACCATTTTTTGCTCCTGTTTGAGAAAGTATTTAGCAACGATATTTTTATAGCCAGGTTTTGAAAATATACACATACATATATACATATCAACTATGGTTGGGAGTTGGACTAACCCACATGGCACCTTGTTGAACAGTCTTAAGTTCATAGCTGAAATAATGAACTAATACAGAATGAAGGGAGCAGAACCAGAAGAACATTGTACACAGTAATATTGTATAATTGAATACTATTATACTATAAGAAAAGAAAAGCAGGATGATGTCAGAAAAGCCTGGAAATAATGAAAAACTGTAAATGACTTAGCTGTTCTCAGCAATACGATGATCAAAGACAATCTCAAAGGATTCAGGATGAAAAATGCTATCCACCCCCAGAGAAAGAACCTATATCTGAATAGAGATCAAAGCATACCATTTTTCATTTTCTTTTTTTTGAGGCTTCTTGTACAAAATGACTTAATATAGAGATGTTTTACATGACTGCACATGTATAACCTATATCAGACTGCTTACTGTCTTGGGGTGGGGGAGAGAAGACGAAGAATTTGGAACTCAAAACTTAAAAAAAACCAAACAAATCCAAATGTAAAAAATTGGTGGAAAAATAAAATTACATATATGTGTGTATATACATATATAATACACACATATGAATACATGTGCATGAATGTGTGTATACATAGACATACACACACAAATACACTCACCCACACACATATAAAGAATGCTATTTACGAGAATCCAATCAGAGTTTTAGGTATGAATAGTAACTACAGGCTGCTAAATTTAATTTCTAACCTGTCCCAAACTCCACCACCTTTTACTCTGTTATACAATACTGGTGGTGCCTCTAAATAGTATATGCAGCATATTTCCTTCTCATTCTATAAAATTACTATTCATATCTTTCCACAAAACCTCTAGAAGAGCTGTGGGTACCAGAGAAACATTCAGGCTGTACAACCTGAAAAAGGAGGTGGGTATGTCATTTAGTAATAGTGGGGGAATGCTACTTTTTATACCATTTTGTGTATGCCTCATCATTGTTAGTAGGATACAACCTACTTATACCCACTAAGTATTTTATTACTTTCTGGGTCACCCACAATTTTGATTTAATAATCACTTATAAATGCCTGCTATGTACAGTAAAGAATTATGACAGAAACTAGGGATACAAGACAAAACAAAACAAAACAAATTCCTGCCTTCAAGGACCTTACATTTTTACTACAGGGTACATGATATTTACTTAGATAAATAAGTAAATACGGGATGTTGAGGAGAGAGTTGATTGGGCAGCAAGTTCAGGCCTGACCAGTTAGGCCCTCATCCCCACTAAAAGGGGCCTGCTGGCAGAAACACTGGCATCATTTCAACAGCCTGCCAGTGGGAATGCTGGTATCATTAAAAAAAAAAAACCAAACCACAAGTGGGAGCTTTGGCGCTGCCCTCTCTTGATAGGGCTCTGTGAGAGAATAAAATGCCTTGGCTCCAAAAGCACAGTACCACTCTCTACTCAGAGACAGCCCAACACTGATAGTGCATGGGAAGAAGGTTCTTTGTGACAGAGTGGGGAATGGCTGCTCTCTATCCTATGACTCAGACCACCATCCATTCCCTCTCCTTGATCCCTGCTAGTGTGAGTGTTTAAGTGTATAGTGTATATTGCTGTGCCACTGGACTGGACTGCACAGTCACTCCCATGCCAAACGTAACTTTCCCTGCAAGACTAATAAACCATTGTGGTGATCAGCATTCCAGATGTCTCTCCTTCCTTGTGGAATCTGAAGTCAAAGGCTAGGTTAGCTAGCTCAGCAGTAAGTACTAAAAAACTGGGATGAGGAAAGGCTTCCTACTATAGGAGATAAAATAGAAGTATCAGAGTAGTTAATAGGTCAATTTGGCTGGAAGGCAAAGTGGGTGAAGCAAAAGAATGAGAAATAAGTCTAATTTGAGTTGTTTATTTTATGGTAGAGACAATAAAGAACCCTCAAAGATTCTTAAACAAAGGAGTTTTATGGCCAAACTTATACTTTACAAAAATTATTTTAGCAGCTATGTGGAAGGATGGCCAAGAGAGAAGAGCCTGGAAGCTAGGAAATCAATTGCTGCACTTTTGTAATAGTTTAGAAGAGATAATTCCTCAAGGACTCTGCTCTTTGTTCTCCCAATGATGCTATACAATGGAAAATTAGTGATGTGGAAATGATGAGTTTATGTGTCAGAGAGCAGCCTGGGTTTACTGAAAGTCTTATATAATTTCCCAAATGCAATAGTCTATTTTTTTCCGTGCTAGAAAATTAGGGGAGATAGAACGTTTACATAAGACACTATCTCATCCATCTCAGTATGTTGCCTATACTCCAACCATTATCCTTTTCTCCTCACCACTACAGCCTTGGATGCTGTCTCTTAGTCTCCTTCTGACAGGTGAGTTTTCAGGTACCAGGTCTCTACATCCCCTCCAAGCCATCTTAATGGCAATCAGCATCTCTTCCATCCTCCAGCTCCTCTTTGTGCGTTGTCTTACTCATTGTGCATTGTCTTACCCATTAGAATGTAAGCACTTTGAAGGAAAGAACCATCTTGATTCTTTGCATGTGTATTCCACAGTGCTTAACACAGTACCCAGCATAGAAGTGCTTTAGCTATCTACCTCATAGAACTTACACTCTAATGGGGAGAGAAGAATAAACACCTGTAAGACACCAAATTATATGACAGAGTACTTTTAGAGAGGTACTAAATATGTGAAGGCTGAGGGGTTTACGGAATGCTTTACGGAAGAAAGAACACTTCAGCTTGGCTTTAAAGGATAGGTACAAATCACTAGGTGAAGAGGGACACAAAGGGCATTCTGATCATAGAGAATAATGTGAGCCAAGTCATGGGGTCATGGGATCAGGTGGTCAGATGCCATTAGAACACTCTCTTCAGTTTGGGTTCTTAAGGGTAAAACCTGTATTAGGGTGGTGACTGCAAAAATTGGGGTGGGGCACAGATTTGGAGGATGTTACATAGGTAGAAGCAATAAAATTCGGTAACATTGTATGAGGAATGAAGGAAGACAAAGATAACCCTACATCTAAAGCTTCTTGCTCTTTCTAGTACATGACACTCCATCTCTCGACTCTGTGGCGTTCAATGGCTGTTCTCATGCTTGGAATGCTCTCTCTCCTTACCTCTGCCTTCTCATGTGCAAGGATTCCTTCAAGTCACAGTTCAAATCCCACATTTTGCAAAATGAGGCCTTAATTCTTCAATGAAATAGGAGCCAAGCTCATTTGAATTAAATGTAAGGGTGTGGAGGTATGATTGGAAAGAATGGAGAAGTGAAGGGAATGAAACAGGGAGTCAATGGAGAATAGGACTTTTCAACAGCGGTAGGGGCTTCCTATAGTAGATATTTAATGACTGTTTACTGAACTGAGTGTAACCTACGCTTCTTTGGTAAAGTTAGTTCATTTTCATGATTTTTCTACCATCAGTGCTCAGCGGCCCTGAAAGCAGTAGCCAAGAAATCAGATGGTGGGAATAATCCAGGGATGGGGATATTCTGGTCAAAAATGGCAGAGAGCTAGAGTTTGGAGGAAAGAAAAGGATCGTGGAGTAGCAGTTTTTGAAGGATTGTAGAGGCAAATCATGAAATCAAGACCAGGTACGAAGATAAGTAAAGTCAGTCAGGAAGTTAATAATCATTTACTAAGTAACTTCTATACGCCAAGCACTATGCTAAGGCTCGGGAGATACCAAGAAAGGCAAAAACAGTCCCTGCCTTCAAGTTCACAATCTAATGGGGGAGGCAACATGTCTCTGCTGTACAAATGAGATATATACAAGACAGATTTGGAGATAATCTCATATGAAAGAAACTAGCATTAAAGGAAACTAGGAAATCTAGTAGAAGGTGAGATTTTAGTTGGGACTTGAAGGAAACCAGGAGGTTGAGATGAAGGAGAAAATTCCAGGCATGGGGGACAGCTAGTAAAAATGCAAGAGTTGGAAGATGGAGTGCCATATGGGAGAAATGGCACTGGACTATAGAATGTGTGGATGGGAATAAGAGTAAGAAGACTGGAAAGCTAGAAGGGGTCAGTTTGTGAATGTTTAAAAAGCTAAACAAAGAATTTTATATTTGATCCTGGAGATAACAGGGAGCCAAGGTAGTTTACTGAAGTGGGAGGTAGGGAGTTACTGTGATAGCTGAATGGTCAGAAGTCAGAATGCATGAGAGGTACCATCACAATTAAGGATGGGTCAGTGGATTGAAAGCCATGTACAATAAGCATAACCTTATTATCCTAAGTGTAAAAATGGGAAGGATGGAAGGATAGGAGATTATGGTTTGAGAGTGGAACTTCAAAGTTTCAAATGTTAGAAGTGGAATAATTCTAACAGAGGTGGTATTTTATTTTATGTGTGACCATGCAGGTAATGTGGTTAAAGAAAGATACAGAAGACTGGCAGAATTGAGAAACTGAGGTCAGATATTTAGATAGTTCAACAGGTGATGGGGAGATGAAGACCCTAAGACAATCTCTAAAATCATTGGGAGAGTTGGAAAATGACCTGGAAGGTGGTAGATAAATAAAAAGAATTGGGAAGATGATCTACAAGGAATGCATCGACGGAAGGTTATTTTCAGATATAATGATAAAAGAAGAGTTTAGAAACAGCAACGGGGAGAGTAAGATGCATGCCTACCTAAAACTACTATGAGTCCGGGAGAACAAAAAGAATATGTAATAGATAATGTTGAGAGGGATGTGACTTCAGAAGAGAATAGAGTTTCCATTAGAGTGAAAAGTGGAAGCAGCAATGGTTCAAAGTTCAAGATTCTCAAGAGAGTTTATTGATAACAGAGTAAAAGTTATTTGGGTACAAAGTTATATGCTAGGAGACAGGGATACATCCTTAATTACTGGAACAGAGAGTAAATGGCTTAAATTTGTTGACTGATGAGACAGTAAGTCAACATTTATGTCATCCTTAAAGCAAAGCACTTTTACACATTTTTTCATTTGAGCCTTCCAGAAACAGAGGTAGGTACTACAGATATTAATTCTTTTTTTTTTTTTTGAAAGGAAACTGAGGTTAAAGGTGAAGTGACTATCCTAAAGCCATAAAGCTAGTAACAATGTGAGGTTTTCCTGTCTCCAAATCCAACACTCTAACTATTATGGCACTCTGCCTCTCAACTCTTTGCTAGTTAGCACAAAATTGGTAGGGTCTAACTCTAAAAATTAGGACACTATATAATATAGCAGTATCTTTATTGGAAATGTCTCAGGATATCCAATGGCATTTTTGTTTACTTATGTAACCTATGTTGTGGCTAAAGGCAGCATGGTACAGGGTTCAACTGAAGAAGACTCATAAAATCTCTTCATAAAAAGATTTCTGCCCAACCCTCAGGTCATTAATGAAGGAATGCCTTTCTCCTACAAGTGCAGAAGAAGGCTATTCTGGCATTTTTATCAACCATTCACTTTCCTGGTGCTAATGTGCATATAGCTCAAAAAAATTAAGTGCTTTCTTGATGTAAGACATTGGAGAAATAAAGAAAACAATAAATCCTACCAGTTCCTTCAGAGAGCTTACGTTTCATTGATGGAATACAACATGTACACATATAAGAAACCAGTAAAGTAAGGTGGGGTATTGGGGAAAGCTTTAATCAGGAGTAGTACCTGAGCTGAGACTTAAAAGAAGCATATTTCTGGCACAAGGAAACTGGTGATGGTGGGGTCACTTCAGAATAAGAAGACAGTTATCACTGGAAAAGACCCTAGAAAAAGACTGAAAGCAAAAGGAGAAGGGGAACACAGAAGATGAGATGAATAAACAGTGTCACAGAAGTAATCAACATGAGTTTGGAAAGGCCTTGAGGGACAGTGAAGGACAGAAGGGCCTGGCATGTATTGTTCCATAGGGTTATGAAGACCTGTACATGACTGAATGATTGAACAATTGCAGGTGGTACACTGGCTGGAGTGCTGGACTTGAAATGAGGAAGACTAGTTCAAATCCTGCCTCAGACACTAACGGACCTTGGACAAGTCACTTTGCCCCTCTCAGCCTCATTTTCTTCAGCTGTAACAAATGGAGGTGATAACAGCACCTAACTCACAGAGTCCTTGTGAGGGTGTAATGAGATAACATGTGTGAAGAGTTTTGCAAACCTTTAAGTGCTACATAAATATTATTATTAGAAGCAGGAGTCACTGAAGGTTTGGGGGCATAGGAGTAACATGGTCAGATGCCTATTTGATAACTATGTGGGAAATGAGGAGCTGACTGATTTGGAAAGGTATGGGAAGACTTGGAATTAGGAAGGAAGATGCTATCCACCTGCAGAGAAACAGATAACAAGTGGAAACCCACAAATGAGGTCAAGGAGTGTCAGATGCAACTGAAATGACTCAAAAACAACAAATATGGAAATAGGTTTTGCACGACTCCACAGGTATAACCAATATCATATTGCTTGCCTTTACAGTGAATGGGAGAGGGGCTAGAAGGAGGGAGTTTGGAACTTAAAAAAAAAAAGAACGTTAAAACAAAGTGTGTGTTTATTTAACCCAACAATAAATGTTCACTGACAAGAACTGGGGTGCACTTACCAACCAAGACTCAGTTATGGCCACATAGTTATGATGGTGCTATGGAACATGAACCAGTAGCAGGAAAAACAGAATTGAACTGAAGTTGCCCTGTGCCCTGAAAAAGGAAGAACTAAATTCCATTTAAGCTCATTAATCCTGATACTGAACTATCCATGTACCTTCAATCAAGCATTTGGTATATTTAACTTTAAATTTCAAGTAAATTTTTCAAAAAGAAAAAAAAAAGCAACCACAACCAAAAAATTTCAACAGTAGAAGGTAACACACATAATCTCAGACCAAAGGTCTTTGGTAGTAATATAGGAAAACACCTCCTGGTCACATGAACAACCATCTCTCATCAGGATGGCAGCAAACAGCCTGGTAAGAGCAGGTAAAAAAAAAATTAGGTATTCTTCTTTTCATTTGCTCATTCTGGTAAATATAAGTAAAATTGCTATCATTCATATATAAGAGTCAGTGGGTAGGGAGAAACTGAAATATTTAAGTAAAGGCCAGAAAAATCTCTCTGGCACAAATTTTAGAAACTTAAAAACTCAAAAACAAATGACTTAGTTCTGCTAGATTAGTATGTTCTAACTTGAGAGATGCAAACGTGTAACTCTCATTCTTATCCAGTGTTTTATTTTTTATAGGAGACCACAAAACTGACCACAAAATAACATACTAACAAGATCTTTACGTCCTTCTACTTAACTACCCTCTTGCTTATTATAAATTTCTCCACTTCCTGTAAGGATGAGACAAAAATCAGGTACCAAGTTTACAAAGCTTCTACCAATGAGATTACCTCATACTATTAACATTCCTCTTACTTGGAAAACATGTTGGAACATAAAACCTAAGAAACCACACGATAAATTGCACCTTCAGAAAAAGTAACAGGGTCTAAACAGAGACAACTAGAACTTTATTTGATCAGAATAAAAATAATTTATAGAGGCTACATAATACGATACAACTTCAACTAATCATTATAAACACCCTGCCCCCAAACCAGCCAGCACTTACTGAGTGCCATGTATGTGGCACTCAGAGTACCATGGGGCACAAAGTAGTAGAAGACATAGTCCTTGCCTTTAAGGAGTTTACCCCTGATTTGGAAAACTGACACAGTTAATACAACTCAAAATGTACTGCCTTATTAATGGGCAGTTATCAATATGGAATTTCCACAAAGTCATCTTCTACCAAGAGTTGCCTATAATTAAATCTTTCAGTTCATAAGCATTTAAAATATGTCTAATGCATAGGACAATTACCATAAAGCTTAATAACTGAAGGATTCCTTTTCTTTTGTAGGTTAACAATTATTTACTGGATATTAAAGCTTAATGAAATCACCCTCTTCATTACCCATTCCTACTTAGATTTTTACACCCTTCAGTAAACATCTGAAGGCAAAGGCAAACTAAGGTTAAGAGTTCTTGAAAGGTTGTCACTTTAATAAAAACTCGTTTTCATCCCCTTCTTAATTCTTTCCATCATGTAGTATCTTGATATTAGCCTCCTGCTTCATCAGATCTACGAAGGAGATCACCCTTTAAAAGTGTCTCCTTACGATGACATTTAAATGATTCTACCAACACAAAACTAGAAAAAGAGACAATTTTCCTAGCAAAAGGAAAACAATTCAGAGCATCTTCTATTTTAGCCACCATGCCCTTATCTTAAATAATTAAAAAGTAGGAAAAGTTTGGCGCTATCAGTTTAAAAACAAAAAACTGAAGCATTTGTGCACGTAAGTGCTTCATGTCTGGGATTAATAGAAATCATAGTGGAATTTTCCTCAACTTTTCAGTCATTTTTCTAACTATGGGACAAGAAAAGTTAAAGAGGCTTAAAATCTCCCATGTCCAAATTTGTTCACATTACTTAAATATATGCCAATTTTAGTGCTTATGTTAAAATGGTCATAAAGCACAATGAAGCAGAAAGAACACTGATCTGGAAGTCAAGAACCCTGGGTTCTAGCCCCAATTCTGCTACTAACTAGCTGCATAAGTGTAAAAGTCACTTAACTTCACCAGCCTTCATTTATAAAAATGAGATGGCTGTTCTTCTGAGGTCCCTTACAACTTTAAAAATTCTATACAAGTCTAGTAAAGTTCTACAGAGTTTATAAATTTGATTTGAAAATTTTAAATGTCTATGAGTTTGACACATTTATTGCATTTATATGAACTTAAAACATTTCACAAGCTACTGGGCAGAGGGAATCATTAAAAACACAGTTATCTACATGGCAAAATATTGTAATAATAGACCATTAAAATAAAAGAATATTCATCTATTGAGCAACACCTTCATTCACAATGTTCCAGTTATAAAGTGAGGAGGCTGAACTCACATAGCCTCTATAGTCTCTTCCAGCTATGGTCCAAATCTTTTTTGTGTGTGTGTCTAATCTTTTTTTTTTTTTAAATATGAATTTATTTAACTTTTTACATTTATTTTCACAAAATTTTGGGTTCCAAATTTTCTCCCCATTTATCCCCTCCCCCCACCCCAATACACTAAGCATTCTAATTTTCCCTATCACCAATCTGCCCTCTCTTCTATCCTCCCTCCCTTCTCTTGTCCCTATCTTCTCTTTTGTCCTGTAGGGCCAGATGACTTTCTATTCCCCATTAACTGTATTTCTTAATTCCTAGTAGCAACAACAATACTCGATAGTTGTTCCTAAAACTTTGAGTTCCAAATTCTCCCCATCCCTCCCTCCCCACCCATTCCCTTTGGGAAGGCAGGCAATTCAATATAGGCCGTAGTTTTGCAAATGACTTCGATAATAGTCGTGTTGTGTAAGACTAACTATATATCCCTCCATCCTATCCTGCCCCCCATTGTTTCTGTTCTGTCTTTTGATCCTGTCCCTACCCAAGAGTGTTGACCTCAAATTGCTCCCTTCTCCCATTGCCCTCCCTTCCATCATCCCCCCCTCCCTGCTTATCTCCTTCTCCCCCACTTTCCTGTATTGTAAGATAGGTTTTCATAACAAAATAAGTGTGCATTTTATTCCTTTCTTTAGTCGAATGTGATGAGAGTAAACTTCATTTTTTTTCTCAGCTCTCCTCTTTTTCCCTCCACTAAAAAAGTCTCCTGCTTGCCTCCTGAATGAGAGATAATTTACCCCATTCCATTTCACCCTCTCTCATCCCACTACATTTCTCTCTCACCATTTACCTTAATTTCTTTTTAAGATATGGTCCCATCCTATTCAATTCACTCTGTGCTCTCTGTCTCTGTATGTGCATGCATGTCTGTGTGTGTGTGCACGCACGCACGCACGCGTGTACGTGTGCGTGTGTGGGTGTATGTGTGTGTAGTCCCACCAACTACCCAGATACTGAAAAGTTTTAAGAGTTACAAATATTGTCTTTCCATGTAAGAATGTAAACAGTTCACCTTTGATAAGTCCCTTATGACTTCCCTTTGCTGTTTGCTTTTTCATGCTTCTTCTCATTCTTGTGTTTGAAAATCAAATTTTCTTTTCAGCTCTCGTCTTTTCATCAAGAATGCTTGAAAGTCCTCTATTTCATTGAGAGACCATTTTCCCCCTGAAGTATTATACTCAGTTTTGCTGGGTAGGTGATTCTTGGTTTGAGTCCTAGTTCCTTTGACTTCTGGAATATCCTATTCCATGCCCTTCGATCCCTTAATGTAGAAGCTGCTAGATCTTGTGTTATCCTGATTGTATTTCCACAATACTGGAATTGTTTCTTTCTAGCTGCTTGTAAGATTTTCTCCTTGACCTGGGAGTTCTGGAATTTGGCCACAATGTTCCTAGGAGTTTCTCTTTTTGGATCTCTTTCAGGTGGTGATCGATGGATTCTTTCAATACTTATTTTGCCCTCTGGTTCTAGAATGTCAGGGCAGTTTTCCTTGATAATTTCATGGAAGATGTGTCTAGGCTCTTTTTTTGATCATGGCTTTCAGGTAGTCCCATAATTTTTAAATTGTCTCTCCTGAATCTATTTTCCAGGTCAGTTGTTTTTCCCATGAGATATTTCACATTCTCTTCCATTTTTTCATTCTTTTGGTTTGGTGATTTCTTGGTTTCTCAGAAAGTCATTAGCCTCTATCTGTTCTATTCTAATTTTGAGAGAACTATTCTCTTCAGTGATCTTTTGAACCTCTTTTTCCATTTGGCTAATTCTGCTTTTGAAAGCATTCTTCTCCTCATTGTCTTTTTGAACCTCTTTTGCCAATTGAGTGAGCCTATTTTTCAAGGTGTTATTTTCTTCAGCATTTTTTTGGGTCTCCTTTAGCAAGGTATTGATCCATTTTTCATGCTTTTCTTGCATCTCTCTCATTTCTCTTCCCAGTTTTTCCTCCACCTGTCTAACTTGATTTTCAAAATCCTTTTTGAGCTCTTCCATGGCCTAAGCCCATTGGATATCTATTTCGGATGTTTGGGATACAGAGGCCTTGGCTTCTATGTCTTTCCCTGATGGTAAGCATTGTACTTCCTCATCAGAAAGGAAAGGTGGAAACATCTGTTCACTAAGAAAGTAGCCTTCTATGGTCTTATTTTTCTTCCCTTTTCTGGGCATTTTCCCAGCCAGTTACTTGACTTCTGAGGTTCCTCTCCACCCTTGCCTAGATCTGCCCAGCTAGTGCTTGGGGTCTGAGATTCAAATGCTGCTCCCCAGCCTCAGGGCTTTCAGCTGTGCACGGCTGCTATTCAATGTGACCTTAAGTTCTGGTGCTCAGGTGGGGGCAGGGCTGCCTCTCAGGCTCAGTTCCCTCACAGGGTTTATGTGGAGACCTTCAGTAATGGCCCTGAGCTCCTGCCTGCTCCAGGAGTACCAGGCTACCGCTGCCTCTGCCGCTGCCTCCTGAGTCATGGAGATACCCCACTCCCCTCTTGGCCAGCCCAGAAGTCTCTCTCACTGACCTGGAGAGCCTGTGGGTGGAGGGAACTTCGCGGCTGCTGGATGTTCCATCCCTGAAGCCTGCTTGGATCTGCTCCTCTGGGGCTGCACGGCCAGGGCAGGGCAGGGCTGAGCTCCACTGTCCGGTGTGCGACGGACCTTTGGGGTCGGTTTTCAGGGCTCTCTGGAACAGAAATCTCCTCCACTGCGTTGCTGCGCGGCTTGCATTGCTCCAGAATTTGTGGGGAGTTCTTTTTACAGGAAATTTATGGGCTGTGGGTTCGGAGCTAGCATACGTGAGTCTTTCTACCCTGCCATCTTGGCTCCTCCCCTGGTCCAAATCTCACTACTACTTATTAACTTAACAATTCCTTACAAGAATTTATTAAGGCATGTTTTAATTGGGTGACAAATGACAATCTTTCCCAAATTGTAGCAAGATGCCTCTCTGTCAGAAGCTTTCACATACAAAAAATTGAAAAAATAGAAGAGAATGTGAAACATCTCATAAGAAAAAAAACTGATCAGAGAATAGATCAAGAAAAATAAGAATTATCAGACCACCTGAAAGCTACTATAAAAAAAAAAGCATCTTGATGCAGTGTTACAAGAAATAATTAATGAAAATTGCCACGAAGTTTTAAAAGAAGAGAGGAAAGTAGAAATCCATTGATCACCACCTGACAGAGATCCCAGAATGAAAACCTACAGAAATATCATAGCCAAATTTCAAAATCCCCAGGTTAAGGAGAAAAAATATTATGAGCAAGAAGAAAAAAAAACAATTAAAATACTGTGGAGCCACAGTTTAAATCACATAAGACCTAGCAATTGCTACACTAAAAGACCATAAGTCTTGGAACACTATATCAAAGAGCAAAAGAACTGGCGTTGAGGCCAAATACAACTTAAGAAGTAAAGTATAATCCTGAATGAAAAAAAAAAAGACATTCAATGAACAGATATTCATGTTTTAGTTACAAAAAGACAAGAACTTAATGGAAAACTTGACATATAAGTTTCAGGAGAAATATAAGGTAAACATCAAAGACCAATTACAAGGGACTCAATAAGGTCAAACTGTTTGCCTTTTATATGAAGACATGTAAACCATATTCTTAACTGTCATTAGTAATTAGGTAGCTCATAAGAAAGACTGAGGATGAGCTGAGTATGATATGTTGATTCTAAAAAGCACAATTGTGTAGGAAAAGGCAAAAAGAACAATTATCTCACACAAATGCGGCAGGGGAGGAAGAGTTGATACAGAGGAATCAGGTGGGGATAGAAGGCTGATAGTGCTGGAATTCTACTCTCATCAGATCTGGATTAGAGAAGGAACAACATACATCTAAAGAGTTTAAAAGTCTTCTAAGTTTATAAAGAAATAAGAGGGTAAAGGAACAAGACTTAGGGGGGTTGGTTTCAAAGGGTATGTAGATTAAGATTTAAGAGGTCTAGAGGAGAAGAAGAGGGAAGAGTGGGTAGAACAAGTTAAAAGAGGGTTGGGGGGGAGGATAAAGGAGATATTCTTTAAAGGGGTGTGGAAAAGAGAGATCATCATTAGAAGTAATCTAGAGGAAGGATAGGGTAAAACCAGAGTCTGAGAAGGACAACAGTGAGGAAAAATAGGATGCAGGGAAATACATAAATGGTATATTATAACTTTAGATGTGGATGGGATGAATTCATCCATAAAACAGAAACAGCAGAATCTGAGGACATACTATTTACACAAAACACATTTAAAAATGAAAGATACACAGTTAAAATAAAGGCTGGAGTAGAATGCATTATGCAAAAAAAGCAGGGGTAGCAATCATGATATTAGACAAAGTCACAGCTAAAATAAATTTAAAGAGATAAGCAGGGAAATTCCATTATGATAAAATGTACCACAGATATTGAAGTAATATCAATACTGAACTTATATGCACCAAATATCATAGTATCTATATTTTGAAAAGAAAAGATAAATGAATTACATAATAGTGGGGAGACTTTAATCTTCCATGCTCAGAACCAGACAAATCTAAACAAAAAATAAGTAAGATATAAGTTAAGGAAGTGAACAGAATTTTAGATAAGCTAAATATGATAGCTATCTAGAAAGAAATGAATGGAAATAGAAATGAATACATCTTTTTCTCAGTAACAGGTGGTACCCTTTACAAAGACTGATCATATATTAGGGCACAAAAGTTTTATAGCTAACAGCAGAAATATTAAAAGTTTCCTTTACAGAGCACAATGCAATAAAACAGTATTTAATATGGGGCCATGGAAACATAGGAAAACAATTAGAGACTAAACAACCTAATCTCAAAGAATGTATGAGTTAAAGTAAAGTACAAATAATAAAACAATCAGTAACTTCATTAAAGAAAATGATAATAATGAAACAACCTAAGGGATACAGCAAAAGCAGTAATTAGAAGAAAATTTTTATCTTTAAGTGCTTATATTAATGAAATAAAGAAAGAGTAGATTAATGAACTGGGTGTGTAATTAGAAAAAAAACTAGAAAAAGAATAAATTTAAAATCCTTTGATTTTAAAATCAATTTCCTTTGATCCTTAATATCCTTAATAATAAAATCAAATCCTTTGATCCTTAAAATCAATTGAACACTAAATTGGAAATCCTAAAAATTAGAGGCAAAATTAATAAAATTGAGTGTAAGAAAACCAATGAATTAATAAATAAAAACTAAGAGTTGGTATTATTAAAAAATCAATAAAAGATAAATTATTGGTTAATATGATTAAAAAAAGGCAAAAACTAAATTATTAGTATCAAAAATAAAAGGGTGAATATGGTGCTAAAGAAAATGAAATAAATCAAAGCAATTATAAAGATCCATTTTGCTCAATGATATGCCAATAAATTTAACAATTTAAGTGAAATAGTAGAATATTTACAAAAATACAAACTGCCTAGATTAACAGAAAAGGAAAGAGAATATCTAAATAGATCTATTTTAGGAAAAGAAATTGAACAAGCCATAAATGAGCTTCTTAAGAAAGGAGCACGAGGACCAGACAGATTTACAAGAGAATTCTATCAAACATTTAAAAACCAACTAATTCCAATATTAAATAAGTTATCTGGAATAAGAGGTAAAGAAGGGGAACTACCAAACTCCTTTTATGAAACAAATATGGTATCTAAATATGGTACCTAAACCAGTAAAAGGTAAAAACAGAGAAAGAAAATTACAGATCAATTTCATTAATGAATACGAATACAAAAATCCCAATACTAGCTAAACTGCAGTCCTCCTCCTCCACTAGAATGTATGTTCCTTAAGGGCAGGGACTATTTTACCTTGTCTGGCACATAATAGGCAATTAATAGATAGTCTCCATTTATTATTTCTAAGCAAAATACAAATAAATTATGGAAAAAGAAACCACTCTAATGTCTTTCAAAGTAAATTTTTTTGTACCAGTTCACTTATAATCCATCCAATTTAATTTTCAAGTTAGCCATCCAAAAGCAGCTTATGGAAATATAGTAACAGAAGACAAAATACAGTTACAGTAAGCTGCCTAATGTGGAAAATATTATAGGAACTTTTCCAAAACATTCTTAAAGGGGAAACGTAAGGAAGATAAAGTGGGGATGATAGAACATAAAAAGTAATAAACACCTGCATATTCGTTTTTCCTGGATTCTATTATCAAGATCACTCTTCCCTCAGTTTCCTTTTTCTTACATCAATTCTATCCTGTCCTTCCTCATTCCTGGTTTCCCACCAAATCCTCTCCTTCCCCCATTCAATTTCATCAAATGAGCTGTACAAAGAGAATTAACCACTAATATGTTTTGGGTCTTTTTTGGTTTCTTTGATTTAAAAAAAATTAAATTCCAAAAGGGATCATGGAATACTAGGCCATGGTCAAGAGCTATAACCTGTATTTTCACATCCTTTATTGAGTCATCAAGCAATGTGCAAACCTTATTTCTTTTCTAAGTTATAGAAATCACAGCAAAGAAAGGCAGGAATATCTCTGCTATGCTATGCTGAAGTTTATTATTGTTATTGCAGTGAACTCATACAAATATGAATGTCACCTAACATTTCATCATCTATCAAATGCTATAGTGTTATAAGCCAGTTTATTGTTGTAAGCAAGTACAAATTAGATGAAAATTGGAATAACTAGTGTGAAAATGAGAATCGTTGCCAAGAAATTATTAAACACTTATTTATACACATTTATAACAAAAAGAGTTACTTTTAAAAGGAATAAAAATTATGTATTCGCAAACATGGCATCAGGTGGTTCTGATTGTGTAAAATCTGAAAATTTACATCTTCCCAAGATATAAAGAACTAGGTCACAGTAATTGGATTTAATTGAGGCAAGTCACATGAAATAATTCAAGTGTGTCCCACTTTTTAGTTCAGGGCAATCACAACATGGTCTATTATGTTTCTACTTATCCAGCATTAGGGCATACAGAGCCATTTACCCCTGGGAGTGGTGCTAAGTTATGCTGAACCATCTGATCCTTCTTGTGACCAAAAGAATGTGTTCAAGATGGCTGGTGGATGTTAGCAAGATAACCTGAGATTGGAGCAGTGAAATACAACTGTTCTTTATGTAAAAATATAAAACAAAGGGAAAGGGCCCACATTCTTGGCTTCATGAATAATATGCTTTAATCAGTTGAGCTAACCATCCTAGCCATAATACAAACATTTAGTATCACTGTATCAATGTTTTGCTACCATCCTGAACACTAAATGTTCTTGCAATCTTAATTTAATTTTATCTGTTTCTACCTTCAACATCCAGTTATTTGTTTATAGAGGAGAAAGCAAAAGACAGTGTCACTGAAATACATTCACAAACATTCAACCATAACTTAGAATGAGGGGTGGGGTTGGGGGGGTACTGTAAGGGCTATCTACTTTTAACTTTCTTAAAAAGTAAAGGTGGTGGGGTTGGATAGAGAATAATGACAGTCCTTGAGAATGGTACCAGTAAGGAGCTTAACATTAGGCTTATTTCACCATCTCTTTCTTACTAAATATCCTCAGGTCACAGCAAAGCTGCTAGAACTAACATTCCAGGACACCTGAGTCTGATGGTTAGGGTGTTTTCTATACCCTGGCCTAAATAAAGCTCTGTACTGAGAAATAAGAGGGCATTTTTCAAGAGGCTATAAGGAGTTTTTATATCTTTTAGAAGTAGCAAGCTGCTGTGGCTCCCCAGACTGCATACAACATGTGGCAAAAATATTTTTTAAGCTGGGCAAAGGATTGTGAAGATTTTTATGCCCTACATTAAGTTTCAGTGTTTCTAGAAAGCATATTTTTAAAATGCCACAAACAACTTAATTGAAGCTAAAATTAGCTCAAACCATAACCAAATACATTCATCACCACCTTAAAATCAGCTTACAAAATCAAACATTAAAGTAACTCATACACAAAGATAAGATGAAAGCTTAACTTTTTAGTTAACTTTAGTTGTACCACTTTTGCTTTTACAAAGTCTTTGGCATTTAATGTGACTAAAGCACACTGTACATCAAAGAAATGTAAGAAAGAGAAAAACAATTATTTTGACCCATAAATAAAAACGTGTAATACTTGGGTAGTTAGAATATTAACTATTGCTGGTAGTTTTAGTTGTTTAACAAATTACTTTTCAAACCAATTTATATTTCACTTATTGCCTTATTCCCTGCTTTAAAAGTTAAGCTCTCAACATCAAAACTCTGATTTGAAAATATAAAACTATATTGTTAGCAATACTAAGATAACTGATAGGAGAAAAATTAGCATTTAATTATCTTTCACAAACTTGAATTATTTCAGGAAATATCTAATTAGACTTCAAAGATCAACTTCCTCTATTGTAGGCATTTTTCCTAAGGCAGATCAGAACCTTCCCTACTCTCTCCACTTCACAGATAGTTTCATAAATCACTGTGGCATCAAAAAGTCATTACCTGTAACCTATCCTCTGGTGACTAGTTTATAGTTGTTAGTAAATGAGTATTATGCAAATGGATACTTGTAAAACGATCAAATCTCTGAATAATCAAGAATTGTGTGCTTTTAAGTTTAGTATCAAGGCCATAAAATTTTTTCACAGTTCACAAAAGGGTTCTGGGAATAACAGCCCTAGGATATAGGTAGAAAAAGTATTGTTGGATGTTAGAGAGTACGAGAAGAATAATGAACTATTTTAAGGAAAAGAAGCATGTAGGGATAGGGATAGGAACTGGATCTGTGGTTTCACTGATATGGGAAACTCTTAGATGAGGAAATTCCCTCTAACACTGTGGGCTGGTATTGTCCTGGCAAAGGAGAGCGCTGCCCAGAACACTGAAAGATTAAGGTCATGAAGTCAGCATGGCAAAGGTGGGCTTTTCTTGCTCTTGAGTTCTCACTCTGAGATCAGCTCTCTATCTACACAATACAAATATAATGGTAATTTGTGGTACAAACAAAGTAAGGCATATAGTCCTACAAGTACTAAATAGTAAGAAAGAAAACTAGCTGAGGTACGAGGAACTATGCAAATAAAACTGGAAAATGATAACGTGATATTCAAACAAAATTAGGCACCTGTTACAACTGAACATAAGCTCATAACATAGAGTACGGATCTGCAATCAGGAAAATTTATCTTAATGAGTTCAAATCTGAACTTATAATTCAGTAAGTTTTTATTAGAAACTTACTAAATGTGTGATTCAGGGCAAGTCAATTAACCCTCAGTTTCTTCATCTGTAAAATGAGATGGACAAAAAAATAGTAAACCACTCCAGGATCTTAACCAAGAAAAACCCAAATGGAATCATGAAGAGTCGAACACAACTGAACAACAATAACACAAAGCTGTTGAGTGTGACAATTCCTAGCATACTGCTAAAGTACCTGTGGAACTACTGGGTATTAGGCAACCATGAATAAAGTACTTGGTTATCCTATCCCAAAGTCCACTAGAGAAATGGGATTTAGGTCAGAGACCTTGTTAGATTCTACAACAGCTTTTCCACTGGGCCTGTTCTAATTAAATCTCTATCCTAGCATGGTCCTGAGGATCCCACAAAACTACCTTGGGTCTGGATAGAGGAAACATCACATTCCAAAAGCCCTAATCCCATGTGGTTAAGATCATCATAAAAGTTTTTATTTCTTAAACATATATATGACATGAAAACTATTTTATAGTGGCATACCTATGTAGCAGTCTGTATACTATTGCTCTTAAGGATGATAAATCATCAGCCATCATAGTCATTTACAGTTAGTTTCCTGTTTTAGCAAGCCAAATATAGCTGACAGCTAGTAGCATTTTTCTGATTCAGTGAAGATACGTTAATAACAGTACTCCTCAAGAATAGTGCAGATATTTAGAATAATTATTATATATCTACTTTCATTTTAAGAAATGCACGACAGAACATACCTTTCCTCAATAGCCAGGACATTTCAAATTTGGGAAAAATAAAACCCAAAAACTCTAGCAGAAGCTATTAAAGACTAAATTTATTTCTGTATAATCCACAGGCAATATAAAAGTAGAGAGATCTGCATTAGTAAAGAAATTCCCTTGGCAAAATGAGAAACTGAAGTTAAAATTTCAGCAGTAACATTGTGAAGAGGTGAGCTAGTAAAAGAAAATTTGTCAATTTACAAAAAATGATCAATTTGATAGATCAACGAAAGAAACTGACATTCTAAATAGCATTTAAAACTTTAGAACTAACTGGTTCTGGAAAACTACTTCTGTAGGTACTGGCAGCCATCCACTAAAGCCACAATCTAGTAATTTATCCTCAAGTACAGATGTCTTTCCTTCTACATGACAGATGAAATCTCTCTTCTGTTGAAAGAGACTTCAACTGAAATTAGGAAGCACACATAAGACAGCATTACACAGAACCTCAGCTTTACTTCAAGAAGGATACAGAATGAACCTGTGATTTCACTGGTACTTCGAGTGAGTTAAATCCCTCTACCTCCAGGTACATTTCTAGGTTGGTACCTGCTTGGCAACTTACTAGTATTAGAATACATTCCCAGAATGCTGAGTGCTTAAGTGACTTGCCCAGGGTCCTTGCCAAGGTGCCAGTATTTATGCCAGAAATGGACCCCGAATCTAAGTTTTTCTGGCTTTGAGGTTAGCTCTCGATCCACTATGCTACTGCATCTCTTTACTTCATAGTAAGGTCAATTATCTATCCACAAATTGGCTAGCATCATCAGTTATTTGTACATCAGGAACACTAGCAAATTGATGTATATATTAGGGACTTAAAAGTTTATAATTCCCTTGATTAACAGTGGGGTATTACTGACCTCCTACCAAATCCTAAGAACTAGTGAACTTTATATGCTGGTAGATTCTTTATCCTGTAGGTCACTAGTAGATATGAGATATTCTGAAAAATTAAATTCTATCCAGATGATCTCTGGATGACTGGAAAACCAAATTCCCATTTTTGTAGCTTAGTTTTTTTTTTTAACCAATACCACAATCACAAAGAGCTGCAAACTGAACTGCTTCCATGCAAAGACAGTCATCATGATAGCAGAATTGGGCCTCACACTACTCCCTGACAATCAAGAAATTTTGCATCTGTAGTTACAGAAAAAGTAAAGGTTTTTTTATGAGAAATAGCTTGCCCTATTGTCAGAACAATCCAAGAAAATGATCTTTATTAGGCACTTATTAGGTGATCTTTACTAGGTATTTTCTACATAGCAAATTATTTGCAAAAATACCATGCGCTTCAGGTTAATTTTATGTCAGATGATGGCTTTTCCCAAAATTACAACATAAAAAACATAACTCTACTGTTCTTTAAGTGCCAAGCAGATGTCTTTGGTAAATTCTGAAGAATCAGTTCCTCAATCTTTTTTTACAGGAAAAGCCACTCAAATTCTACTTAGGCACAGGTCATGCATGCGACTTTATCTAAGTTATGCTGCTTGCTCATGTTACTAAAACTACATTTACTGGAAGGGATAATAAAGCTTATTTGTTTAGAAACTTTTTGTAAAGATAAAAAAAAAGTATTAAAAATAAGTCTTGAGCACTGGCATAAACCTAGGTACATCCTAAGAAGGAAAGTACTATTTTAATTCTACAAGGATTTTTCCAGTCCGTTTACAACCTACGAGATATCCCTAAACAGTTTTAGAGTTGAAAAGGAACTTAGACCTCAGTTCTGGGCAAAGAAAGTAATCTAACACCTTACTTTACAAATGAGGAAACTGGGGCCTCATGAAAGGAAATTTAGTTACCCCCAAGTTCACAAAGTCAATTACTGGCAAGGATGGAACTAGAAGCCAAACTTTCCAATTTCAAATCCAGTGTTCTTTTCATTGCCAGTTAATATTTCTTAAAGTGCTACTGGGTACAGAATACTACGCTACCTGTTGGGGGAGATAAGATGAGATGGTACCTAGCCTCTGTTTCCCATTTTATATCAAAGAAACAAACACAAATCACTTTAATAGACAATATCATGTAAGGGCATTAGGAAGGTACAAAGTGCTGTCTGAAGTTCAGTTTTGGTTACCCTTTCTACTACATCACCCTGAATATGCTTAAGACTGTACTCCTCACTGATTCATAAGGTTATTTATTCTGAGGTTTCAGAAATGTTTCTCAGAGCACTGTTTTGTGAAAACATAGACATCAGTAAGATGTTAAGATGTATCTACATTTTGGAGATGTGGATAGATTTGACATTAGTAATTCAACAAATATTTTGAGTCTACTATGTGCATAGCCCTGTAGCACACTGAGACCAAATCTAAAAATAACATCATAAAGTTACAGCATGATTCAGAAGTTGATAAAAAGACCAAGACATTCCGCTTCCCATGTGACAGTTAAATTCATCACAAGCCAAGTACAAATTTGCTGATGGCTTCTAAGAAACAAAACAAGCAATTCCAAATTTTGCATATATACAAATCCTTTTCAAAAATCATTATCATATATTTTTGTATACTCCTCAGAATGTAAAACAATGTATGTGCCAAGTAGGTACTCAATAAATGTCAATACAAAATGAAAAGTAGGACATATAAGATTTTCTTTCTGGCACAAAGAGGGGAAAAAAGCTTATTCTCTGAAATGTCCCTCCTGGGAGAATACAACTGGTGTTATGCAAAAAATAAGAAGCTCTGGGTTTTAGTCTTGATTCCACCAATCGTGGGTAGCTAGTCATTTCCTCTCTCTGGGCCTATTTCTTGATACACAAAATGAAGGGGCTGTACTAAAGGAATGGGGCTGAGGGCTTGGCTGTGTACAAACCTGAAGAAACAAACCTTGGGCAACTTACTTAACCTCTCTAGGTTTTGAGTTTTTTCATTCGTAAAAATGAAGGGCTGAACTAGAGAAACTCTAAGTCTACTTTAGCTCTAAGTCTAAAATCCTAAGATCTCTCCTAGCTCTGAAATTCTAGAAACTAAGAACTTACACAAGCCCATGACAAATTAGAATATAAGAATACATTTTATTATGTCCCTATTTTCCTCCCTGAGTGATGATCTGTATTCAGGCTGTAAGACTGCTAAGGAAGCCGGCACAGATGCTGCCTGGAAATCTTAAATCTGGTATTATAAAATACATTTTTCCTTAAAATCAAACCAACTCCAGCACCAACCTCACTGAACATATTACAGTAAAGTAATTTGTGTAACCTACTTGCTGAAACTAATTAGGGTAAACTTAGAAGCAATTTAACATGACATTGTAAGGAGAATGCCAACTTATGCAAGAGGTCTATGTTTTCACAAAATACAAATGACTCAATATACACACTTACTTGTGTCATATATTCTGCAGCTTACAGGAGTAGTGTCAAAATAGGATAGTACGAAAAATCTCATATACTAGAGGAGAGGGGAAAAGCAATTTATGTATCTAAAATCTCTAATGGAAGTTTCCTGTTTCCTTATATAAAGTACGCAGTAAAATAATTCAACCACATTATTACAGGGCTTAGTAGAGCCTTCAAATTAAAAAGAAAAATTCAGTTACATGGGTGAGGGGGTGGAGAATCAGGACAATGTCACAACTGAAAACGATTTTCATAATCATTGTCCTCTGAATGTTTCTAGGAGTCACTGGCAGAGCTTGCTCACTTCCAAATGTACCAAGGCATTCATTCCTATAAATATGCCAGTGATGTCAACTGAATAATGGCACTAAGTTATTCTCCCCTCCACTATATCTGCTGGTGCTTCCAGTTAGCTCAAAATACCAATGATTATAAGTGTTCTAAGCCATCTCCAAAGTTATGGACAACTAAAATTAGTTCTTGTTTTGTTCTAGTCTAAATACCATTTAGAATTAATAGGTCACTGAAGATGATTAAAACTTCTTATTCTATTTACTTCATCTTTTTTAACAGAATAACAAACATGTCATACTGTACAGATTCTTTTCTATTTTCCCCCAAAGTACTACTTCCTTGTAGACAAACAGTATCATAATGTTTTAATATCCCATCTCACTGGAGTATCACATGCCAGATATACATAATAGTATTAAGGAATATTAGTGAGACATTAACATATGTTTTTGTTAAGGGTTAAATCAGTCATTAAGGCAGCTAGGTGGTGCAATGGATAGAGTGCTTGGCCTAAAGTCAGGAAGACTCATTTCCCTGAAGAGTTCATATATGGCCCCAGATACATACTAGCTGGGTGACCCCAGAGCAAGTCACTTAATCCTGTTTGCCTCACTTTCCTCATCCATAAAATGAACTGGAGAAGGAAATGGGAAATCATTCCAGTATCTTTGGCAAGAAAACCACAAATAGGTCACGAAGAGGTAGATACAACTGAAAAACGGCTGAAGAACAAATAAAATCAGTCATTAACTCTCCTATAGAGCTAGCTTCTGCTTTTTTTTTTTTATTAAAGCTGGCAATCTGGGTGAACTTGTCTATAATGTGCAAAAAGTCCTGCCTTTAAGTCACTGGCTACTGTTTCATAAAAACAAAACTGAAACAATAATTTCATTTATACCACAAAATGTATATGGACTATGTCTTACTGGATATCTTTTTACTAATTTTTTTTACTCATTTCAAGACCTCTTCTGCCTTGCTTCAGCTCTTTTTCCAAGACCAATGTTTCTTTTCATGCTTGTGCTCTTCTAGTCTCGCCAGCTCGATCACATTAGGTATGGCCCAAATAGCATTCAATTTTCCCAAATAAATGCTAAAGAATGAATTTTAAATACTGCCCCAATATGCTATTTATCATCAAAGTAATTTTTTAGTGTGAATGCTTACTGATATTTGTGCTGTTGATCAACTTCAAAATTCCAAAGCACTGTCTACACGCTACCAAACTAAATCAACAGGCTGTTGCTTGAACAAGCAGAGGAACAGGCTTTCCCTGCCACATTAGTCTGAACTCAGAGAGAGACTTCTTCCTATTTCACATTTAATCCTTTTTCTGTTATTTGTTTTTGTTCATTAGTAGAGAATCTGTTTTGCTTTTTTGGTAGGAATAAAAAGATGCTAACAAATTTTAATAGTAACATAATGCACTTAGCAAACTAAAAGTTAACCATATTTTCCAAAAGCAACAGAGTATGTTAATTTGCCCAGACCCATGATGTCATCAGGTTTTTTTTTGGAACTTCCAGTACAAAAATTTCCTCCACCAGTGTAGATAAGCATCTACCTGTAATTTGCGGGCTAAAACAATTTCTGGTGCATAGTGATTTGTCTGGAGTTACACAATTACTATGTGTCAGGTCAGATTTAATCTTTCTAACTCAAAGCCCAGCACCCTAATATGCAAGACTGCCTCTCAGTTGTACTAATAAAAAACATTATACAATAAAAATATAATGCCATGAAAATCTGAGATTGCTTGATTCTCCACTAACTGCTGGCATATGCCCTTTTCTAATTTCTTGGGAAAATAATGGATTAAAATAAGTAGATATATAAAGATAAAAACTGCCTACTCTGCTAAGATTTAAAAGATCAGTTTCATCTTTTTTTCTGAAACGTCCTATCTTTTCCTAAAAACAACACTTTCAAGGTTTAGTTCTATAATAAGAAACAACTTAACAGTTTGCAATGGAGGAAAATTTTGAATTTTCAGGACAGTAAAAGTAAATGTTAAGAGGTGAGGGAAAAGATTCCACACTTTTTTAAGGTCATAGAAACCATCTCCAGCATTGCAGCAATGCCAAAGAGGCTGGACGATCCTATGTTAAACCAATTATATACCTCTCCTAGTAGAAATGTGACAACACTTTTCTGAGGGGCTAGCATGGTTAACTTTTAAAAGCTTCTCTTCTATGTTGGCTAGCATCATACTTAAACTTCACTAAGGAAAATTTGGGATTAATGATACTGCGCCCTAAGAAGGAAGGTCTAACTATAAAGACAAATTCATACATTTATACATGAATTTATACATCCAATTATAAAATTTAGTTACTGTTTTTAGAAGCAGGAGTTTTGCTCTAGTCTTCCTATTAAAAACATCCTCCAGAAATTCGCTACTTGCCAATAAAATGAATTTTGTTATCTTACAGACATAATAGACAAGGAATTTAAATTTGGCAATCTGAATATCAAAGATTACCAAAGCCTGGCAATATATGAACTCATTTCCATCAAGAGCTGATACAAAAAGAATGCTCTCAAATAAGGCAGTTGAAACAAATCAGAATAAAAGCCCTGGGCAGCCCAAAAGCCTTTTATCAGTCACTAACAGCTTAAAGCATTTTTAAAAAAAGGATTTCAAAATAGATTTTTAAACGTCAGCAGTAGAGTTCACAATTTGTTTTTGAGCTTAACTGAAGCTCAAGTCAAGAAGAGTTGGCTACTAGTAAAACTCTCTCTTTTCATATTCCTGACCTAATACCTAAAAAAAAAACCCAAGTAAATTCCTCACAACTTCACTTATACACCACCAGATCCTAACCAGGTCATACAAGACAAGATATCAGCAGAACTAACTAAGTGCAAGGTGGCAAGCTTTGATTATTTGCCTTACAGATATGCAACTCATCCTAATTTAGTATGGATTAGAGGAGTTTCAATTTCCTTTTTCCTCTTTTATGATCCTTGTCTGGAAGGGCAGTCTGTGATGCCAAAGACTGATGGTACAACAAGCCACTTCTCATAAGCTACCCTAGTAGGAAAGGGTTCTATCATCTTTGGGCGAAAACTGTGAAAAGGATTGAGAAAGGTGGTGAAAAGGGCAGGGAAAGCGAAAATTGTGATTTATCTTATTTCTGGGAGACAATAACGGAAAAATATTACCATGGCATCCAAACCTTTTCCTGGGGGAGGTGAAAACTGGGGGTAGGGGGGTATAAATCAATCCCAGGAGACAAAGAATGGGTGTCTAGGTGATGGGGTCAGAGGAGATCAGCTTTGAAGGTGAAGATCATTTTGTCCAGCCCCAACATTTTACAGATGAAAAACCTGAGGCCCAAAGAGGCTGTGTGCGTCCCAACCTACAGACAAGTTAGGGGCCATGCAGGACCCGAGGGACAAAGGGGTCTTAAGAGGCTTCTTAGGTCCTGGCGGGGGAAGAGTACGCTCGCCTCCGAGAACAAAACAAGGGGGGATGGGGCGCCCGGGGAAGCACTGTCAGGGTCTGCTGGGGGGAGAAAAGGCCCAAATCCTCACTCCAGGCGGGCGTGAAGCCGGAGTCCGGGCCCAGAAAAGGAAGGGGCCTAGGGGTGACGGGGCCAAGGGACATCCCGTCTGGAGTCTGCGTCCCCAGCAGCACCCCGGACTGAGGGGAGGAGATGATACTCAGGCCTCCCCGAGTCCGAGGAACCGGTGCCCCGGGGCCGGCGTTCCCGCACCTGGTAAATGGCCGCCCAGCTGCCGGCCTGGTCGATCTGGTTGAACTCCTTCTCCATCTCCAAGACGTCCAGGCCGGCGGGTGTGGCTTCTCTCTTCGTGCCCGCTGGTCCGTCTCCTCCGCCGCCGGCGCCGCCGCCCTCCACCGCCTCCTCCAGCTCCGGGGCCGCCCTCCCCGCCACCTCAGTCCCTCCTTAGCCCTCAACCCCCGGGAACCGGGCGCCGCCGCTACCGCCTCCTCAACCACCTCCGTTGCCTCTTCATGTCAACCCGGCAGCCGGAAGTACGCACCGCGCCTGCCTCAGGCCCCGCCCCGGGCCGCCGGCCAATCCTCGCGGGGGACTTCCGAGGGAGGCGGGGCCAGAGGGAGGTCCCGAAGGGTGCTGGGGGAACACTTCCCTTTCGGCCTCCTTGCTGCGCTTTCGTCAGGTCCCGCGAGACGTCGCGCTCCGAGCTCCCCTTCCCCTCCCCGACTCCCCGGACTTCCGGCACAGCGAGGTGTGGGCGCGCTCGCGGTTACCTAGGCGACCCCGTGGCGGCCCCGTGGCGGCCCCCTGGCTTGGTGTGTGCCCCAGTGTGTGGGCTGGTAGATGCGGTGCCAAACTTGCCGACTCCCTGCGTGACCTTGAGATGAGTCAGGTGCCCTCCTTCTCCAGCCTCAGTTTTCCAAGGTGTGAAAGGGAGCGGACTCCCAGCTCCACTCCTGCTCCAAGCCCTTTCACCTCTTGCTAACTTATTTTTGAAAAAGGGTGTCAGTTAGCATCGAATTTGGAGGGGCCAGACCCGGAAGAAGATCTGGTTTCTAGTTCTAGCTGTGTGACCCTGGGTCACTTCTCTCCTGGGTCTGTTGACTTCTCTGCATAACGAAAGGGTTGGCTGGGTTAGTTAATGATGGTTGGCAAAGCCCTTAACGCGCATTATGTGATGCGCCCGCCGTCCCCGTGAGGTAGATGTTATAAGCATGATTCCCATTTTATAGGTGAGACCAGCACACTAACTGGCCAGGGCCCTCTGTTCTCCCCTCCTCCCCAGCGATGCTGGCAGCGAAGCAAACAGCCCAAAGAGAAGCTCTCAGCTGTCCTGGGAGACCTGACTGACAATATCAGTCAGTGCTACATTGTGGCACTTCGATACTTTCTGATAGGTAATGTGGTGACGGGTTAAAAAACAACCCTGCTTTCCTAGCAGCGTACTAGAGGAAAGGGTCCCAAGAAGTTGATTGAACCCTATCCCATTGATCCAGCAGTCAATGAGCCATTAACTAAAAAATTCTTTGAGTAGTTGACATTCTAGAGTGATGGCTATCCACTTCACTTAGAGCAACCTTCTACTCCCTGATCAATGCCAGTGGAATCCTGGCTGTGGGCACCATGGAATTCATCATGGATTTTTCTGTTCCACGTACCTGAAGGCATGTTTAGCAATTTTAATCGAGACTCCTTGCTCCTCTGCCTCCCCTCCCCGAACCCAAATTATTCCTGCCCTTATAATTTCAAGTTGCAAGTGAAAAAACTAAAAAATGAAGTATATTGAGTACAACTGTACTTTGGTAGGTGTCCCTGACACAGACTGAAGAAGCTCCACTTGTCTTGTCTCACTCTATCTGACATGGGAGATGTACCTTGAATCATAGAACAATGCTTGTAGGGACTTTAGAAATGATATAGTCTAACAATCTTAATTAACACATGAGGAAATTGAAACCCAGAGAGATAATTGATTCACAGATTTAGAGTTGAAAAGGATC
This sequence comes from Bettongia penicillata ogilbyi, assembly GCA_023548195.1. NCBI lineage: Eukaryota > Metazoa > Chordata > Mammalia > Diprotodontia > Potoroidae > Bettongia > Bettongia penicillata. Next base: position 22,052,110 of record JAJHZJ010000292.1, on the reverse strand, counting down.
TCAGAGGTCATCGAGTACAAATTTTAATTTTATATCTGAAATGACTTACTTAAGGTCAAAGGTAGACCTGGGCTTAGAATCCAGATCTCCTCACTCCTCACTTTAGGGTGTTTTTTCATTATGCCACAATCTGATGTATAGCTTTTACTTAATAGATAGTTTTCAGGCCTTTCCTGTTTTTATATCTCCCTGTCCCCTTTTATTTCCTGACATGGATTCCTATAAGTCATTAAACTCCATTCAATTTCCTTCCCTACCCTTAAGTTTCACACACATCCCCACCAAAACAAACAAGCAAAAAGAATAAGTTCTAGCATTTGACATCTTATTACTCACTGTTCTGAGAGAAAGGTATTGACAAAAAGAATATGAGAGTTTAGGGGGACCAAGAAGTCACTACATGTTATTCTAGGGAAGTGAGTATGTGTTAGTGAGATGCAGACCCTACGTGACCATGGTCACTTGGTGGTAATAAAGACAGCTGCAAATGATAATTAGAAGTAGTTATGTCCCCTACCCTCCCCTTTTCTGGAAAGGGAAATAAGGGAAGGCAAAAGTGGATTTACAGAGCAGAAGAAATAACAATTGCCCCTATGTCATAAATTCAGGATCAAAAGGGATGTTAGAGGCAATTAGAATCTACCACCCCTATACTACCTTTTACAAAGGAGGAAAATTAGGCCCACATAAATTCAATGTCAAGGGGTAACACAGTGAGTAAATCCTGACCTAAGACAGGATTTGAACACAGTTCTTCCTGATTCCAAGGCCATTGATATATCCACTTAAGCTACTCTGCACTGCCTCTAAAGTTAAAGGGTTCCAAGACTCTATTTTGTATTATACATTATATAATATAATTGAAGGTGGTTACTTGGAAGTGTTGCCCCAGAACCCACTTGTATTTTTTAAAATTTTCTTTTTGAAAAATTTTTGCAGTGTCCCATAGTCTGCAAAGAAGGGAGGTAGGTGCATTCTCATATTTCTTCTTCAGGATTGGGTTTGGTCATTATAATTAAATAGTGTTCAGTTTTGATTTTATTTAATTTCCATTTCCATTGTTGTTGTCATCACATTGTTTTCCTGGTTTTGCTTACTTTAAATTGTACAAATTCATATAAGTTTTCTCATGTTTTTCTGAATTCTTCATATTTACTAGTACAGTAATATTCCCTTGCATTCCTCTACCATAATTTGTTTAGACATTCCTCAATTGATGGGTTTCTGCTTTGATTCCAAGATTTTTCTATTGTAAAAAGTCTTGCTATAAATAGTTTGGAGTATATTGATTCCAGTTCCTGGCAAAAATTTTAGAACATTATTTCTTAAATGGTTTATGAGCACTTAAGGAAGTGATCACTCAGAGCCAGCAAAGGGCACAGGCAATGAGAGACTAACTTCATTTCTTCTTTTTGATTGTGTTACTTTACTGATGGATAAATACAGTGTATAAATAGGTATTCCTGTTTTCAACAAAGAATCGTGGCACAGTCTCTCAAAATAGGCTTGTGAACAAGAGAAAAAAGTGGGCTGGACAAGTGTAGTTAGATGGAATTGCAGCTAGCTGAATGACTGGACCAGAATGGTGGTGATTAATGGATTTATATCGAACTGGAAAGTAGTCTCTAGTACTCCAGGCATGTGTCCTTGGATCATTAAGCATTGTTATCAATGACTTGGATGAAAGCAGAGAGGGCATACTTATAAAAGCTGCAAATAACATAAAGAAGGGAGACATAGCTAACACATTGTATGTCCTAATTGGGTTTGTAAGATAACTTGACAAACTAGAATGATGGACCAAATATAATAAGATGAAAATTAATAGGAATAAATGGAAAAATTCCATATTTGTTTTTTTAAAACAAGTCAGATACATAAGCACAAGTTGGGTAAGCCTTGGGTAGATAATAGTCAATGTTTTTAGTGCAATGCAAACTTAACATGAGTCAACAGTTTAAAATGTGAACCAAAAGAGCTACTGTGATTTGAGTCTACATTAATAGAATTATTTGGAATGTGCGAGTTGATAGGGCTGCCACATTCTGCTCAGAACACTTTAGGACTACTGAGTTCAGTTCTTGATGCTACATTTAGGAAGGCCATTGATAAGCTAGAGAGAATTTACAGAAAAATAAAGATGATGACAGGGCATAAAAACCATCCATATATATGAGGTGGGTTGCAGGCACTAGGGAGTTTTAACCTGTAGAGGAAAAGACTTTGGTTGTTAACATGATAATTATTTTCAATTTAAAAAAAAACATTTAAGTGCCTTTTATATAAAAGACATGCTACATGCCAGGGATAGAAAGACAATTAATGTTCATGTTGTGGTTACATTTAACTGGAAGGATAAGCATATGATCCTAGAATTTCAGAGCTTAAAGGGACCTTAGACATCATATCCAAAGAGAAGTAACACAAACACACAATTCAGAAGAGAACTTACTAACAAATGGGGGCATCAGAAATTTAAATAAAAATTGTCACTTTAACTGAGCCCTAAAGAGAAATTTGAAGAAGCAGAAAAAAGTTAGTTGATAGTGCATGCTGAGTTTAGGGGAAAATAAATGCATCAATTTGGCTACAATATAGACTGTGTGGAGGGGAATTATGGAAGAAAATGGAAAGGAAGGTGAGAGGCAGATTGTGAAGGACTTTGAATGAGAGGCAAAAAATTTGCGTTATCTTCAAGGAACCCTGGAAAATTTCTTAGTAAGGGATGGATATGGTCAAAACTTTTTTATATGGATTAGATGGTTTGGAGACGAGGAAATCCTAGAAGGAGGGAAGCCAAATAGAAGACTTTCTAAGAGATTAATTTTGATTCAACATAAGGAACAGCTTCCTAACAATTAGAGCCATAAAAAAAAAAATAGAATGAGCTTCCCCTTGAGGTTATGAGTTCCTTATCACAAATTCTTTAGGCCATTTTTCAAGGATATTGTAGGAGAGATTCATTTTTTTCTATGATTCTTTACATGTGCCCTTATTTTCTTGCCAATTTCTCATATTGCTCATTATATTTAGCATTTTGTCTTTCAATATACAGGTACAGTCCTATAGTAGTATTCATATTGGTAGTAGAAGTAATAATGGTTATAGCAGCAATGAATGATATTAGTAACTGTAAGGGTGGCAGTAGTAGCATAGTCAAGAATCCTGGTGATAAGGGTATTGGTAGGAGTAGTAGCAATGATAATGGTAGTATTCCCAGTAGCAGTGTTGGTAGCAGCAGTACAATTGTACTGGTAGCAGTGATGGTAATAGGAATTATGGTATCAGCGATCATAATAATAATAGCGGCATTGTTAGCAGTAGAATTGGTATCCTGAGTGGTAGTTGTAGTAATAGCTAGCATTCATATAGCAATTTAAATTTGCAAAGTGTGATATATATTAGTTGATCTTCACAATAATCCTGAGAAATGGGATAATATCTCCATTAGTATTATTTCCTGGATAAGGAAACTGAGGCAAACAGAAGTTGAGACTTGCCTAGACTCACACAGCTAGTAAGTTTCTAAGGCTACATTTGAACTCAGGGCTCTATCCACTGTGTCACCTAATTATTGGTAAGTGGAATGATAGTAATGAGAGAAGCATGATGGAGTAGATAGCATGTTCAATGTGGAGTCAGGAAGACCTAGATTCAAAGTTTGCCTGTGAAATTTATGGATTATATAACCAAGGGGCAAGCTGATTAATCTCTCTGACCCATAGTGTCCTCATTTATGAAATGGGGATAATAATACCTATAGTACCTGTCTCCTAGGATTGTTGTGAGGCTCAAACAAAGTGCTTGACAGAAGGGCTACCTGTGTAAAGGTTTTCCTTATGCAGGGCTGTTCAACAGTCTTACACAGTTTTAAGCTATTAGAAGCTTAAACTTTTATTTAAAAGCTATCAAAAATTGCACTAAGACTTTTGAGATGCCTTAATAGTATTATAGGATTGGGAGCGATAGCAGCAGCAGCACAGTATTAGAACACCTATGATTGAGCAGGAACCTCCTGGCATCACTAGTATGAAGAATGGCCTCTTTTGCTGAAAGTAGCTGATAGATTTGAGCAGTTGAGGTGCCAGCTGTAACTTGCTGCAGGTTATAAATATTTCACTGATAATGCAGTGAAACTAAGAAGTTCTCCAGAAGTGAGGCCTTAAAAAAGGAAGACAGAAAAGGGAACCTAATGTGTGACATATCAGAATGATGGGGGGTGAGGGGAGGACAGAGAGGAAGGGGAGGAAGAAAAAGATAGCATTTGTTTGCCACATTTGTACCACAAAAAAGTTAGTTTAGCCCACAGTCACTTAGCCATCTTGTCAAAATTTACATAGGGGTTTTACATGGTGAATTCTGTTGAAGACCATATGCTATTACCTGATAAAAACCCCTGCTTTGAAAATGCTAGGGTCAGTGATTGCTATAGATCTTTTGCTAGTATTGGCATCAAAGAGTTTCACTTTAAAAAATATATATCTTTGGAGACACATAATATACTTTCAAAGGTATACCCAAATTTTAACTACTATTATGGTAGTGGCCTTCTACAACTATGGGTAAGCTTGTACATATGTTTGAGAATTGAGAATTAGATTTCCAAAACTATATCCAATGAAGAATTGCTGAGCTACTGAAAATGCTCAAAGCAAATTCCAAATTAAACTCATTTTTAATCACTTAACGTCCAAGTCTCTGAACAGGCTGCCATCCTTCTCTCTCAGTTCAATTTTTTCTACTGTGTACATATTTGACATATTGACCAGGTGATGTCAGCATTCTTATGACCACTTCACAGATGAGAAAACTGAGGATGAGAAAAGTAAGTAACTTGCTCAAGGTCTTTCCTAGAGGAAGTGAATAATTTAATCCTTTCAGGGAGAAAAGAAAGACCCTTGACATGTTCTTTATGTCATAGCATTTAGATCTTGAAAATATCTTAGAGATCATTTAGTCCAATCCCCAACTCCCCCCCTTTTTTTTTTAACAAATGAGAGAAATGAGGCATAGAGAGGTATAAATGACTTTTCTAAGTCAGATAGGAAGGAGTACAGCTAAATTTCAAATCCACATTATCTGACCTCAACTTCACTTTTCTTTCCATTATATCCGCATAAGGTACTCCAATAAAGTAAAACCTAAAGAGCAGCATAGGATAGTGAAAGAGCATTGGATGTGGAGTCTAAAACCCCATGTTCAAACCCTGAACAATCATGGATGGCTGACAGCTCATCATTGCCATGGCTCACCTTTTTCTGCTATCATTGCATCTCCTAACTAACATAACTCAAATGCTTTTTCCAGATTAGTAAACAGTTTTGTTTCTGAAGTTCAATTCTAGTTTTCACAGTGGGTTTTGTCTTTTCTACCCTTGAATGATGTTCAGGGTTATTTTGGTGCATATATGTGTTTGTGCACACACATATATTTCAAATACTGCCTCTGAAACCTATTGGCTGTGTGACTCTAAACAATTTTCTTAACTTCTCAGGGTCCCCAGGCAATCCTAACGCTCTAAGTGATAGATAAGTTGTTGGAGGAATTTTTTCACAGTGTGAGTTCCCTATAACAATAAAATAATAGGTCTATACCTATTTATATATAGTTGGTTGCTGTCCTTTATTTTCTAAGAGGACCAAGATGACATCCCTGCGTTGGGGTCAGGGTACGGTGTGTCGAACTGTGGCTGGTCAGACCAACAAGAGCTTGAAAGACTCTATCACAGATTGGAACAAGTAGTCCACATGAACATTTGGAGTTGAGATGTCTCTAAATTTGCACATTTCATATTTCCTTGGAGCTACTGTAATTCTGCTTATAGAGCACAGCACCTTTTTTGATGAGGGCATGCCATGCTGGGCAGTGCTGTGCTGCTGCCTCCCTTGTCACACAATTAATTCTCAAGTTCTTCAGAGAGACAATGAGAGTACCACTGTATTGCTTCTTCTGACCTCCTTGTGAATGCTTGTCTTGTGTGAGTTGTCCATAAAATTGACTTTTAGGCAAACATACACTTGGCATTCAAACAACATGGCCAGCCCATTGGAGTTGTGCTCTTTGCAGCAGAGTTTAAATACTTCGCAGATCAGCTCAAGAAAAGACCTCAGTGTCTTGTACCTTATCTTGCCAGGTGATCTTCAGAATCTTCCTAAGACAAGTCAAATGGAAGCTATTTAGTTTCCTGGCATGGTGCTGGTATACAGTTCAGGTTTCAAAGGCATACAACAATGAGGTAGGCACAAGGGCTCTGTAGACATTCAGTTTGATAGGCAGTCTAATACCTCTTCTCTCCCACACTTTCCTTCAGAACCTCCCCAACGCTGAGCTAGCTCTGGAAATTTGTGTATCATCTATGTGTTCATCCCTGGAAAGTATGCTGCCAAGGTAAGTGAACTTATCTACATTATTCATGATTTTTCCATTTGTTGTAACCTGTGGTTCCATGTATGGATAATGTGGGGCTGGCTGATGGAGAACCTCTTTTTTCTTGGTCAGGCCAAAATAAGCACAAGTAGAAGAGAACTGATCCATTTCTGTTGTATCTCACACTCAGAGGCAGCATTGAGCACACAATCGTCTACAAAACAAAAAGTTGTGCACCAACGCTCCGTAGGCTTGTAGACTTTTCAGATGATGCCATTTTTGTCCTCATTGAAGGCATCCAACAACATTGCCGAAAACATCATGCTGAAAAGTGGAGCAAGTACACAGCCCTGCTTCACTCCATTGGTGACTGGGAAGGTGCAAGTGCATTGTCCATTGTCCAAAACCTGTGAAAGCATGCTGTGGTGGAACTGGAGTACACCACTGGTGAACTTCTCTGAGCAACCAAATTTTGCCATGATCTTCTACAAGCCCTCGTAGCTAGCAGTATCAAAAGCCTTGGTCAGATCAAAGAATGTTGTGCACAGACCTCTGTTCTGCTCCTGGCATTTCATCTGGAGTTACTAGGCAGCAAACACCATATCAACCATTTCTTGGCCTTTTTTGAAATCACATTGGCTCTCAGGTAGATGACCATCTTTCAGGAGAAGGATCAGTCTATTAAGGAGGACTTGGGCAAGAATCTTGCCATCAATGCCCAAGAGAGACACCCCTGTGATTATCACAATACAGCAACAATCCTTTTTCTTTATAGCAATGGGCAGTGGAGGCATCTTGAACTCCTGGGGGCTAACCTTTTCTTGCTATATAATCTGGAAAATTTTTCAGTCAGCTTTTGTATGAACAGTGGATCTCTTAGCTTGTAAATCTCAGCTGGAATAGAATCAGCACCAAATGCTTTGCCATACTCTTCTTCAGTTGGAAGTCTGGCTAGAGAGGGATTGACTTTAAACTGAGGTATATGGTCAATGGTTTCAGAATTGTGTGTGTGTGTGTGTGTGTGTGTGTGTGTGTATACACATATAATATGTATAATTGGTATCAATCACTATAAAACAATTCTGAGTGAGAAAGTGAATGCTTTGTGAACTATCTTCAGGTTTCAAAAGATTACATTTATATTATACTTTGCAAAGTTATTCATGTACATTGTATAATTATGTAAGTTATCACATATCCTTGTAATAACCTTATGAGTTTGTTAGTATAAAGTATTCATCAGGGGAGGTCTATCAATGGTGGTGCAACGGATAAAGTGCTACAATTAGGCAGGAGCTGGAGTCCAGAAGATCCGAATTCAAATTTGACCCTTGTTAAGTCCCATGGCCCCTATTTACCTCATATTCATTATGTGTAAAATGAGATAATAGCACCTACTTCCTGGGGTTGTTGTGAGGATGAAAATGAGATAACATTTGTAAGCATTGCAATACTGTAAACATTAGCTATTATTATTGTCAATAGCCCCACTTATTGTAGTAAGATGGCAGAAACCATTTTTGCTTTAAATCTGGAACTTAGATCCACTTACCTTGCAACAGAGGAAGGATGACCAATTACCAAGGGTTCCTATGGCAGGTTTAGAAGGGGGCCTTGGAGCCTCTATAACATTATATAGACTTAAGAGGAAGATACTAGGTAAAAGAACATAGCCATGTTTCATTTCAGTGTTCACCAGAGTCGCTTCTTGTAACTTTCTAGGAAGACCTGCTGGTTCTTCCAGCAAGTACAATCAGGTGTGTATAAGTGTGTCTGTGTGTCTGTGTGTGTCTGTGTGTAATAGGAGCACTGAATTTTGTTACCCAGAGGCCCCAAGATAGGAGGTGCCTTAAGCTAAGGGTAACAAACACAAGGCCCATATCACTCCTGAGTGCTGCTCAAGCCTAAATGTATTTTGGAAATATTTAATAACACAAATAAAAATACAATAAAATATAAATAATGTTAATTTGTGGTTTTCTAAGTCAGTATGTGACCATAGGGATTCTTTTGTATAGTTTAGTGTCCCCCCTCCATTTGAATTTGACCCCACTGCCTTAAGTCATTATTGCCCTTTCCTCCTCCTCTCTGCTTACCTGAGTTGGATGGTCTAGCATCTGACTCTAAGTGCCAGATGGAACCTTTTTCGAGCAGGAATATTTTCACTTTCTCTAAAGAGCAGAGTAAAACATGTTGCTGTCCAATCTTACACAATTTGAATACGTTTCTGTAATTACGTTTGGAGGGCCACCAAAAGTTGCAGCAAATTCATGATAAGGATAGCTGTTATTCCCAGGAAACTCTCTGTCATTATTAAATCAAACATAATTGCTTCATTGTTTTAGTTGAGCATCTTTGTTTTTCTCAACAGAAAAATACTCTGTATTAAGTACAGATGAAGCTTTGTTGGCAGCTTTTGTTGTAATGGCCTCTGGGGAATAAGTGTTGGCTTTCATGGATATCATATAACCTCTCTTGATCTCAGTTATCCTCATGTATGAAACAAGGGACTTAAGATTGATCATCATTTCCCAGATTAATGTGGTTTGGGGGGCTTGAAATGTATTGATTGGATCCATTATCATAGTTCTTTTCTTTCTAGCTGATTTGCAAAGCACTTTCCTTACAACAGTCTTGTCTGGTGGGTAGCATAGCTATTACTATCTTCATTATACAAAGCTGAGGTTCAGAGACATGAGACATTTGCCCAGTCACACAACTAGGAGAGGGAAGGGTAGGCCAGCTAGGTGGTGCAGGCCTAAAGTCAGAAAGATTCATCTTTCTGAGTTCAAATATGGCCTCACACGCTAGCTGGGCAGTCAACCCTGTTTGCCTCAGTTTACTCAGCTGTAAAATGAGCTGAAGAAGGACATGGCAAACCTCTCCAGCATCTTTGCAAAGGAAACCCCAAATAGGTCACAAAGAGTTGGGCAGGACTGAACAACAGTACTGACAGAGGGAAGGGTAAGGAATAAACATTCATTAAGTGCTTACTAATAAGCACTTGACAAATACTATCTCATTTAAGGTTCACAACCATCTGGGGAGACGGATGCTATTTATTATCCTCATTTTTACAGTTGAGGAAATTGAGATTAAGTGACTTGCTGATGGTCACATAGCTAGCAAGTGCTTGAGGCTAGATTTGAATGCTAGTCCTGAGTCTTGGCCCAAGCTGCCTTCTAAAGTGGCAGAGGGTGAGACTCAGACACAGGTGTTCTTTGTCCTAGTTCAGTAATGTCTATGTAGTCAAATGGAGGGAGCTTTTCCCTCCAAATCACTGTTGCCTCTAAATATTAGTCCAGTTCATTCCAGGAGAAAGACTAGATAGTGAAATTTTACAGTAAAATAGAAGGAATTAAGGTAGTTTTCATACCAAAAACATTGTTATACATGATAAGCATTTGGACACATATACAAATTTCACGTTTAATATTTAAGGGGGCAAAATGTTTTTATCTCCTTCCCTGTATTCTCATTATGTGGGACCTCAGTCTTCTACAGAACACAGTTTGGGAAATACTAGACTACATGATCTATTAGGGCTTTTTCAGCTCTAAAAATTCTATGATCTGTTCAAGTAAAGACTGCATGAGCACTTGTCAAATCGGATTCATTCATTAGATATAGGTTCATTTAAAGAATCTTTATTGTTCCTTATTCTAACATAATTCTAATATTCTATGGTACTTTGTTCTCACATACTACTTTTCTAAGTTGCAATAGAACCTTGTCCATATGCTTACTCATCTAAAAGCATGAATCAGCTCATCCAAGCCTCCTCATCCTGTGCCACTCTTGGCCATTTTTTTCAGATTCCTTTCTTCTAGAAAAATCTCTTAACATTCAGTTCTTTTGATTATCTCTTCTTCTCCATAAATAAATGGTTCACCACCATTTCAACCACCTTGTTTTTAAACCTTGAAACAAATAGTACATATTTATTCCTATTAAACTCTCATATAGGGTATAAATGGAGATTGTTATATCTGTAGAGGAAGGCATCTTCAACAATAGCAATATCCTTTAGCGTTGTTAAACTTGACCTTGGTCTTCTTGGGCGTATCATTTGAAGAAGCAAAATGTGAGTTTAGAAGCTCTGCCTTCTCTGTTTTCTTTTATCATTGTTATCCTCATGTCAACCATTACAAGCAGCATTTTTCTTCTTTCCCTAATATATAAAAAAGAATCTTTGTTGTTCTTAGCCTTCTTGGCCATACTCAGCTCATGCTAAACTTTAGCAATCCTAATATTATTACAAGAACAGATGTACTTTTGTGTTCATCCTGTTACTTGTGCTTACTTTCATCTTCTGTACATGTCTTTTTAAAGATTTGTTTGTTGATGAGCTTCCTCTGTACGCACATTGGCCTCTTTTGACAATTCTTCTTTTCTCATTCAGGAGTCATTTCCCTTGGTGTCTTCAGAAATTCATTCTGAGAACTTCCTGCCCTTCCTGGGTTGCCCTCTTCTATAGAATTTTAGATGACAGAATCTTTCATATCCTGTCTGAACACTTAGAAACCTTTTCTCTCAAACTCTAGGGCACATCTATGACAAGGTTAGCTTTCCTTTCTTTCCCTGTTACAAGTTCTGAGATGGAGTACTCATTTCCTCCCAAGACTCCTGCTTCTCCCATGATGACAACCAGGTACAGAAAAGAAGCTTCCCTTGTTAATTCACCTGCCTTTCAAAGGATGATACTATAATCAAGTCAAGTCAAGAAACTATCAGCTAGTCTGCTGATTAATGGAGCAAAGCTGTTGAAGATATCTGAATAAGTGAAGTCCCTCATCAATACTATGTCATATCTCCATTTCAGACTTGTGATCTATTTCTGGAACCCATCTACTTCTTCTTAGAAAAGTTCTTCTTTTTGTCTCTATTGAACTTTACTCAAATGCTTCTACTCACTGGATCTTTTATTTCCTCAAATGCTATTTCTTGTGAATGAGGTAAACCCTTCCAGATTCATGAGTCAACCCACCAGTAATGTCTATGTAGTCAAATTTGCCACCTTGAGTTAGGATTTCTAGTTCACCTTGCTTGTTGTCTATACTTGGTATATTTGTGTATAAACAAATGAGACTATTGTTTTTCATTGCTTACCTCTTTGCTAGACTGTTTTCTGTGAATTTGGGGGCATCTTTATTGCTATTCTTACACTGTTGCTATCCCCTGTGGTATCTTGCTTAGTGAGCATATATAGTCAATTTTCTTCCTGCCCGTTTTCAGCTTAAAATTCCTTTGATTAGATTTGCAAAATTCTAGGCAAATGCTTTCTAACCATCCCCTGATAGATGACTCTCATCCTTGATCAGGGATTTGTCATTCTTATATTTTAATCAATGGTGCAGAAATTCAAATTGCAGTATTAGATAGCATCTTCTTAACTACCAGTTCAGAACTCAATTATACCTTTCTTTTCCCAAGCCCTTGCTTTAACTTGGTGGGAAGAATCTATTAGTGTCTCAGAGATCTTTGTCCTTGTACTGTTTAACATTTTCTGTTTATCACTTGAGTATAGACAGAAGGGACAAGGTCATTAAATTTGCATGTGATAAAAAACTAGAAAGGATAACTAATATGTTGGATGACAGTCAGGATCTAAAAGGGTCTTGTGGTAGCAGATAGAGTAAGGACACTATGTTTTACCTTAGTTGGCAAGAGTGGAACCATTTTAGAGTAAATTGCCATCTGAGTGTAAATGGACAGCAATGTCTACCCCTAGTTTTGCCTTCCTGTACTTTAGTTCTTGTGCAAGGATAACCAAAACTCAGAGTTTACTCTGTCTCCCAAAGCCATCCAGAAGATTAGGAAGTCTCTATGCCCTCCTCTGAAATTCAATATGCTACCAAATAAAAATTTATTAAGTGCTGAGAATTGTGTTAAATTCTGAGGATACCAAGAAAGATTTTCTGAATATTATAAACACAAGTAGGAAATAGCTCATATTCTGAAGTCTATATATCTCGCAGAGATGCCCTTCTTTTTTTAGTCAGTGGATACTTTTTACTTCCTTGGTGTGTAAGTATGGACTATAATGGTTACTACAGTAATAATAGCTGACATTTATGTACCACTTCAAGGTTTGCAAACTCCTTTACATATATTATCTTATTTGGTCCCCACAACAATCTTAAGGTAGGTGCTATTATTATCCCCATTTTGTAGATAAGGAGACTGAGTCTCAGAAAGTTTGTGACTTGTGGGGATTGTACAACCACTGTATCTAAAGTGAGATTTGAACTCAGATCTTCCTTCTTTTAAGTGCCACACTCTGTCTATTACATCATGCAGTATTTTATTGACTTGTGCCCTAACTTGTAAATACTGGGTTATTATTTTTCCACAATAGTCTTAATAGCCTAGAACAATATACCACACAAAGATGAAATTTAATAGAGAGAATATAAAATGTTATACTTGTTTAAAAAATCAACTTTACAAATATGGGATGGGGATATGTGTCTAGAGAGTAATTCAACTTAAAAAAATCTGGAAGTTTGATAGATTGTAAGCTCTATATGACTTAACAGTATGATACAGCAGCCAAGAAAAGAATACTGACTCAGGTTATATTAAGAGAAACTTTGTACTCAGAATTATCCAGGTGACAGCTATACTGTGTTTTGCTCTTGTCAGGCCATTTTTGAAGCATTGTGTCACATTTCTTGGGTCACATTTTAGGAAGGACTTTGATAAACAATCGTGTCAGAATAGCAAGGGACCTTGAGAATATGATCTATGATGACTGGTTAAAGGAACTGGTGATTTTTACTATTTAGAAGAGAAGACTTAGGAGGGGACATGATAGCTGTCTTAAAGATTTTGAAGGACTGTCAATGTACTAGAGTAATTGGATTTGGTCCCCTTGTCTCCAGTGGGCAGAACTAGGAACAATGGGTAGAAGTCACAGAGAGACAAATTTGTTTGATTTAAGGAAAACATCTAACAATGAGAGTTGTCTAAGAGTGGAATGAATTGCCTGAGAAGATATTGGCTTCTTTGCCAGTGGAAGTCTTTAAATGAAGGTGACATAATCCCTTAGAGATATTTTTGAGGGATTTTTCTTTAAAAATGGGGTGGACTAAATGTTCAGATATCTTTCAGCTCTAAGATTCTGTGACTCTTTGAATCCTTGAACTAGTTCTTAAATGCTAAATCCCATTTTCACTCACTCCTGAATCAGATCTTGTATTTTTCCCCTGACCTTATTGGCTTAGCTCCTAATAACTAAACCCTCTCTTTACATGACTGACCCAACATTTCTGACCCATCCTTGAGTAGGAACCTTCTAGGTAGTTTTTTTTTCCAGTTTGCCTGCTTGAGATACCTCAAATCCCATCATGGGAGACCCTTAGCCTCTACCTATGGCACATCTGGTCCAACCACTCCCTTGCCTTAGGAACTGGCTGTACCCCATACTACTGGAACTAGTTCAAATCCTACCTCTGACATATACTACCTGTTTAACCTTTGGTCTTATTACTTATTTGACCTCTGCCACTACCTGATTGACACTTGACCTCTCTGGGCCTTGGTGTCCTCATCTCCAGAGTGAGAGGCTTAGCTTAGGGGGTCCTTTTGAATCCTCAATCCATCATCCCTATGAATAGAGCTAAGAGGAACATAACTGTGTGACCCTGAACAAACTATTTCACCTTTCTGGGTAACAGTTTCTTCATCTATAATATGAAAGGACATGTCTGGATGATTTCTAAGACTTTTCCCACATTTCATATTCTATGTTCTAAAGGATTCAGATCTCTTTTCCAACTTCCAAAGTTGTATGACACTGAGCAAATCACTTAACTCCTCTGAGTCATAGCTTCCTCATCTGAGCTTCCTAATATTTCTAGGATTAAATATAAACTCTTCTGTTTGGTATTTAAAGCTCCTGTTAAACTCTATGTCTGACATGAAGCCTTTCTTGATACTCTTGGCTAATAAACCCTTTCCTTCTTATTACCTCCTATTTGTTTTATTGTGTATATTCTTTTATGTTCCCCTGTTGTTTCCTCCTATAGAATATAAGCTCCTTGAGAGCAAGGAACATTCTCTCGAACCTTTGTATCCCCACTGGCTAGCACAGGGCCTGGCACATAGTAAGCAGCTAATGAGTGCTTGTTGATTGATCAGCAAAATGAGATTTATAATATCTCTATTGCTTACCTCCAACGGTTGGGATTAGGAGAGTGCTTTGTAAACTTTAAGGACTAGAAACATGTGAGTTATTGTTATGATTCTAACATATCATCTTCCCTGCTTGAAGACCTTCAAGAAAAGGGAAACTATCACCTCTAAAACCAGCTCATTCTACTTCTAGACAGCTCCAATTGTTAAGAAGTTTTGACTCAGACTAAATTTGCCTTTTTCGCGATTTTAATTAGCTTACTTTCTAACCTCAAACATGCCATTTTCTCTTTCTGGGCCTCAGTTTTCTCATCTGTAAAATGAAGAGATTGAATTAGATGATTTCTAAGGTCCCTTCAAGCTCAAAGTGAAAAAAAATCTATAAAGCAGCTTTTCTTTGGAAACAAAATTTTCATTTAGATTGCAAAATTTTGAGTTTTGTTAGAACTTAAGTGGCAGTGAATCCTAATCACCACAGAATAGTATAGAAGACTAGTAGATATGCAGTTAGAAGATTTGGGTTTCATTCTTGGCTCTTTTTACTCCTTAAGTGACTTTGGGCAAATTATTGAACCTTTCCCTGGGCCTCAGTTTCTTCCTTTCTAAAAGGAGTGGGGGGGTTAGAGGAGATGACCTCTGAGGCCCCTTTCAGCTTTTAATCCACGATCCTATGGTTTTGAAGGGCTTCTGGGCCTCTCTCAACTCTTATCTGTTCTTCCCTTTCCCTTCCCAGTCAGAACAAGTTAGCTCACCCACCTATGTTTTCCTTCTCTTATCAGAAACAGGGCACACAATTCCAACTTGTCTCATGAGACTATTGCAGGGAGTAATTTAATTATAGTTATTACACATCCCTTTGCAAATATAAAGTGGTTGATAATAACAACAGTAGTGATGATGAGATAATGATGATAGCAATTCTGACAGTAAATTTTCCTCTAATGACTGTATTGTGGTCCACAGGGCGAGTGGAATGTACCCAGCAAACAAATACCTTAAGGTATTTTTTTTTTTTTAATTTAGTATGTCTTTTAGTTTTTAATGATTTCAGATTAACCAAAGTCATGGTATTTTGGACACTCAATTTAGTATTGTAATTGTGTCTTCTGAATGCATATAGTGAGCCAACAATGGAGAAGTTCTAAATCCAACTCCCTTCTTCTCCAAATCCAGCTATGAAGACAGAAAGGTATTTTGTAGCTTAGTTGCTAAATTAGAAGATGATATCTTACTTTTTAAATATCACCCTTCAGCTTTCATCTCAATCATTTATACCTAGTGCTGACACTGCTGTAAGTCCAGGGTGGAGTTTGGGATCAGAATGGAGAGCTGGGTGCTTCATTCTTTTAAGGTGTGTCCTTTGAACAAGATGTTAAAACAGGCTTTCTGCCATCCAGTCATGCCCTGCAGGAGAGATTTCAGAGGTACTTCCAAAATATGAAGTGGATGAATGCTGTTTTTGGGGTTTAGCTTATAGATTGGCTTTAGGCACCCTTCCCTCCCTCATGTAACATTTCTGCTTCTCTCTGAGCCCACTTCTAAGTGAAACAATGCTATCCCTTGGGTTCTATTCAGTGTCAAATTAATGAACATTTGTTTTCTTTATGGCTACTTTTGGGTCTGAATAAAATGTGAAATTGGCATATAATATTAGGAACTTTGGGAATAACATAGCTGTAGTGATGAAGTGACTTCTTGAACCTTCCTTTTCAACTTGGACTTTCTTCCTTAGAGGTAAAGAGTCTGCCAAGTACACGTTAGAGACCCTAAGATGCCATTTGGCAGAATCAAAGAGGAACTAATGTTAGAAGTCAGAAACTATCTGGGAGTGAATGCAGACCATTAATTTTTCTTATTTTAATCATTTTCATTGAAGATCAGCAATATTCTAGTCTATATCAGACCACATTGTTAGTAAATGATTCTAAAGATGGAAAGTTGTTTTTGAAGTTAGTAGAAATATTGGTTACCGATTTGGGTAAATAAAAAAAAGTTTTTTCTTTCATTTTATTTAATCATAGTTGGTCAAAGATTTCCTTTGCTTTCAGTTATCCTGTAAAAAAGAAAAAAGAGCCTCATTTGTTTTTCTTACATACTTTCCTTCTTATCTGACTGCTGCCCTACAGCCTTACTCTGAATGGTAAAGAGAGGCAACAGGAGGAATAGGCTTATGTTTACTTGCTATACGGGATGTCCCAAAAGTCTTAGAATAGATTTAAGTAAGCTAAAGCTTAAAGTTTTAAGACTTTGAACAGGAATCTGATAGACACTGAAATGAGTATCCTTTCATTGATATTTCTGTGGAGTTGCAAGGCAGATTCATCTCTGTTTTAGTTGAAGTTCTAGTTATAGACATGGGAAGAACAGGAGGATTGATACCAAGCCGTTTTTGGTTGGCGTGTGACTTCGGGAGTTACTCCACTCCACTCCCACTTCAGTTATTTCCATCTGCCTCAGGTATTTACTGGCTGAAGAAATTGAAATTTGATAAAAATGAATAAATTTTGAGTTAGAGTTACTTCTCTCAGGGGTATTTGAATTTTGGGAGAAAAACTGGTCAATTGAATAAGAATGAATCCATAATGGTAGACATTCAGATACTATCGTAGCTACATATTTTAGTAGGTGTCGAGGTGATAGACTGACTCCCCTCAAATTACATAATTTAAGCCCCTGTGCATAACCAAGCCATCTGAACAAGCTCAATGGTACCATCTGTGCTATGGGAGAGATGGGAACCCCCAGTTCTATTACATACCCATAGAGCAGAGAATAACAAAGTTGGAAGAGACATTAGAGATCATCAAGCTCAATACAATTATTTGACAAGTGAAAAAGCTGAGATCCAGAGAGGTGAGACTAATTGCTCAGGATCACACATCTACTTGCCAGCTATTACCAGGGCTTAGCACAGTGCATACTTAATAAATGTTTATTGAATACTTAGTGGCAGATCATAAGAAGAACTGGGTTTCTTGATACTCAGTCTAATGTTTATTAGATCATAGGATCATTTCAATTCAATAAATATTTATTAAGCATCTACTATATACCAGAAACTGTGCAAAGTGATGGGGAAACAAATAAGAAAGGGAGATAGTTCCTTCCCTCAAGGAGCTTACAATCTAAAGGGGGAAAACAACACAGGAAGTTTAAAGGGAGGAGAAGATGCCACTACCAGTGGGTACCCACCGCAAACTGTGAAATCCAAGCCAAGTAGAGCTGCTAATGGATCATAGAAATGGAAAGAGTCTTAGTGGTCTAGTTCAACACCTTCATTTTAGAGATGAGGAAGTTGAGGCCCATAGGACTCAAGTCTTCTGAATCCAAAACCAGTGCTTTCTCTTTCTATCATTTCCTTTTCACTCTTTAAATAAAAAAAACCAAACAAACCTGTAACTTAACACCAAATAAAACAAGCATCTTAAATAAATTGAGCATTTGCATATACATTATAGAACAGATGGAGAGGATTTACATACATTTTACTGAGAATCTCTGTTATGTAGAGCTTGCTTTTCTTTTTTAAGCATACAGTAAAATTCTATGTGTAACTTTCAAAGCTTTTCTGTTCAACTCTGAGCCTAAGCAAGTGTCTTTCCTATTGCACCATGTTCTTTCCCCTACACTATATTGCCTTCCCCTTAAAGCTTAGAACTCATTGCCAGTGGTTCCAAAGCCCAGAACTGTTATATGGCTGTTGATTCATTTATAACCTATAAATAACTGTTATTTTGATGATTCTTCCTCTAACACATTCCCTCGAACACATAACCTATTTATACCTAGAGCCATCAAGCATCTCATATCATTTATTCCCATTTTATTTTTTAAAAAAATTTGATTAATTAATTTTTAGTTGTCAAATTCACTTCTATAAGATTTTGAGTTCTAAATTTTCTCCCCCTTCTTCCTGTCCCCTGCTGCCAAGACAACAAGCAATCTGATATAGGCTATACATATACATTTATATTAAACATGTTTCCACATTAGTCATGTTGTAAAGAAGAGTTAGAACCAATGGGAGAAACCATGAGAAAGAAGAAACCAAAGGGGGAGACAGAGAGAGAGAGACACAGAGAGAGAGAGAGACAGACAGAGACAGAGACAGGGAGAGACAGAGACAGAGAGAGAGATGGAGAGAGAGACAGAGAGAGACAGAGAATAAGTAATGTGCGTCAATCTGCATTGAGACTCCATAGTTCTTTTTCTGGATGTGGATTGCATTTTCCATGATGAATCTTTTGGAGTTGTCTTAGATCCTTGCATTGCTGAGAAGAGCTAAATCTGTCAGAGTCAGTCCTTGTACAATGTTGCTGTTGCTGTGTACAATGTTCCCCTGGTTCTGCCTGTTTCACTCACAATCAATTCATGTAAGTCTTTCCAGGTTTTTTTCAAGTTGGCCTGCTCATCATTTCTTAAAGGATAATAGTATTCCATTACATTCATATACCATGACTTATTCAGTCATCCCCCAATTGATGAACATCCTCTCAATTTCCAGTTCTTGGCCACCACAAAAAGAGCTGCTACACATATTTTTGTACATGTGGGTCGTTTTCCCATTTGTATGATCTGTTTGGGATACAGGCCTAGAAGTGGTATTGCTGGGTCAAAGGGTATGTACAGTTTTATAGCCCTTTGGGCATAGTTCCAAATTGCTTTCCAGAATGGTTGGATCAGTTCCAACAACAATGCATTAGTGTTCCTATTTTCTCACATCTTCTCCAACATTTATCATTTTCCTATTTTGTCATGTTAGCCAATCTGATAGGTGTGATATGATATTTCAGAGTTGTTTTGATTTGCATTTCTCTAATCAATCATGATTTATAGCATTTTTATATGACTATAGATAGCTTTGATTTCTTTGTCTGAAAACTGCCTGTTCATATCCTTTGACCATTTATCAACTGGAGAATGATTTGTACTCTTATAAATTTGGCTTAATTCTCTACATATTTTAGAAATGAGACCTTTATCAGAGACACCAGTTGAAAAATTGTTTCCCAGCTTTCTACTTCCCTTCTAATCTTGGTTGCACTGGCTTTGTTCATGCAAAGCCTTTTCAATTTAATGTAATCAAAATTATCCCCTTTGCATTTCAATTTATTCCCATTTTCATGCTTTGTTTTTGTTGTTTGGACATTTCAGTCATGGCTGACACTTTATGTATGACCCCATTTGAGGTTTTCTTGGCAAAGATTCTGAAGTGATTTGCCATTTCCTTCTCCAGCTCATTTTACAGATGAGGAAACTGAAGCAAGCAGAGTTAAGTGACTTATCCAGGGTCATATAGCTAGTAAGTGTCCTTGAGACCAGGTTTGAACTTATGAGTATGAGTTTTCCTGATTCTCATGCTCTCTGTTTGCAAACTGTCACTTTTGCTAATGACCACAAGTAGTGTAAAAACAAGGATTTCACCTTACCTGATGTGGATAAAGATAAAAAAATCTGACTTGACTTTAAGAGGTCCCTTCTAATGGATTCTTTCTATGCCAAACGCTAGAAATGAAAGACCTGAGGGGATTCACTCTTTTGACAGCTCTTTTGACCCTCTGTCTTTAATCACACAGGACCATCCTTTGCCAGTGGGCTTCAATCCCCAATGTGGACTAAAGAAGTTCCTTTCAGGTCCCCAAGAGAAGCATCATGATAAAGTGGAAAGAATATAGAATTGGGGAACTATAGGCAAATCATTCACTTCCTTTGAGCTTTAGTTTCTTCCTCTTTAAAAAGAATATGACAATATTTGTATTACCACTTATTGCATTGTTATGAGAAAAATGCTTTGTAAACCCTGAAGTGCTATGAAAATGTGAATTATCAATGTTATTGTTATCATTTATTATTGTTATTTTCAATGCCCCAGGCCTTTTCTGTGGCTTTGGGGGAAGGAGGTATCTGGAGATGACAGAATAGATAGTCTATATTACTTCCTCTGGAGGCTATTAAGTTTGATCCCTTGCCCTCTGATATGGCAGGAGAAATAGTAATAATAATTCGATGAACTTTTGTAGCACTGTGTCCTGAGAAGTTTAAAGAATAAGACATACATTTTATGCATTTATCCTCTCTTAAGATGAGAGACAGTATTGTCTATGAGAAATATCATGGTGTACTGGAAAGAACCCTGCATTAGGTAACAGAAGACTTGGCTTTTAGATTCAACTCTGTCAATTATTGTCTGAGGTTCTTTAGAACAAGTCACTTTACCTTTCCCTGTCTCAGTTTTCCAACCTGAAAAATGAGAGTGATGAACATTCCTGTCCTGCCTGACTCACAAAGCTGTAAGGATGGAGTTGATAAAGATAATCACAAGTGCTTTGAAAACTACACACTTGCAAATATAAGTTATTATTGTTGTTATTATTTAATTACAAGAGGACATTACTGATCAGCTGCCTGACACTGTTCAGTGATAAGGGTCAAGTGCTCATTCCTAGTAGTTTTGCACTCCACACCAGACAAAAAGGCTCTCTGACAAAGTGTCATCTATGGCTCTCAGAGAGTTGACTACCTGTATTCCCATGCCCCTTTCCTGATGTGCATGGCAACACTAGTCTTGTTGGTTTAAGGGGTTGTAAGTGTTGCTTCTCTTGTCCCCACAAGTGGAAGGAGCACTGGATCTTGAATCAGAAGACTTGACTTGATCACCTTGAGTCAGAAAGGAACTCTTCTGGAGTTCTTCATTGTATTGATTCATGCACTTAAGTCTATCAAAGTTACTGGGTTTTTGTTTTTGTTTTTTTTATAAAGGTGTAGTTCTCCTGGTTCTGCTTGCTTCGCTTTGCATTAATTCTGCCCATGTTTCTCTGAATCCTTCCCTTTTACAATTTCTTATAGAACAATATTAGTCTATTGCATTCATATGCTATAATTAAACTACTTCCCAATTGATGGATACCCCTTTATCTTCCAGTGCTTTGCTACAATAAAAAATAAATATATTTAATAACAAAAACATTGATTTAAGTATGCATAATATATACATATGTCTGGGCGTAGACATATACATATATTTTATATATACTGTACATTAATAATATGTGAGGCCTTTCTCTGTCTGAATTCTTTGGAGTATAAGTCTACTAGTGGTATCACTGGGACATTTCTCTTATTATTATTGATTTGGAACATTTTTCATATGGCTGTGTTACATTTTTTCTTTTCTTTTTTTAATTTTTTAATTAGAAAGCATTTTTATTAATCTGTTTCTCCCACTCATATGATTATTGATAGTTTGCATTTCTTCTTGAGAACTGTCTGTTTATATCTTTTTAGCAATTTTGGGGGAATGGCTCTTGCTCATATATATTTGAATCAGTTCTCTAAAGAGCCTGAACATCAGATCTTTCAGAGAAACTTCCTGTATCCTAGTTAACTATTTCCCAATTAATTTTAGCTACATTGATATTTATATGGAAATTAAAAAAAATTTACATCACTATAGATTGTTTTATCCTTTGCAAATCTATTACTTGTTTGGTCAAAAATCCTTTATCTATAGCCATGAAAGATATCTGCTTATGATGTATCTTTTTTTTATCCCGGTAATATATTTGGAGTTTATTACAGTATATGGTGTGAGATGCTGCCTTAAGCCTCATTTTTGCCAGTCTTCTAGCCAGTTTTCCTGCATTTTTGTTGAATAGTAAGTCTTTACCCAATTAACTGGGGCCTTTGGATTTTAAAATGTCATGTTACTATGTTCATTTACTCCTATATCCTGTGTACTTAACTTGTTCCTTTGAACAACTTTTCCATTTTTTAACCAATGCCAATTAGTTTAGATAAATATTGCTTTGTAGTATAGTTTGAGACTTGACAACACTAACTTCTCTTATTTCTCACCTATTTTCATTATTTCTCTTGAGACTTTTTACCTTTTGTTTCTCCACATGAATTTTGTTTTTATTTGTGGTAGCTCTATAAAATAATCCTTTGACAGTTTGATTAGTTTGATACTGAATAAGTAGATCAATATAAGTAATATTATCATTTTTATATTATTATTTAGATCTATTTTTACTTCTATAAAGTGTTTTGTAATTCTATTCACATAGTTCCTGTTTGTGCTTCAGTAGTGAGACTTTTCAATATTTTATTTACTTTGTAGTTATTTACAGTGAAATTACAGTGAAATCTGGCTGGATTTTGTTGGTAGTTTACAAGAATATTGTTGATTTATGTTGGCTTATTTTAAATCCTATACTTGTCTGAAGCAATTGTTTTGAATTAATTTTTATTTGAATCTTTTGGATTCTTTAAATAGACCATTTTTTTCCTCCTTTGCCTAAAATTGTAGCTTCATTTTCTGTTTCTTGCCTTATTCTATAGCTGGCTGGACAACTTTATTTTTGTCCCTGTTTTAATTAGAAACAGTTCTAGAATTTCTCTATAACAGACAATGTTGCCCCTGGTTTTGTGGATAGATACTATTTACTCCATTAAAAAAGGTCCATTCATTTCTATACTTTTTGGTTCTTTTTTAAAAAACAGAAATAGGTGCTATGTTTAGCCAAAACTTTTTTCATATATACATGTATGTGCTTTTATTGTTTTTGTAATTAATATGGACTATCATGCATATATCAAGTCAATCCTGATTCCTTTATTTAATTTCTACCTGGTTATAAAGTACAACCTTATGGATATTTTGTTGTAGCCTATTTAATTCAATTTTTTTTGCATTAATATATATTTAGGATATTGGTCTGTAGCTTTCTTTCTTTTCTTGGTTTAATTGTCAAGACCATATTTGTATCACAGAAGGAGTTTGGTAGAATCCATTAATTTCCATTTTTATGAATAGCTTACATAATATTAGAATTAATTATTTTTGGAATGTTTGATAGATTTTCCTTGTAAATCCTTCTGGTCCTGTAAATTTTTTCTTTGCATGTTCATTTATGACTTATTCAATTTTTTTTTCTGATGCAGGTTATTTAAATTTTCTATTTCTTGTTTTGTTAATCTGGGCATTTCATATCTATATAGGCATTTATCTATTTTTAAGTCATCAACTTTGTTGATATATAATTAGGCAAATTAATTTTTGATAATTTTCTTTATTTTGTTGTGAATTCTTAGTTTTGTTTTGCTTTTTTGTTATTGTTCCTTTAGAAGATGTCAGGAGCTGACAGTTAAAATAAAATAAACAAGGCAAAAGAGGGGCCTGCATATGAGAACAGACTAAAAAATATTGGGACACTTTAGTAAAGAAAAAAACTCAAAAAAAACCCCTAGATACTATAAAATTAATTGCAGCAGTCTTAATTCAACAGGTCCTACAATAAAGCTATATCTATACTTCCTTATGAAAATAAAATTAGAGATTTGAGTTCTAGTCCAAGTTCTGTTACTACTGACCTTGAGCAAGCTCTTTTCCCCTTGTTTCCTCTAGTTTCCTAATCTGACAAATGAAGCATTTGGATTAGATAAAAATTCTGCAGGGCCTTCTAGCTGTGACATTCTGTGGTCTAGACTACAGGGGATTGTTTAAGTCTCTAAATCTGGACTAGAAAAAAATCTTGAACCTTTAGAGCTTGAGGTCATGGAGGGCTGCCATCCCTTCAGAAAAAAATACCCTTAGATGTCACTCTCAAGAAAACTCTGGGGGGGGGCTAGAGCCAAGATAGTGGAGTAGAAGATGGATCTGCTCTAGTTCTCCCCCCATAACCCATAAAATTCATGTAAAAATGACTCTAAACAAATTCTAGTACAGCAGAGGTCACAAAATGAGAGAGTGAAAGATTTCCAGCCCAAGACAGCCTGTAAGGCTAACAAGGAAGGGTCTATTTTATCAGGCTCAGAGCAGAGTGCAGCCCAGCCTGGGCCACAAAGCATGAACAGACTGGAGCAGGCTTCAGGGTGTGGAATCACAGGTAGCAACTGCGGTTCCCAGATTTCTCAACCCACAAAGCCCAGAGACAACTTCAAAGATCAGTAAGAAAGATCTTTCACCTGGGTGAGAGGGGAGTACAGTCTGGTCCCAGTCCTGGCCCCAGGGTAGAGGCAGCCACAGTGTCCACTTTTGGGGCCCTCAGCCTAAAGACCTTGGGGGAATTGAGCAGCTGATCTGGGTCTCAGTCCTGAATGGTGGTCCTGGACTGAGGAGGAGAACTGACAAGGTGGAGCTGGTGGTGACTCTGGAGAGGGAATCCTACTTGCATTTCCAGGGCAGAAAAGAGTGCTTATGGTTCCTTATAGACTAGAGTGCAGGCCAGGAGAAGAGTAAACTCCTCTCCCTTGATTGTGTCCCCTTGGAGGAACTGAGAACTTATAAGTCCCTAGAGATATCTCAGAGAACAGCTGCACAAAACCTCTGAAGTTTAGGACAGTATACCCTCCACTTGACAAAGACTCAAAAGTCAAATAACTGACTGAAAAAATGCCCAAAAAAGGGGAAAAAATAAAACTATAGAAGATTACTTTCTTGGTGAAAAGGTATTTTCTTCCATCCTTTCAATGAGGAAGAACAAAGCATACCATCAGAGGAAGACATCAAAGTCAAGGCTTCTACATCAAAATTTCTATAAAAGGTATGCAATGGTCTCAGGCCATGGAAGAGCTCAAAAAAGATTTTGAAAATCAAGTAAGAGAAATGGAGGAAAAATTGGGAAGAGAAATGAGAGCAATGCAATAAAAACATTAAAAATGAGTCAACAGTTTGCTAAAGGAGACCCAAAGAAATGGTGAAGAAAATAACACCTTTAAAAACAGACTAACCCAAATGGCAAAAGAGGTCCAAAACGTCAATAAGGAGAAGAATGCTTTAAAAAGCAGAATTGGCCAAATGGAAAAGGAGGTTCAAAAAGTCACTGAAGAAAATAGTTCTTTAAAAATTAGAATGGAACAGGTGGAAGCTAATGACTTTATGAGAAACCAAGAAATTATAAAACAAAACCAAAAGAATGAAAAAATAGAAGACAACATGAAATATCTTATTGGAAAAACAATTGACCTGGAAAGTAGATCCAGGAGAGATAATTTAAAAATTATTGGTCTACCTGAAAAATATGATCAAAAAAAGAGCCAAGGCATCATCTTCCAAGAAATTATCAAGGAAAACTGCCTTGATATTCTCGTATGAGAGGGTAAAAAAGAAATGAAAAGAATTCAGTGATCACCTCCTGAAAACATCCCAAAAGGAAAACTCCTTGGAATATTTTAGCCAAATTTCAGAGTTCCCAGGTCAAGGAGAAAGTATTACAAGCAGCCAGAAAGAAACAATTCCAGTATTGTGGAAATACAATCAGGATAACACAGGATTTAGCAGCTTCTACGTTAAGGGATCTAAGGGCTTGGAATATGATATTCCAGAGGTCAAAGGAGATAGGATGAAAACCAAGAATCACCTACCCAGCAAAACTGAGTATAATTCTTGAGGGGAAAAAATGGTCATTCAGTAATATAGAGGACTTCCAAGCATTCTTGTTGAAAAGATCAGAGCTGAATAGAAAATTCAACTTTAAAACACAAGAATCAAGAGAAACATGAAAAAGTAAACAGGAAAGAGAAACCTTAAGGAACTCATTAAAGTTGAACTGTTTACATTCCTACATGGAAAGATGTCATTTGTAACTCAGACCCTTTTCAGTATTAGGATAGTTAGAGGGAATATATATGTATGTATGTGCGCATATATGTGTGTATACACACATATATGTATGTATGATGTGTATATGTGTATGCATGTATGTGTCATGTATGTGTAGGTATATATAAGCACACAGATATATACATATGTGTATAGGTATGTATATGTGTGTAAATATATATGTATATGCACACACATACAGACAGACAGACACACACACACAGAACTGAATATGAAGGGAGAATACCTAAAAAAAATAAAATTTACTGTGGAATGGAATGTACTAGGAGTAAGAAAAAGAGAGAAGTAGAATGTAGGAAATCATCTCACATAAAATAGAGAAGAGCTTTTACAATGGAGGGAAAGAGGGCAGAGATGAAAGGAAATAAGTGAGCCTTAGTCTCATGGGATTTGGCTTAAGGAGGAATAACACAGGCTCAGTTGGATATGGAAATCTATTTTACTCTGCAGGAAGGCAAGAGGGAAGGGGATAGTAGGTGGAGAAAGGATAGCAAATTGCAGAAAGGGGTAATCAGAAGCAAATACTATTGTGGGAGGACAGGTTAAGGGAGAGAATGAAATAAATTGAAGGCATGATAGGTCAGAGGGAAATATGGTTAGTCTTTTACAAAATAACTATTATGTCTATTACAAAATAACTATATACATTGTTACACATGTATGACCTATATTGAATTGCTTGCTTTCTCATTGAGGGTGAGTGGGGAGAGAGGGAGAGAATATGGAACTCAAAGCTTTAATAATGAATGTTAAAAATTGTTTTAGCATGCAACCAGAAATTAAGATATACAGCAATGGAGTATGGAAATCTGTTTTGCCCTACAGGAAAATAGAGGGGAGGGGGGGATGGAAGAAGTGTGGGTAATAGAAGGGAGTTCAGACTGGAGGAAGGGGTGGATGGGGTTCATCCTGTCCTGGAGTAGGGGGTGGGGAGAGATAGGGAGAAAATTTTGAATTCAAATTCTCATGGAAGTGAATGTTGAGAATTGAAAAATAAATAAATTATGTATAAAAAAAAAAGAGAAAACTCAGAAGCAAGGTGATACAGTGGAAAGAGGCCTGGACTTGAAGACAGAAGAGACTTAGGTTTGAATTCCAGCCCTAAAACCTTGGACAAATCACTTAATTTCTCTGGACCATGAGTTTCTCCAGCACAAAATGGGAATTATCATACTGGGGCCGTCACCTCAGAGGACTTTTATCATAATTAAATGAATTAATATATATAAAAACCATTTTGGAAAGTGTTGATTGCTAACTAGTCATTATTTCAACTTCCTGTTTAAAAGTATTTTCACTCTGTCTTATCTGTCCTAATTTTGTCTTAGCACCTCTCCTTTGCCTCTGTCACTCTCTATCTTGTATGATTTCCATCTTGGCACGTTTTACAGATTTTTCTTCTTTGCATCTCTAGTGCTAAGTATAATGCCTTTAATGTAGTAGCTTCTGAATAAATGTTTGTGGAAATGAAATGTGAAGTTGAAGTGAAAAAGGGGAACCAGGATCTAGTGGTTTATTAGGAAGTCACACAGTATTGGCTTCAACCACATGGTGTCACTATCTTCAAGTTTTTGAAAGGAAATTCTTGGGAGAGTTGGTTGGATGAAATAATATTAACCATTGCTAAAATCTAGCCTTTATGTAGCCTTTACTATGTTCCAGGCATTGTGCTAAACACTTTATAATTATTACCTTATTTGAATCTCACAACAATCCTGGGAAATGGGTGCTATTATTATCTCCATTTTACATTTGAGGAAATTAAAACTGGAAGAAGTTAGGTGACTTGGCCTTGTTCACACAATTAGTAAATGTCTGAGATCAGATTGGAATTCAGGTCTTCCTGACCAAGTAATAGACCCAAGGGGGTCTCTAATGGGCAGAAAGTGACCAGCTTTCTACATTATCTACATTATTGTCTTATGTAACATTATACTAGTGACCTAATTGTAGTAGATGTATTTTAATTATGATTTAAAAAGGAGAAAATCTGTTTTTAGTAGAGTAATGAAGCCATTGGGAGTCAGGGAATGTCAGACCATGGGACTGTGAACTGAAAGGGCCTTTAGAGAGCATAGTGTAAGGCTCTTTATCTATGTTCCTATGATCTAATCCAACTTTATCATCATGTTGATAAGAATCCTGAGATCCAAAGTGGTAATTGTCCACAGTCCCACTGAGAATGAAAATCAGTATGGAGTGATGGAAAGTGTTGCATCTGTTCTAGACAGGGTGTTGGTTCTGGTCTAGAGTGCTCCTAGGCTTCTTGCCTCCTTGCTTGTCGTCACTTATGTTTACTTTCAGCCAAACTGACTTCAACCTTGAAGTTTCCCAAACTTTGAACTCTGTCTCCCCCAGGCTGGCCTGGACCTTTCCCCAGGGTGTCTGTCCCCCATGCCTGGAAGGCATTCCCACCCTCCTCAGCTGCAGCTCTTAGTGGTCCTAGTTTCTTTCAAAGCTCAGCTGATGTGTGATCTCCTCTGGGGATGCCGTTCCTGATGGTGTTTGCTGTAACTGCTTCTTCCTTCTTTCTCCAGTGACCAGGTGTGTACTGATCCATCAACAAACATTTAGCAAGCACCTACCAGGTGAGGATGCAAATATAAGAGTTAGTTTCTACCCAGAATGAGATTACAGGTTATGAGGGTTTGGGAAGTGGGGTATAATAAATGAATGTTCACAAAGTTCACCCTGGTATAATGCAAACAGTGCTGGATTGGGAGTCAGAGGCCTTTGATTCAAATCCCAGCTTTGTTTTCTTCTGCCTTGTTTTTCAGTCATTTAAGTAATTTCTAACTCCTTGTGATGTATTTGGTACAGACACTAGAGTAGTTTGCCATTTCCTTCTCTAGTTCATTTTACAGATGAGGAAACTGAGGCAATCAAGGTTAAGTGACTTGCCTAGGGTCACACAGCTAGTGTCAGAGGCCAGATTTAAACTCATGTAGATTAATATTTCTGACTTAAGCCCCAGTGCTCTATCCATTACACCATCTAGCTCCCCATTCTACCTGTCTGCCCTTGGGTAAATCACCTGATATCTTTGGATGTCAGTATCCTCACCTGTAAAAAGAGGAAGTTTCACCAAATGATTTCTGAAATGCCTTCCACTTCTATATCCCTGGTCATATATACAAGATCAGTACAAAGTAATGGAGGTGGGAGGGGAAGCCTGCACAAAGAATATAGAGGCAGGAGATAGGATGTCATCTGTGGAGAGTGATTGGAACAGAAGAGTATGTTTGCATCCTTGCAGCGAGTGGAACGTAAGTTCCTTGAGACCAACACTTATTTTTCGTTTTGTCTGTGTTTCTAATGCTTAGCACAGAGCCTTGCATACACACACACACACACACACACACACACACACACACACACACACACACACTCAGTAAAGTACTTAAGAAGCTTTTTAACTGGATTGGATTTCTTTCTTCTCATCTTGTCTTCCTTCACCTCTTCCTTGACTTGGGCCTGCCCAAACCCCAGCTTGGAGAACCAGTTTGGAAGAGTGACTTGATTATTCACACCACTTGGATGAGCTGAGAGTCATAAGCTACATGCCTTCAAGTGAGATGGAGGACCAGCAAACCTTACTATCTGCTCTGCTGCTGTCCTCAAGTCCTCTGAGTCTTAACATCTGCTCTGCTGATGAAACCTAGGACCTTGTCGTTTCCACTACCATTGAACCCTTTAAGATTTCTGGGCCTTTACCTCCATCATGGGATAAATTTGTTTCCATGGGTCACCTCCCCCAGTTACTGTATGAGCAGCTTGAGAGCAGGGACTGTCTTTTTTTCATTTTTTGTATGCTTAATTTGTAGCACAGTGGTTAGTACATAGTAAATACTTAGTAAATGCTTTTTCGTTTTTCATTCATTTCCTTTTTCTTTCAATTCACTGATTTAGCAAACTTTAAATGCCTTTAATAGATAAAGTACTATGTTATTCCCTATGGTAAGATGCAAAATATAGATAAGGTGAGGTCTCTCCCTTCATAGAATTTAAAGTCTAGTAACAGTTTCCATTTACCTTGCTGGGACTTTTGAGGTTTTTTTCAACTGTGGATTCCTCCTGTGATTCCATATTCTTTACAGTTTTTCAACCATTTTAAGGATTCAGAAAGCTACTACTGTGATTATAACCCATCTTCTGCATCAAGCAATAATGTTGGTCTGAGAAGTTTGCTTCTCAGTAACAGTCCTTACTCTATGTAAAACTGTAATGTAGTGAGTTCCTACTGTTGTGTCATTTTGGAGGGATGGCTACTTCTTTGCCAAATTATCTCCCTCCCTCCAGCCCCTTTCTCACTCATTGAGAAGGAAGCCAATATTATATCCTTTATATGTATGAAATCATGCAAGACGTTTTCATTTTAGCCTTGTTACCCAAAAAGCAAGAAAAATCAAGTAAAAGAAAATATGCTTCAGCCTGCATTCAGAGGCCATCAGTTCTCTCTGGAGGTGGAGAGCATTTCTTATCAAGATTCCTTTGGAATTGTCTCGGTCATGGCATTGCTTGATTTGTTGTTACTCATTTGCCACAGTCTATCTTCTGTCTGTGCCTTTGTATGGATGGTCTGGTGCTAGTCTCTGATGCCAGGAATGTTCTCTTTTCTCACTTCCACATCTGAGAATCTCTCACTTTCCTTCAAAATTCTTTTCCAGAGCCAGCTTCTACAATAGATCTTTCCTGAATCCCCTAGTTAGTTTTCCTCACTGCTCTAAAATGTTTTTGTATTTTCTTACTCTAAATGTACGTAGGGTGCTTTCCCCCAGCCCCCCAGTAGGATATAAGCTCTGTGCAGGCAGAGATTTGTTTGTTTTTTATCTATTCCCAGCACTGCCAGTGGCTGGCACACAGAAAAACTCAAGTGATGTTTGTTGCATGAAAGGAATTGAAAGAATGATTCCTCTGAATGAATTTCTTTAAAGTTTAGTACATATCAAAGGTTCTGCAGTGCATAGAGTAGTTGGTAATACAAAGTACAGTATTTTTAATTAAGTCTTATGAATTTAGAAATCCTCAATAGCCAAAAAAAAACTGGTTATGAAAAAAATTTAAATTTTAAATCAGAAGACCCAGCAGATACTGGTAAAAATAACGTGACACAATATAAAAAATGTACAAAATGCTAACCCTTCTCCCCACAAGATCTCTGAGCAAGTACTGATGGAAAATAAATATAGTACTATTTAGGGAAAAGCAGCTGAATTACAGCTCTTCCAGAAAATGGAAGCCAAATAAAACCAGCCTATTTGTATTTAAGTTTACATTTTATTGTAAACTTGTCTCTTGTACATGGCTCTGGAGTAGTCATGATTTAGATATTATTGGTACATCCAAATAAGTGTTCTGAGGCCCCGGGAAAACCATTGCATATACACATCCAACTCTTAATTGAGGAGGATTTATACACATAGACACTTCCCATTGTTGAAGGGTTAGGTGGCAGAGATGGTCAGGTTAAGTCTAACTCCAAGTGACTATAGTGGTAGCTGCTTTGGACACAATCTAGATTAGCAAAGCTCCTTATGTGAGAGTATGAGAGCAACACTGAATTTAAGTCTGAGTATGTTATAACCTGGTAACATTTAACATAGTGTATATGTCGTATTCCCAGATTTACGAAGAGGTAAATTTCCTGCTATTATTGAAACCCTTAAGGTATATTTCTGATGCCATGTAAGGCTTAAAGGTTTACTTAATCAGTTCACAGATCCTATAGGTTCTATCTTGGGTTCAGTGTGTAAGTATTTCTGCAACACTAGCACAGGAAAGCTGCTATAATGGAGGGAAGGTAGGTCACAGAATAGCAGATCCAGCAGCAAATCCCACTAGTTCTCAGCTACTGTCTCTGCCACATTCTTTCCTCTATCCAACAACTCGTGCAGGATAGAATCATCACCACTGAATTCAGCATCAGACACCCCAGAGGTAATGACATCGTGATTATCCTTTGCTGAATTCTCCCTGGCTGCAGCCACAGGGTTCAGTCTGTTTTGCCAGGCCAAATGTAGCAAGGAACTTTGCTCCACATCTTTCATTTTGAGGTATGTAGGAAGCACATTGCCTTGCTCGAATGTCTTTTGCATAAAGTTCTTCCATATCTCTCTGCAATGTCCAAAGGCATGTAGGGCCGTGAGATCACCCACAACAACTAGCTGTGATTGGGCCCTGGTCATCACTATGTTAAGTAGTCGAGGCTCATTGAAGAATTCCAGGTGGGTGGCTGAGTTGCTGAGCAGGCTGTCCTGGGTATGTACTGTGCTGAGAATGACTAGTCGGAACTCACAACCTAGGTGAAGAGACAAGAACAAAAAATCAGGACATAGCTAGATTAGGTAGGAGTCCCTAAAGGCAGAGGAGCCAGATGACCCTAGGAAGGAAACTAGGGCAGGGATGGAAGAGGTAAAGGAAATTACTCTGAGAATCAGTTCCCATTGTAGGGGAGAGAAACAGCCAAAGGCATTAGACATTAGACTCTGGGCCCCAACCTAAGCGCCTATGAATAGGACTAGGTTTTTTTTTTAAGATTAAATATTTTTTATTTCTAATAGCATTTTATTTTCTTCCCAATTACATGTCAAAAAAATTTTTAGCATTCATTTTTACAAGATCATGAGTTCCAAATTTTTCTCCCTCCCTCCTTCCTCTCCCTTCTTCCTAAAACAGTAGGCAAAAATTAATATATTTTTATGTTGCTAGATATTTTCCAATTACAAGTAAAAAATTTACATTTTCTAAAATTTTGAGCTCCAAAATTTCTCCCTTCTTCCTCTCCCCTACACCTTGAGAAGTCAGGAAATATATTGATTATACATGTGAAGTGATGCAAAACATATTTTCATAGTAGTCATGTTGCAAAAGAAAGCATACACAAATGCAAAAAACAAGAATAGTAGTTTTAAAAAAGCATGCCTCAGTCTATACTTAAGAGTTCATCAGTTCTCTCTCTGGAGAGGAATAGCATTCTTCACCATGGGTCCTTTGGAATTGTTTTTTATCATGGTCTTGATCAAAGTATCTAAGTCTTTCGCGGTTGATCATTTTTAAAATTTTGTTGTTACTGTGTTACAGAACCAGGTCCCCCTGGTTCTGCTCATTTCACTTTGCATCAGTTCATATGTCATCCTAGAGTTTTCTTTGAAATCACTCTGCTCATTGTTTCTTACATAGCACAATGATATTCTATCATAATCAAATTCTACAACTTGTTTGGCCATTCCCCAAACAAGAGGCAACCCCTCAATTTCCAATTATTTGACACCACAAAAAGAGGTGCTATAATTATTTTTGTACGAATAGGTCAATCTCTTTTCTTTGATCTCTTTGAGATACAGACCTCATAGTGCTATTGCTGGTCAAAAGGTATGCATATTTTATACCCCTTTGGGTGTAGTTCCAAATTGTTTTCCAGAATTGTTGAATCAACTCACAATTTCACCAACAGTGCACTAGTGAATCAATTTTTCCACATTCCCTCCAGCATTTGTCAGTTTTCTTTTATGTCATGTTAGCCAATCTGATAGATGTGAAATTGTATTTCAGAGTTATTTTAATATGAATTTCTTGAATCAACAATGATTTAAATCATTTTTTCATGTGACCATTGATAGCTTTAATTTCTTCTTCTGAAAACTGTCGGTTCATATCCTTTGACCATTTATCAATAGGGGAATGACTCTTATTTTTATAAATTTGACTTGGTTTCCTATGTTTTGAGAAATGAGGCCTTTATCAAAGAAATTTGCTGTAATCCCTCCTCCCCCTTCCCCTGCAGTTTCCTGCTTTCCTTCTAATTTTTGGCTGCATTCATTTTGTTCATGCAAAACTCCTTTAATTTTATGTAATCAAATTATTCATTTTATTTCTCATGATCCTCTCTAACTATTTCTTAGCCAGGGCCAGATTGTTTTCATAATTACTACTTGTGTAACATAGTTTGAAGTCAGGTACTACTAGTCCTCCATCCTCCACATTTTTTTCATTGCTTCTTTTATATTCTTGACCTTTTTTCTTCTAGGTGAATTTTGTTATTATCTTTTCTAGCTCTATAAAATAAATTTTGATAGTCTGATTGGTATGGCAATGAATAAGTAAATTAATTTAGGTAGAATTGTCATTTTTATTATATTGACTTGGCCTACCCAAGAGCAATTAATATTTCTCCAGTTATTTAGATCTGTCTTTATTTGTGTGAAGTGTTTTGTAATTGTGTTCATATAGTCCTTGGGTTTTTCTTGGCAGGTGGATTCCCAAATATTTTATATTCTCTGCAGTTATTTTAAATGGAATTTCTCTATCTCTTGCTGCTGTTGTCTTTTCATAATGTTTTTCTTCTCTCTAATTCCTTTACCTAATTTTTCTCTACCATTCTTATTTAATTTTGAATATAAGTTTTTAGCTCTTCCAGGAATACTTGTCAGCTTGTGTCCAATTCACTTTTTTTTCCTTTTCAGGCTTTGCTTGTAGCTATTTTGACTTCACTATATTCTTCTGAGTTTGTATCTTGATCTTCCCTATCATAGTAGTTAGCAGCGTTTTGTGATCAAGTTCTTTTGTTTGTTTGCTCATTTTTCCAGCCTATTTCTTGACTTTGAATTTATGTTAAAGTTGGGCTCTGTTCCTGGTGTGGGGAGAGGGCAAATCACTGTCCCAGGCTTCAGGATTTTTCACACTGCTGTTTTCAGAGCTAGTGCTGGGAATATGGGAGTTTTCCCATATTCCCATATGCTTCCAAGGTGGTATGATCTGGGAAGAGATATGGTTACTCCACTTCTGGTTCTTACCCAGGAAGTTTCCCTGATCCTTTGGGGTTGCAATCAAAACTATTTCTCAGAGACCCTGCTCCCTTGGGATAGCAAAAAATATAGTGACTCAGATTACCTGATCTCTTGTGACTGAAAACAAAACTGTTCCTCAGGGTCCCTGTTGGTGGAGGGTAGGGGGAACCCCTTGACCAAAAAGTGTTCTTCTCTACCCTTGAACTGTGACCTAGAGGTGGGTATAGGTAATGAAGTTCCTGAACAGCTTCAAGTCCAGTGTTGAGTGCTTGCATAGGGGTCCCCTTGAGTCTTTGGTTGACCAGTGTACAGGTCATCTTACTATTTCCAGCTTGAGAGCTCCCCAAACTTCTTCTGCTTCTGTTGCCATTACCTAGTCCCATTGCCAGTGTTGTATCCATATGGGCTCTGGGCCACCCTCCACTTTCATGTCATGGATTTCTCCTTTCAACCTCCTAAGTTGTCTTGGGCTGAAAGAATGTCTCACCCTAACCTTTCGTTGGCTTTGCTATTCCAAATTTTGATTTGAGGTGTTATTTTAAAGTTGTTTGGAGGAGAATGTTGGCAGAAGTTATCAGTGTGCTTCCTCTACTCCACCCTCTTGGATCAACCCTGGAAGTCCTTCAAATAGGCCTAGTTCTAAAGAAGGTATGTACTTTTTTGCTGTAGAATGAGGGTCATAAAGGTGCTTGACACCTAGTATCAAGAGATATCCAGGTAGGGGGAGGAGCCAAGATGGTGGAATAGAAAGACTCACGTATGCTAGCTCCGAATCCACAGCCCATAAATTTCCTGTAAAAAGAACTCCCCACAAATTCTGGAGTACTGCAAGCCATGCACCAACGCAGTGGAAGAGATTTCCATTCCAGAGAGCCCTGGAAAGCCGACCCCAAAGGTCCGTCGCGCTCCGGACAGCAGAGCCCACCCCTGTGCTGTCCTGGCCATGCGGCCCCAGAGGAGCAGATCCGAGCAGGCTTCAGGGACGGAATCTCTGGCGGCTGCAAAGGTCCCTCCACACACAGGCACTCCAGGTCAGTGAGAGAGACTTCTGGGCTGGCTGAGAGGGGAGCAGGGTGTCTCCGTGACTCGGGCCCCCTCGGGAGGCAGTGGCAGAGACAGGGACAGGAGCAGACCCGGGCTCCCCAAGCAGGCAGGGCCTCAGATCCATTACTGAAGGTCTCTGCATAAACCCCCTGAGGGAACTGAGCCTGGGAGGTGGCCCTGCCCCAACCTGAGCACCAGAACTTAAGCTCACCTTAAGGGTCTGAATAGCAGCCACTCCCTCCGAGGAAAGCCCTGAGGCTGGGAAGCAGCATTTGAATCTCAGACCCCAAGCACTACCTGGGCGAATCTAGGCAGGGGTGGAGAGGAATCTCAGAAGTCAAGTAACTGACTGGGAAAATGCCCAGAAAAAGGAAGCAAAATAAGACCATAGAGAGCTACTTTCTTGGGGAAGAGATGTTTCTTCCTCCTTTCATTTCTGATGAGGAAGTACAATGCTTGCCATCAGGGAAAGATGTGGAGGTTGGGGCCTCTCCATCCCAGACATCCGAGGTGGATATCCGGTGGGCTCAGGCCATGGAAGAGCTCAAAAAGGATTTTGAAAATCAAGTTAGACAGGTGAAGGAAAAACTGGGAAGAGAAATGAGAGAGATGCAAGAAAAGCATGAAAAATGGGTCAATACCTTGCTAAAGGAGACCCAAAAAAATGCTGAAGAAAATAATACCTTGAAAAATAGGCTAACTCAATTGGCAAAAGAGGTTCAAAAAGCCAATGAGGAGAAGAATGCTTTCAAAAGCAGTATTAGCCAAATGGAAAAAGAGGTTCAAAAGCTCACTGAAGAAAATAGTTCTCTCAAGATTAGAATGGAACAGATGGAGTCTAAGGACTTTCTGAGAAACCAAGAAATCATAAAACAAAACCAAAAGAATGAAAAAATGGAAGAGAATGTGAAATATCTCATTGGAAAAACAACTGACCTGGAAAAGAGATCCAGGAGAGACAATTTAAAAATTATGGGACTACCTGAAAGCCATGATCAAAAAAAGAGCCTAGACATC
The DNA here is from genome assembly GCA_023548195.1 of Bettongia penicillata ogilbyi. Taxonomy (NCBI): domain Eukaryota; kingdom Metazoa; phylum Chordata; class Mammalia; order Diprotodontia; family Potoroidae; genus Bettongia; species Bettongia penicillata. Next base: position 22,015,138 of record JAJHZJ010000292.1, on the reverse strand, counting down.
ATCTTTCATGAAATTATCAAGGAAAACTTCCCTGATATTCTAGAACCAGAGGGCAAAATAAGTATTGAAGGAATCCATCGATCACCACCTGAAAGAGATCCAAAAAGAGAAACTCCTAGGAACATTATGGCCAAATTCCAGAGTTCCCAGGTCAAGGAGAAAATATTGCAAGCAGGTAGAAAGAAACAATTCCAGTATTGTGGAAATACAATCAGGATAACACAAGATCTAGCAGCTTCTACATTAAGGGATCGAAGGGCATGGAATAGGATATTCCAGAAGTCCAAGGAACTAGGACTCAAACCAAGAATCACCTTCCTAGCAAAACTGAGTATAATACTTCAGGGGAAAATATGGTCTTTCAGTGAAACAGAGGACTTTTAAGCATTCTGGATGAAAAGACCAGAGCTGAAAAGAAAATTTGACTTTCAAACACAAGAATGAGAAGAAGCATGAAAAAGTAAACAGCAAAGAGAAAGTCATAAGGGACTTACCAAAGATGAACTGTTTACATTCCTACATGGAAAGACAATTATTTGTAACTCTTAAACTTTTCAGTATCTGGGTAGTTGGTGGGACCACACACACACACATACACACGTACACAAGTGTGTGCACACACATATAGAGACAGAGAGCACAGAGTGAATTGAATAGGATGGGACCATAACGAAATTAAGGTAAATGGTGAGAGAGAAATGTAGTGGGAGGAGAGAGGGTGAAATGGAATTGGGTAAAGTATATCTCATTCAAGAGGCAAGCAGGAGACTTTTTAGTGGAGGAAAAAAGAGGAGAGCTGAGAAAAAAACATGAAGTTTACCCTCGTCACATTCGACTAAAGGAAGGAATAAAATGCACACTCATTTTGGTATGAAAACCTATCTTACAGTACAGGAAAGTGGGGGAGAAGGGAGCAATTTGAAGTCAACACTTGGGGAGGGACAGGATCAAAAGACACAATAGAAACAATGGGGGAAAGAATAGGATGGAGGGAAATACAGTTAGTCTTACAAAACACAACTATTATGGAAATCATTTGCAAAACTACACAGATATGGCCTATATTGAATTGCCTGCCTTCCCAAAGGGAATGGGTGGGGAGGGAGGGATGGGGAGAATTTGGAACTCAAAGTTTTAGGAACAACTATCGAGTATTGTTGTTGCTGCTAGGAATTAAGAAATACAGTTAATGGGGAATAGAAAGTCATCTGGCCCTACAGGACAAAAGAGAAGATAGGGACAAAAGAAGGGAGGGATGTTAGAAGAGAGGGCAGATTGGTGATAGGGAAAATTAGAATGCTTAGTGTATTGGGGTGGGGGGAGGGGATAAATGGGGAGAAAATTTGGAACCCAAAATTTTGTGAAAATGAATGTAAAAAGTTAAATAAATAAATTTATATTTAAAAAAAAATTAATTATTCCACTGGGGGAAAAAAAAGAGATATCCAGGTAGAGCAATCCAACAGAGAGCTTCCCTACCCCTAATTTCCTGCTTCTGATGATAATTCTTGATTCACCCCTAACTCCACTGCCAGTCAGTTTCTGGCTAAAGCGGAACATACGCAAGGTTGTGTCTCCAATCAAGATGAGCAAAAAGAGTCCCTGCTGTGGTTATAAAGGGAACAGAACACCCAACCTTCTTCAGTGAGCTTCTCTTCCCCATCTATGCCTGACCATAGTCTTAGAGGGCCTGAGAAGGGATATGGAAGATTTCTACATCACCCCACACATAGTGACCCTTGAGGGTCCTTATCAATTGAGATAGCATTTGTAAAAAACTCCTATATGCCTGGAACATATATAAATGTTTATTCCCCTCCTTTGTTATGTCCTTAATATATCTTCTGATTTAAGACTCCAGACCTTAGAAAACAGGGCCCCCACCATCCATTGCTCAGAGGCCTGGTTATAGGAACAATGACCAGCCACTGAATGGAGGTCTAAATAAACAGCTAAATAGGTATTTCAAATGGAGCCCCCCCACCATCTCCCCTCCACTGAACTTAGACATGTTGTCTTCCAATTTTATATCTCTGATAGAAAATACTCACCTGGCACATTTTCAGAACTCTTCACTACCACTTGTCCCAGTTGTTTCTTCTCCAATTCCTCCTTCAGTCTTTTTATCTAGGGGAGAGTATCAGACTTCAGCCTCCAAGCCAACTCCATCAGAACCACATGCTACTTTCTGGGACCTTCTCCCAGGGGAAGAATCCATCACTATACATTCTGCCTCACTGTCCAGTACCACCCAAAACAATAAAAAGGTTAAGACACCTTCCTCAGATCATTTTATAGCTTAGAAATTGTACCCCCTCTATGAAACCTTCATTGTGGTAATAAGGAAGAGGAGTATGGAGGGAAGGAAGTTCATAGTCAGAGTCCAAGCCAGTCAGTTAAGTCTCCCAGGCAGAAGCCCACTGGCAGCCAAGTGGAGGAGCTGAGGAAGAGCAGAGTTCTCCAGCTAAATCATGGCCATGGCTGCTCACTACTGTAGTACAACAGAAGAGCACTGGACTGGGATTCAGAACACTGGGGTTCATGCAGTAGAACTGGCCTTGGACTAGAAGGGAGGAGATTGATAAGTCATGTGTTCTGCCCCTCAACTCTTTCTTCCAATTTTGTCATTGACTCTGCTGGGTCATGAGATTTCCCTCCTTGCCCCCCACTACTTCTGCTCTCTAAGAAACACTGGTACTTATGATCATAAAGAACATGAGCTGTTGAAGTGTTTGCTAAAGGCAATCATTCTACTTCTACTTGTGTGTCTGTTTTTATATATAAAAACTAGGGATAAAGACTAGGCCTGAGATTCCATTATTATTGAGAACTCCCAGTTGAGGAAGCCTTCTACCAATACAGGTTGGCATCTGCTCTTAGAGAGTTGTCTAGAGAGCCCTGAGAGGTTAAGTACTTTGTCAAGGTCACATAGCTAGTATGGGTGGGGGCAGGCAATGAACCCAAGTTATACTGCCTTCATTGGAACATGTGGCCTTTTGAGCATGTTCTGGAAAAATATATTTGATCAAGATGAATCACGATGAACCTCAGGGCTCCTTTCTTTTCTTCAGAGGAGAAAAGTTTAGATCACAAAAGGATACAAAGGTGATCCTGTGATCTAGAGTGGGCTTCTAGAGTGCCTATCAGACATTTTGAGCAACTCTGGTTTGGAGGTAAGAGTTTATAGACAAAAACCCCCAAATCTGTTGCTTATCAGTTTGTTAGAGTTTTGTCCCCTCCATTTTTCTTTTTTTCCTTTAAAAAATAGTCTTTGTTATATGGAGTGGCTCTCATAAAGGGAAAAGGGCACTAGAAGAAATTAGGCAATGTAACAATAAATTTTTAAAGGGAAAACATATAGACAAGGTCCTGCATGCCTGTTTGCAAAACAAGATTCTGTTATCCCTGTGAGAGAGAGAAGACAGAGAGGAAGGGAGGAACCAATTACCTGAGAGCCATGGGACACAACGCAAATTTGCTTCTGATCAGGGCTGCCCCATTGGTAGACCCAGTCCTGATAGAATTCCTGTACCCTCTTTATGACCTCCACTATTTCAGCCTTGTTTAACCATGATGCCATTGAGATATCTTTCTCAGGAGTTCCAGACACATAGGAAAACATAAGTGGGTACTGCCAGGGATGTTCAGGGATTCCACTATCCTCAATAGGAATTTTGCTGACCCCATAGAAATTGTGAAATACAAAGGGAATAATGAGTTTGGTGGTACGGTAGTTTTCATGGAAGATAATCTTGCACTGGGAAGCCAATTGGTCACTCTCCTGTTGGTAGTACTGGAATAGCCGATTGAATAGTGAATGGTCAGCAGACTTCCTGTCCTCCACACTGAAGAGTTTGGATGTGCTTTGCATGTGGTCCCCAGCAAGGGCAATACGTGTGTCTCGGGTAGCATAAGCCAGTGGCATTATGGCTTCATATTCTAACATTTGAGCAGCCTCATCAATGAGGATATGGGAAAAAAAGCCAGGTGGCACATGAAGGCTGTGGGATAAGATAGTGGTAGTGACAATAATGGGGTGCTGTTCAAGCTCATCCTGTGTTGGGAACCGGAAGGAGCACCCATCCTCTGAGAGGCAACAGTACTGTAGTGTGGTTGGGTCTGTCTCATGGAAGAAGCTCTCAATGTGCTTGACTCTCAGGGGTCTGGCCTCAGGGTGTCCAGCTGTGACATAGATATGAAAATACTCTCGGATGTAGACATCAGCAGCACTGCAGAGGGGAAATAAAAGAGGTTCAGGAGTAAGGCTACAGGATTCCTTCGATTACTTCAATTCAATTCAGTAGGTTATTTCCTGCCTCTTATGTTCAAGGCACTGTGCTAGTTAAAACTGGGGATACAAAGAAAAAATTACAAAGTCTCTGTCCCTTAAGGAGGTTACATTTTGCCAGGAGGTCCAAACTGTACCATGTAAAATCTATCAGAGAGGCAAAGGAGTGGTCCAAAGTGTTAGAGGGAAATTTGATCATCTGTCAAGAAACATTTATTGCACACTATGCTAAGTGCTTTGTTCAGGGAAAGGAGATGTGTAGAGAAGGGTTGGGACAGGAGGCAGAGACACATACAGAGACAGAGAGAATCCTAAGAAATCCCACTCTTTGTTCTTCAACTCAGGTTCAACCAGGACCTACTCTTAATTTAAAATGCTGGTACAATTCTGATAGCATGCTGGTCTAATGCTGGTCCAGAGCTAGTCAAATCTTTGGTCCCATCTTGGTTTGATGGAGCTCCATACACAGTTCCATCTATTCCAGCTGTGGTCCAATGATGATCCAATCCTGGTCCAATTCTAGTCCATCTTTGGTCTAATCTTGGTCCAAGAAATTGTCTAACCATGATCTTATCTTATCTTATCCTACCTTAGTCCAACCAACCTTGGTCTAACCCTGGTCTAACTCAGTTAAAATAAGCAAGGTCTAATCCTGGTCCAACCCTCATCCAGCTTGGGTCCAATTTTGTATAGATATAGCATAGGCCTCTAATTTATTTCCATTTCCATTTATTTCTTTCCTCTCTATCACACAACCTAGGGATGAAGACTTGAAACCAACAGTGATACATGACCTAGAATAGATGATTCTTAGTTTTTATCATCATAAATTCAGAGCCTTTTAAAGTGCATCAAATGGACTTTGGCAGGAAACATAGCCCCAAATGGACAAGGGCAGTAAACAAGTAAAAAAGTAATTTATTTATAGGAAGTCCCTGCTCTTGTCAGAAAATTAGCCAATCAGCACAGAAGGACATAGAAAGCTGGCATACTATTCCAAGGCCATGAAGATTAGGAAACCCCAGTGACTAGATTAGGTGATATTTTGAGCAAGCCAGTTCAGAGGAAATGGGAAGTAATAACCAATTGGAAACAAAAATCAGAAAAAAAAAGACCTTATCTATAGATAGAAAGAAAATTACTCTGTTCTGTGCAAAGTAGTATTAATGATCATGAACCTGATGCCCACAGCTACATCTGCACTCCAATCCTAGCCCCAGGTCACTGTCCTAGAATAGAACTAGGAGTCTAAAACCCAACATTCTAAAGAACACTTGGGATTAATTTCCTACAAAAATGTATCCCCTTCCCTTTGTCCAGAGTGACCATAATCCCAATCCTAGTGTCAGCTGAAGCATGATATAACACTAACTTTATAATTGTTATGTCAATAAAGTTATGTCAAACCTGATTACCAAGTCTTTTTTCTCTCCTATCACTTCCTAGAGCCAGTATCCACCTGCATTTTCCACTGGCATCTCAAACCAAACATTTCTCACAATAAACCCATCATTTCCCCCTTCTGCCCTTTTTTCCTAAATAATTTCTGGCAATGGCAGCACCAACTTCACACCCTCCCAGCTTGAAGTCTTCTTTGACCCTTCCTTATCCTACATTCTACATATGCAACCAGTTGGCAAGTCCTATAGTTTCTACTTCCCCAATGTTTCTAATCCAACTTTTCTCCTTTACCACTTCTCCCTCATTTAGTCCTTTTTTCTGTTTATCTAGACTATTGCAATAGCTTTCAAACTAGACCTTCTGCTGATATGACTTCACAGATGGTAGATCTTGACCCCTTTCCCATCCATTCTCCATGCCACATGCTGGATAATCTTCTCAATATACTACTATGATCACATTACTCCTCTCCTTAAAAATCTCCAGTGGCTCCCCATTCCATATCAATCAGGTTTCAATTCCTGATCTTGGTATCCAAGGTCTGTCCTTACCTACCAAATGAGCCCATTTGTCTTCATGTATTTCAAGTTCTATCAAAATTAATACTGCTTTGTTCCCTGTTTTCACCCTAACCTCCTCCATCTCTGTGCCCATGCTTATATCAAATATAAAATAGAGCCACTGGTGTGTTGGCAAATATTTAATAGCTAGCCCTGGTGTGTTTACCTGGTGTGTTTCTGTTGAAAGAATTAAAAAGAAGAGAAAAAGGCACTAAGACAAACTTCTCTCAGGGACCTACAAGTGGTCATTCAATCTGCTCAGACACCCCTAGAGACCAGAAACTTATTTTCCTACATTCAGGGTTGTGCTGGTACACAATCTCAGGGAGAAAGAGTCAGGGATTACACAAAACACAAAGGTTTAAAGTTAAATATGTTTTAAATCTAGGCAAACAAAACAAAAAAAAAATCAAGCCCTGATTTGTAGAATTTGCTTATTTCTGAAATTTTTAACAGTCAGAAAGTTGGTCCAGTTGAGCTGATTCCACCATACTCCTGAAAGCTCTCTATCATCAGTAAATCAATCTCTTAATTGGTAATATCCCTCCCTCTTCAAGGCCCACCTCAAATTCTACCTCCACTGTGAAGAACATTCTACCCACTGTTCACACCCATTTCCAAGTGAAAGTCATCTCTTTCCTCATTTTGCCTGGCCCTCTTTTGACCCAATCACATTCTACCTTGTATCAGCTTTATTTGTGTAACCTAGAGAAATGAAAACTGGTGGATTGCATGATAGCTGTCCTTGAATATTTGAAAAGCTACTATATGGAGAGATTGCTTGGCTCCAAAGGCCAGAAAGGCAGTCCTGAGGGGAGGGGAGTTGCAAAGAGAATTTTTTTAAAAAGCTGATCACTTCAAATCTTAATCACTATACAGCTAACTCAGTCATGGATAATCAACTTGTTCCCACCCCCTTCAGCCTCTTTTCACTTCTGGAGTGGTGAGAAGCCCTCCCTCACTCAAATCAAAGTCTACTAGAAGTCATGTCATCTTCTTGATGTCATGGTCCATGTCATCTTCTTGATGTCATGGTCCTCTTTGAGAACAAAGGACAAATACAACAACCTCTGAAGGATAGGGCACTAAACTCCACCCAGAGCTTTCCTTTATGGAGTGCAAGATCTGGACTTGCAGTTCACTTCACTTTCCTTCAAGAGCTCTGCTTGGTTTCAACTTCATACAACATGGTACCCTCTGGTGTCCCTCTCCACCCCACTCTACAGCTTCTTTTTGTGCATTTGTTTTCTCCATTAGACTGGAAAGTACTTGAGGGGAGCTACTTAACTTTTCTCATTTGTCCCCCAGATCTTAGAACAGTAGTAGGTGCTAAGTACGTGTTTATTGGATTGAATGGAACTGAAAAAAACTTCTCAACAGTTAAGAGTTGTCCTGCCTGGGAGAGGTGGTGGGTACTCCCTCTTGGGAGATCTTCAGATTATAAGCAGGGGTGTCATAGAGGAAATTCCTTTTCATTTATGGGCTAGACTATATAGCCCTTCCACCTCTAAAATCCTGTGATTCTGAATCTCTGTATATGTTACCTATAAGAAAGTTATGTCCATTTTAACATTTGTAACTCTCGTGCATCACACGCTACATTACAGTGCACTCAACTCCTTTAGACTGCACTAGACCGTACTACACCCATGGGTAGGCCCAATACCTAGTGGGCACCTAATAAATGGGAGTTGAAGCAAGCCCCAATCTTAGTTCCAGTCCAGCTCAACTGTCAGTGTGGGTGCAGATCAGCACCTTGGCATTTGTCTGTTTGATCACTTCCAGTGCAGCCCAGGCTAGTGTGTGTGTCTTGCCTGTCCCAAATGGGCCATAAATGAGCAGTGGAGGCACTTGTCTCTTTTCCTTGGCTATGCCTGTGATATAGGAGATGGCCTGCTTCTGTTTGGCATTAAAGAAGATTTCCTGGGTAGGTAGCATCAAAGAAGGCAGAGAACAGGCAGGTATGTGAGGTACCACCACTCTCTCATCATGAAGCGCATCAATGGCTTGATGCCACTTCCCAAATACCATCCTGTTAATTTGGAACTGGATTTCCATAAGCTGAGAATCTCTATCCTCAATCCCCAAGGCAGAGCAGCAGTGGGCCGGCAGCAGGAGCCACACATTTAGTTCTGAAGTGGTCTTGACCTTCACCTGAACTTCATATACACGGTTGTCAGGCGCAGGGATGGGCACCACATAAGCAGTGCTAACAGCCCTGCTTAGCAAGAAGCCCTGGTCTGTGTCTGGTGTCAGAGCAAGGAATTTGACCCTTGATGTATGATTTTCCTTGTGCTTCAAACTTTATGCCCATTGCTGAGGTCTGCACCTTGGAGGACAATGTGCCTTGCACCCGAAGGTTCAGTCTGTGGAAAAGGGAACAATGAGTTGGGGGCTGAACCTCTCTGACTCTCCTTTAACTCATCTAATTCCCTCAAACATTACTACATCTCTGTTCTGGTGTCATCTTCTTATGTCTGTGACTCTGATTATCCTAGACAGCTGAAGGCATCATAGAAAGACAGTAGAACAGCTGTTTCAAGATCTTTGATCACAATAAGGAACCCAGCCACCTCACATTTAGATCACTGCCAGACCCTGACAGCAAAACCCTAATTCCTGACATTAAGATTAAGGGTTTCCAGTGTATTTTCCTTTAACACATACATGAATTCATTCAAATCTCACAAATCTCTTAGCTTCATGGGTTGGGTATTATGATCCCCACTTGATAGATGAGCAAAATGAAGCCCAGAAGTGACATGGTTTACCTAAGGTCATACAGCTAACTAGTGGAAGAGCCCAGTCTCCTGGCTAACAAATGTGTCATTGCCCCCTTCTTGAGTTCCCTGCTTCATGTCCTTGCCCCTCACTCCTTCACTACCCTATCCAGTGCCTCTATCCCATTTTTACCTGGCCAGTAGCTGTTGCTGAGCCTCCTCCTCTAAATATAAGAACTGGTGCATCCTGTCCCGATAGTTGGCCAGAGTTATAGGGATTTTGGCTGAAGCTATTGACTTGTAGTCGTCCAGTTCCTGGGGGTTCACATTGTACTTGGCTAGTAGTTTCAGCTGTTCAGCTGTCCTGGTCACACTGGGCACCACACAACAATTCCCACTGTGCCAGTGGGTCATCTCCAGAAGACAACCATGGTCCTGGATACGGGTGGGCAGGATTCCAGGTGCCTCCTTCTGGCTCACCTGAACATGTAGCTTCTGTAGCAAGACAGACTGATGTCCAAAGTCAAAGGCTACCCATTGATCATAACTGCCAACAGTGATACACTCCACATGCACTTCCACATGGAAGGTCATCACTGCAGCTCCATGCACCTGGAACTTTGAGCCTTGGGCATAAAGCTGTCTTGGTGGAAGCTCAGGACCCACCAAGAAGAACATTGCTCCCATATGCTGTTTCAGGAGGGCCACGTGTCTCAGTGGTCGGCGGCCCTACAAAGTTGTTGGGGAGAGAGATGATGTAACCTCAGTAGGGTGACCCATCTACTCCTAATCTTTCCCTCTCCCTTCCTTTCCTCCCAAAGCCAGGCAAGGTCTTCCTGACACTATCCATTATACCATAGCACCCATAAGGCTTATAGTTTCTCCTCTACTGGCTGTCCCCCGAGGTCATGATCCATTCTAGATCCCTAATTTCCCTAGTCATACTTCCATGGGCAACTCTGCAACCTCACATCTGGCGTGATTGCCTTCAGTATTAAGAGGATGGACCTGGATTAGCTCTTGAAATACTAGGACTAGGATGAAAACTTCCCAGACACACTCACTCCTCCAAATTGTATCACAAACCTTGGAATGGATGATAAATTTCCAACTGCAATGTGATTTCTTGTCCTCTTCCTGGCACTGTAGGGGCTGGCCACAGTGAATGGTTATGTCACGTACAGACCTAGATCTCTGATGAGGAGCAGACAGACATAGGGGGTTGTTAGTAGAAGGGATACTGCCCCAACTGATTGCTACCCCAACTGTCCCTGGGATTAAATTTTGATCCTTCCCATTTTCACCTCTCTTCTGAAGTCCCTTCTCATAGTCCTTTCTCTGAGCCTTACTCACCACCAGTACTTCATTGCCACTGTCCTGATATTCCTGGAAAAGCCGGTCTTGGAAGAAGAGGAGTCCATGCTTCCAGGCTGAGTCCTCCCTCATCTGGATGGTCAGTGCTCTAAGAATCCATTCCTGCAGCTCTCCCAGGGAATGTGCTTTGGTACATACATTTCTGTAGAGACAGATATCCTGTCTAATAGAATGGAGAACCCAAAGAGAGTAGTCAATTGGGGGACGAGGGCAGGAAATGCCTTACTCCACCCTTTCTCCCATGCTGCCCCATAGAATGGTATCAAAGTCAGATAGAAAGCATTCTAGATTTGGAATCAGAATTTGGGTCTCAAATCCCAACTTTGAGACTTGCTATCTATGTGACCTCGAGCAATTCCCATCATTTTGCTCCAGTTGCCTCATCTATAAAAAGAGAGGACTGAATTAGATGACCTATGGAATCCTTTACAATTCTAAATCTATTATCCTGAGGTCATCTCAATGTTTTGGTTTGGAGAGGGACAGGGTCTCATGGGCTTGATCCCTAAGCTTGGGCTCTGGGGGCTGTGCCCCTTACTTATGTGAATCTAGGACTCGATGAGGAAGGAGGGCAAGGAGTGGCAAGGTATCCAGTCTTTCCCCAAATAGCTCAGTCTTGGGATGTTGGGGGTAGGGTGGAGGCAGCACTGAAGTGTGGTCTGGTTCCACATGTGATATACTGGAAAGAACTCTGAACTTAGGTACTAGAATTCCACAACTGTATCTGACTGTGTAAGATCACTTTCACCTGAGACAGGTCACTTTAAGCCTTTCTGTGTCTATTTCCTTATCTGAAAATTGAAGAAAACATCTGCCCTGTTTACTTCCTAGAGATGACCAAATGAGATACACTGTGAAAACTCAAGTCCCATCCTTAGCATACAAGAGGCATTTCCTGGTCTCCTCTCCCTCCTTACTACATTGTCCCACTCCTGCCAGACCCCTTCCCCACAGTGACTCCTCTCTGAACTTAGCTTCCATTTACACTGTGTATTTACCTTTGTATGTATTTACATTTTGTACTGATATAGTTGTTTACCTGTGGTTTCACATTTAAAAAAGTAGAAAGTGAGGTCCTTGAAGGCCTGGGCTATGAGTTCATCTTTCTTTGTATCCCCAAAACCTATCAGTGCCTGACACACTCAGAAGTGTAACTTGTCGACTGACTGAATGTAAGGCATGCACTGAGAGGATGTGGTTTGCTATCAAGCCTGTCAGTCCTGCACACAGAAGCTTAATATTTCTTGATAAATGGAGAAGAGGTAAAGTGGGAAGAAAGCTCCCTGAGAGTAGTTTCTAACTCCTCTTTCCTCCCTACACAGTGCCTAGCCTAGAGTAAACTATGCAATCCATGCTCAACAAGTGTTTGTTAAAGCACTGTCTTTTCCACTTCTGGGGTCTTACCTGGAGCACAGTTTGAATTCGCTGACTCCAATGGTGGGGGGCCGATGTTCCCATAGGGCCCCTTGGTCATAGGAAACCCTCAGTTTGTGCTCTAGGGAGGAGCAATGATTCTTGAAACTCTCTTGAGAGCCAAAGGGCATGCGGCAGGCCTGGCAGTACAGTTGGGCTGAAGAGGCTGGACTTCCATCGCCACCACCATTCTCCCCTCTGACGCCGGCCCTTCCTCCAGACTCCAAACTGGCTCGAATCAAGTCAGGGCGAAACAGGTAGTCATTAGCCTCAGCTTCCCACACTGCCATTTCTACATGACTATGAGCATAAATGCAGCTGGTGGCTCCATGCTGACATGGCTGCCCTCGAGACACAACCATACAATATTCTAGTAAGAGACCTAGCCTCAAGGGTTTGGGCCTGATCACCACTAGCTGGTCCTCACTTGCTGCATGGACCAGAATGGAGCCAGAAGACCAATGCGCTGGGCACACCAGGTTTGGACCCCAGCGAGATACCTCTGGAGGGCTCTTCTCAAAGCAGGCCTTACAAATTTCCTGAAAGTAGGCTCCAAATTCTGCCCAAATTTTCTCAACTGTTCTCTGGCTTCTGGGGGTCTGGTGGTACGAGTTGTTCTGCACTTCAGATTTTAACCACAATCTGGGAATATAGTTCTGCCTTTCAAAAGTCCAAACTACTGCTTCCTCTGGGCTGCTGGCAAATGTGCACTGGTCATGTCTCCTGCAGCCTGTCTCATATCTGTAATAGTGGCACTGTTCATAGTGTCTGGGCTTGGGGAAGATGGGCCTACGTCGAACCTTCCTCCACCCTTGATGTGGAGAAGTTTCCTTGGCTCTTGCAAGGAGGATCTCACCAGGGCAATGATGATCTATGATCTGCCACATATATGAGCTGTCATCCAGTGGTGTGGCACACACTGAGCAGCCCACAAGAAGCTCCAACTGGCTCTGGAGCTCATCCAGAAGTACCTTTTGCCTGGACAGCATCTCTCGCCCCAAGATGGTGGAGCTGGCAATGAAGTAGCCAGAATTTCTAGCTAAACCTCCTTCAGGCACCAGAAACATTGGGTCAGTTGGCAGCAGGCAGAGCAAGGTATTTGAAATGGCTGGTCTTCAGGATCAGTTTCTTTACCAAATTCAAAACCCTAAGGAAATAGGAATTAGTCAGAAGTCCGGAAAGAAATTGAAAGGGGATGTGGGGCAGAGGAGATAGCTCTTTCAAGGTAAGGACTATCTCCTGCTCCCTCTAAGCCTGTGTTGAGCCCATCAGGAAAAGGAAAGTGGAAGCATGGCCCTGCCTTGGGGTAGTCGCTAGTATGGAAGGGAATAAAAACTAAAGACACATGAGGCTCTACAACTTATAGTGGAAAATATGGAAATCAATACCTAACTAATTACAACTCAAAAGTACAGAACATAATGTAACAGGTGACCATAAGGTGATCATAGATAGACAAGGTTAATTTTGGAAGACTAAACTTAAGAAGTTAATTTTGGACCAGAATTTGGAAAGATAGAGGGACATGGTTTTATAAAGCTTTAGGTTTGGGTATTTTTCCAATTTGAAGAAAATAAATTTTCTCTTTTAACTATTTATAAATTTTAACCATCTATAAATATAACCAACTATATAACTAAAATATATAACCAACTATAATAACAAAAGGACAACCCCCTGACAGCCTCTCCTATGAATATTCCTCCTTACTACCAGTACTTGAAATGTCCCCCAGGACTCCTCCAGGAGCTCATGGCACAGTCTGCCTTTGATGGGAGAGGGAAGGGTCTTATGGTGACCAATCTACCCTAGCAAAGCAAGAAGGCAGGCAGACTGGCAGACATAGAGCTCTGCTCACAAATGGGGAGAAGACCAAAGTTTCCCTCCCATGAGTCCTTTCTTCCATCCCCATCCCCAATCCCTAGCATTTACTAGAAGAAGAAATATTCCAATATGCAGAGTGCCAAGCTGGCCCTGGTCAGGAGAAATTATCACCACCACCATTATTATTAAAACCTTCACCATCACCATCACTATGACCTAAAACCTCCGCTAAGGTTTTGTAGGGATACGGTAACCTTATGCAAAGATTTCCCTGGGGACTAATTTTCATCTCCTTTATTCTGATCCTCTAAAACTTAAGAGACATCAATACATCCTACAAACTAGGAAACTCTTTTTAAAGCCTCCTGAGTCCACTGCACTCCAGAACTAATACACTAAAGCTCCCACACAAGATTTCTATTAGAAGTATGGAGAGGCATGGTAAGGGACCTGAAGCTAAGGACAGAAGCCACCTGGACCCACTACAGTCAGTTGTCCCTTTCTTCCCCCTTCCTTATGTCAATCGCTGAGATACAGAGAGCAGCAGTATTGGTGGAGAGGATGGTTTTGGAGATTCCCAGGGAATCAGTTAATGAATAAGCTCTTTAAATCTTGGCTTCTGCTTTTTCCATGCAATTAAAATAAGCCCTTGTCTCACTTGATGTGCTTCTGTTTTCCTTTCAGATTCCCCTATAATGGAGAATATAAGTACTTTAGCTTTAGAGTAACTAGAACCAGTCTCAGAGAAATAAATCATATCTTATGCAAACTAGAACCTTTCTCCCTTCTCTGTTAAGCAGAGACACAGGACTGCATAGGCATTACATTAATTAGTATAGCAATAGTAGCTATTTAATACTACTATTAATACTGCCAGAATTGAGTCTATCTCCTGCTCCTCTCCATTCCACCCCACCCCGTATTGGCTGAGGATGTTGCAGCATACTTCACTAAAACATCTGAACTCATTTAGAAAAAGTCCCCTCCCCTCCTTTATCTCATATGACTCAGAAATCTCCCACTCTTTTGTCTTTCACCCCTGCCTCTCATGAAGAGGTGCCCCATTGCTTTGCTATGACAAACCACACACTATACACCCTTGAGCCCATTCCTTCCATTCTCCTCCAGCAAATTCTAGCCCTAACCTTTTTCCAGATCTCCAATATTACATCTCCAGCTTCCTATCAGCTATCTCAGAACTGGAAGTCCCATAGACATCTTACACTAAAAAAATGGAACTCAGTGTCTTTCTCCCAATCTCCCCCAGTTCTTAATTACATACAATATGTTGCCAAGATCTGTAGATTCTCTCTTTGTAATGACTCTCATGTACGTCCACTATGCACTATAGCAGTACATTATAAGCCCAGACAGCCAAGCAAATAGCTTGCTGCTTGCTCCTCCTGCCTCAAGTCTCTCCCCTTAGTTTATCCTTCATTCAGCTGTCAAATTGATCTTCCTCAAGTGCTGGTCTATGTCATCCCTCTACTCCAGTCAATAAATTCCAATGGCTTCGAATTCCTTCCAAGATCAAATATAAAACTCTGACTTTTAAAGCCTTTCACAAGGGGGAAGAGCCAAGATGGCAGAGTAGAAGCAGAGACCTACTAGAGCTCTCCCCTTAATCTCCTCAAGAAACCTGTAAAAACTGACTCTAAATAAATTCTAGAGCATCAGAAGCCACAAAATAGCAGACTGACCAGCCCAAGACGATCAGGAAGGTCAACAGAAGTGGTCTATCACATGGGACTGGGAGCAGAGCACTGTTTGATGTGGGCCACACCAGTGTGGAAGAAACTGGAGCAGGCCTTAGGGGACTTAATTGCTGGTGACTGCTGTGGTTTCCTGACTTCTCAATCCACAAACACTAAAGATAGTTTCAAAGGTCAGTGAGAAGGGTCTCTCACCTGGCTGAGAGGGGAGTGTGGTCCAGCCCTTGTCCCAGTGCCAGGGTGGCAGCAGCCACCAGCCACTGCTGAAGCAGAGGCTGTTTCTGGAGCCCTACACTTAACAAAGAGCTCAAAAGTCAAGTAATTGACTGGGAAAATGAGCAAACAAGGGGAAAAAAGAAACAGACTATAGATTCTTACATTCTCAGTGAAGAGGTATTCTCTTACCTCATTGGTGATGAGGAAGATCAAAACATACAGCCAGAAGAAGACAACAAAGTCAAAACTCCTGTATCCAAAGCCTACAAGACAAATATGAATTGGTCTCAGGCCATGGAAGAGCTCAAAAAGGATTTTGAAAGCTAAGTAAGAGAAAAGGAGGAATAATTAGGAAGGGAAATAAGAGTGATGCAAGAAAATAATGAAAAATAAGTCAACAGCTTGCTAAAGGAAACTGCCCAAAATAACAGCTTTAAAATTAGACTAGCCCAAATGATAAAAGAGGTCCAAAAAGTCAATGAGGAGAATGCCTTTAAAAAGCAGAATGGGCCAAATGGAAAAAGAGGTCCAAAAGCTCACTGAAGAAAATAATTCCTTCAAAATTAGAATGGAACAAATGGAAGCTAATGACTTTATGAGAAATCAAGAAATTATAAAACAAAACCAAAAGAATGAAAAAATAGAAGACAATGCAAAGAGTCTCACTGGAAAAACAACTGACTTGGAAAATAGATCCAGTAGAGATAATTTTAAAATTATTGGGCTACCTGAAACCCATGATAAAAAAAAGAGCCTAGATATCATCTTTCAACAAATTATTGAGGAAAATTGCCCTGATAAATAAAATAAATACTGAGGTAAAACTGATCACTTCCTGAAAGAGATTCCAAAAGGAAAACTCCTAGAAATATTGTAGTCAAATTCCAGAGCTCCCAGGTTAAGAAGGAAATATTGCAAGCAGCCAGAAAGAAGCAATTCGAGTATTGTGGAAATTCAATCAGGGTAACACAAGATCTAGCAGCTTCTACATTAAAGGATTGTAGGGTTTGGAATATGATATTCCATAGGTCAAAGGAGCTAGGATTAAAACCAAGAATCATCTATGCAGTAAAACTGAGTATACTACTTCAGGGGAAAAATGGTCATTCAAAGAAATAGAGGACTTCCAAGCATTCTTGTTGAAAAGCCCAGAGGTGAATAGAAAATTTGACTTTCAAATACAAGAATCAAGAGAAGCATGAAAAGTTAAACAAGAAGGAGAAACCATAAGAGACTTATTAAAGTTGAACTATTTACCTGCCTACTTGGAAAGATGATATTTGTAACTCATGAGACTTTCCTCAGTATTAGGATAGTTGGAAGGAATATATGTGTGTGTGTATGTATGCACACATGTATGTATATATGTATATATGCTTGTATCTATATGTATGTGTGTGTATACATATATATATATGATATATAGGGGGAGAGACAGAGGTCACAGGGTGAGCTGAATATGAAGATATGATATCTAAAAAAGAAAATCAAGTGTTGAGAGGAATGTACTAGGAGAAAGAGAAAGGAGAGGTAGAATGCACTAAATAATATCACATAAAAGAGGCAAGAAAGCTTCTACAATGGAGGGGAAGAAGAGGAAGACGAGATGGAATAAGTGAGCCTTCCATTTGTCAGATTTGACTTCAGGAAGGAAAAACTTACACACTTAATTGGATATGGAAGTTTATCTTACCCCACAGGAAAGAAAGAGGAAAGGGGATAAGAGAGGGGGATAACAGAGGGGATGACAGATTGGGGGAAGGCGTAATCAGAAGCAAACACTTTGGTATTGGGACAGGTCAAAGGAGAGAATAAAATAAATGGAGGGCAGGATGGGATAGAGGGAAATATAGTTTTTCACAACAGAACTGTTATGGAAGTATTTTACATGACTACATATTGAGGGCCAAGGTGGAGTGTGGTTGACAAGATCAGGATAGACCTTAGAGGAAACTGTTCTTTGAGACTGTTCTCATTATCATCCAGAATGGCTCTCCATGCCTCCCAGATGTTGCTGTCTCTGTGAGACAAATGAGAATTACAGAAAACAAGGGATATGTAAAATAGATGCCCTCTAAGCTCACAGTCTTTAAGATAAGACTGATTAAATCACTAGGGCAGGAAACAAGCAGCATGTCACAGTAGGCTTGCAGTTTCTGTCTATAAATACCTGGACCCTCAGATCAATCAATGGAGTTGGTCTATCTTCTCCTGCCTCCTGCGGCTTTCTTCTTCACCATATCACCCAGCCATGTGGGGATACAGGCCATCCACTACAACTACATATGTATAACCTTTATTGAATTGTTTGCCTTCTCAGTGATGGTGGATGGGGAGGGAGGAAGAGAGAGAATGTGGAACTCAAAGCTTTAGAAATGAATGTTAAAATTTCTTTTACATGCAACTAGGAAATAAGATATATAGGCAATGGTGTATAGAAATCTATCTTGCCCTACAGGAAAATAGAAGGGAAGGGGATAAGGGGTGTGTGTGATAGAAAGGAGGGCAGATTGGAGGAAAGAATAATTAAATACATGCTGTCCTGGAGTGGGGGGAGGGGGAGATAATTTGAAATTCAAAATTTTGTGGAAGTGAAGGTTGAAAACTGAAATTAAATAAATTTTTTAAAAAGCCTTTCACAACTTGCACCTTCTACCTTGCCAATCTTACTCCCAAGTACTCTATGATCCAGACACTGTCCTTACTGTTTCTAGAACAAGACACTCCACCATCCAACTCAGTTAATTTTCACTAGCTGTCCCTTATACCTGGAATCTTCTCCTTTCTAGTAGCTTTTTTTCAAGTCTAGACTAAAATCCTTCCTTCTGCAAGAAGCCTTTCATGATCTCCCTTAATGGTAATGCTTTGCCTTTAGGATTATCTCCAATTTACCCTGTATAGATTTTGTAAAAAAGGTATTGGCATGTGCTCTCTCCCCTATTAGAATGTGAGTTCCTTAAGAGTAGGGACTGTTCACATTTGTGCAATGACCAACTTTGATACTTAGCTCTTCTTGGAAATACAATGTGTCCGGGGCCCCACTGTCCCCGGTCGACCCTCCCGGTGAGTAGTAACCCCTCACTCTGCTTCACGCAGCTTCAGACGTCTCTGGTCCCGCCTCCGGAGGCTGGAGCACGGGCTAAACCAAGCACGAGCCAGAGTGGTAGAGCAATGCAGGTGTTTATTCAGCAGTTCACATCAGTCCAGTCCCCACGAACCCCCTCAGAGCATTGCCTTATATTCCTTATTCTTTCCGGGTTTTGCTGTCCGATTCCTGATTGGGGAGTTCAGCCTACTGTCGCCCCAGCCCCCTCCCCTTAGCTGGTTGTGTCCTGTGGCAATAGGGCAGGAGTCTCTCTGGACCTTCCTTCCCCACTCGGACCATCTGCTTGGTCCTATCACAGGTGGCCAGGTGTGTTTTACTCTTACTGGGGTTCCCTCAGCACCTCCCCGAGGGTGGTATCGTGCCTTGTACACGAGCCTTCCCTGCACCCTTAGCCAGGAAGCCACGGGTGAGGCGCGTGATTGCCGGGGGGGGGGGGGGGGAAACGGGTATAGACTCCTGGCCGTTACCTTTCTGCCCAGGAGGTTCGGGGATGGCCCCTGACAACAATGATCTAAGATAATTTCAAAAGACTCATGATGGAAAATGCTATCCACATTCAGGGAAGGAACTATGGAGTCTGAATGCAGATCAGAGCATACCATTGTCTCTCTCTCATTTTCTTTCTCTTGGTTTTTCTCTTTTATTCTGATTCTTTTTTTACAACATGACTAATGTAGACATGTTCACTATAACTGTACATGCATAGCTTATATCAGATTGCAACCGTTTTGGGAAGGGAGGAGAAAAATTTAGATCTCAAAATCTTATAAAAGTAAATTTTGAAAAAAAAAGATAAATAAATAATTTTTTTTAAAGAGTAGGGACTGTTTTTGCATCTTAGTATCTCTGGTACTTAGCACAGTACTTGGCACCCAGGAAGTGCTTAATAAATGCTTGCTGATTGATTTACTGATTGGCAAGTGGAAGGACATAGGTTTGCAAGGTAAAAAAAAATAGAGACAATGTAATCAGTAAAATAAAGATAACACATCCAGCTTACACACCCAAACTCAAAGCCTTTTGTCCACCTTTCCATCTATGGGAAGTCACTCAGATTTTTCCACTGCATACTAGCAAAAATCAATGAAGAGACAAATAGGACTTCACATCTTAGATAACTGTTACTGTACCTTTGCCCTATCTAGTAGGGCTCAAGTCTTTCTAGGAAGGATTATTTGCCTTGGAAATGTTGCATCTTTTGGTTTTTTTCTTCTTTAAAGGAGAGGAGCTTTTTTTTTTGTTTATTTTTTAAAGACTCTTGGAGGAATGAATAAAGGATCAATGAAACAAAGTATTTGTAACAGTCAGTTCTTCAAGCAGAAATTATTTTTCAGAAAACTGACATAAGAAAGAGTCCTTAGAAAATCAGAACAACTTTAACGAGACTCTGAAACACACAACACATTCTCAGGCTCTGAGAATGACTGGACCCCATCTCCATTCCCATCCCCTTCCTGTATCATCTTGTCCACTACAGATTATGGGTTATGAAAGAACATGAATCCTGCCTCAACCGTTGAAAGAGCAACAGTCCGGGACCCTGGGCTTGTCCACGTGGAACGCTAGGGAAGCCGGCCAGGAATCCTGATGCAAAATCTGTCTGGGAAAAGGAACAGGACTAATCTTTGGTGTCTTCCCTCTACATCCAGTCACGATGTCCTCCTTACCTGCTGCCATCGGCTAGATCTGATTATTGTGTTCCTTGGAGCTCTCTCTTAACCAGCCAGCTAAGTAAGCTGTGGACGCCGGTCCCAGGTAGCGCGATTCCTCTTTCTCCTCGGCTTACTTTGGATACTGCTCTCGCCACTATTCAAACTTTTAACAATCTGTAAATTTTCTCAGAGCCTAGACAACTACACCTACAATTGCCCCGCCCTTCCCCATTTTCCGCTCCTTATATCAGTCAGGTTCGTCCAGCCCTTCCCTCCCTCTTAGTCCAGGCTCCTCCCTACCCTTTTCTCTTTAACTCTCCCCTGCCCTCCCACCTCTCTCTTCCATTCTCCCTGACTGTCCAATAGCAGTTTCTGGTTTCCACCTTCCTCACCTTTGGCTCCACCTCTTTCATGCGCTCGCACGCCTTCCCCCACCCCCCAGTACCTTCACAACACCTTCAAGTTAGAATTTTTAATGTTCACACGCATTCACAAATACCTAGTAACCGTCTTCTCTCGTAAACTGGATGTGAACTTCCCTCACACGCAGGTCCACTTTCTCCCACAGGCTCTGTGAGTGTTAGAAACCAAAACACATGTAACCGGGTAAAGTCTCTCTCTCCACTTACACGGAACACTGTATAGAAGAGTGCTTCGCACACAGGTTATTTGTGTGTGTTTATTTGTACACACACACACACACACACACACACACACACTCAGAGGGAAGCCGGCACAAAGGGGCACCCTCTCCCTAGACTTTGGCTCTTTCAAGACCAAGCTAGGACACCTTCACAAGATAACACTCAGGATTTTTACAGATTAACTTGGCGTTCCTTCTGGCTCCTGAAATCCCTATGTCAATGCCAGCACCAAACATCTGTATTATCTTGTACTTTGCTTAACTTTGCTTCCATATCACCAGGTCATTTCTGCCTTGGACTCTCTCAGATTCCTCCCCAGGCTTTCATATTCATCTCTAACAGCCACACTTCTGTGATCATATGATCATATTACCTTAATTCCCCCCACCCTGTTAGTCCAAGCTTTCTTCTCTCAACCTGAAGAGCTGCAAATTTCCAAAAAGGTTTCCATGTCTCCACTCTCTCTCTAACCTGTTTTACACAGACAGCCAGCACAGATGTGCATAGTATGTGAGGAAACTGACCCACCCCAGGGGAGCATAACTACTAACCTTCAATTTCCAAGGGAGTCAGTTAATGTCAGGAACTTCTTTCAGGGAAACGACCTATAGTGATGCTTGTCCCAAGGCATGATGGCACATCCCTGCCCATTCCGTCCACATAGACTTGGCCCATTATGCAACCAGATTAATTTTCCTAAAGTAGTACTTACATAATATCTTTCCTCTGATTAGTTTACAAGATAAACTCCAAAATCATTAGGTTGCTATTCAAAAGTCTTCACAATTTCTTCACAATCTTCTTTCTTGCCTCTCTTCAACATGAATCCTAGCCATGGGCATCAGAAAAATCCAAGCACATTTCTTCATCATGTCTTTGAATCACACTTTTCACTAAATACTCTTTTTTCTTCTCTCCATTTTTTCAAATCCTAGTTATCCTTCAAGTCTCACTTTCTCCTCCTAGTCTTCCCTCACTACTCAAGTCCTCTAAGTTCTTTGCCAAATTGCCACCACTAACTCCCAGGAATCCCATAGGGCCCATCATACACATGACCTATCCCCTACGATGCTAGCTGGAGAAGTAGGGATTTGTACCTCCATGTACCTCCACCAAATAGAAGACCCCAGGGCTCCCTATATTGCTTTCTTTCCAGGCGCCAAAACCCATCTAAGAATAATGGTGTCAATTCAAGATTTTAACTTCCTGAGACAAGATCTGAACTTTCAATTTTACACTTATGCAAAATGTTTAGGGAGGGACACTCCTACATTTTCTGTAAGAAAAAAAATTCTACAAGGAGGTCCTGAAAAAAGGAATGGACTTTGTCAGAAGACTTGGGTTCAGGATATTGGAGAAGTCCTCTTGACTTCAAACACAGTTTTTGATCTTGAATTGGGACTCTAATGGTGTCTGGGAGAGGTTTGCCAGGGGGATTGAATTCTGGGTCATCTAGCAATATATAAGGCTACAAAGTTCTCCAAACTCTCCACTACGACGAGTTGGAAAAGAAGGCTTTGTTGTAGAGTCCCAATAATAGGGGAGGCCAAGGAACCTGTGCTTTGGGAGGTGGTTGGGGAGAATTTAAAAATCATGTACTCATAAAAAGCATGTATTAAACTTTAGCTTACACCTGGGCCTGCAGAGGTAAAGTCCTCTATCCCAGCGTTTGCCTATTGCACTCAGAGATGCCTAAAGTCGTGGGAGGGACAGGTTGAAGGTCGAATGGAATTGCCAGATCACGTAGCTATTAGGTTAGGGGAAGACAAGTTGGTCGTTTTTTGTTTTGTTTTTAAAGGGGGTTTTGGAAGTGTTTGGGATTTGAGAGAAGGGGAGACCTAGAAGAGGACCAGAGTGAATGAAAGAGGAGAGAGAAGGACAGTAGGACCAGAAGAGAATAGATTCGGACAGAGAAAATACTACCAGATCCTGAGAAATCTTGGTTTCCATTTCTCTGCATATCTGCAGCTCCAGAATCATAGTTGGGGTGAGGAGCGGGAGTGGGGGTGGAGGGAGTGATACGTGATGGAGGAAAGCTATGGCAGAGTCTTGTCTTGTCTGTTTACGCACTCTACCAAGCTCTGTCGGAGTCAAACGATTTACGATCTCTAGGGACCGCATGCATTATCACCTTAAGCCCCGTCACTACCACATCTTGGGGCGGTAGTTTCTTAGTCCTAGTCAGCGCCAGGGTAACTGCTCAGTAACAGCACTTGAAAGTCAGTCGCTTCAGGTTTGCTCATTTGGGTGGGGGCGGGGAAGAGAAAGCTTTTCTATTCATTTCCAAGCGAGCAACATCATTTGGGTTGAAAAATACACTCTGACTCAAAGTCCTCACTATTCTTCCCTCTTTGACCTCCTACAATCCAGTATCTTCCCTGAGGTCCTATTTCCTAATATTATCTTATTGACCCTAACAACAAAGTTATATTGGTAGGAACTGTTATCCAAATCTATTATACAGATTAGAAAACAGCCTGAAAGAAGTTAAGTGATTTCCCCAGATTGCTTAGCCAAGTGTGTGAGGCAGAATTTGAACCCAGGTCTTCTTGACTCGCAGTTCGTAGGAACTGTTATCCAAATCTATTATACAGATTAGAAAACAGCCTGAAAGAAGTTAAGTGATTTCCCCAGATTGCTTAGCCAAGTGTGTGAGGCAGAATTTGAACCCAGGTCTTCTTGACTCGCAGTTCAGAACTCTTATCTACTGCACCCTGCTCAATATAGTGTACCTGTCTTCTAGATTATGACATGTAGTTGGATTAGTAATCAGTAGAAGAAACCCGTCAGTACATCTATCTTCCCTAGGTACAGCAGATGGACAATGAGCTAAGCTAAAATTGCATAGAGGACCCCCTTTGGAAAACTATGTAGTGCTATAAACAATTCCAAGCTACTGTTTGACATGGAAACTTGTCTTTTTTGTAACCAATGTTTTCCCACGGATGTTATATGGCCTTGAATCGTGAAAATAAAAATTTCTGAGTAATCAGAAATGTGGGTGACCAAAAGTGCAATGGAATCATGTGTACTGGGCAGAAGGCTGAAGTATTTCTCTAATGATGCTCCTATGCAAAATGTAGCATAAAAATGTAAGGTCAGAAAAGGGCCTGAGGTTCCAGGGGGAAAAGAAGCAATGGACAGCCTGAGTGATTCCATAATACCTCCACAATGTTGGCTAACCCAAAGGAGGACTTCTAGTACAAAGCTCTAACGGTGGAAATGTGTCTGTTGCTCAGTTCTTCCGCTGCTCACTTCTGTGGAATTTTCAAATTCAACTCGATTCAGCTAAATGTATTGAGTACTTCCTAAAAATATTAAGAGCAGCACCTGTTCTAGACCTGTACTAGACCGTAGTTCTGGAGGTGGGGTTGAGGGTGGGGTATACGACCTTAAAAATAATATGAAAAGATTACGCAAAGTGCTACGGAGTATTTTCAAAAGTATATGCCAACAAATATGAGGGTCGAGCTGGTAATTCTGGAGCAGATAGACTCGAGCTGTGCTTGGAATGCAGTTGGAGTATCTTTAAGGAGAAAGAGCATCGCAGACAAGGTACGGGATATCAGTTCTCCAGGGCCAGAGAGGGAGAAGGGAAATGCCATGTATGGGTACAAGTGAGCAGTCCAGTTTTACTGAAACAGAGAAATAATAAGAAACAAGACCGGAAAAATTGTGGAAAGCTTTCATTGCTGGGCAGAGGAGTTTGCATTGTAGGTAGAGGGTGAGTTTTCACTCTGTGAACTTTAGCTCTTGAGCTAGGTAAAGTGGACAGTGTTGACGCTGGAGGGAGATCTAAACTCAAATTCGCCCTCAGACACAACTAGCTGTATGACTCTGGGCAAGTCATTTAAAGCTTGTTTGCCTCAGATGTCTCATCTGTAAATGGAGATAATAATAGCACCCATCCCCCAGGGTTGTTGTGAAGGTCAAATGAGATAATAACTGTAAAGCACCTGGCACATAAGTGAGTTCTATTGTTAGCAATTATTATTGAAGTGCTTAGCATAGTGCCTCATACGTAGTAAATGATATTTAAATGTTAGCTATTATTATTTTTTTAAATGAAAGAGGTGAACTAGATAATCTCTAAGATTCCTTTTAGTTCTAAAGAGTCTCCAGTTCTGGGGCCGGCAGGTGGGGGGGGTGGGGGGTGGGGGTGGAGGTCAACGTCCCCCAATTGGGGAATGGCCAAATAAATTGTGGTACATAAATGTAATAAAATGTTGATTCACTACAGGAAACAATGGATGTTTGTTACAGAGAAGTATGAGAATACATATATAAACTAAGGTAAAGTGAAGTAAAGCAGAAACAGAACAACAATGTATGTGACTACTACAATGTCAATAAAAAGAACAGTGTTGCAACTAAATATGTGGAATTGTAATGACTAGGCAGGACCCCAAAGGAGGTAACTCCTCCGTTTCTTTGTAAAGATTGGGCACTATGAGAGTGGGGCATTGCATCTAATATCTGACTTTTTCGATGTGTTGCTTAATTTTGCTGATGTTTCAGCTGCTCCTGACCATGCTCCTCTCCATGATGGATGTGATGTTCATCTTGAGTTCTTGAGAGATTCAACACTTTGAATCAGTCAGTATTAAAACTGTATATAGGCTTTTGTTTTCATGGAAAGCTTGAAATTAGTGAAAGAGCTTTGTAATTTCCTGAAAGCAACACAGCCCACTCTTCCCTTCCTTTTTAACTGCAGATCTGTCCCAGATATACATACTGTTGATCATGCTCTTTAGAGTGACCACTCAGATATTGAAATCTGGGCAAGAGATATTCTTTGTTACATTTAATCTTTCCTATGTGGTGGACATCACTTCTTTGAGAGATGTCAGATCTCTTCCAGGAGGTTCTGCAGTATCTAAGGACTTGCTGCAGCCATCACACTGTCATTCACAAATAGGAGCATCTGGAGGACTTGATCACCCACCGAGAGCCCCTGCTCATCCTGGACTCTACACTGGATCTCTACTATCTTTGTTGAGCATATAACTCTTGACTCAGATTTATCATCAGAGGGCCACTGAATAGGATTCTTTCTGTTATCTCATCTTCAAAGGGATCGTTAGTGAAGGAATGATCTTGACGATGTCTTGATGGGAGCCACCTTTCTGCAAATGATTCTGTGTATTATCATGCTGCTGTAATGAATCAGATATTTTGTCATAATGAACAAAGAATAGGTCCGGTAGAGTCTGACACTCTTTGCAACTTTCAGTCAATTGTGAGCTGATAAAGATGTGTTTAATTGTTGAATATTGCTTTCAAAAGTTCATATTCCTGACTAATGAATTCCTCACTTCAGTTTACATATAGATTACTCATACAAAGATTTTGTATAGGTGACCAACAAGATGAAGGCTTAGACATTTTCTCAGATCCTTACAACCTTTCAAAATTTTCTAAAATAGAAATTATATTCTCAAGATTATAGTAACTTCAGCTGTCTCTATGGTCTGGGACAGACCTGTCAAACACACAGCCTGTGGGCCACATGCAACTCACAACACTCCTGAGTTCTATTTGAGTTTGATAATACTGACCTAGGACACCTGTAGCCCTCCAAAAAGTTTAAAAACTCCAACCTGAATAACAGATGTGGATTAGCCTAAAATACTTCTAAGAACCTCCAGGTCCTAAATGCTATAATTCTATGACTTTGTAAATGATTTTACTTTTAGGGGAAAATTCTCTCCTCCTTTATGTCTATCCCTCCATTTCATCTCCTTCCTCAAAAAACTGCCTTTATCTCTGATTGAATGGTGAATCCATCCCTGTAAAGAGATATGAATATTTAGAGGAGGAAATGAGTATAGTTTATTCTTGTGGAATTGGTACTAACCACCCAGACAGGGAATCAAAGGACCTGAGTTCAAATCCTGGTTTGGCTTCTTGGTGGCTTTGTGACCTTGGGCAAATCACTTAACTTTCATGGACCATGAATTTCTCCAATACATAATGGAAATTTTCATACTGGGCCCATCAGAGGACTTTGTCATGATTAAGTGAACTAGTATAGGTTAACTATTTTGGAAAGTGTTTAATTACCACCTAAATGAGCCACCATTATTTCAAATTCCCATTGATTTCACAAGTAAAAATGTTTTTGCCTTAATCCCATTTGTCCTGATTTTTGGTTAACACTCCTTCTTTGTCTTCATCACTCTAAATTACTTCAGTACAGTTAAGTAAGTGTCTGTGGAAGGAAAATGAAGGGTTGAAATAAAAAAGGTGTGTGAAACCAGGATCTAAAGATTTAAGAGCTCACACAGTATTGGCTTTAACCACACGGTGTCACTGTCTTCAAGTTTTTCAAAGGAAATTCATCTTGAGAGAGTAGAGTAGGTTGGCTGAAATAGGTCCAAGGTGGTCCCTAATGGGTAGAAAGGACCCAGCTTTCTACTTACCTATGCCTCCCTTGAGTACTGGGTATTTTTGTCCTTTTCCCTTTTGGGAAAACAATCTTATGATTGCATATACTAAGTACCTCCAGTCACAACTGTCATTGTGTGTCTGGGATGGCATACTGTTAGCATCTTTTAAAAGTGTTTATTGTTATTGCATTAGTGACCTAATTGCAGTAAATGTATTTGTAATTATGATAGCAATTTCTTTTAAAAGCCTCTCATCAGTAAAGTAAGAGGCCATTGGGAGTCAGGGAATATCAAACAATAGGGTTGTGAGCTGAAAGGACCTTTAGAGATTAGAATAGAAAGTTCCGTATCCATGTTCCCATGATCTAGTCTTTATCTAGATCTTTATCATTATGCTAATAAAAATCCTGAAGCCCAAAGAGATAGTTTTCCACTATCCCACTGAGAGTGAGGGGCAGCATGGAGAAAAGGGAAGTACTGGGTTTGTGGTCATAGATCTATGGCTACAGTTCTGGAGCTGCCATTCATTGTATAAAATCTGAATAAAATTCCCTAGGCTTAGTTTCTTCTAGGTGAAATGAGGCAATTGGTCTAGGACCATTCCACCTCTGTATCTCTGTATCTATCTCTGTATCTATCTATCTCTGTATCTATCTCTGAATCTATCTCTGCATCTATCTCTGTATCTATCTATCTATCTATCTATCTATCTATCTATCTATCTATCTATCTATCTAGTATCAGAATCAGAATTCAAATACAAGTCCCCTGAAAGACAACTGGGTAGTAGAGTTGCTACAGTATTGGATTTGGAGACAAGAAGATATGGGTTCAAATCCTAACTCTGATAGTTGTATGACCCTGGGCAAAGTAATTAACCTCTTTCACCCTCAGTTTCCTCAACTATAAAATTGATACCATCTGTAAGGATTGCTGTAAAGATCAAATGAGACAACATATGCAAAATGGTTTGAAAATCTTATAAATTATATACATCTCTCTCTACACACACACACACACACACACACACATACTGGCTGTTATTTTTATAACAAATCTAATGCTCTTTCCAGTTTTTCATAGAATTACAGAATTCTGGAGTTGGAGCCAATTTAGTTCAGCCCATAGGTGCAGAATGAATTTTCTCTACAAAATCACTGATATCCCTGAGTTTAAATAGATCCAGTCATAGGGAACTTACTGCTTCCTGAGACAGTGCATTTATTTTGGGGTACTTTTTATCAACAAGAGCTGAATTTTCCCTACTCTCTGAGATCTGCCTAGTGAATGAAAGAATGAAGCATTTATTAAGCACTTACCGTATGCACAGCACTGTGCTATGCTTTGGGGATACAAATATAGAAGACAGTCCTTTCTCTGGAGGAGCTCACATTCTAACGGAGGAGATGATACATATGGAAGGTTCTGATGCGAGTAGGGTGGAAAGAGCCTATGGTCCTTTGGGTGCAGTGGCTAACTAGATGATTTACTCCTATCTTTATGTCTAGGGTCACCCAGAAAGCTAACCCTTCTTCCAAAGGAGAACCTATTAGATATTAGAAAACAGCAATCACATCTTGTGCCCATTAAGTATCTCCTTTTCTCTGCTAAGCATTTCTTCTATGTACAAAGAATCATTACAGGATCTAAGACCCTTTACCTCCTCTGGGCATGCTCTAGTTTGTATGTCTTTGGTTTCTACATTCAGACTATGATCAACCCTTTCTTTGCACAGGGAACACAAAATGTTTGTTTCTAATTTATTTGTTTATATGATGAAGGCTTTTTGAAAGTGTCCTGCGCACACCAAAAGTAGATAATATGTATAAGTTGAAGCATTTAATAAATAAGGCTTAGTAATGAGAAACTAATCAAGAGTACCATCTCATAGCGTTCATTCCCAGCATTTAAAAAATAAGTTTTCATGGATCTTGTAGGGTTAACCAAATTTGTTAGCACTGAAAATGTGAGTTCACAGTCATTTGTGGTACAGCAGAAAGAATATTTGATTTAGAGCCAGAACATATGAATTTGAGTTGTAATTTTGCCAAGTAGATGGGCTGTACAATATATTGGAGAGAATATTAGCCATGGAGTTGGAGGAAATAACTTGGTTTGAATCCCAGCTCTGCAGGGAGGAGAGGAGAGGAGGGAACAAACACTTTTAATTTGTTTTTTTACATTTTTAGAAAGTTTTGTTTTTTAATTTATGAATAAAACAAGCATTTCCATAATATAGTATAATGAAAAAGATGATTGCATCTAAAACTGCAAATCTATTATGTGGCAACTTTGCTATTCCTTTTAATATATAATAAACTTACCTTGTAAATTTCTTTTTTTTCCTCCCTGCTTCACCCTAGAGATAGCTACTATTAGATAAAATATGTATTTATATGTAAAGTCATGCTATACAGACTTCTTTTTATCAGTTCTTTCTATGGATGCATATAATATCTTCATATGTCCTTCATAGTTAATTTGAATATCTGTAGTAGTCAAAATGACTTATTTGCTCAAAGTTGTTCTTAAAACAATATTGCTGCTACTGTATACAGTGTTCTCTTGGTTCTGCTCATTTCACTCATTATTTTGTGCATTTCTAGTCATGTTCTTTTAAGATCATTGAGCTCATTATTTCTTATAGCACAGTAATATTCCATCACAATCATATACCACAAGCATTTGTGAAGAGCTTACCATGTGCCAGTCACCGTGTTAAGCACTTCACAAATTTTATCTCATTTGATCCTCACAACACTCCTGTGAGGTAAGTGCTACTATTTTATAGAAAGACATTAAGTGGCTTGTCCAAGGCTGCACCAGTAAAGGCCCTAGTCCAAATTTGAATTCAGGTGTTCCTGCCTCGAAGTCCAGTGCTCCATTCTGGGCCACTAAACTCCTGGAGTCAGAGAGGCCTTAGTTCCAACCCTGCCTTTGTCCCTTAGTAGCTGTATGATTCACGGACAAGTCCCAGTCTCTGTGAGCATCAGTTTTTTTCGTCTGTAACATAAAGATAATAAGTACTGCAGCACCTTACTCACAAGGTTGTTGTGTGCTGCAAATGAGAAAATGTCAGTAAAGCACCTGGTGAAGTTTAGAGTGCTATATAAATCTTACTTCTTGCTTATTATCTGAGTGATCTTGGGCCAGTCACTGAGCCTTCTAGGTCTCAGGTTCCTCATCTCTAAAATAAAAGAAACCAAAACTAAAATAAATTAATAAAATAAAACAAAGGGATTGGACAAGGTGATTTCTAAGGTAACTTACAGCTTTAAATTCAATGATCCTAAGTGGCTGCCTAACCTTGGCTAAGCTCCCCTACCCCAGGCCTCATTTTCTTCATTCACATAACAAACTGGCTTTATGTCTCAGTTTCCTCCCATTTCCAGGATCCTAAATTCCTATCTCTCCCTCTTATTGTTTGTGGGAAGGCTGCCTCTGATAACCTCTATCTTGGATCCCACTGGGCCTCTGTAACTTGCAAGTCCATCAAGAAGAGTGCTACTATTGCACCATGTGCCAGAGGGGGGCGCTGCAGCCCACGCCTCTGCTCCTTGTCTATCTTCTAGGACAGAGTAGAAAACAGGTCAACCACTCCCTGGCACAAAGTTGTAGCTGCTGTCCATGCCTCATGTAATCCGTTCCTTGTGCCAAGATGGCTCTAGTGCAATCTGATAAAAGTGTGAAATGAAGGCAGTGGTGGTAATTAGGAGGAGGACTAGGGAGGGAGGGAAGTTCACAGTCAGAGTCCAAGCCAGTCAGAGTCAAGTCTCCCAGGAAGAAGCCCACTGACAGCCAAGTATAAGAGGAGCTGAGGAAGAGCAGAGTTCTCCAGCCTAATCATGGTCATGGCTGCTCATCACAGTGGTAGAAAGACCACTGGACTGGGATTCAGGACATTGGGGTTCATACAGTAGAGAAGGCTTTGGACTAGGAGGGAAGAGATTAATAATTCCCCCTTCCAATTTTGCCATTAACTCTCTATTACTTTAGACACAGTTTTCTGGTCCTCAATTTCCTTCTCTGTAAAATCAGGGTATTAGATGAGATGAGCTTGAAGATTCCTTCTAGTTCTGACATTTTGTGGCTTGGCTCTGAATTCTGGCTCTGCCACTGACCAGCTGTGTGACCTCTGGCAACTTACCTCACTCTCTGGACCTCAGCATCCTCCTCTTTAAAACAGGGATGATGGTACTCTACCTACCTCAGCCATTTTTTTCCTGTTATTCAGTTACCAGGTATTGTTCATTTCCCTCCATAGGATATCTCTTGTGCCTAGCCCCTTCCTGCCATTCATGCTGCCACCACCCTCATTTCACTTTTATCTTCTCTTACTTGGATTAAAGCAGCAGCCTCCTAGTGGGACTCTTGGATTCCACTCTCACTTTTCTAATCTCCACACAGCTGCCAAAAGAATCTTCCTCATGTACAAGTCTGACCTTACCCCTGCCCCATCCCAGGAATGGCTTCTTGTTGCTTCTAGGATAAACCACAAAGCCCTCACTCAATCTGGCATTTTGAATTCATCACAATTTGGCTCCAAGCTGCCTTTCTAGGCTCCTTGCCTCCTTGCTTGTCATCACCTATGTTTACTTTCAGCCAAACTGACTTCAACCTTGAAGTTTCCCAAACTTTGAACTCTGTCTCCCCCAGGCTGGCCTGGACCTTTCCCCAGGGTGTCTGTCCCCCATGCCTGAAAGGCATTCCCACCCTCCTCAGCTGCAGCTCTTAGTGGTCCTAGTTTCTTTCAAAACTCAGCTGATGTGTGATCTCCTCTGGGGATGGCGTTCCTGATGGTGTTTGCTGTAATGTTAGTTTCTACCCAGAAGGGGAGAGAGAGAGCGGGGGAGGGTGTGAGGGTGTGAGGGTGTGAGGGTTTGAAGGGGTGTGGTTGTGTGTGTGTGTGTGTCTTAAATCATTTACCACCTTTTTGGGTAAATCACTCAATGTCTTTGGGTCTTAATTTCCTCACTTGTAAAACAAGGATGTTGGGGTAGGTGGCCTCTGAAATGCCTTCCAGTTCTAAATCTATGATCTTATGATATGTACAAAATCAAAGGCCACTGAGGAGATGCTGAAAACTGGAGGAATCAGGCAAGGCCTTCTGAAGGAGGTTATGTAAAAGTTGAGTTTTGAAGGAAGCTAGTAGTTCCAATTCCAGACATGGGGAGGCAGACATAGCCTCTAGAAGGGCATGGAGGCAGGAGATGAGATGTTGACTATAGAGACCAGCAAATAGGCCAGTTTGATTGGAACAGAAGAGTATATACCCACAGTAGTATATAAGCTCCTTGGGAGCAGTGGTGATTTTTCATTTTATTTTTGTGTTCCTAGTGCTTAGCACAGAGCCTTTAATATATATGGTAGGTAATGTACTTAAGAAATGCTTATTGATTGGACTCAGATTACCTTCTTAATGTCTGGTCTTTCCTTCATCCCTTCCTTGACTTGGGCCTGCCCAAACCCCAGCTTGGAGAGCCTGTTGGGAAGAGTCACTTGATTGTTCACACCACTTGGATGAACTTAGAGTCATCAACTACTTGCCTTCCAGTGAGATAGAGGACCACGAAGCCTTGCTTATTGCACCGTCACTGTCCTTAAGTCCTCTGAGCCTTACTATCAGCTCTGCTGATGCACCCTAGGAATCCCTGAGGATGCCTTTAAAATTTCTGGGCCTTTACATCAGTCATGGGGTGAATTTGTTTACACAAGCCAACTCCCCCAATTAGAGTGTGAGCTGCTTGATAGCAGGGAATCTCTCTCTTGCTTTTTTTTTTCCTATTTGTATCTATAGTACTTTGCACAGTAGGAGGTACATAGTAAGTACTTAATAAAAGCTTTTTCATTTTTCATTCAGTCCACTCATATAGCAAACTTTAAATACACACACACACACACATATATATAAAATAGAGTATTATACTATTCCCTGGGGGAAGATACAAAATACAGATAAGATGGGAATTTCATTAAATTTATTCGTGGAATTTAGTCTAGTAAAAATTTCCATTTACGTTGTGTGAGTTTTTATGTTGACTCTTCAACTGCAGATTCACTTTGGCCGTGATTCTATATTCTTTAGTTTGTTAACCATTTCCAGGATTCGGAAAGTCACCCCTATTATTATAACCCATGTCCTGCATTACACATTACTGTATGTCTAAGGAGTTTACCTTGTCATTCCCCAGAAAAGCTACTCTCCCTTTGTAAAACTGAAACACAGTGAGGTGTGAATCAGTGAGGTGTAGAATCAGAATTTTTGAACTGGAATGGAATTTAAAGATCATCTAGGCAAACTCTCATTTTACATATGAAAAAGCAGAGAGGTGAGGTGATTTCCTAAAATCACACAGCAAGTTAGTATTAGGGTCCCATGTCCTCTGATATAGGGTCACTGTAGAGAGTAAAGAAGACCCAAGAAGGTGTTGTCAAAGATGTGGTTGTTGCTGGAGTTAACAATACAAAATCATTCCTCCCCCATTCTTTGACATGCTCTGTGCCACAATTTTAATTAGGGCAGTGTTTCTAGGGCCCAGGGTGTTTAGGTGTCCCCAAAAGCACACAACCTAGGATACGCTCTTTCTCCACATACTCCTGCCCCCACTGTTGAGTTCCCTTCTCTCCACCTTAGGTGTGAAGTTTCTAAATTATGATTCTGTGTTGTGTGTGAGCCTACAGCACAACCCAATGCATAAGACTCAACCAATGCAGGACAACACAAATACAGATACATAGGAAACACCCCTGAGGTTATCAGGCTTCCCAGAGATACACTGTTCTCCTATATCACAGTATCTCCACACTCATTGCTTGTCATTCTCCTAAGACCCTCAAGCCCCCATTCACAGTACAATGACAAGCTAACACTCTTTCAAAAGCTTCTGTTTTAATAAATTGCATCCAAACAACCCCAGAAAAGGCTTGATACCTGAGTTAGGGATTCTGGCAACAGTTGCTTTCTACCTGCATTAGAGATCAGTTGACCTGCCTCTTGGATCTTGGCAACAAGTAATGCAGTGGATCACTTCTGATTCACACTGTGGATTCATGTTTCCTGACTTCTAGGTTCACAGAGCTCACAGAATCACAGAATTTGCCAGTTGGAATGAACCTAAGCAGTCAGCTAGTCTAAAGAATACATAAAAGGAATAACATAACCTGGTTATGTTGGCTGGTTGTTCAGTCTCTACTTTAAGACCTCTAAGAAGGGGAAGTTCAACACTCCTTGAGGCAGCCCATTCTACTTTTGGGAAGATCTAATTTTTAGGAAATTTTTTCTTGACACAAACCCTAATCTGCTCATTGCAATTAGTACACGTTGCTTCTGGTACTGCTCTCTGGGATCAAATGGGGGCAAAAAGACTTCCTCCCCCAAAGATAGCTTTTCACATACTGGAAGACTGTCATCATGTCATCTTGAGATTTCTGTTCTCCAGGCTATCTGTGCTCGGTTCCATCAACCAGTCCAAGTGTGGACTCAAGGCCCTTCGCCATCCTCGTTTCCTTTCTAAGGGCACTCTCCAGCTGATCAATATCTTTCTTAAATTATGGTGCCCAGAACTCAACCACTCAGATGTGGTTTGATTAATGCAGGATACAGAGGGATGCCATCTCATTCTTTCTGGAAACAATGCTCCTCTTATAAGGCAACCCAAGAATGAATTATGCTGCTGACTCATATTGAGCTTGTAGTCCATTAAAAGCCCTAGACATTTTTTTTCCAGAACCACTACTGTTGATCTATGCTTCTGATCTCTTACACTTTCCCACTAAAATCAATGTGAAGTTGATTTTAATGAGTATTTTCATGACTTTCAGGTAGTCCCATAATTTTTAAATTGTCTCTCCTGGATCTATTTTCCAGGTCAGTTGTTTTTCCCATGAAATATTTCACATTCTCTTCCATTTTTTCATTCTTTTGGTTTTGTTTGGTGATTTCTTGGTTTCTCAGAAAGTCATTAGACTCCATCTGTTCCATTCTAATTTTGAGAGAACTATTCTCTTCAGTGAGCTTTTGAACCTCTTTTTCCATTTGGCTAATTCTGCTTTTGAAAGCATTCTTCTCCTCATTGCCTTTTTGAACCTCTTTTGCCAATTGAGTGAGCCTATTTTTCAAGGTGTTATTTTCTTCAGCATTTTTTTGGGTCTCCTTTAGCAAGGTATTGACCCGTTTTTCATACTTTTCTTGCATCTCTCTCATTTCTCTTCCCAGTTTTTCCTCCACCTGTCTAACTTGCTTTTCAAAATCCTTTTTGAGCTCTTCCAAGGCCTGAGCCCACCCGACATCCCCCTGGGATGTCTCGAGTACCAAGGCCCCGCCCTCCACGACTTTCCCTGATGGCAAGAATATGTCCTCGTCGTCATCAGATCCGAAAGTCGGGATCATTTGCATCTGTTCAAAAAAACTCACTATAGTCTTATTTTTCTTCCCTTTTCTGGACATTTTCCCAGCCAGTTACTTGACTTCTGAGATTCCTGTCCACCCCCGCCTAGATCCGCCCAGCTAGTGCTTGGGGTCTGAGATTCAAATGGGCTTTCCGTGGCAGGGGTGCCTGCTATTCAATGTGAGCTTTAGTTCTGGTGCTGGGGTGGGGGCAGGGCCACCTCCCAGGCTCAGTTCCCTCAGGGGCTTTATGCAGAGACCTTCTGAAATGGAGTGGGTGGGGCAGGGCTGTTTCCCAGGCTCAGCTCCTTCAGGTGGTTTATGCAGAGACTTTCAGTAATGAAGATCCTGCCTGCTGCTAGGGGAGACCCGGGCTGCCGCGGCCGCGCCACTACTGCCTCCGCCACCACCCCCGCCTCTGCCTCTGCCACTTCCTGCCCCTGCCTCCGCCGCTTCCTCCCGAGGGGGCCCAAGCCACGGAGACACCCCACTCCCCTCAGTCAGCCCAGGGGGGTCTCTCACTGACCTGTAGAGTCTGTGGGCGGAGGGACCTTCCAGGCCGCCGGAGCTTCCATCCCTGAAGCCTGCTCGGATCAGCTTCTCTGGGGCCGCAGCCAGGGCAGCGCTGGGGTGGGCTCTGCTTTCCGGGGCGCGACAGACCCTGGGGACCGCTCTCCAAGGCTCTCTGGAACGGAAATCTCTTCCACTGTGTTTCTGCACACCCTGCAGAATTTCTGGGGAGCTCTTCTTACATTAATTCTATGGGCTGTGGGTTCAGAGCTCGCAAACGTGCGTCTTTCTACTCCTCCATCTTGACTTCGCCCCTCTTAATGAGTATTTTCAATGAAGATTTCTTACAATGGAAGATTTCTTGGAGGATTCATCCATCTTCTTTTTCACTGACAGAACCTTGTGATGAATTGATCCTGGATACCTTGTATATTTCAAAGGAGCAACTTATATGTAGGGGTGGGATAATTGATTTACTCAGTCCCATCCAAGAAATCACCAAACAAACCAAGAAATCACCAAACAAAACCAAAAGAATGAAAAAACGGAAGAGAATGTGAAATATCTCATGGGAAAAACAACTGACCTGGAAAATAAATCCAGGAGAGACAATTTAAAAATTATGGGACTACCTGAAAGTCATGAAAATACTCATGTGATAAGTGATAAGTGATAAGATGCCCAATATTCCAATCAATCAGTCTTAGAGGTCTTAGATTAAGTCTGGAAAACTCCTTTGAACTGTAGTGACAGCAGCAGTGAAGAATTATGTTTAAATAGGCTTAGGAAACTTGGCCATATCTCAGGGATCATCTATAAATTATCAGGCAGGTTGAGAAAAGAATAATTTTAGAAATTAAAGCAAATATAGTTTTCTAGTACACTCCTTGAGGAGGGATCACCTGGGAAGAAGAGACTTCAGGTTCAACCTCGTCCAACACCCCCACTTTGACTGAAAGAGAACTTTTCACACATTGAAGGTCTAAAGGAGTTTGTATTTCCTATATTCCTCAGTAGTTGTCCTTGTCTCCAAATGCACACACTGATGCTGATGTTAGAATTTATACTGAAAGGCAAGGACAGAATGGAAATAAATTCAAAGCTCCATAGAAGATCTAGCAAAGAAACAAAACTAAGCAAAGAAACTACTCCATGGCTAAGGAGAACTTACAGAAGTCAGGAATGACACCTTTGCTATAGGTGCTCTGTAAGCCTGAAACTCCTTTCTCCTGAACCCTGTATGTATGTATGGAACCATATAGCACAGAAAACTGAGGGGAGAGTAAGCATAAGCACAGTGGGATTTGTTGTTGTTATTGTTTTTTTCTGGAGTTCAGTTTCCCAGGCTCAGGCTAAATTGTAAACATCTGAAGGATTAATTTGAACCCTGATGATTCACATCTGTGCTGAGTCACTTACGTTTCATGCCTTCTGCCTCTGAGTCAATCAGGGGCTGAATCTTTGTTATATGTTCTGGGAGCTTGGTATTTTGTTTTGGAGGTTCACTCATGAGAAGGACCTTTTGATTCCTTGTACTGGACTCTGGATAGTCATTTGTTAAGAGCCCATGACTACTCAGATCTTGGTGCTCTACCAGTCTGGTGATATATGTAGGTGATTGCATTATTCTGTTTAGACAGTTGGAGTCCTGTCTATTGGATTCTTTCTGATATATCTTTGTCTTTCTGCATTGTTTAATTAAAGTAAGATTGTTGACCCCTTTGAAGCTGTCTTTCCTTTAGAAAAGCAGATCAAAGAACCTGTGCTATCAGTCTACCCTGTGTGTTAGTGTGGTTGCTAATACAGGGAAGGGTACTGAATACACTGTTCTTAATTTGTCACCTTTGTAAATACCCTTTTCTGAAAGCTACTTAGAAGTAGCTGATTTCAAAGGGTAACCTTTAGAAGAAGTGCACCTGTGAGGGCTCAAGACAATGGCATTAGAAAATCATCTGTGATTCTTGAGGGGTGGGAGAAGGTGTAAATATAATCAAGTTCTGGTGACTGACTCAGTGGAAGTGAGAGTAGGAGTAAGGATACTCAGGGTTCCCATGGGCTATACATAAGTCAATAACATTTATATAATTGTTCAGTTCTAAAGTGTGTCACTTAAATTTTGGGGGGATGTCAGTGTAACAACATAGATCAAGGGGGGACAATAAACATAATATAGCTGGATTTCAGCAAGATACTTGATAGAATCTCTCATGATAGTTTTGTGAACAGAATGTTGATAATAAGAGTTTAGGTTTGGAGATGTTTGATTTAGTGTCAAGAGTGCTGATTAATAGATTAGGGGAGAGAAAGTTGTATTAGAGTGCCACTAGATTCTATCTCTGACCCCATTCTATTGAATACTTTAATAATAATAAGACTAGTAATCATATTTGTATAGTATTTTAAGGCTTTCAGGCTTGAAGGAAGATATAAATGATGTGCTTATCAACTACATAGACAGTTATACCAAGCTATAAGGGTTATAGCCAACAAGTTGGATAACAGGATCCCAAAAGATCTTAGAAAGTCATAAGGATGAATCAAGTCTAATAAGGTAAAATTGGGTTTAATTCAAATTAATTAATTTAAATTCTTACATGTGAAAAGCATTGTGTTAGACACTGGAGGCACAAGATGAGATCAGCCTTCCTTTCAAGGAGCATACCCTCTCCTAAAAATTCAGTGTGGTTAAATTTTTTAAAATCTTATATTTTAGTTCAAAGAATCAAGTGTGTAAGTATGGGAAGGCGAGAAATGTTTAGACATCAGTTCCCATTGAGAAAGACCTAGGGGGCTTAGTGAACTACTGTTAGGGACCCCGGGAGTCTGAGCCTGATCTCTTGAGCCCACAGGCTTATCTGACCAGCAGAGGCCTGCAGGCCTGGGTGAAGTGCAGCTGTAAGCAATGATTGAGGCGGGAGACAAGATAGTAAGAACTCCATTTATTCAGGCAGTGAGTGGTGCTTTTATCTCTTGACACCAGTGCTCTAAGTGAACCTATCACCAATTAGTTTGCCCATGTAAGGAAGTAATTTACCTTAAACCAGGACTGCCCAGTATGGACATGTAGCCACAAGAAAGAAAAACATTTTTGGCTTCTTTGTTCTCTGAAAAGCCTGGGAAAATAACCTTGAGCAAAACAGGGGCGGAACCCTTCCTCCCAGTGCCATCTTGTTCATGCCTTACCAGTCTCCCCTCAGTTTACCTGAGTTGTGACCAGTGAATGCTGTCCAAGAGGCTGGGGGTTGGCAATTCCCTTACAGACTAGAAGTTTAACATGAGTTAATGTGTAACATGATAATTCTAGTGTGCAGAACAAGAGAGGTGGTATGCTTTGGTTGGATTGTAGTTTGGGTTTAGCTCTGCCACATTTTAGGAAGGACATTGACAAACCTTGATTGGTCCAGTAGGAGGATAGGATAACTAGTATGGTGAAAAAGTTGGAAAGTATGTTATGAGAAGATTATTTGGAGGAACTGGGAATCTTTAATCTGAAGAAAAGGAGAGTTAAGAAGAGGAAGACGTTATATTTATCTTTAAGTTTTAGACTTGTGCTTGACTCCAGAAGTCAATGGATAGAAACTGAGAGCAATGGATAGAAACTGTAATGAGGCAGGTTTTAGCCAGATGAAATGAGTAAATTCCTACTCATTAAAGCTATCCAAAAGGATGCTGGGCTGCTTTTTAGGTAATTAGTTCCTCATCACTGTTTGTCTTTAAGTAAAAGCTGAATGAACACAAGTTGTAGATATTATAGAGTGATTCTTGCTCATATAGGAGTTATAACAGACGACCTCTAAGGTCTCCCAGCTCGAACATTCATCCATTTGATCCTCACTGCAACCTTGTAAGGTGGTAGTAATAATTATAATGATGATGATAACAATCAGGCTTAGTTATAGATAAATATATCGATGAAATGATTATTACATGGTTACTATATAATATGAATGTTGCTAAGTGTGGGGAATAAATATAAACGTAAATAAGATAGTTCTGCCATCAGAGATCTTACATTGAAACTGGGGAAAGACAGTACATAAAAGGGAACTAGGAAGGGGTCAGAAATATGCAGGCCATGGCACGGTGTGGCATAGAGATTGGGTACTGATCAAGAGAAGGGCAAAAGTTCACCTATAAGAGCCAGGGGACTGAGGGTAGGGAGTCCAAGATTACAGGCTGATGGTTGGCATATGGGCACACTGATGAAGAGATAGCCAAGAAATAGTGTGGAAGCCTGCTTTTGGATAAGGTAAGGTAAGAGCTGGGGGGTCCAGGGCAGAGTTGAAGATTGTGGTAGTGGGAACATGAAGATGATAGCCCAAGTGTAAGCAAAATAGCAAGGAGATGGTTTGGGAGTGGAGTGGA
Organism: Bettongia penicillata ogilbyi; assembly: GCA_023548195.1. Taxonomy (NCBI): domain Eukaryota; kingdom Metazoa; phylum Chordata; class Mammalia; order Diprotodontia; family Potoroidae; genus Bettongia; species Bettongia penicillata. Next base: position 21,974,578 of record JAJHZJ010000292.1, on the reverse strand, counting down.
GAGCTAGTTACTAACAAGAAAATATACAAATTCACCTGCGAGAGCTGGGTACCTCAAGGATGGAGTCCAGCGCTGAAGTGGAGAGGATCGAAATGGTGCCTAGAATGAAAGCAGCATGGTGAAGAGACGGCTGGGAAGTGAACCAACAGAGATTCTATAAGAAAATGGTAGAAATCGTGCAGCACATCACTAGAGGCTGTAAAAATTCAGCATCCAGCACAGCTATGACCTAGTCCTAGAGGATGGAAGCGTACACCAGAAGCGCACTATCGTTTATTCATCAACTGACATGCGAATCCCCACACTACAAATACAAACCTCCAACAAATACATGGTTGAAAACTCAACCAATAAACTGCACTGTAACCGGACTATTATCACAAGCAAAACTGTTGTCTTGAATCACCTGGGAGTTCCACGTAAACTTCAGAACAGTGTTTTTATAGACATTGCCATTCCAAATACTCGTAATCTCCGAGCTACAAGTAACAAAAAACCTTAGAGCAGAGCAAAATCATGTGGGAACGGGACAAGGTGCGTGACGTCCCTGTGGTCCCGTGTGTTCTGGGTTTGCACTGAGGATGCTTTCAGTGAGCCTGTAGAGTATGAGCTCACATCCTCCTACTTTTATTCCGTTTCATAACCATTATTTTGCTTGTGTGTGCAGTAGTCAATAGAATGTTAAACATTTAAGGAGAGTAGAGTACTGACTATGCCTAGAATGATTTCTAACAGATGAGAAGAATGATAAGAACCACCATCACCGAAGTTTAGCTAGAGCCTTAAGATTTGAAAGTCACTTCACTACATTATCTTACGTGATCCTCACAAAAACCCAGGAGGTCAGTACTAAAGATAGTATCATTTCCATTTTGTGAATTAGGAAACAGGCTTGATTTAGAGTTGTAAAGGATCTTAGAGGTCATCTAATCTGTCCCTTTATTTTATAGATAAGGAAACTGAGACCCAAAGGTATTAAGTATCTTGCTCAAGGCATCCTCCACTCAGGATCCCTCCATCCCAGACAATTATCCTGGTCCTATTTCTTGGCCTAACAGCACATGCCATCCATGAATCTTTGTGGGGAAGGCAGGGTGGATGGTGGAAGAGGAGAGGGCCAACACTTCCCTCCTAATGTAAAGTTATTCCTAGATCTCTTCATCTCTATCCTCTTTTGGTCTTCCATGCTTTTCCACTGTACCCACAAGCTTCCCTCTATTATTAACAAACTCCTCTTATGTTGAGGGCCGGGGTGGAATGCGGTTGACAAGATCAGGATAGACCTTCGGGGAAACTGTTCTGTTAGACTGTTCTCATTATCATCCAGAATGGCTCTGCATGCCCCCCAGATGTTGCTGTCCCTGTGAGACAAACAAGAGAATTACAGAAAACAAGGGATATGTAAAATAGATGCCCTCTAGATAAGACTGATTAAATCATTAGGGCAGGAGACAAGCAGAACGTCACAGCAGGCTTTCAGTTTCTTTCTGTAAATATCCAAACCCTCAGATCAATCAAGGGAGTTGGTCTATCTTCTTCCGCCTCCTGTGTCTTTCTTCTTCACCGTATCACCCAGCCATGTGGGGACGCAGCTGTCTGCTACACTCTTAATCTTTCCTCAATGATGTATGTGTTGATTCTTTTCAGAAACATTTAGTGTAGATGGGAAAATGGAAAGAACAATTAGTAGCTGACTTCTGTCACTTTACTGTCTGGGGGTAATAATAAGGTCTGAGATTTTTTTCTTTGTCCTTAGTATCTTTCATTCCTTCAGATAACTTGTGAATCAGTCCTTCAATGCCATCACAATTGTGTCATCTTCAGCATGAGTATCCTGTGTGTACATGGACTATACACCAACTGCTTTTCTGGTTTTTGTTCTCTTTTTTTGTCATGTTTAAATTTTTTAATTTTGTACTTAACATACATCAACACATGAACACTTACATGCCTTTACCATGTAAGAGAAAAGGAGATTGTATGCGTTTCCCCAAATTTCTATTACATACAGTTTTTTGAAAGTACATATTTAGTTTAATGAAGTAATACCAAACTGTCTTGCTTTCTATGTCCTTTCATGAATTTGCCTGTGTGTATTTTTCCAATGTTTCATTGACTGTATTTTTCTTTTTTTATTGACTCACTTCCACCCATGTACAACCCCACTCCCCACTAAATAAAAACCATCTCCTGGAACAAATAAGAATAGTCAAGCAAAATAAATCCACACATTGTCCTTTACTGATAATGTGTATCTCATTCAGCACCTCTAGTTCAACACCTTTGAAACATGCTACACTATTATTTTTCTGGAGTCATGATTGGTCTGATGAAAATTCTTAAGTTTCAAAGTTGTTTTCTTTTATATTACTATAATCATATAAACTGTTCTCTTGACTCTGCTCATGAAATTGCATCACTTCGCACTCATCTTCCTAGGTTTCTCTGAATCTGTTCTTTTGATCATTAAAATTTGCTCAGCCATGCCCCAATTGTTGGACACCTAGTTTATTCTAGTTCTTTGCAACAATAAAAAATGCTCCTATAAATATTTTTGTATATAAACATCCTTTTCTCTGTCTTTGATCCATATGCTTAGCAGTAGCATCATTAGAGTCAAAGTTTACACAGTTTAGTGACTTTTGAGGGTCTTTATTCTCCTTAATGCTATTTGTACCTTTTCTATAGGCATATCCAGTACTGTGATGTTAATCTTCGTGTGGTGACTCCGTTGTCCTGGATGATGATAAGTTTGACTCTATCAAAATGTAGAAAGAAATGTACAAAATGTAGAAAGAATATAACACTAAAATTTATAATATTCTCAGATTGCTAAATTCAGGGATTATTCTCTTTCTTTCACACTCTTTCTCTCCTCCCTTGCCTTCTTCCATTCCTTCTTTTTTCCCTGTCTTTTGCCCCCCTTTTCTTCCTTCCTCCCTTCCCTCCTTTTCTTCTTTCTCTCCTTTTTCTTTTTTCCTTTCCTCTCCTCATTTCCCTTCCCCCTTCCCTTCCCTTTCCTTCCCTTCCCTTCCCTTCCCTTCCCTTCCCTCTCCTCCCCTTCCTTCCCCTCCCCTCCCCTCCCCTTTCCTTCCTTCCTTCCTTCCTTCCTTCCTTCCTTCCTTCCTTCCTTCCTTCCTTCCTTCCTTCCTTCCTTCCACATTGATCTTTTTTAAACATACCTCAGTCATCTTTCTGTTTTTTGAAGCTTTTACAAAGCAAAACAAAACACTGAGATGGTTTAATGGGAATAAGTTTGTCACCCTAGCGTATTTGACTCCATTTTATTTTAAGCCTCCATTTTGTGATTGAATTATTTTGAGTAAGTTGCTTTCCATTAAATTTTTTTCAATAATATGATAAACATATGTATGGTATGATCTAGAAAACAACTTGTGTGTATTCACAAACAATTGATAAGCATATTTGGAACCTCTGATAAGACAGACCACCAATGAAAAAGTATTATAAACAATTTTACTAATAGCTTGTTCAATAAACTGCCCATCAAATAACGGGGAACATCCATAGCTAGAACTATTAGAAGCCCTCCGGGAGTGAGGAACCTGTGACTTTGAGGCCTTCTAGGTCCTTGGGTGTGGCCTGTAGACTGAGTCCAAATTTTACAGAACAAATCCTAATTGGCACTGAGTTTGGATTGGAACAGATTCCTGTATTCCCTGAACTTGAGAATTGGGAAGTCCGTGTTAGCTTGAAGACAGTGCTGATTGACAAAGACTTGCCAGATGACTACCTTTGAGGGAGACATATTACTTCTAGCTGGACAGAGGGAGGACGTTTTCATGAACCCTTGTGTGAAAAGCCCTACAAGAACCTCTAAGACTCAAGTTATTGATTTGTTCATAGAGGAAGCTGATGTTTGTCTTATTTGTATGCATTGTTTAATACACTTTGATTGCATACATTGAGTAAGTCTAATTGGTGTTTCCATCTCACTAGTTAGCATATATAACAGTAAATGGGCCATAAGTATATACCAAGTATAACAGAAGGTATAACAAGAATAATTGCCACAGATATAATTCCCCTCTGTAACTCTTACTGGGCATACTTGCCCTTTTATTCACATAGGTCTTGAGGAAAGTGGGATTGGACTTAAAGTTCAGAGGCAATGAGGTACCCTTGGAGAGAATACATGGGACTAGTAGGTACCATAAGACCTGGAAGTCCTTTCCTTGATTTGTCGCATCCTTATGAAGTACCTCTTAGGTGAAACTCTCTTCTGGGCTCTGAGGACCAGGAGCTCTTGAGGCTATAGAGTCAGTCCTTTTCTTTTTTAGACCATACTCCCTGGACCAAAGGTGGGGAATCTGCACCTGGACTGTCATCAGCTACTGCTACTGCCACCAAAGGACTCAGCTACCAAGTCTCATTGCTGGAGTGGAAGTGGCAGGGAGGACCTTTTCGACCTTTCAAAGTTCACAAGGTCATAATCTGTTCCATTCCATCTCCAGTTTATCTAAGACCCAGGAAGAAACACACAAAAGTTAGAGGTTTCACGTACTCAGGGATAAATTGTGGCTGAGTGGGGGAATCCATCAACTCACCCAGCTACTCAAGGAAGTTCTTATTTTATCAAGGAAAAGGGACTCCACAGTCACCTCTTAATAAGTCTCCTTTCCTAGTATCCCTTATACAAAAGAGCAGCAGTTTAAGCAAAATAAATGTACATGGTGATAATATCTGACATTGTAACATCACACATCTGTAGTCCACCACCACTCTGCTAAGATGGGGAAGAATGTTTCATCCTTGATCCTCTGGAATCAAGGCTGATCATTGCAGTTTATTTTAATGCTGATGTTTTAAAGCGTTGTTTTAATTTATTTTATTAGAGTTATTATATAGACTGCTCTCCTGGTTACCAGTTCCCATGTTGTTCATTCTGAATCAGTTCCTATGTTTCTCTGAATTTCAAGGATTACTTTTGTAGTAAATCAGATAACAGACTCTATCTACCATGTACTAAGACTTAACAAAAAAGGACCAAAAATATATTCCCATGGGGAAAACCAAGAAATATATCAGCCAGATATTCAGATGTGGAAACATGAAGGGCCTCAGGATACCTTTTTATATCTGTTTAGTCAAGATTAACTGGATAAAGCTTAATTTGATCTATTACTCAAACAGGAGAAGTTGTTTGGCAAGGCTCAAAGATTTCTTATGAAAACTTAGGGCAGTATCATTGCCACTAAAAATGACTGAAACTAGCAAACAATGGGACATTAGATTGTTGATGGGTAAAGATGATGTTCATGAAGTAGTGAGATGATTAAAAACATAATCAGGGAAAAAATTGAATTAGATGTTATGGATTATTGCAACATTGGGGAGGCAACTTAGAATGGTGGAAAAAACCCTGCAATTGGAATCAGGTGGGACTTCATTTCAGCTTCTATTTCTACCTAGACTTACTGACTGTGTGACCCTGAGGTAATCACTTAACTGTGCTGAGCCCTAGTTTCCTCATTTGTGAGATAAGGATAATGATATCTATTGCACCTCTTCCATTTCTCTAGTTAAAGCCTTTCACAACCTGGCCCCGACCTGTCTTTCCAGATTCTTTAGACATCACTCACCCTCCCTTACTCTGAGTTCTAGCCAAACTGGCCTTCTCCCTCTTCATCCCATGACATTCCATCTCCCGTTTAGGTTCCTTTGCATCAATCACTCCCCTATGTCTAGAATGTATTCCTCCTTTTCCTCCCTTCTCCTAACTGGGTTTCTCTCTTCCTTTAAAATGCAGCTCAGGCACCATCTTTTGGCATGAAACTGTTCCTGATCTGCCAAATGCCAGTGCTTTCCTTCTATTTGGTTTTTAAAACCAAGCCCCTTCTAGACTGTATCTTACTACCTCCTCCATATACTCTGTGATACATTGACATAGACATGACTCGACACATGGCTTTCTTCCTCTTCCTTGGCTCAATATTTCATCTCCAAACTATGGCTGTTTCACATGCTTTGAATTCTCTACCTCTTCATGTCCACCCCCTAGCATCCCTGGTTTCCTGCAAGTCCCCGGTAAAAATCCCACCTTCTACAAGAAGACTTTCCTGATCCCCTGATCCCCTCATACCTTCCTTCTGATATTATTTCCAATTTGTCTTGTATGTATCTTGTTTCTGCATAATTGTTTGCATATTGTTCCTCCTCCTAACCCCTTTAGACTGTGATCTCCTTAAGAGCAGGATCAGTTTCTTGCCTTTCTTTATATTCCAAGAACTTGGCGCAATTCCTGGCACATAGTAGGCACTTAATAAATGTTTGCTGAAGTCAACATAAGATTAATCAGGGAGACAACATATAAACAAATATGTACAAACAGACCACATACAGGATAAATAGGAAATAATTAACAGAGAAATAACATTAGAATTAGGAGGAGTTGGAAAAGACTTCCTGTAAAAGATGGGATTTTAGTTGGGACTTAAAGAATACCAGATAAACCAGTAGATGGAGATGACGAGGGAGAGCATTCCAGACATAGGGGAAACCAGAGAAAATGCTTGGAGCCTAAAGATGGAGTATTTTGTTTGTGGAACAGCCAGAAGACTGGTGTCATAGGATTGAAGAATATGTCTGGAAGTATTTACTTTATAGGGTTGTTGTAAAGAGGAACCTGTTTTGTAAACTTGATGGGCTACATAGGAATAGGGACTGGCTTAATGAATTCACTGCTATTGGGAACCCGTTCTACCAACGCAAGGAAGTCATCATCTTTTCTGCTTCTTCCAGTCATAGAAATTGCCTAGAGAACTGAGAAAATAAAGGGATTGGCCTGGGTCATTTAGTCAGTCTGCGTCATAGGTGGGACTTGAACTCAAGGTTTCTGGCAACAGGGCCACCTCTATATATGCCAGAGAGACTCTATGTGTGCTAGAAAACAAATTTTCTGATAATAACAAATTAAGTGTGGTTGCAAATACTGTGTAAGATCAGTCAAAAATGTATTGATTAAGTGCCTATTTTGTGCCAAGGACTGGACTTGGTGCTGGGGATACAGGTACTAATAATGACTGAATCCTCACTCATGAGGAATTTATATTCTAATGGTAGAGACAACAAGTATATATAAAAACACGCACAGCATAATCATACAGTGAATAAATATACATTTATGCAAAGTAATTAAATATAAGATAGTTTTGGAAACAATATTTAAAACATTCTCAATAAACTAAAAAAATAGACAGAATGAAATATAACAGGATGAGGGCATGGTAGTACATGAGAGTAATCAATCAATCAATAATCCAATTTATTAGGTATATTCTATGTAAAAAACCAAATAAAGGAGTAGAAAGAACGCTGAATTTCATTTTGTAGGACTTATTCACTTCTACTTGGGTGATCTTCTCATTTTGCACCTAGTTGCACTACTTTGGGATTTCTCTGACTTTCCAAGAAACTCATTATTGGGATAACATCACCGTCACCATCACTGTCACCATGCTGCAGGATCGCATCAGCTTTGGTTCTTCCCTTCCTCACTACCCTCTGTCTCTCTGATTGGAGGGTGGGGCTGTGAACTCCAAACCTCCATTTAATGAGAGCTCAGTTCAGACATCTCATTTCTCACCTGTCTGTACTACCTTGAGAATTCTCTCACGACTTCTCCACCATGCCTGTGTGCTAGGTATCTCTTCCTACCCTTTTAGTTTCCCTTTGTGTATCATCTTCCCCCATTAGGTTATAAACTGCCAGAGGGTAGGGTGTGGGTGTGTGTGTTTGTGTGTGTGTGTGTGTGTGTGTGTTCCCAGTGCTAAGCACATTGCCTGGCACATAGTAGGCTCTTAAGAGTTTATTGACTCTTGATCTTGGGAAAGTCACTTAACCTCTGTGGGCCTTGGTTCCTTTGAGGGTCTTAGCCTAGATGATCTCTGAGTCCCCTTCTAGTTCTAAATTTACAATCTCTACCAAGTATTGAGCTGAGTGCTGAGTATAAAATGAAAAAAAGTAAAAATAGTTCCTTCTCACAAGGAGTTTACATTCTGCTCGGGTAGCAAGGAAATACAATATATGCACCAGTATTCCAGTTGATCTCTAATTTAATCAATATGGGTCTTCCTTACCATGATGGACATAACAACCAATCTGTGATATGCCCATCCTATGGTAATCTCTTCCATGGCCTTCCATAAATTCATCACAGGGGCATCACCCAACAGGAGCCTTCTTCTACTTCTCTTGATATTGGCAGTCTACCAATGGAGCAAGTAGGGCTTGTTTACTCCTTATGCGTTGACCTGGCCACCTTCTTTATTTCCTAGAGTAATCACTGCCACATAGTAGGTCTTAATAAATGCTTGTTGAATTAACAAGTGAAAGACTTGCAATTGATTGGCTATGGTGGGTGATGTGAAGGAAGGAGAAGGAGCCAAGGATAACTCTGAAGTTGTAAGCCTGGGTGACTAGAAGAATGGTAGTACTTTCAACAGAAAGGGGAAAGTCTAGAGGCAAGCAAATGGGGTTAGCCAGGAAGATAAATGAGTTCTGTTTAGAGTATATTAAATTTGAGATGCTAATGTAATGTCCAGTAGAAACATCTAGCATGGTAACATGAGATTGGGGGAGATTAGAGCTGGACATGTTTGGTATGTGGGACATGGATTTGGGAATTGTTTATATAGCAATAATAGTTGTACCTATTAGAAAACATGAGATCATCAAGAAATAGTGTGGATAGATGGAGAAAAGGAAAAACAAAACAGGACATATCTGTGGGGAAATCCCACATTTAAGGAGCAGAGGATGGTTGATCCAGGAAAGGAAACTGAGGAGTGGTTAGTAAAGTAGCATGAGAACCAGAAAAGAATAGGGCCATAGAGTCCAAGGTAAAAAAGAGTATCTAAGAGGAATGAAGTAGTCCACAGTGTTGAAAACTGCTGAGTGGTCAAATAGGATGAGGACTGAGTGTAGAGCATCAGATTTATCAATGAAAAGGTAGCTGATGTCCTTGGAGAGAATTATTTCAGTTGCATGTTTCAACAAATTGAGAAGTGAGTGGGAGGCAAAGCAGTAGAAGCAACAGTATAAATTACTTTCATCCAGGGATTTTGTCTGTGAAAGGGTATGTTAATTTGAGGGACAACAGGATCAACTGAAGATTTCTTTTTCAGAATATAGGAATAATCTGGGTATATTTGTAGATAGTGGAGAAGGAGCCAATAGAGATTGATGAGCAGTTGTGGTTGTTATGAGTATAACTGAAAGAGATATCAGTGTCAGAATTAACCACAAGATGATTATGTTGTGAGATGTTCAAGTGACACCAGTATGTTGTAAAACAAAGATGACATGAGGCTATTGGGCTGTTTACTCTTCTGCTATAGTCTGCACAAATCAGACTTTTATAAAAACTCTTATGTCCATTTATGGACACCAAAAATTTTAAAAGAATGTGGAAAAACTGGAAAAGATACACAGAAAAGGGAGAAAATGATAAAAGGAATAGGAATGGATATATTTTGGCTACAGAAAGAAAGTCTAAGTGTTGTTCTGATTTCCTTTTCCATATTAAGGAGCCAGTTGAAGGGCATAATGAAACAGTGAAAAGAGAAAAGGATGAGAAGTCTAGAGACCTGGGCTACAGTCCTAGGTCTTTCATTTATCTGCTGTGTGACCTTTGGAAAGCTAGCATAGTGTAGTGGGAAAAGTACTTGACCTAGAGTCAGAAGACTTGGATTCAAATTCAACCCCTGACATCTTAAAGCTGTGTAACTTCAGCTGCTTCTGTTCAACACACCTATTAAATGACTGCTCTATGCTCAGTGCTAGGGATAAAGTTTAAAAAAAAAAAAAGGAGAGAGTTCCTACACTCAGAGACTCTGCTGTAGAAAAGAGAAGAGAAAATACACATCTTTCTCTCTCTCTCTCTCTCCACACACACACATGTGTATATATATGTATACATATAAATACATATATATATATATATAATATATACATATATTAGGTAAAGGTAATGGAGACAATGGAAGAATCCAGACAGTGCTCTAGCAAAAATTGTGGTAGGAGATTCCTGTTTCAACTAGGATGATAAAGGTAAGCCATTTAACTTCTCTAGGCCTCATTTTTCTCATCTGTAAAATGAGGGGGTTGAACTATCTACCACAGGGTCCTTTCCAACTCTCACAGCCTGTGGTGCTTGAATGATTCTCTGGGCTTTAAGTTTCCTCATCTGTAAATGTGAGTGACAGTCACCATTACATATTCTGAACCCAATAGAACTGTTGTTGGGGGTCAAATGACCTAACATTCATAAAGCATTTACAACTGTCAAGTGTTCTGTAAATGTAAGTTGTCACTATCATTTAAACAATCTAACTCGAACTTTGTCCAAGGATCTCCACAAGCCAAAAAATTCCATTCCAGTCAGCAAAGTTTCAGCTCTTGGATGAGACTCTTCTTGGCTGAGAGATATACTGAGGGTTCCCCCCTCCCCACCTCATGAGATGACAGAATGATTTTGTCTTCTGATCATGTATTTTGCTGATGACCCTCTTTACACTGTTTCTCTTACATAATTTCTCATTTATAATATCAGGAGCGAAATATGCTAGAGATGCTGTGATGGAAGTTCCTCACACTCATATCCTTTCCATTACATTTTAGAGAATACTGAGACTAAAGGATTTGCTCAGTATCACAAAGGTATTAAACACCAAAGGTAGGATTTGAACCAAGGCCTTCTAACTCCAGAGCCAGGGTTCTTTTTTCCTATACCATGCTGCCCCTGAAAACTATAGCATCTTAGATCAAGAGGTAGAAGGAATCTTAATGACTCTTTAATCCAACTTCCTCATTTTGTGGGACAAGAAACTGATAGAAACAGAGGTTAAGTGACTTGCCCAGGGTCACACAGCTAAGAAGAGTGTAAAGTGGGTTTTAAACCCAATTCTTTTTTACTCTAAGTCTAGGACAGGCAGCCTCTTGCAGCCGTATAATATCTTTGAAGGAATGTTAATATTAAAAAGGGGTTATGTTTCAGGGAAAAACTTGGGATCAATAAGAGAACTATATAGTTTCCCTAAGGCAATTCAGTCTGCTTTCTTCCTTCTGCTTAATTCTGGACACATTTATTTGTGTACACACACACACACACACACACACACACACGCACACTCCTTACATATTTATATTGCCTATATATACTGTATGTATACACACATACTATATCTATCTATAATACATACACGATCATCTATCTGTCTGTCTCTCTACCAGTGGACAGGCTCTATTAATTATCTCTTCAGCTGCTTGTTGTGATAATAGACAGTGGATATTCTTCATCCATTTAACTGTTCTGGTAGTTGTGTTGAACTCTTTTGAGCTAGGAGACAATATGGAATGGTGGATTCTTCACTAGTTTTGGAATCAGGAAGGACTGGTTTTGAATCCTACCTTAGGCACTTAGTAGCTGTGTGACCCTGGGCAAATCATTTAATTTCTTTGTACCTCCACTTTCTCATCAGCAAAATTAGGCAGCTGGATTCAGTGATCTCTCATGTCCCTTCTATGATCTTATGAGTAATTACGAATCTCATTTAAGAAGCTCTGGCATGCCCTAGGGCTTTATGCACTCAGCATGATGTCATCCATGAATGGGAGCATCTAGAAGACCCTCTTCATCTATAGGAAATCCCTCTTCAGTGTAGACTTTATGCAGGATGCCCTTCATAACCGTAGCAGACTCTTTTGGTCAGTGTGTATCTCTTTGTTTTATGACTCACTTGTATATGTTTATATATACAGCATATATGCTTACTTCACATATATACATATATCTATAGATCTTATATGGGATGTCCTCCATAACAGTGGCAGACTCTTTTGGCCAGTGTGTGTCTCTTTGTTTTATGACTCACTTGAGTATGTGTATATATACAGCATATATACTTACTTCACATACATACATATATCTATAGATTTTACAATCTATCTATCTATCTATCTATCTAATCTCATGGATACTTACTAGCTATGTGATTCTGGACTAGTCACTGAACCTCTTATTTGTTTCAGTTTCTTCAGTTGTAAAGTAGGGATGATAATAGCACCCACCTTTCAGGGCTGTTTTAAGAATCATATGAGATTATATTTGTAAAATGCCTTAATACAAGGCCTCTCATGTAGCATGCTATACCAAAGCTTATTACCTTTTCCCCTTTCCTAAGTGAAAGCAAATAATTATTTTAAAAAATAGCCCATGGTAAAAGAGTCAGGAGGGATAGGAAATAAAAGATATATACAAACATAAAGATCAGGAATTGAATTTATTAGGGAAAAAGACCAGAGGTAGTAATCATGATCTCAGACAAAGTTAAAGCTAAAATAGATTTAATTAAAAGAGAAAAATAGAGAAACTACACTATATGTCATACATATTAATTAATATTGTTTTAGACTATTTAAAATAACTAAATAGTATAAGGTAGAATATAGCTGTAGTGTAGAAAATGATGTCGGTAGACTTAGAAAAATATGGAAAGACATGGTCTTGTGAAGGAAGATGTTATACACCTTCAGAGAAACAGAGGACAACCAAGTATAGTACGGTCTTACATAGATGTATATGAATGTGTATGTCTATATATGAGCATGATCACAGATATTTAAACCTATGCATGTGCATGTAAATACACACATGTATGTACACATGTATGTAAATATGGCAGTGTGTATATATACATGTGTGTATATGTAATATTCATGCTTCATTGTAGTCTTCTTAGGAGAGTGGGAGGAGGAAGGGGGAAAAAAGAACAAAGTAAAAAGTGTGCAGCAGAGAGCAAAAGAAAACTCACAAGGGAGCAAAGAAAAGATGGACAGCTCTGAACACAATGTGTAGTACTTATTATATAGGCTTTCTTCAAATGGAAATTTATTGTTGTATATTTTGAATTCTCTTTTATGTTCTGCTGTGCATATGGCAATGCTTTTTTCTTTTCTTATTTTGTATTTAAGTTTATATGGTTTTTTTCTTATGGCATATTCAAGTTTTAGTATTTAAGTTTAAAATAAATTAATTTTTTAAAATAGTTCATAAACAATGAGCATCCTGGGATCTCATATACTCTACACTTTTCAATCAACTGCATGACTGTAAAGATGTTATCTGTGGAAGAATGTCTTTCATGAAAGCCTAATTGTTTCCTTTTTGTAACTTCATCAAATTACTAAGAATGCCTCCCACCTATTGGTAAAGAGGCAGTGGCAGAAGGTAAGGAATGAGGTATTCATTTCCAGATGTCTGAAATGTGTTGGCTTGTTTTGTTTAATAATAATATTTTTTGAATACTTTGAATAATAATAATAATAAATGTATTAATTACAAGGAAAGATTTGATGGGGGTATGTGAGAGGAGGCATTGAGATATGATAGTGATGGTTAAAAAAGAATATAAATGAAACATTAAAAGAGATACTTTAAAGAAATAAATAAAACACTATCTACCCTGAAAAATTTGATTTAGGTTGCCCTTGATGTATATTTAAATTATTCTCATAAAAAATTTTGTATTAGTGGGAAAGTTGGTATATATGGGTTGATAGATATTGATAATCTCTTGGTTATTTTGAGGGGGGGTTAAATGTTGAGATACAAGATTTTTGCCCCCAGAATTTTTCTCTTTCATATCCCTTGACAATAGATCTCCCAAAATACTCAAAATTATTTTGCCCCCAATACTAACTTTTCTCTCTGTATACATGATATAGTCCATCCAGTGCTCCTATCTTTGACACCCACAGTACCATTTCCACATCAATATAAAACTGTTGCCTTAGAGTCCAAAGGTAGTGGCTCCATTGTCCTTAAATTAACCAATTAGCAAGGATTCACTAAGCAGGTGTTGTGTTCCAGATACTGTGCTAGACATTACAAAGACATAAAGCAGAATAGGTCTGGTATTCAAGAGCTGACATTCTAATGAGGGAGGAAATATGCACACACACACGTAGAGATATACAGACAAGATATGTTAACTTTTGTCAAAAAGACATTGGCAACTGGAGAGGGTGGATGGGAGGGGAGACCAGAAAAGGCCTCCTGAAGAAGGTAGTACTTGAATTGAGTCTTGAATGAAATTAGCAATTCCAAAAGGTGGAAGTGCAAAGACACAGAGGAGGGAGATGGCATATCATGTGTGAGGATTAGCAAGGAGGTAAGGACAGCTAGGTGGTACAGCAGATAGAGCACCAGTGTAGGAGTCAGGAGGACCTGAGTTCAAATATCACCTCAGACACTTGATACTCACTAGCTATGTGACCTTGGGCAAGTCACTTAACCTCAATTGTCTCATCCTGGGTCATCTCCAGTCATCCTGATGAAGATCTGGTCACTGGATTCAGATGACTCTGGAGGAGAAGAGAGGCTGGTGACCTGCACAGCCCTCCCTCACTACAAACAAAGTCAAGTGCAAGTCATGTCATTATTTCTCTGATGGCATGGTCTTCTTCATCAACCAAGGACGAACACACACACACACACGTGCACAAACACACACACATGCACACTAGCAAGGAGGTATCAGGAGAGTAATAAGCCTGGAAAAGTTGTATGGGGCCACACTGTGAGGAGCTTTAATGTCAAATAGAAATGTATATGTTTGATCTTATAGCAATTGAGTGAGGTGCTGACATGGTCAGATCTGTGCTTCTGTGAAATCACTTTAGTGGCTGTGTGGAGAGAGACTTGAATTAGGAAGTTATTACAACAGAAGTGAAAGGTAATGAAAACTTCATCTAGGCTGGTAGCTACATGAGTGGAGGGAAAGAGACACTTGCTAGAGATACTGTTGCAGAGAAATAAGATTTGACAATTGATCATATATGTGGGGTGAGAGAGAACAAGGAGATGAAAATGGCCAACATTGTAAACCCAAGCGATTTGAAGTCTTCTAGGGACTTAGAACTAGGGAACTAGAACTGGGGAGCTTCAAAAAGATGGTGGATTATGGGAAAAAGATAATGAATTCTGTCTTAGACATACTGAATTTGAGATGCTGATAGGACATCCAGTTTGAAGTGGCCAATAGACAGTTGGTGACAAGAGATTGGAATTTAGGAGAGGACTAGGACCAGATAATCTGAAAGTTGTCATCTACATATGATGATAATTTTCAGTCTATGGGAGCTGATGATGTGAGAGCACATAGAAAGAAAAAAAGCAGTAAAGAGCCTTGTGTTATACTTATAGTTAATGATATTTAAAATGAATTATCACCCTCTCAAATGAAACAGAGAAGGAACAGTCAAATAGGTACAGAGAAAAGCATGGGGGCAGAGAGAGTATCAGGGAAGAGAAGGTGGTTAAGAAGGTCAGATGCTGCTTGTGGGGAAAGATGGAGAATGATGTGTGTGTTGTGTGTATGTGTGTGCGCATGTGTGTATGTGTGTGTTTGTGTATATATGTGTATGTGTGTATATGTATGTGTGTATGTGTGTATGTATGTGCATGTGTGTATGTGTGTGTATGTGTGTGTGTGAAGCTTCTTTGTGGTCTCTGAGCCTTTGACCTCTCATTTATTTCTCCTGAACCATATTTCCCAGTAATTTTACTTCATCCTCCTCGGTGCCAACTTTTGCATTAACGATGCTATTAAAGAGCATAAAAGCTTGCATAATTTTTATTTGGAGTGTTAGACTGGTCCTTGGAAAATGGATACAAATTGTTGCTAGAACCATCCTTCAAGCCATGGGAAATCTACTAGAACTCGTATCCCATTGACATAGACTTAGAGAACTCTAAGCTCAACGCCACCATGAAGAATCAAAGTAGGACGTCGTGGAGGAGTAAGACAAGTTATAATAATTAGACAAGCAACAGATATTTGTTCATTTGCCACATACTGAGTGTAAATGCTCATACTGCCCCTGAATGACTTGTGATCATGTTTTAATAAAGGAAATGAATTTTAAAAATTAATCAATAGTAGCAAAAATGACTTTATCGTTCTCCATAGCTTTCAGAATTTTTTCATTAAGTGATTTATTCAAATAATTAATCAGTCGGCAAACATGAGCCTGCTTTTGTTCAGTGAAGAATTACTGTTCAACATCTGTCTTCTTTCACTGTGATCATGCATGCAGTTTGAGATCATATCAAAATATTTACTTCAAGAATCTGACCTACAAAGATATGAAAATACTCTGATAGTTGCTGTTTGGTCTAGTAGATTGAGAGGCAAGAGCCTCGAGGTCAAGTAGTGGTTTCTGCTGCTCATGACCTTGGTGATAGGCAAATCACTTTTGCTTTGTTTGGCTCAAAGTTTCTCTAAGTGTAAGATGAGCTGGTTAGATTTCATCTCTAAAGACCCGTTCAACTCTGGCATTCTATGTTCTAACTTAGTGAGGTAAAATTCAGGAGTTTTAAAGTGCTAGTCGTATATAGCATAAAAAACATAGTCCCTGTCCTCCATCTGCTCTCATTCTAAAACAGGAAAAAAACTCTGAAATCTCTAAAAACCATAATGCACTTGAGGCGAAATTGATAGGTTAAGATACAAAGTTTATTTGCAAAGGAACAAAGACCCAAAAGCAAGATTCAGTTTCCTTTTGTTTCAAGGCAGCTCAGTCTCCTTCCCCTTATAGCATGTCCCTTGGCAGTGTGTACTCTGACCTGCCTATAAATTTCATTTATAACACAGAAATAAGGATAGCCCCACTACAGTGGAGAGCAGAGAGGGCTTAGAAATCAACATTTATGGGTCCAGTTCCCAGCCGTGGTACTCATCCACTATGTGACTGAATAAGCAATGCTGTGCTCCTTTACAGAATCTTTCATCTTCAGATCTCAGAGCACTTTACACACACGTTAATTAGGTATGCCTCATTGCACTCCTGGAAGGTATATGTTATTAACTGTCTGTTGCTACAGACCATCAGTGATATGGATGATTGGAAAGGGAGGTGGGCCCGACATGTATTGAGAATAAAGAATTGGAGGTGCTCAGCAGGAATGTTGCATTGAAATCTGTGAGGTAGAAAAGAGCTTTGTGTAAGTCTTGGGGTACTATATAATAATTTATTTCTTTACTTTGAATTTTATTTAAAAAATTTATTAGCCAAGAGATCATAGGCTTATGGGATCCTAGATTTAGAGCTGTAAGGCACCATAAAAACCATTTAGTACAATCTCCCTGTTTTTCAAGTGACAGATTGAGGCCATCTTTTTTTTCCTCTTTACTTTTATTTCGGTGTAGGACCTTTCCTACCACCTCACCCCACAGCATCCAACTATCCCTTATAACAAAGAATTTTTTAAAAAGTTTGAAAAAATTACCAACAAATTAATTGAATCTGATAGTAGATGCAGTGTTTCACATTTGCAAAAGAAAAAAAAAAGAGGAAGGTACATTTTCTCATCTCTTTTCCATGAGTTTGATCATTACAGTTGCAAGTGTTCAGTTTCTCTCCTCACTTCTCCTCCCCTCCCTCCCTCCTCTTCTTTCCTCTTACTTCCTCCCCTCTCCTCTCCTCTCCTTCCCCTTCCTCTTTTTCCCCTCCCTTCCCCTCTGCTCTTCTTTTTCTTTATATTCCTATAGTCATTGTGAATTGTGAATATTTGTGAATATTATTTTACTTGTTCTGCTCAATTCGTTTTGCATCAGTTCAAATAGGTCATTGGAGGCTTCTTTGAATGTCTCATTTTAATTATTTCTTAAGGCACTGTAATATTTTATTATATCCATGTATTACAGTTTGTTTACTTCTTCCCTAATCGATGATCACCAATTTTGTTTCCATTTCTCTGCTACCACAAAAAAAGTGTTACTATGGATTCTTTGTTGTATATGGGTTTATACCTGGGAATCTCTGGGACAAAGAGTGTAAACATTTTAGTAATCTTTAAAATTAGGACTTTACTATGGAATATTTTAATTAATACAAAAGAAGGCTTGGTTAGTAGAAATATATAGAGGCAGAAATATAGGGAGAAGTGCTACAAGGGAAGGATACAGTCACAATAGCCACAGGCAAGTCCACGTCAGGACTGTGGCTAACAACCCAAAAATTATCTCAGCAACCAAAACCTGTAAACCAGATTAGCAACTAATAGTTACAGGCTGAGGCACGGAGGGCCCTTACATGCTTAGCTTTTATAAGGAGGGAAGGTGTATTTAATAAGTTTTTTATTTCTGAGGTGATAAATATGTAGGTGGTGTAGCCTTATGATAAACTAGGCCCCCAAACTCAGAGAAAATTTCTCTATCCTTCAATAAGCTGAGTTGGAGAAAACTATATAGAACTAGATATAGACTCCATTATTGTTAGTAGCATAGAGTTAAATTTAGCAACCATAATAGAGGGTCAGAAAGAGTCTCACCACTCTAAAGCATAATTCCATTATCTAAAATAAAACTAGAGGAAATCCACTAGATTATTGTGTGAATTCTTTAGGGAGGATTCTCATAATGATATTACATTACCCAGGGTGAAAAGTTAAGGAGAAATTTTGATAGGTGCTGATGGAGGAAGCACCTATGTTAGTGCAGTTAAGGATCCACTGAAGTAATAGTAGTAGTAATGACCATAATGATGATAATATGTATTTGTTCCCTTACCACCATCCTCCAAACTTTGTAAGTTTCAATGTTCTTTATGTATGTTTTCTCATTTTATCCTCACATTAATCTTGGGGGGGGTAAGTGCTGTTATTATCCCAATTTTACCAATGCAGAAACTGAGGTAGATAAAGGTTAAGTAACTTGTCCACATCTACACAGCTAATAAAATGTCTGAGGCAGAATTTGAATTCAGATCTTCTGTGACTACAAGTCTAGCCCTTTAGCCACCTGGCTGCCTCAGTAATGAAACAGTTGGGAAAGCTGGGGCATAGAGATTAGAAAATATGCCTAAGGTTACTTAGTATCTGAGTTACCAAAGAGAATCCAAGAATCCTAACCCAGTCCTCTAAAGGGCGGACTAAATATACATGGCCTCCTTACTAGGTATGGACAACTGCATATGTAGATCTTTTTGAAGCAAAATGTCTCTATGTACAGTGTGACCTACACTACCTTAGTACCAGAAAGATCCTCCACTCAGTTATCAAAATGGTCTTCCTAAAACATAAGTCTAACCATATCACCCTCCCCTTATCCCCATTCAAAAACATCCAGCAGCTCCCTTCTAATGTCTGGCTTTCAGAATCCTTTATAACTCGACCCCTTCCTGCCCTTATTTATTCTGTGTTTATCTTGTTTTTATGTTGTCTTCTCCATTAGATTTTGAGCTCCTTTGATTATGAGAGTAGGGACTGTGCCTTATCTTACTATGTATCCTTATGTGCCAGGCACAGATGGGCACTCTATAAATGCTAACTGACTGCTAGTTGAGAGAATGAATATATTCCTGACATGCGTAAATTATTTCAAACAAATGTGAAAAGGCATTATTGCCCCCATTTTACACATAAGGAAACTGAGGCTCACAGGAAGTAAACTGAATTGCTGAAAGTCACACAGCCAATGAATGCCAGAGGATGGCCAAGAACTTTGGTTCTCAGACTCCAAGCTCAATTCACTTTTTACAATTCACTATCCTAGGCTTTCTTTTTCCATTTTTATCTTGCCAAAATTTCTATTGTTGTCGACATACCATATGTCCTAGAGGTTTCCAGATAATTCACTGAACAAAAATGATTACAATTTATAATATAAATGTATCAGAAGCAGTTTACTTCTGATCGAGTCTTCTGTCTAGGTATCAAAGAACATTAGAACTGGAAGAGACCTTGTAAGTTTCTCAATCTAACCTCTCTGTAAAGAGGAGGGCGCTGATGAGATACAGAAAAGGGAAATGATGTGGGATGGTTAGTCTAGACTATTTCCTCCAGAAAGAGGAAGGATGAAAGGTAGATAGAGACAGCTAGGACAATTGAACAATCTTTAACAACCCCTTGACACCAAAGGAATCCCAACAACCATTGTTTACATTCTACTCATGACTGTTACGTTGAAAGGTGCTAGCCATCTGCTTAACCTAGACTGGCGCATTTGTAAAAGGTTCTAACTCCCTTTGGCTATCTCACTGATTCTACTTTTGGTTGTTTATCATCTTCCTTTCTAGTTCTGGACTGAGCAAATTTCTTGATTTTTATTGCTCATGTTGCTTCATTTTCTAGAACTTGAAGGGTATTACTCAAGGGTAGTGCTGGGTTGGAAGCATATGTCTCCTTATTTCTTTTTGTGTGTTTGTGTTAATGTATGCTATTAAAAAAAAACCAGTAGGGAGATTAGCAATGGCTATGACTGTGCTTCTGAAGTTCCTTGAGATGCAAATCCAGATGAGTGCAGAAAATGTCTTGTTTAAGGGTACATGTAGAGTCAGTGGTAAAATTTGGACTAGAACCTATGTTGGATTGCTAGCTAGAGATGATGCCGCAGTGAAACATCTAAGAAACAAAGTTAATTGATCCAACAACCTTGTATCAATACAGACAAGTAAACAGAGGCACACAGAAAAGATGTGACTTACCAAAAGGCCCACGTAGAATTAGTGGCATAATTGACATTCATACCTAGCTATCTCATGACTTGAAGTCCGGTGATCCATTTACGATATCCTGCTTCCTCTCCTGAAATATCTGCTTCTTCCCATTCTCACCCTCCACTTCCCACACTAGTCTCTGATTTCAGAGACTTTGGGTTCCTCATATTCATATTTGTATTATAATTATTTATGCATGGATCTTATCTCCTCTATTAGACTGATCTCTTGGAGGGCAAGGTCATGTCTTATTTATCTTTGCATCCCTGTTAGAACCTGAATTATCCAGTTGTACCTAAAATGCCAAATTGATTGCTTCAGGAGATAATGACTTCCCTGTCTTTGGATGTCTTCTAGCAGAGACTGGATAACTGTTTGCTGGGGATGTTGTAGAGAGGGTTAATATTAGTATTAGTTCACCTTTCTATGGTGATTTAAGTCTTGTTCCAGCACGGAGCAGCTCAGCTTGCTTTTTGTATGCCTTTTGTCCAAAAGTCAGATGCCTCTATCAGGGAAGATTATTCTCTTTGACAGGTGTGCAGCTTTGGAAGGGATGCATATGATAGAGAGATGAAGTAAAGGAAGAAGGATACACTCTGTCTAGCTAGCCACATTTGAGATGCAGTATGGCTTAAAGGACTGAGTAATGGCCTGAAGGTGGGAAGATCTGGGTTCGAGTCCTGTCTCTAACATATACTTGCTTTGTGACTCTGGTCAAGTCATTTAATTTCCCAATGCTCCCAAGACAACTCACAGAGAAGATAAGTTGAAGAAAAGTTACTAAGTTGCACGATTAAAGGGAATTTCTTCATGCAGTTCTCTATGTCAGTAAAAGCACAGATCTCTTCCCTGTCTATAGCTAAGGCTTAGTGCTTTCCTCAAAACAATTCTGAGGAAGGTAATATATCTAAATTTTATAACTGTTTTACAGAAATGGAAACTGAGGCTCTGATTAGTGAAGTGACTTGCTCAAGATTGTACATCTAGTAAAGATAACTATTTGGTGGCAGAATGAGGTCTTAAATCCCCATCTCCTGATGCTTAGTTCCATGCTCACTCTGAAATGCCAGGTTTCTGCTTTAGTTCAGATATTAGCTAAAACACATGACCTCTGAGCTCCCTTCCAAACAGGTGATTCTCTGAGTCTGTTGCTCTGTGACCAGGAGCTCCATCGCTCAACTAAGGAAAAGTTATCTTAGGGCTTGAGCATCTCTCCAAGTGTTGAAAGAGAAAAAGAGATGAGGAGGATAAAAGTTGAACTTTTCCCCAGGGTTTACTTAGGTTTTATTCTGCTTTTCTGGCTTATGCCAGATGTGACTGAATTCCAATGGCAAGTCGAATATCTCTTGTGAGGGGAGCTGCACAGCTGTATTTCTGAATTTACTTCCCTTGAGAAACTGACAAAATGAGACTCAGATGGAAACAGTAGAAGAATAGCTGATTAAAATTAAAAGTTGCTAATTCGGGAGAAATATTTGATGTGCTTTCCTTGAATCTGCTGGTGATGAAGATTCAAAGAATCCCTCATTTACTGTGTGTGTTTTTGCTTGTTTACGGGACGTAGGCTTTTTTCCCCTCTCATTCTCCGCCTGGGCTATTCTTGGAAAATGAGCGTATGCAGTGTGATGAAACATGTGTTAAGGGCCTTGCAGATGCAGACAGAGCCTCATTAATCAGAGCAGCCACGCCACATGAATAGTGTAGATCCTGGAATTTTGAAGCTTAGATGTCTTCTAAGTCAGGCCCCATGTTTTCCAGGTAGGGAAATCAAGACCCAAGGAGCTTCATTCTATTTTCCCCTCTTCCGCTATCATGCGTGTGTGTGACCTTGGACAAATGCCTTCCCTTCTCTAGTACTGTTTCCCCAGCTCTAAAATGAGAGGTTTGGTTTAGGTGATCCCCCACAGTTCCTTGAATTGAATGATTGTTTGCTGGGGATGTTGTAGAGAGGATTAATAATAGTACTAGCTCACATTTCTATGGTGCCTTAAGTCTTGTTCCAGCAAGGAGCAGCTCATCTCTTTGTATGCCTTTTATCCAAAGGTATCAGGGAAGATTTTTTTTCTTAAATTCTCTGGCACTATGACTTATCCAAGCCCACATCGTGAGTTAATGTCAAACCTAATAGAGAACCTAGGGCATAAGATTTTTGAGCTGGAAAACATCTTAGATACATTATAATCCAAAGGTCCTTAACCTGGGGTCCATGAACTTGTTTTTTTTAAAAAAAAAATACTTTGATAACTGTGTTTCAATGTAATCAATTTCCTTGGTAATCCTATGTATTATATTTTGCTGCAATTAAAAACATTCGGAGATGTGGTCCATAGGCTTTACCAGACTGCCAAAGAGGGCTACAACCCCTAAAAGTTTTGAGGGGATTAGACTAGATCAGGGGTTTATCCATCATTACTCAGCTAACTAGCAGAGGTGATATTTAAACCAGTTTTGTTTTTTTTTTTTTTTAACCAGAACCAGGTTTTTGAGCCAGAGTGACTCTTTTCGCTACATCCCCTGCCTCCTGGGCCAGTACAGTTTTCAGTAGTCTCTGTTTGCTAAGGGAACAGTTATCCATGGATTAACGTGATTTGAGAGTGCATCTTCAAGTCAGTTGGGGCATCTACTTAACACAGTGGATAGAGCTTGGACCTAGAGTCAGGAAGACATGAATTTAAATCTGACCTCAGACACTTACTAGCTATGTGACCTTGGACATGTTACTTAACCCCATTTACCTCAGTTTTCTCATTTGTAAAATGTACTGGAGAAGGAAATGGCAAACTACTTCAGTGTCTTTGTCAAGAAAACACCAAATGAAGGTCAAAAGAGAGAATAGAATAAATGGGGGGCAGGACAGGATGGAGGGAAATATAGTTAGTCTTACACAACTTGACTATTATGGAAGTCTTTTGCAAAGCTGCACATATATATCCTATATTGAATTACTTGCCTTCTCAATGGGGATGGGTGGGGAGGGAGGAAGGGAGAAAAGTTGGAACTCAAAGTTTTAGGAACAAATGTTGAGAAGTGTTTTTGCATGCAACTGGAAAATAAGAAATATAGGTAATGGGGTATAGAAATCTATCTTGCCTTCAAGAAAAGGGAGAAGATGGGGATGAAGGGAGGGGTGTGATAGAAGGGAGGGCAGATTGGGGGAAGTGGTAATCAGAATGCTCAGTGTTTTGGGATGGGGGAGGGGAGAGATGGGGAGAAAATTTGGGACTCAAAATTTTGTGGAAATGAATGTTGAAAACTAAAAATAAATAAACATTAAAAAAAACAAAATAAGAAAACACCAAATGGGGTCATGAAGAATCCTACATAACTGAACAATAAAGACTAAAAGTAACTCTTGAACTTAGAGTGAATCCCCTGGGGCTACTTTTAAAAACCAGTCCTTTTGTCTTTGGGCGTATTTGATGCCTGGCTGAACCAGTCCAGAGGTGCCACTAGCCTGTGTACACCACAAACTAAGGATTAATAGGCAAACGCTAAATTCTGGCTTCCTTCTGGCTCTCCATTTCCTCAACAACTCATACAGTTCAGCTACTGTAGCAGCAGAGCCAGAGCTCAGCATTGAGTTTGCCCCTGGGGAGGCAAACAACATCATTTGCAAGTTAATAGCTGTAATTGGAGGTACCAGATTTGCCCAACCTTTCCCTGACTAAGAAAACGTTGTTTAGGATGTTGAGGTTGGGTTCTGTAGCCACGATTCTAGAGTTGAATTTTCTGTAATTAGGGTGGGTGGAAAAGAAAAAAGATCAGAATTTTATTGTCATAAAATGTGAGTGTTCTTCTAGGCCAACCTAAAGCTAAACAGAGAAGCTAGTGTGTGCAGTAGAAAAAAACCACTGACTGAAATCAGGAGATATGAGTTTGAATCTCAGTTCTAGTACTTATGAAGCTGTTTGATTCTGGCTAATCCTTGACCTCCCAAAGCTTCTGTTGCCTCATTTGTAAAAAGAAAGTACTTTGAAAACCTTGAAGTGCTGAGTTAGAGAAAGGAGCTGGGAATCCTTTCTAGAGACCACTGACCAAGTGCTACCACAATATCTGCCTGAAGGGTTCTGATTTGTAGGGAATTCTTTCTTATGTTGAGTTTAAATCTGCTTCTTTGGAATGGTCCCCATCAGTCTGCTTCCTAATCTGTAGAGTCAAGTTGAAAAAATCTTTTATCTCTTCCACATGCAAAGGCTTCAGGTATTTAAAGAGGAAGGTCCAATCGTAAGTCTTTTGTGTGAGCATGTACCTATTTAGTTACATAACCAGAGTAGATAGATTTTAGTATAGAGCCCTGATAATGGCATAAAGTTTTCCCTTTAACGTAGATATACCCCCCACTAAGAATGGGCATGTGTAGTCAAGGAGGTTCACTAATATCACACATTAGGTTTAAAATACCCCTTTCATTTAAAGATATCAAAGAAATCCATTAATTTTAACTAATTAATCCTCTCACCGCTCCTGGGGAATAGGTAAATAGCAGGTATTATTTATAGCCTTCTTAGGTAAATAGGGAAACCAAGGAATGAAGGTGAAAGAATTATGCTCAGGTCAAGAACCTAAGGCATTTTCAAACTCAGGAATTAAATTGAATGGTCCTATCTTTGGGTCCCAAACTCTGTCTCTCCCTTCTTTTCTTTCTCTTATTTTCCTTTCCTCCTTCTCTCTCTCCTTTCCTCCCTCCCTTTCTCCTCCTCCTCCTCCTTCTCTCTCTTCTCTCTCTCTCTCTCTCTCTCTCTCTCTCTCTCTCTCTCTCTCTCTCTCTCTCTCTCTCTCAGAACATGCCATCATTTTCTGTGGCAAGGTAGGTGGAGAGGACTCATTGACATTATTGTCATCATGAATTAATATTTATTGGGTTCAAGGCTCCATTTAAGTCAGGGAAGGCTGTTAGATGCTTTCTTAAATTCAGAGGGAAATGTTTTCTTTTCTTTCCCACCACACACACGTATGTATAACATTAGAGCAGGAAAAGATCGTAGAACACAGAAACACAGACTGTTATAATTGGAAAGGACATTAGAAAAAGTTTGGTTAAACCTCATCATTTTACAGATGAAGAAATTGAACCTTAGAGGAAGAAGCAATTTCCCCAATGTCACATGAGTTGGTGGCAGAGTCAGGATTAGAACCCAGGTCTCCTGATTCCCAACCTAGCATTTTTTTGTTGCATTACTTCCTATAATCTTCTGTTTAGAAAGGCTATATCACAGGAATAACTCAAAAAGTCTTCCATGCCATGTGCAGATACCTTGTATTTACAGAACTAACCCTAGGATTCAGAAGGAACTCATATATCCTAGTGGCAGCCCACATAAAAAAGGTCTCATCCCATATGGAGTGAACTAAAAATCTCTCTGCACCCAGAGAGGAAATGATCATGGATATGTGTGTGTTTTCAAGGACATGAGGCTTTTGTCAGTATTTGTAATTTAAGCAAGAATAAGAACTGTATCTCTTGATATAGGGACTCATTGCCTATCATCCAGACACTGATATTTTGGATTCATATATGTAACCAGGGACCAAGAGTAATGCTAGGATGGAATTGAAGAAGGGCATTCATGATTGGATTGAAATGAGGCTAGACTTAAAAGTTACCAAACTGATCATTCTTTTTCAAATTTTTTTCCCCACTGCACAGTGGAAAGAATGATGGGCAAATTTTGCTTTAGATCAGTCTCAAGCATTAACTTGCTCTGTGGCCTCAGTAAGGTATTTTCTTCCTTGAGCCTTATTTTCTTCCTTTGTAAAATGAAGGGAGTAGACAAGCTAAGTACTGAGACCTTTTCTATCTCTTAAAGGTCAGTGTATCCCGGGTTTTGTATGAGGATGAGGTTAGAGGTGATGATGGTTGAAGAGAAGGAAGTGAGTCAGACCAAGTCCTTAAGTCTTCAGATCGGGGGAAGAACATGTTGTAACATAGTTGACCCCATGATTAGGCAAACCACGGAAAAGTAGGAAATGCACGTCCCAAACTCTTTTAGGTACAAATTGTCTTCTATTTCCTTGTATCCATTGCTTGTGACTGGCACCAGGCTGTCAGGGTAGAAAATGACTTCAAAGGTTATCTGGCCCAACTTTTATCCCAAACATGAATTCCCTCTTCAACATCACCGGCAAGTGAACATCTTCCCCCTTACCTGCCCCTCTGCCCCCGACTTTAAAAATTCAAATATAGCAGTAAGAAATACCACATGCACATTTCTTTTTGATCCATAAAATGATAATTTTAGGAGGAAATTTTAGGTTGGAATAAAAATGAAGAAGTGAAAGGTAAAAAGACAGAGGAGAAAAAGATATTGCTGCCAAAAAAGCAATAAAGGCATAGAAAAAATGTCTGGGCTGATATCTGGAATAAAGTTCATAGGATCATGACTCTAGAAGTTACCTCAAAGGTCATTGAATCCATCTCCATCATTTTACAGAAAAGGAAACTGAGGCCTAGGGAGATGAAGTGAATTTCCCAAGGCTTCACAGGTAGTAAATGATAGAGTCAGGACTTGAATCAAGAATCCTTTCTAATATACCACATTGCCTCCTACTGCATTGTCTACTTCATGGAAATATCAGAAATTAAGTCCATCCATGCCAAGTACCAACATATTTTCATAGGGATGGGAACTAGATCTATAATTTTATTGTTATAGGGAAATCCCAGATGAGGGGACCAATGAAAGTCAGCCCCTTCTCTGCAACTTTTAGCCTTGAAGAATTATTTAGGACATCTAGAGATTAAATGACTTGTCGAGATCACCCCAGCTAGTATGTGTCAGAGTCATGACTTGAACCCAAGCTTTGAAGGGGAAGGGAATGGTCTGTGGTAGATACTTTAGTAAGTATAATGCAGTTGTTCTGAATCACTGATAATTAGAGGCATGCAAATTTTAAGTAACTCTGAGGTTGTACTTTGTACCTATCAGATTAGCAGAATTGACAAAAAAAAAGAGAAAATGACAAATGTTGGATGTGCTGTGATGAAACAGGCACATTTAATACATTTTACCTACGCCCCCAAAGTTACTAAACTGTGCATAAGTTAGCCCAATGATACCACTACTATACCTATGGCCCAGATATATACAATAAAAAGTAAAGGACTCATATGTAAATACACACTTATATTCTTTTAGGAGTGACAAAGAAATGGAAGCGAAGGGGATACTCATCAATTGGGGAGTGTCTGAATACATCCTGGTAGAGAATAGAATGGAATACTTTTGTGTTATAAGAGATAATGAAAAGGGTGTTTTCAAAGAAACCTAGGAAGTCTTGTATGAACTGATGGTAGAGAAAATGAACAAAACCAGGAGAACAATTTAATTAAAAGCAGCAGCATTATGAAAATCATTAAGTATAATACAAGATAAGTGTGATAGGGGCAAAGAAGAGAGCCAAGCAAAGTGCTCTAAGAAAACTGAGAATACTTTCAGTTGGAGGCTAAAAGGAGGCTTCTGGAGGAACCGAGTCTTGAAAAAATAGAGGGATTTTATGAGTTGATGATGAGGGGGCATGAATTCCAGGTGGACAGAGAGACTTCAAGAATGTACCAAGTTTAAAGGAAGACAGTTGAGGCTCTGTGGCATAGTAGAAAGAGTGCTGGACTGACCAGTCAAAAAGACCTAGGTTCAAAGCTTGCTGTGACATTTACTAGTCTTTTAGCTCAGTTTCTTCATCTGTAAAATGAGGGGATTAGACTGGATAGCCTCTAAGGTGCATTCCAGATAGCCAGGAGTCAGGTTTGGGAGGGAGGGAGCTTTATATGCCAGGCTAGCAAATTTCATTTCATCTCATAGGCAATAAGGAGTTACTGAAGGATTTTGAGCATTGTAGGGGACACACTTCAGACCTGTATATTAAGTCTATTTAGGCAGCTGTGTGAAGGATGAGTAGAGAGGCTCGAGGCAAGGTGACTTTCCTGTTATGCCCCTGTTAGGAGACCATTAGAACAGTCCAGGCATGGGGTCAATGAGAGACTGAACTAAGAATTTAGCCAGGTAAGCAGGGAGAAGATGGATTTTGGGGATATTATGGAGGGAGGATTGGCAGAATTTGGCAGTGGATTAGCTGTAGAGGATGTGGGGAAAATGAAACATTAACACAAACAAACAAATGAACAAACTCCAAAATCATAGAATTTCAAACTGGAAGGATTGTGAAAGATAATCTAGCCAAACCTTGAAATCCCATGGAGTGACTTTTATTTTAATTCTTTTTTTGTTTTATTTTATTTTAATTTCTTAAAATTTTATTTTCAGTGTTTCACAATCACTACCATACAACCTAGATTTTTTTCTTTCCCTCCCTCCCCAAGACAGCATACAATTTTATATAGGTTCTACATATACATTCCTGTTAAATACATTTTCACCATAGTCATGTTGTATAGAAGAGTTAAAATGAATGGGAGAAATCATATAACAAACCAAAATGTAATACAAAAGAAAATGATCTGAAACAATCTGTGATTGAATTCCATAATTGTTTCTCTGGATGTGGAAAGCATTTTGCCTTAAAAAACCACTGGGAATTTTTTAAGTCCTTGCATTGCAATGAAGTTCTAGGTCTAACAGAAAAAATCCTCGTGTACTGTGGTTGTTGCTATGTACAAATTTCTCCTGGTTCTGATCCTTTCGCTCAGCATCAGATCATCTGGTTCATCATTTCTTATAGCGCAATAGTATTCCATTACATTCATATACCATAATGTATTCAACCATTCCCCAATTGATGGGCATCCCCTTGACTTCCAGTTTTTGACCACCACAAAGAGTGCTGCTATAAACAGTTTTGTACATGTGGGACTCTTTCCCATTCTTGTGATCTCTTGGGGATACAGTCCTAGAAGCGATATTGCTGGGTCAAACAAAGGGTGTGCACATTTTTGTAGCTCTTTGGGCATGGAGTGACTTTTTTATGCTTTGTTTTCCTTCATTCTTCACTACCAAATCCTATCAATTTAGGTGAGTGAAGTGAAATGGCTTAGCCTAGGGTTCCACACATAAGTAACAGAAATGGAATTTGAATCCACTGCTTTTTCCATTTTACCACAGTATTTGAATCTGAAGGGAAGCAGTTGGTGAGGCAGTCAGGTGGGACAGGGGAAAGAGTTCTGGAGCTAGAAAGACCCGAGTTCAAATCCAGCCTCAGGCTCTTATGGGTGACTTTGGACAAGTTACTTAACCTCTTTTTGGCTTCAATTTCATCATCTTTTAAATAGGAATAATAATAATACCTATGTCCCAAGGTTGTTGTGAGGATAAAATGGAACAATATTTGTAAAGCACAATGCACATTTCATAGTGCTATATAAATGATGAGATGTTAGGAACACGGCTAAATTTAGTGGGGAAGACAATGAAATCTGTTTTGACCATAGTCATATACTTGGTGTTTTTTAATGGTTGAATGAATGACTGGATGATTGGATCATCTAATACAGATCAATGCAGGCTAAGTGTGTACGGGTTATGTTATTTCTAGCTAGTAGATGACATGGGAACAGTATACCTGGAATTCTCTCTGATGCCTGCTTCTTTAGCTGTTTGTTTTTTGTCAATCTGCTCCATAGAAGAGAGAGAGCATAATGGATTCTTAACAACCCACACAGATCTAATTTGAAACTTAAGTGGCTCCAGGTTTCTACAGAGTGCATTTGTCTAGTGACCATGAATGCCCACTACTATAGGCTAGGAACTGGGCGTTCTGAGGCTGTAGACCTGAACTGGAACGTGGAGGTGGTTTGTGAGATGAAGAGGTAGCTTCTAGGAAGCAGTTGGATTAGGAACCTGAATGCACATATGCTCTAAATAGGAGAGGGTGGAGGGCCATTGTGAGTGACTAAAATGAAAGGAAGAAGAAATGGGATATCACATGGTGGGAAGGAATAAAGTAAGGACACTGAAGGTGCTTAATAAATGCTTATTGACTCATTAAGAGACAACAGAATCTAATGGAAAGGTTTCTAGGAGCACTGGGTTAGAGGTTGAAGGGACTTTAGGGATTATCTAGTTTGTTACTCTTATTTGATGCCTAAGGAGAATGAAGCCAAGAAAAGAGAAATTACTCAAGGTCACAGGGAGACTGGACTGGAGAACCAGGATCTAAAAGGAATCTCTGACTATAGATTCAGAGGTAAGCCCTAAAGGAAGTAACAATGTAGAGACAAGTAGGAAGTGAAGCTGATATTTTCCTGTTCAAATGGTTTAAACCAAACTGCCATTCAGGAGTAACTGAGTTTGTTTGAGGAGGGAGACATTTTGTCCCCAATTTATAAATGTAAGCAAAATTATAGATATGAAGTATCTCTGATCACACATGTTCTCTCCATGGATGACCTGTCACATGTAGGCACAGGCAACGTATGCCTCTTTCCATGAATATTTCCTAAGCATGTCTATTCTTCTCACTGATAGTATATTTATGGTAAAGAGTGCTAAATAATCTATTGATCCTTTTATATTATTCTATTTCATTGAATACCTTTGCACTGAACTAATTGTGTCATTAACCCATTAGTGAATACTTGTGAGATAAGGTTTTGATTGAATACACATGAAGTACCTGGAACACATCTCTAATGAAAGCAACCCAGAAAAAAAGCTACATGTATAATCACTAGGTGGCACTGTGGGAGTGTACAACATGCTGCCTTTTCATCTAAAGCAAGGGTTCATAATCTGGGATCTGTAAGTATTTTTAAAAAATTATTTCAATAACAATATACTTAGTTTCCTTAGTAATCTCATATATTTTACTTTGGGCATTTAAAAGCATCATTCTGAGAAAGGATCTGTAAACTTTACCAGACTGCCAAAAGGGTTCATTACCCTTAAAAATTAAGAATCTCTACAAAGCCACCAGTAGGACTAAGGTATATTCTGACTATCAATTATGCACTGGTCTAACTCCTTTGTGATATCTCTTAGACTCCACAGTCATCTAGAAGTATGTATGTTAATCCTGGCTCCAGCTCCAAGTACTGGCCACTTCTTTTCATTTCCTTTCCAATATACTCTTAATCAAATGCCTCAACAAAAGCACCATTATCTTAGTAAGCAGTTTATTGGATTAGTTAGAAGGCTAATAAAAACATTACTGTCATGTACCACAACCTATATTCCATTTGATCTGCCAGGGATAGAAAAGTACTCCCTCAGCTACTTTCTCTGTCTGTACCTTTCTTTCTCTCTATCTCTTGCTTTCTCTGTCTATCTGTCTGTCTGTTTGTCTCTCTCTCTCTCACACACACACACACACACACATATTTCTAGCACAGGGCATATGAAAAAGTGTGTTGTCTTTAGATTTCCTACCTCCTCATAAAAGAAATAATACCTAGCATTTATATAGCACTTTAAGGTTTGCAAATACTTTACTAATGTTAATTCATTTTATCCTCACAGCAACCCTGGGAGTGAGGTGTGATTATTATCCCCATTTATCAAAAGAGATGAATAAAGACTGAGGCAGAAAGTAGTTAGCAGTTTTCCAAGGTCAGACAGCTAGTAAGAAGCTAATGCTAAATTTGAACTCAGATCTTCCTGACTGCAGGTCTAGCACACTATCCGCTGCACTACCTAGCCAACTGCCTGCCGTGAATTCATTATTGATTGTTCACATTGAGATGAGAGCACTGTAGTAACTTTCGTTATCACACCAGCACAAGAATATAAAATCGTTTACTCCTTCAGTTGCTCTTCTGATTTTCATAATCTGATTATGTCTCTGCATTTCCCAAGGATTGAAATGAAGTTACTGCTAAAAACTGCTAAAAATAACAAAAACAAACCCCTAAAACTCATGTAGTATTTCCTGACTGTCACAAATCTAATGCCAGCGGCAGCTGGGAGAAAGGCAGAGCTCAAACTTCCACTTTCTCTCCAAAGCCCAGTTCTGCTTTCCTTTCTCAAAAAAAAAAAAAAAAAAAAAAAAAAAATTTAAAAATTCTGAACTTAAAAAATTCTGAACTTAAAATTCTGAAAATATAAAAGCACTTCTATACACAAAATATAATAGACAAAAGAACTATACATAAATTTCTGCCTCTATTACATACGCTTGCTTTTCCTTTTAAGTATATAATGAATTCAACTTGTCACTTTCAAAACTGTACTGTTTGTGTTTTCTTGTCTTTCCTTCTGTTCTCTTTAAAAATCAAAAAATAATTAATTAAAAATGCTTCAATGACTTTTCTTCCTCTCTTATTTTTGCAACCTCTCCTTCACAAATTGAAAAAGAAAGACAAATCAAATCCTTGTAACAAGTGCACAAAATCAAGCAAAACAAACTCCTACTTTGTCTGTGCCTAAAAATGCATCACATGTTTCGTTCTGCATCTTGACTATGTAATTTGTCTGTTTGGAAGTGGGTATCATGCTCCATCATCAATCTCTGGTATTGTAGTTGGTCATTATGTTGATCAGTGTTCTTAAGTTTAAGTTGTTCTTCTTCATGATGTTGTTATATAAATTGTTCTCTTGGTTTTGCAAACTTCATTTTATATCGATTCATGCATATTTTTCTGAGTTTCTCTGAAACCTTGACTTCATAGTTTCTTATGATGCTATAATATTCCATTACCTTTTTATGCCACAACCTGGTCAGCTATTTCCCAATTTATGGATTCCTACTCCACCCCTCACCATCTAAGAGCTTTTTGGAATATGTGTGTGTATTTTAGTTTCTGGTCCTTTTCTTCTCTTTGATATCGATAAACCCACCAGTGGGATAGTTGGATTTAATGCATAATGGTTTAATGATTTTTGGGTAATAGTTCCAAATTGTTCTCCAGAGTGAAGGGACCAATTCATTACTCAACTATTAATGCATAGCTCCATGCATTAACATGCCCATTTTCTTGAAGCCCCAGCAACAATCATAATTTTCCTTATTTGTCATCTTTGCCACGCTGATTAGTATGAGGTAGAATTTCAGAGTTGTTTTTAATTTACATTTCTCAAATGATTAGTGATTTGGAACAATTTTTTCATATGACTACAGATAACTTATATTCCTTTTTTTGGAATTTGCTTATTCCTAATCTTTGGCCATTTCTTTTTAGGGAATACCTATTTTTCTTATAAATTTGAATATCTTGGACATCAGATATTAAGAGAGATTTACTGCAAAGATTTTTTTTGTCAGATTATTTCTCTTCTAATTTTAATTGCATTGGTTTAATTTGTGTAAAAACTTAAACTTGTATAAATAAAATTGTCCATCTTATCTTCCATGATCCTTTTGATCTCTTGTGTGATCAAGAACTCTACTCTCATACAGAATTACAAAAGCATTTCTTTCCTTGTTCCTCAAATTTGTCAATGATGTGATCTTTTATATCTGCAGCATATATCCATTTGGGAGCTTTTCTTGGTATGTGGTATGAGGTGTTGCTCTGCACCTAATTTCTTCTAAGTCATTTTCCAGTTTTCCCAAAGATTTTGCCAGATAGTGAGTTCATAACTCAGTGGTCGTGGTCTTTTGGTTTATTGAACACTTGTTGTTTGGTTGTTTCAGTCATGTCCAATTCTTCATGACCTCACTGGGGATTTTCTTGGCAAAGATACTGGAGTGGTTTACCATTTCCTTCTCCATATTGAACACTATGTTACTGTAATAATAATATCTAGCGTTTATACAATGCTTTACAAATAGTCTCATTTTATATTCATAACAATCCTGAGACATAGATATTATTATTACCCTCATTTTACAGATGAGGAAACTGAGGCAAAGAGAGGCTAAGTGACTTTCCCAGAGTCATACAGTTGTTATGTATATGAGACAGAATTTAAATTCAGGTCTTTTTGACTCCAGGCACAACTCTCCATCCACTGATTTACTTAGCTGTGCCTACTATATTTGTTTGCTTCATATGCTTTTTTACCTAATCTGCTCGACTGATGAACCTCTCTAATTTTTTTTTAACTTATACCAACTAATTTTGGTGATTTGCCTTACTTTCCAAAGACTTGAATATAGGAAATGTTTCTTATGCCACTATCACCTGTAAATCAAATCCTACTCTGCACTAAGGAAGCATCACCAATTGCCAGTGTTTAACACAGTGTCTAGCACACAGTAGGCACTTAATAAATGCTTGCTGACTTGACTCAACTTGCCCATCTGTGTCTTTCTTTGGCTAAGAGTGGAGCCTTAACTACTCTACAGCTGCTGTGTACAAGGCATTACAGAAGATGTAGATAAACAAGATCCAGTTCCCACCTGTTGGTATCTACTAAGGAACATAAAGACACATACACTTCTACAGTGTGACAGTACTTCAAGGATCAATGATTTAATCAGGGTGGTTACTTTTTTCAACAACACAGAAGAAAAGCTTCTCCATGTTGTTGTTTTTCTCTCCTTTAGCAGGCAGCCTTTATATAGCTTACTGTGTCCAAAATTTCACCATTTTGTGGACAACCTGTCTATGAGCTTCTCCAAACTTATTCTCAGATGATGAACATGCAGACTCTCTCTGGACTTGTACTAAACAACTTTTCCTGCTTGGTAAGGACCTTTTACAGCTTGAAGTCTGCTGGTATTACCTTAAAGAACCAAGGATAAGCTCCCCACCATGAAAAGCATTGGAGGACAACACTGGAGGAGAAAGACATACGCATAAAGATTCTCTCCACACATTCCATGAGCTAACCAGACTGAGGAGGCATGGTGCAATACAAAGATTGTCAGGAATTGACCCAGATGATACCATGGCTCTACCACTTGCTACTGCTGTGACTTAACTTTCCTGGACTTTGGTTTTATTTCATTTATGAAATAAAAGAATTGAATTAAATGATCTCTATGGTCTCTTGCAGTTCAGA
This sequence comes from Bettongia penicillata ogilbyi, assembly GCA_023548195.1. NCBI lineage: Eukaryota > Metazoa > Chordata > Mammalia > Diprotodontia > Potoroidae > Bettongia > Bettongia penicillata. Next base: position 21,939,224 of record JAJHZJ010000292.1, on the reverse strand, counting down.
ATATATAACCATCAGATCCTTTGATTTTTTTTCATGAAAAATTGTAATTATCTATATTTTTTCTCCTCTCACCTCCTCCCACCCACTGAGAGAAAGAGAGAGAGAGCCAGAGAGAGAGAGAGAGAGAGAGAGAGAGAGAGAGAGAAGAAATAGAAGAAGAAAAGGAAGAGGGAGAGGAAAAAATATAAAAGAAAGGAAGAAGAAAAAAAGAATGAAGAGGAAGGAAGGGAAGGAAAGAGGGAGGGAGAAAAAAAGAAAGGGGGGAAGAAAAAGAAAGGAAGGAAGGGAGAGCAAGAGAGCATCCTTCTATCATATAAGCATAGTTGAGCAAAAAAATTCCCTCAGCAGGGAGGAGCCAAGATGGTGGAGTAGAAAGACTCATGTATGCTAGCTCCGAACCCACAGTCCATAAATTTTCTGTAAAAAGAACTCCCCACAAATTCTGGAGCAATGCAAGCCATGCAGAAACGCAGTGGAAGAGATTTCTGTTCCAGAGAGCCCTGGAACGCTGTCCCCAGGGGTCCGTTGCGCACTGGACAGTGGAGCCCATCCCTGCACTGCCCTGGCCAGAGGAGCAGATCCAAGCAGGCTTCAGGGACGGAATCTCTGGCGGCCGGGAAGGTCCCTCCACCCACAGACGCTACAGGTCAGTGAGAGAGACTTCTGGGCTGGCCAAGAGGGGAGCAGGGTGTCTCTGTGACTTGGACCCCCTCAGGAGGCAGCGGCAGAGGCAGTGGCAGAGGCAGCAGTGGCCAGGAGCTCCTGGAGCAGCCAGGAGCTCCGCTCCATTACTGAAGATCTCCGCATAAACCTCCTGAGGGAACTGAGCCTGGGAGGCAGCCCTGCCCTGACCTGAGCACCAGAACTTAAGCTCACATTGAATAGCAGCCACGCCCCCGGCAGAAAGCCCTGAGGCTGGGAAGCAGCATTTGAATCTCAGACCCCTAGCTGGGCAGATCTAGGCAGGGGTGGAAAGGAATCTCAGAAGTCAAGTAACTGGCTGGGAAAATGCCCAGAAAAGGGAAGAAAAATAAGACCATAGAAAGCTACTTTCTTGGGGAAGAGATATTTCTTCCTCCTTTCATTTCTGATGAGGAAGTACAATGCTTGCCATCAGGGAAAGACGTGGAGGTCGGGGCCTCTCTATCCCAGACATCTGAGGTGAATGTCCGGTGGGCTCAGGCCATGGAAGAGCTCAAAAAGGATTTTGAAAATCAAGTTAGACAGGTGGAGGAAAAACTGGGAAGAGAAATGAGAGAGATGCAAGAAAAGCATGAAAAATGGGTCAATACCTTGGTAAAGGAGACCCAAAAAAATGCTGAAGAAAATAACACCTTGAAAATAGGCTCACTCAATTGGCAAGAGGTTCAAAAAGCCAATGAGGAGAAGAGTGCTTTCAAAAATTTCCCTCACCAGTCATGTCCAAAAATGTCTGTCTCATTCTGCAGGTTAGCATGTCATGAAAGTAATCAGTATTCTTTTGGAATCATGGTTAATCATTGAGTTAATCAGTCCTTAAATCTTTCAGAATTGTTTATTTTTACAGTCTTGATGTTATAGTATAAATTAAGACTTCTTTAGCCCCTGAAAATATCCTGCACTCTCATGTTTTTATACTTTTGTCAACCCTGTTCCCTATGTCCAGAATGTTCATTTTTTCCCTCCCTTGAATTCCTTTCCATCCTTTAAAACCCCTCTTTGCGTGTCATCTCTCAAAGGAAGACTTTATTGATTTAATTGGAAACAACTTTCTCCCTCAGACTTTACAAGGTGGTTCATTTGGTACCATTCTAATGCATCTATCATATAATTTTGTGTATTACAGTTCCTTGTGGCTATTTCAGTGAGGTCTGAACTTCAACAGATCCTATTAAGCTGAAAAATGTTTGCGCATGGACCCTGTGATGAAATATGTGTCTGTTTCCCAAGGACTAGCTGATTTCTGTGAGGATATACTCATTACCACATTGATTTCAGGGTGGTGAACTTTTCTTTCTTTCTTTTCAGAAACAAATTTGTTAGTAGTATCTTTTGTTTTTACTATCACCTACATTCCCAATATCTTTCTCCCTCTCCCTCATTGAAAGAACTGTCTTTTTTGAAAAGGAATAAAAAAAGAGGGGAAAAAAATCCATAAAACTAACCAATGTATCATCTAAATCTGCTAATGTTATATTTAGCGTTCCACACCTAAGTCCACCTCAGCAAAGAAAGAAGAGAAATTCTTCTTTGAGCCCAAGTTCAATCACTGTAATTTCACAACTTTGAGTTTCATTTGTTTGGCTTTTGTTTTTTCTGTTTACATCATCATATTCATCATACAAGTTATTCTCCTGCTTTTGATTACTTCACTTTACATCAATTCATTTAAGTCTTGCCATGCATCTCTATATCCATCATATTCATCCTTTCTTACAATACAATAATGTTCCATTGAATTCCAATATTGATTTCTTTTTGCCCACTGTAAAACTCACAAGAACTATCAACTGAGACACTGAGGGGCTGGTATCTGTATTGGTGAGGGGAGTGCTGACATGGACAAAATCACAGGTCCTTGAAGTGCTCACATATGTATAACTATCTGTGTTTATCTTGTCCCGCACTAGATTCTGAAGTATGTGAAGATAGAGAAGAGTATTTTGTCTAAGCCTTGTATTTCTATCAGTACCTAGGACAGAGCTATATAGGCACGTAAAAAAAAAATAATTGAATCCATGATCAATTACAATTCCAAAGGACTTGATGAAATGTGCTACCCAGCTACCTACCCTTAATAGGTGAGAGACTCAGAGTGCAGATTAAGGTATATTTTTTTCCAGACATAGCTAATGCAGAAATTTGTTTTGTGTGACTATGCATGTTTAAAATGAAATTTGTTTTTCTTGCTTTCTCAATGGGGGAAGGGGCAGGAGGGAGAAGTGAGAGAAAGAGAATGTGGACTTGAAAAGAAAATACCACTTAATTTTTAAAAACTGTTGAATTTGCAAGTTATAATACAAGGTAGAATATATAGTGGTGTAAGAGAGTAATAATAGGAAGTATTATTGGATCAAAGATCATAGAAACACAGACTCATAGAATTTGTCTTAGAACCTCAGAATTGGAAAGAACCTCAGAGGTATTCTAATGTGTATCTGAACAAAAATCTCTCCTGCAGCAAACATAAGTGGTCATCCATCTTTATTTAAAGACTGTGTGTGTGTGTGTGTGTGTGTGTGTTAGAAGAGGACATAGTACCTGCCTCCCAAGGTAGCCCATTTAATTTTGATATATCTGTAATTTTTAGAAAGATTTTCCTAATATTGAAACTAAATTTATCTGGCAACTTCTGCCCATTATTCTTAATTCATCCCTAAGGGGCCAAAGAGAGCCAGCCTAATCCTTATTGCCTATATGAACTTGGGCAAGTATTTAACTTCTTTGGGCTTTCATTTCCACATCTATAAAATGAAGGGATTGAACTAAATTGTCTCTTAAGTTCTCATGTTCTAAATCTACAAACTTATGTTCTTTCACAGGATAACCCTTGAAATACTTAAATGTAGCTATTGTGTCTTTCCTTGAGTCTTCTCTAGGTGAAACATTCCCAGTTTCTTTGACTGAGTTTCATAAGGCATTGAATCAAGGTCCTTTACCTTCCTAGTTATCCACTTTTGGACATTTTCCAGCTAATCAATATTCTCTTTAAAATGTGGCATACAGGACTAAATACAACACTCAAGATGTGATGGGACCAGAGCAAAATATAGTAGTAGGATTCTAGGTAACTATGACTTAATGTAGTCCAAGATTGTGCTAATGATTCTTTGGCTGCCACATCACATTGCTAACTCATGTGAGCCTTCAGTTCACTATCTCCCCCCTCCATATTTCTTTAGACAAACTGCTATCTAATCATAACTTCCCAATCTTTATTTGTGATGGTGATTTTTTGAACCCAAGTGTAAGACTTTACATTTATTTCTATTAAATTTCATACTATTTAATTCAGACCAGTGTTCTAGTTTGTCAGGAGTTTTGTAGATCCTGACTGTCATCCAATATGTTAGAGAAGTGGTGTAATTGCAGGAAGCATCTCCTTCTGGGCAAAAGACACTGATTCAGAAATTACTGAATTATTGAGCTCATGAGGTTACCACCAGATCTGGAAATGTCCATTTCTCAATGTTGCTATTTGTGACCCAAACTTGGAGAAGGAAGCACAGCATAGAAGAGGGAACCAGGGATAGGAGGCACACACTCAGGCTCACCTCTTCAAGTACATGTATTTGCTGCCCTGCGTTTGTAGCTGCCATGGCCTCTAGGATGGAGTGGAGGTGGAAGTGGGAAATCTTCCTCTTTTTGCTAGAAGTCTTAGGGAAAGGTTGCCTGAGTCCAGGTGACACACTCAAAAGAGAGACTATTTCAAAAGAGAGTGGAAGCTACCTCTCCTTACTTCTTATAACTCCCAGAATGGGTGGATCTTTCTTGTTCAGGTGCCATTTCTCTTTGATCTTATCACCTCAAAGATAAATCTTTCAGCAATGTCAGTCAGTCAGTAGGCACATTTACTTTATGCCAGGAACTATATGCTTGAGATACAAAGGAAAACAAAAAATAGCTCCTGCCCTTGAGCAGTTCACAATCTAAGGAGGGAGAATACATGCAAATTATATACAATCTATATACAGGATAAATTGGGAATAATCAATAGAGCCAAGGTCTAGAATTAAGAGGGATAGGGAAAGTTTTCCTATAAAAGGTAGGATTTTAGCTGAGACTTGAAAAAAGCCAGGGAAGACAGGAGAAGGTAAAGAGGGAGAGAATTTCAGGCACAGGGGGACAGCTAGTGAAAATACCTAGAGATGGACTAGAGCTCACGTAAATCTCTACAGCACCCCAATATATGTTCGGCTCCATTGGCCTTGTTACACTTTGACGTCACATGGATAGTAAATGTCAGAGGCTGGATTTGAAACCAGGTTCTCTGACTCTGGAGCCAATGACCTTTTCACCATGCTAGATACATGCTTGTTGAGTTAAATTGAATGACCCTATGTAGTAAGTGGTGTAAAGATTATCTTCATTTTGCCGATGAAGAAACTAAGGTTCAGAGAAAAGAAGTGGCTTGCCCAAGTGGTAGTGCCAATGCTTAATCTGAATCTGAGGCAAGCTCTCTTTTCCTTCAGCCATGCATTTCACATTAATTTCATTCTTCCATTAATTTCTCACTAATGATAACATAATGCCCGATTGAGCATATGTATAATGAATTAATCCTCTGTGGCTACAAAGTTCTTTTACTATACGTCATCTCATTTGGGAGGTAGTGCAAGTATGATTTACTTCAATAAATCAAGGATTGAGAATTCTTTGAGGTAGCTAGGTGACATGGGACATAGAGCACTAGACATGACGTCAAGATCTGAATTCAAATGCAGCCTCAAATGCTTGATAGCTGTGCAGTCCTGGACAAGTCACTTAATCTTCTTGCCTCAGTTTTCTTTTCTATAAAATGAGGATAGTGATAATACCTACTTCCTGGAGCCGTTGTGAAGATCAAAAGAGATGATATTTGTAAAGGGCTTTGTAAATATTAAATCATTATATAAATGCTAATTAAAATACCTTCACTGATTTAGATCATGGTCTTTCCACACATAAACAGAGCTCCTTATGAGTTACTATAGTCAAAACCTTCATTCTCTTATGACTGAACTTAGACTTAGCTAGGCTCATCCCTGGATAAGCAATACAACCCCTCACCAACTTCTACTCGAAGCCTCTTGAACATGGTAGAACTTTCCAGAGCTGTGCCCCACTGGAGGACTTTAATGGAGTACTAAAAATAGCTCCCCCTACACACCAAGCTGAAAAATAATAAATCATGAGTGAATTGAAGTACACTCAAATGTAGGCATTTTCTCCATGGGTACAAATTATTATAGATTGAATATTCACATGCATAAGGGACACAGAATAAAAAAATGATCAAAATGGTGGGTGGTGGTAGTGGTGGTAGAGTTAAAACAGGCAAGTCTTCTTGAAGATAGGATTATGTTTTGAGCTAAAAGACAGGAGACAGAGACCTTATTTACTATATCTTTGAAAAAGAAATCAGCAAATCTGACAATCATATTGAAAGAAATTAGCTGTGTTCTTAAGGGCCCAAGAAGAATCCTAAGGAAGTAGTGAATGAAAGTCAATGTAAGACCCAATTAATCTTGCATTTATAATATTATCATATTTCTCTTCATGATTTGTTCCTTGACTTGACTATTGACTCTCTGGTTTATTTGCTGCTGCTTATATTACTCAGATAAACATGCCCTGTATTAAATTGAGAGACCCTGTTGGGAGAAACATAGACTCTGTTGGGATCAGTTAGTCAACAAGCATTTATTAACATTCATTACATTACAGGCACTATATTAAGTGTGGGAGATACAAAGAAAGGCAAAAGACAATCCCTGCCCTCAAGGAACTTACAGGAGACAAGTGGAAACAATTATGTACAAACAAGATAGATAAAGGGTAAGACCTCTGGGACTATATAACTCCATTCAACAAATATTTGTTGAGTGCTTGCTAGGAGGAAGGCACTGTGTGCTAGGCTCTGAAGATACATATGCACAAAGGAAATGGTCGTTGACTTCCAAGAACTGACATTTCTGCTGGAGAGAGAATACATACACAGAAAAGTATGACCCAGAACCTGTGATTTTACTGGTGGAATAGACTCCCAAACAGGAAACTCCCTCAATGGTCGCAGATTTACAACTTAGAATTTTATTGTGAGATGCCTGTTGAGTAGCTCACCCAGGGTCACACAGCCAGTAGGCCCAATCTGAACCCAGCTCTCCATTTAGTATCTCATGCTACTTCTTGCAGGATATAATATGCAGATAAGTGTAGTACAATATGAATTAAAGAGGGAAAGAGCAATACAAATAAAAAAGGATCAGGAAAGGTTTCAAAGAGGGGACACCTGAGATGACCTTGAAGGAAGACAACAATTCAGAAAGACAAAGTTGGGGTCAGAGGGCATTCTAGGCATGGGGGATGGTATGTGCAAATCCATAGGATAGAGCATTTTGTTTGACCACTGATTTGGTTGAGAAGGCAAGAAGGCAGTTTACTAGGGGATTAGTTTGGAATAAGGATCCAAAGGTAGGCAGGAATCCCATTGTGGAGGGTGGGAAATTCAGGGCTTTGAAGTTAGTATTTTAGTCTAGAAGCAAAGAGGAGCCACTGAAGGCTTATGGACAAAGAATAAACCCTACTGTGGAGACTAATCCTATAGAGTAGTTGGATCTGATAAGGAAAAACGGCCCTTGGGAAAGGGATAGGTACCAGAGAAAGTAGGAGAGAGGAGGGAAGAACAGATATTGTCATAAAAGTAAATGGATCCCATGGAGAGGCATAAATCCTGAGGATGGATGGAAAGGTCCTACTGTGGAAGCAGACCCTACGGAGCGAACAAGCACAGAAGTAGATCAATCCTAAGGGGGAGGGCTTATTTTAAGAGGAAGAAAGAGCCTGTGAAGGGGTAAACCCTCTAAGGAAGAAAGCAGACAAACACTATGAGTAAGCAGGCCCTACTGTAGGGTAAGAGTTAGGAACTGAGGCTGGGGCTGGGGCTGATGGATATACCCCACCCTGTCCCTTAGAGCTAAGAAAGCCACTGTGTTTGTTTTTCCCTGTTCTATGAGCAAGAACAATTTTACTTCTGGAAAATTGACTCTACAGTTTCAGATGAATGGATACACTCGGCCCATGAAGGCCTCTTTAATATTTAACTTGAATGAACAGAAGCTGTAGTTGGAAACTAAAATGGGAAGTCAGAAAACCTGCTGGAGTATTTGGCACTGCTGTGGAGGCTGGGAAGTCAAGAATATGGCCATCTTAAGCAGCTCTGTGAACATGGAAGGAGGAAAGGGGGAAAGGAACAGGCACATTCTTCTTTAATTGCAAGATCTGTTTCCCCAGCTCCTACACAGAAAGTCCTATGGCTTAATAATTTATGCTTGTCCTCACGAGAGAAGAGGAGAGGAGAGATGGGAGGACAGAAGAGGCAAGGAAACCAGAGCCATAGGGAGGTTAAGACGTGCACTTCGGTTTATACTTGACCAATCTAGTCACTAATTCTTCCTCCAGCTCTTTCCTTCTCTTTGTGTTTGTGTGCCCTCCCACTCTGTTCTCTCTCTCCTCTTCACTCTATGTTCCTTCTCTCTTCCTTTTTCTTCCTATATCTCTGTACTGTCTCCCTTTTGTCTTCTTTCATTCTCGTCCCCCTTGTCTTTTCTCTCCATATCCTTTCTTTTATTCTCTCCTCTCCCTTAAATCCCTCAACCTCTTTGCCTATCCTTTTCCTCTATTCTCATCTCTCTCTTTTTCATTTATTCTTTGTCTTCTTGCTGTGTTTCTCCCATTCATTCTCCCCTCCCCTGCTCATGCATTTTCTCTCCCTCCTTCTCTTTCTCTCTCTCCCTCCTTCCTTCTCTCTCTCTCTCATCTTTCTCTTCTCAGTGCCTTTGATATGTTTCGACTTGTTGCTGTGTTTTTCCATAGTAAACTCTTGTCTCATTGCCAGTACATTATGTTCCTGGTAAGACCCATGACGTCAAATGGTAGCTGGCTAGGGGCCAAGGAATGTTGCTGGGAAGGAATGAATGAATGGACTTTCAATTCACATTGTAGAGCTCTGCTCCCTCTCTTGGATCAGTTACAGACTTGAGCTTTTTTGATGAAAGTGGTTTCAGTGGGAAGAATTTTTTTTAGTCTGTTAGCTCAGAGGGCTGATGTGTGAACAGCCTTAAGTAACCAAAGTGTAAAGAGAGTGTAGAGAAAGGCTTGGAACTGGTTGGTTAATCTGGTTTGGATTGCTAGGAATGATATTTAGAATGGTGTCAGAAGAAGGAAATGTCATTAGCATCCAGAAGCCCAGGTTGCAAAGACAGTTTCCAATTTACCCTTGTCATGTAATGTCAGTATGCAACCCGTCTTATTTATTCAAATCATATTCTACACCGGAATAGCTCTTCACAGTCTACTAAGCACTTTCCATGTACATTACCTAATTTGATCCTCACAATAATCCCAAAGTATTGGAATTCATTATCTATATTTTAATAATAATAACTCGTATATCTGCAGGCTTTATGATTTGCAAAGAACTTTCCTCACAAGAAGAAACCGAGGCACCAAGAAGGGAGTTGCATAAAATCACACAACTAAGTTTCAGAGACAAGATTAGAAATCAGGTCTTTCATGACTCTAAGCCAAAAGACTTTTCCATTATACCACAGTGCCCTATTTTAGAGATGATGAACCTGGGACTCAGAAAGGAGGCGTGGGCTAATCAGTATCAGACCTAGGACTCAGATCAAGTCTCTTGATTCCAGCGCTGCCAGATGCTGTCATCTATATGTTCTCACCCTGTTCATCTCCATCATCATTTACTGTCTTTATTGCTAGGCACTGGGAGGACATATTTAGTGTCTGCGAATCTTTCTGCACAGGTCCCAGTATGATGACATGCTTTAAGGAATAATAAAATGTTGAGACTTGATGGGCCTTCAGGGATTGTCTAGTCCAGGGATAGGGAACCTGCAGCCTGGAGGCCACATGTGGCCTTCTGGGTCCTCAAATGTGGTCCTTTGATTGAGTCCAAACCTCACAGAACATCAGAGTTTGGACTCAGTCAAAGGACCACACTTGAGGAGAGGATCTAGAGGGCCACATATGGCCTCCAGGCTGCAGGTTCTCCACCTCTGGCTAGTCCAACTCTTTTATTTTATGAATATGAAAACAAGACCAGAGTGACTAGGTGACTTGCCCATGGTCACACAGTTAACAAGCAACAGAGCCAGTACTTAACTCAAGTCTTCTCACTTTTAGGTCAGTACCCTCTAAATCTGATAAAGGTTCATTTGTGAGAATGACCTACTAGGTTCTTCCATCCTTTCCTCTCCCCTTTGTGTTGTCAGTTCAATTAGTTAATCATGTTCCATGGTTTTTTTCCCCTAGGGCAGGACATAATTCATTGCATATTTCTGAGATAACATTTTTTTCTCAATGTACTTAGGGCACATGGGAAATATTAAATAACTTAATCATCAGTTTTCTCTAGGTCACAGTTTTCCAAATGCTTTTTAAAATCATGGAGCTCCTTAATTCAGATTAAAAAAATCACCAGAACTATTGTCAAACACTTATGATTTAATAATTGGTAATTAATAGACTTTTTAAACTGAAAGAAAACATAAAGTTCATCTAGCCCAACCACCTCATTTTGAAAAATTACTATCTTTTATTTTTATGTCACTTACATTTCTCAGAATACCCCTCCCTCTTTTTCCCCAGAGTCAGAAAAAAGTTCAGCAAAGCTAAGCATCACATCACCTATGCAGTATTCCACTTCCATAACCCTTCACCTCCATCTCTCCCCTCTGTAAAGGAAGAGAAGTGAATCCTGATCTGTCTTCTATGAATCCATGCTTTGTAGCATTGAATTTCAGTCATCTGTGTTGTTTTCTGTTTACATGGTTGTAGTCATTATGCATATTAGCTTGTTCTGTTTATTTTATATCAGTTTACATATACTATTTCCTATGCTTCTCTGAATTTATCATATATATTGTTTCTTATAGAATAAGAATATTTCATTACATTTATGTATCACCAGTTTTATAATCAATGGGTATTTTTTTCCAACACCTTTATTTTATAGGTGGGGAAACTAAGACCCAGGGGTGTGAAATTATTTGCCTGATGTCACACTGAGAGTGAATGGCAGAGTTGGAACTTGCACCCAGGCCTCCTGACCCCAATGCTCTTTCTTCCATACTACAAATAATACTTACATCAGTAATTTAAGCATCTGAGATCCTACCCCCATGGATGTTCCCTCCAGTGATACAGAGACCATTTCATACATTTATAAGTAGATAGTCTTCAAGAAATGCTATGGTTGAAGACTTTATCACACTGTGACTGACCTTGTGACTGATTTCTCTGGTTTACTTAGCTAATCTAGTCCTTGGACACCAAGCACATAGTAAGTGCTAAATAAATGCTTATTGAATGACTAATAGATCCTCAGTCCATCACTGGTCTTGTGCACAAAGTCTTTCTAGGTATGATCTGTCTGAACGTGCACTCCATTGGCAGAGGCTTCAAGACAAGGCAGGACAAGAATAGTGAGAACTCATTTCCATAGCTCTAAGGTTGACAATTACCTTCTCGACAACTCTGTGAGGTAGATGGAATAAGTACTGTTATCCCCATTTTACGTATGGAAAACTGAAGCTTTCTCTAGACAGGGAAAGTGACTTACCTTCCTCTTGTAGCTAATAAGTATCGAGTTCCAAGAAGGGTCTCTGGATTCCAGGTATAGTACTATTTCCACTGTGCAGCAAAGGTATGCAGAGTCAGACCATAAATAATAATACCACAAGATTTTTATGGGTTTGTGGTCAATGATCAATATTTAATAAGGATCAACATCATCATCATCGTCATCATCGTCATCATCATCATCTCATCATCATCATCATCTCATCATCATCATCATCTCATCATCATCATCATCATCATCATCATCATCATCACCATCATCATCATCTTATAAGCTCCTTGAGGGTAGGAATTGTCTTTTGCCCCTTTTTTGTATCTCCAGCACTTAGCACAGTCCCTGGAACATAGTAGGTGTTTAATAAATGTTTATTGATTAATTAGTCATGAAATAAATATTTGGATAATAGAGTGAAGAATAGAGCTTATAATAAAACTTCTTTCTGCCTCTTCTTTATAATGTTCCTTCTCCAGGCTGCTGTCAAACAAATGTGATGCTTTTTCTGCCTCTAGTTGGCAAAACTTGCTAATAATAGAACTGTCCTCAAATGGTATGGATTGTCCCATGAGAGTCTCTCGTGTGTGCTTTTTCCCTGGAAATGTTTCAAGCAGAACTCAGTGGCCCACTTATTAAAGATGTGGGACATCTAGTACATCTAGCACACCGTACATCTAGGAAGTGGTCAAACTATATGACCTTGTATTTTTTTGCTGCTGTTGTGTTTGTTTCTTGTGTAACTTCTAGAAGCCTTGTCAGCTCTGGAATTCTAGGATTCCATGAATTTGTACCAGTTTTCTGGATTAGTTGTTGAGTGGGAAGATAGAGGAAACGAGTCCAGGATTTGGAGTCAGAATACCTGGCTCTGCCACTTGCTACTTTGCCAATTTGGTAAAGTTTTCTTGCTTCAGTTTACCTAATTGTAAAGTGAGAGGTCAGACTGCATGATCTTTAAGGACCATTCAAGCTCTGATGATCTGTGAACTAATGACTTTACTTGGGAACAAATGCAGCACTACTGGGTGAAAATGAAAATATAACAGAGTCAGAAAGAGAGAAAAGAACTGGGTAAAAATTATTTTGACTGGACATGTCATTTCATGGATATAGAAAACTCCTGATGGGGAACCTTCATTTACCAATGCAGGTTGGCACCTGGTCTGCAACTGACAGTCTTAGAGAGATGCTTGAAGATACTGAGATGTTATGTAACTTCCCCAGTGTCACACAGCTAGTGTCAGAGACAGAATCTGAACAAGTGTTTTCTTTACTTTGAGGTTAGCTCTCCATTCAGTAAAATCCAGTGGTCTCTCATCAGAGGCTGCTTTTCTCTAGGGTTAGTTTCTCCATTTCTTGCACCAACTTCACAGAAGAGAATGAAGCCGGAACTCCAGTTATGGCTTGGCTTGACACATAATATCCCCACACAAATTTAAAACGTTTTTAAAAGCCTATAACTTCTGAGAAACATCCAGAACTTATTGTCACTTGTGAAGTAGCCCCAGAGACTCCAAGAAAGCTTCTGAGAAAATCCTAGTGTTTCCTGGAACAGTATCTTTTCCAGGAGACCACTCAGAGACATCAGTAAGGATACAATTCCGTTCTACATAGTGTACTTTCCACCAAAGCATCTCCAGTTGGTCTGCAACAAGGACCCCAAGTTCAGGTGTTTTATCTTTCAAAGGATGGCATGCTAAGGATCTGGGCTAGAGGTGAACCAATGTGTAACATTTGAATTTTATACATTTCTGGGAAGCAGGTTTCTTGCAGTCCCTTATAAACCCAGAAAGAGTTTCCTAAAATATTTTCTAGTGCTTCTTGCCAATCTTTCATCATTAATGATTGTGAGGCAGCCATTTTTCAATGTTTCTTTACCATCTCAGTATGAAGTCTGTCTATAACCAGTCCTTGCTAGCTGGTGCAGCAGGTACAACTGATGGTTTTCCCACATGGACTTTGGAGCACATGCAAACTACTCTGGTTCTGATACTCTAAAGAGAAGAACTGAACTCTGAAGAGAAGAATATTTGATTGGCTGGTAAGTCAGACTTGGGTTATAATCAAAAGGAATTATGAAACCATTTCTCTTTTTCCTCCTGGTTGTGTTTGAGTGAGGCAGTAAGGATTGTAGTAAGCCTTTGGTGGAGATAAAGACTCTTTAATCAGGCTGCTACTGTGTGGCTTATGAGGACATGAAGACCATGATGTTACTTCTGTCTCTGAGGGGCCTATCCTTCTGGCTTTTATGTAGAGAAGTGTTAGAGATAGCTATGAGCTTATAAGCTGCAAAAGGTTGAATGACAAGAACCTGATTTGCTGGAAGCCAGGCATAAGTGAGATGTTAGTTGAAACTTTGAAGGGTGTCCTTCTTGATCCAGCCCAAGAAGAGGAAGCAATAATGAACCATCACTTCTCCATCAGTCATATCACATTTGTGAGCAATTTTGATGATGAATGCATTGTAGAAACTGCTTTAAGCTTAAGTCTACTCTTCCCAAGAAATGAGTTGAGAGATGGAAGGATGTGACACCTCTCCTAGGTAGATAGGGAATTCCTTATGTCTTCTGGTCAGTAAATTTCCCTCCGTAAAATCTAATGATGTTAACTGGTTAAATGAGATTGGGATGCTATTCACTAGTGATTGATATTGAGAAAGAGCTAGAAGCATTAAGAAGGTACCCCTGACCTCTCAGGGGGTACCTCCAGATCTTAGAGGAGGAAAGATAGTCTTTCTCTGGAAATCTGATTCATCAGTGAGTTTGGCAGTTGAGATAAGGCTTCCTAGAACTTATAAAAGTTACGTTACCATCACCAAATCATGGAACCTCAGATTTGGAAGGAACCCCGGAGGCTATCCGTACCTGAACAAAAATCCCATCTACAAGAACTTATTAAGTGATCATCCAGCCTTTACCTGAAGATTTCCTGCAAGGGAAATTCACCAGAGGCAGTTCATTCCACTTTTGGCTACCTCTGATTATTACAAAGAGGTTACTAAATAGCTTAATGGATGGAGCACTGGGGCAAGTTCAAATCCAACCTCAGCTGAATTTAACTTAAATTTCACTTAATTTAACTTAAATTTAATTTAACTAGCAGTGTGATCCTAAGCAAGTCATTTAACTTCTTTTTACCTCTGGAGAAGAAAATGGCAAACCAGTCCAGTGGTTCTTAACTCCTTGATACCTTTCCACATTGCAGGGGGGAAATAAAGAACTTAATGTATCAAAGGCATAGTGAGTGATAGAGCACTATAGGGTGCTACTGACTTTGGAGGCTCCTCTGGCCATAATAAAGAAATAAAAACCAAAAATAGTAGGCACCTCCCTGGTTAGTTTTTGTCCTTTGTTCTTGAAGATGACCAAAATGATATCATTTCTTTGAAGTCAAGGTCTAGTGTGTCCAACTGTGATTTATTGGACCAATGTGAGTTTAGAATGATCTACCACAGGTCAGACACAAATATCCACGTGAACAATTGGAGTAGAGATGTCTCTAAATTTGTACATCTTATGTTTCTTTTGAGCTACTGTAATTCTGCTTCACTCATAGAGTACAATGTATTTTTTGATGCTGGTACTCCATAGTGGGCATCCTTTGTCAGGGTCTCCCATGCCATGCAATTGACTCCAGAGCTCTTCGGAGAGACCTTGAGAGTGTCCTTGTGTTCCTTCTTCTGACCTCCACTGTGTGAATTTTTATAAGTCTTTTAGGAAAATGTTTGTTTAGCATTTGAGCAACAGTCAGTTGTGTTTTCTATAGTGGAGCTTGAATGGTTGACAGTTTCGCTTGAGAAAGGATGCCAGTGCCTGGTATCTTATCTTGTCAGGTGATCTTCAGAATATTTCTAAGACAATTCAAATGGAAGCAATTCAGTTTCCTGGCATGGTGCTAGCATACTGTCCAGGTTTCACAAGCATACAACAATGAGGTTAGCGCACTAGTTCTGTAGACCTTCAGTTTCGTAGACAGTCTAATATCCCTTTTTCTCCCATACTTTCCTTCAGAGCCTCCCAAACACTGAGCTAGTTCTGGCAATGTCTGTCAACCTTATCATCTGTGTCTACATCCCTGGAAAGTATACTACCAAGGAGAGTGAACTTATCCACAGCATTCAATATTTCTCCATTTGCTGTAATTGATGGTTCTACAAATGGATAGTATGGAGAACCTCTGTTTTCTTGGTGTTCTTTGCCAGGCTAGAATTAGTGTGGATGGTGTGGTACTTGTGTTTTCTTGGTGGAGAACTTGTGTTTTCTTGGTGTTAATTGTTAGGCCAAATACGTTAGCATAAGGACCAGAGAATTGGCCCTTATTTTGTTGTCTCTCAGCCTCAGAGGCTGCATTCAATGCACAATCATCTGTAAACATAAAAAAAAATCATGCACCAATCCCCCCACTACTTTAGTCTTGACTTGTAGCCTTTCCAAGTTAAATAATTTGCCATCAGTGCCATTTTTGTCCTCTTTGAAAGCGTTCAACAACACTGCTGAAAACATCATGCTTGAAAAGCGTAGAAATAAGCACATGGTCTTGTTTCACTCCATTGATGACTGGGAAAATATAGCTGTATCACCCGTTATCCAGCAACTGCGCAATCATGCCATCATGAAACTAACATACAATTCTGATGAACTCTGGTCAACCAAATTTTTGCCACAATTTTCCAAAAGTCCTTACTCAATTAACAGTATCAAAGGTCTTAGTCAGACTGATGAATATCATGTATAGATCTCTCTTTCTCTCTTTTGCTCCTGCCATTTCTCCTGGAGTTATCAGGCAGCAAATACCACATTCCTTGGCCCTTTTTGAAGCCACATTGATTTTCAGGTAAATGACCATCTTCCAGGTGAAGGATCAGCCTATTAAGGAGGACTCTAGCAAGAATCTTGCCAGCAGTGTCTAAGAGGAGGATCCTTTGTGACTGTCACTGAGCAACCTATTTTCTTTGCCTTTATAGAGGCATCCTTGAACTCCTAGGGGATAACCTCCTCTTGCATATAACCTGAAAAATTTCAGTCAGCTTTTGTATGAATGGACCCTCTGCCTTGTAAACCTCAGCTGCAATAGAATTAATGCTAGTGCTCCTGTGCTTTGTGACAGGAGAGGAGCTTCATGACATTCAAAACTTCTTCACTTAGAAGTTCAGTCAGAGAGGGATCGACTTCAGCTTGAATGGCTTCAGCATTGATTGATGATGGTCTGTTGAGAACAGTATGAAAGTGATCAGACCATCTCTCCAGGATCATGTCCTTGTCACTAATCAATATGGCTCCATCAGCATTGAGCAGTTGAGATACACCATATGTCTTTGACCCATAAATAGCCTACAGGGCATCATAAAAGCACTTTGGATTATTATTGTCAGCATAAAACTGAACTTCATCTGCCTTCTTACTAAGCCAAGAACCCTGCGTCTCTCTAAGCTTTGCTTGTACTTTTGATAGAATTAAACACTGCCTTTTTAGAAATGGATGAACTATCCTGCTGGCAAACCTTGAGTTCTTATTTTTCCTTTAGTAGCTTCTGAATTTCTCCGTCATTTTCATAGAACCAATCTTGATGTTTGCAAATGTTCTGGCTCATATGTGTAAATGCAGTACTGTACACTAAATCTCTGAAATATGTCCACTCCTTTTCTGCTCCACTGTTACCAACTCTTTGTTGGCTCAGCTTTCTCTCCAAGTTAGCAATGAACTGTTCCCACTGGGAAAAGTGCTCTAATCTGTAGACATTAAATCTTCTGGTAGCCATCTTACCTTGGGGCCACTGCATTTCTTAAATGTGAATGTTTAGCTTGGAGAGGACAAGTCTGTGATCAGTCCAGTACTCTGTACCACACCTCACCTTTGTCACACTTACATCCTGTCTCTTCTCCTTACAATGACATAGTTTATTAAATGCCAATGTTTGCTGTGAGAGTATAGCCCCCAGTGTATCTGCACCTGCTGTTTCTTCATGGCAACTGATTGGATATGGGAGTAGGGTGAATGAGGGGGACACTTAGATTGTGAACTCTGGTGATTGGAAGGATAGTGGTATTTTCTAAAGAAATAAGGAAATGAAGAAGAGGGGGGTGGATTTGGGGAAAGAGTGAGTTCTATTTGCAGTATGTTGAGTTTGAAATTCCTATGGAATATCCAAGTGAAAAAATTCAATAGGCATTTAGTGACCTAAGACTGGAATTTAGGAGAGAGATGTGTAGATTTTTAAATTCTAAGAACTCTTTCAGCTTCGACTAAACAAAGAAAATGTGCTAGGGGCTGGAGATACAAAGATGAAAAATGACCAAGCATCTACTCTCTAGGAATTTCTATTCTTCTACTGTGTCCTGGGCTCCAAGGTCTCTGCTCTCTCTGGCATTCTTCAGTTCTAAGGTCCCTCCTGGCTCTGATGTCCAGTGTTCTAATGAACCTCCCAACTCAAATGGTCTGTGATTCAGTAACTGTCAAATATAAAACTCAGTTTCATTTTTTATATTAAAGATTTCCCAATCACTCTCTACAATGGGTTGTGAAGATGAGCAATTTGTAAAGTTTCTCCCCAGAATTTCAGAGGCTTCTAGTGCTCTTTAATTTTCTTCTTTCCCAAATCTTCTCAGATCAAAATCTCATCAACATTATTTTTTCTTGTTTTTATTAGGTGTTCCCCCTCCAGTACACATCTGTAAGACCTTTTTTGAGGATCTAGAGGCTGGCGGTTTGCTTAATAGAGTCCCAAGTTATAGTGCCTATAATTAAGTGTCTGTGCTAACTGGTGAGCCCCAGTGAATGAGGGGTACCAGTTTACCTAAAGAAATAAGTTGGTAACAGAATAGGTCAAGGTTTCCATGCTAGTCAGTAGCAGGATTGCGCCCATGGATGGCCACTGCACTGTCGGTCTGAGAGAGATAGAAATCCATTCTTTTAAGAAATTAATTAATTTTTTCAATTAATAAGCATTTATTTTCTCTTCTCACCTCCCTCAAATAGAGAAAAAAAACCTCTGTAACAAATATGCATAATCAGGCAAAACAAATTGCCACATTTTCCATGTCCAAAAATGGATGTCTCATTCTGCATATTGAGTCCATCATCTCCCAGTCAGGAGGTGTCATGATTCCTTATCAGTCCTGTTTTCATCAGAGGCTGCTGGTGGCGCAGTGGATAGAATTCTGGGCCTGGAGTCAGAAAGACCCGAGTTCATAGCTGCCATCAGGTGCTTTAATAGTTGTGTGACCCAAATAAGTCATTTAACCTCTCTTTGTCTCAGTTTCCTCAACTGTAATAACATCTGCTTCACAGGGTTGTTGTGGGGATCAAATGAGGTAATAGTGGTAAAAAGAAAAAAAGTTCTTAGCACAGTACCTGGTCCACAGTAGGTCCTACATAAATGTTTATTCCCCTTCCTCTGGAATTGTGGTTGGTTGGTTCATTGATCGGAGTTCTTAGGTCTTCAGCATTTTTTTACATTGTTATTATGGTATAAATTGTTACACTGGTTCTGTTCACTTCATTCTGAACCAGTTCACAAAATGTTCTCATATTTCTCTGAATCTGTCCCTTTCATCTCTTCTTATGGTGCAGTATTCTGTTATGTCAATATACCATAATTGGTTCAGAAATTCTGCAATTGAAGGCCTACCCACCCCACCCTTAGTTTTCAGTTGTTTGACACCATGAAAAGAACTGCTTTAAAGATTTTTCTACATATGCATCTTCTTTTCTATTTCTTTTATCTCTTTGGATTACGGGCCTAGTAAGTGTATCACTGGGTCAAAGTGTGTGTACACTCAGTTTAATAACTTTTGGGGCATCATTCCAAATTGTTTTCTGGAATGACTGTACCAATTCATGGCACCATCAGTTATTTATTTTTAAAATTCTGAATTTAACAAATACCAAATAAAATGAGCATTCTCCTACACAAATTAGAATGGAAAGAGTATTTGACATGAAATTAAGAATCTTTCACATTTTAGCATACATTTTTCCTTTTATGTATGGGGTGGGGATGACGTGTGAGCATGCGAAGTGAATTTCAAAGATGTAATTTCCATGTGGAAGAAGCTGGGGAGCCAGTTCCAGATAGGTTTTATGACATGTAATGGAAGTGCTTGTCTTCCTTATTTGGAGCATGTACAGATTTGCTCCATATCAACTGCAGACACTAGGGGGCACAGTGAATAGTACACTAGGCCTGGAGTCAGGGATTCAGCCTCAGATACTTACTAACTGTGTGACCCTGGGCAAATCACTTAACCTCTATCTGTCTCATTTTCTTCAACCATAAAATGGGCATAATAGTACCTACCTCTCAGGGTTATTGCGAAAATCAAGTTAGATAATATTTGTAAAGTGCTTAGTGCAGTCACTGGCATATAGTAGGCACTTTAAAAAGGCTTGTTTCTTTTCCCCCTTTTCAGCAACTGGTTTTGGTGTGTTAATCACATGATGAAAGAGGACTGTTAAGTGTATGCAGAGGCCTTGTTTCTCACTGCTCATCCAAGGGAGAAAGCAAAGACTAAGCCCTTGGTGGGGAGGGAGGCTTCAGACATTTATGTCCACTGGTTCCCTGTGGCCTCTTAGGGGATGGCCCTGCTTTTTGGGCTTATGTCTCTGTTATATCTATTTTTCCCCCATCTTTTAGATGAAGGTTACTAGAGATAGCCATGAGCTTGTGAGTTCCAAAAGGTCTGCAGAGTAAGTCACTCAAACCGGGAACTAGAGTTAATTCTGGGATTTTACCCAAAGCCAGATGATAGGGATCAAAGTCCTGAGCAATTTGTTCAGACCTAGCCCAGCAGTAATAGACAAGCAGACTCCTCTATCCATTGGCCATTCCACATTTAGAAGAGAAGTTGGTGCGACCAATGAATGTTATGCAGAAATTACATTAAATTTTTCTAGGTACCAGGAAGCATGTGCCCCTCACCTCAAGTGCTGAAGGGAAATGATTATCTTTCTCTCTTTTCTGCATTTTCACCATAAAAAAAAGTTGATTGACTTTAATTGATTAAATGAAACTAGGGAGCTGATCACTGCTTAACAGTGGGGGAGGGGAGGTCCACACCAGTATGGGGGCTTGAGCCTATAGTATCGGAGGAAGACTTCCCTGATACCTCAGAGGGTACCCTTACAATCCTTAGGAGGTAAATGTAGCCAGTCTTGCTCTGGTAGACTCTTAAATAAATAATAAATTCAAAATGTAATTATCAGAACTCTCCAGCTTGTCTTTCTTCTTCAGTTCTCTTCTGTGCTTTCAAAAAACAACTTCAATGATATTCTTTTCTTTTTTGTTTCTTTTACAGCTTAATACTGGTCCCCTCCCTTTTATCTCCTTGCCCTCTTCCCTTCTTCAAATTGAAATTAAAAAACAACAATCTTGTAAGAAATATGTTTGGTCAAACAAAACAAATTCCCACACTGGCTCTGTCTGAAAATATGTATCTCTTTCTTCTCCCTGAGTCCATGACATCTCTGTCGGGAGATAGGTAGCAGTCTTTATCACCAGTCCTCTGGAATTAAGATTGATCATTGCATTGATCAGAGTTTTCAAGTCTTTCAAAGTTTTTTATCCTCATAATGTTGTTGTTACTGGATAAATTGTCTGCCTGGTTCTGCTCACCTCATGTTACACAAATTCACTTGTTAGGAACACATGGTATAATATATATTAAGTGCTTTGCAATTCTTAAAATATCATATAATCATTGGTCACCATTATTTTCTCTAGTCCTCCACCATTCTTTACCTCTCCTTAAAATGATGACATTCTGAAGAAGAAGCAAATGGACGACTATTGCCTGTCCCAAACTGGGCATCAGGCATACATAAAGTTAGTGGATACTTTTTCCTTAATATGACCTATTTTCATCAAGGTCAGACTGAGGCTACTGCAGAGGAGAATCAGGTAACTGGCAGTTGGTGTGATAACTTGACCTTTGTCCACTTTGGACTGGAGGGAACATGCCCTTGTAAACTCTGCCTAGTGCCTGTCTTCCACTGGACTTTGCCCAGTTGGTTTTATTGGAGGTCATTACTGAACCAAGGTCCACTAACAACATTGAGATTGTTTTTGTTAATCCATTTGTCCCAAGTATTTTAGTTCACAGAACTGAAATGTCATTGACATGATATATTAAGGCACAGCTTTAGTGTTTATGCCATGTGATCTTGTCTTGGTCTCGAAATCAGAAGTAAATGGAAGAGTCCCAGTTCTGCCATTTACCAGTTGAGTGACCTTGGGCAAATCAGTTTAGTATTCCTGAGCCTGAGTATCCTTATATTTAAAGTGGGGATGATGATGAAGACGAGGATGATAATATTGATGATAAAGATATTCTCACCTTTCAGTAACTGGAGGTGGGGGTGGGATGGAAGAAATGATGCCCACTGAAGGGCATGTAGGGTGATAAGTGGGACTGATAAGGAAAATGAAGAAGAAAAATAAGTAAAGGCCAGAGAAAGGGAAGAGGAGGAGAGTGATGGTTTTGCCTTTCTCTTGCCTGAGGGAGATGGAACCAAATAATTGGATAATTCATGTTGCCTGAGACGAGGTCCTTTAACCTCTCTCTGAGGTGCAGTTTTCTTAATGATAAAATGGGGAAAAAATATACTTTTATGATCTACCTTTCAGGGTTGGGGTCAGTGAGGGGATCATTTCAAAAACTTTAAAGTGCTGTAGAACTGGGTGTTGCTATTATTACGATGTTTATTTTCCACAGGTTTTCTGGATGGGGGCTGGATATCAGCCAAGAGGGTAAAAAAATTTCCCATAGTGTAACCTTGTGTCATAAGACGCAAAGGGGAGACAGTATGGCATAATAAATAGAGCAATGGACGTGTAGTTAGACCCTAGCTGTTTTACCTGGAGTAAGCCAGTCTCAGATTCTTCGTATGTAAAATGGGTACAGTAATAGTGTCTTACTCACAGGTTTGTCAGTCAGTCAATAAACACATATTGAGCACCTACTATGTGCACTATATCAAGATCTGGAGATTTTATATACATATATGTATATATATGTACGTATATATACATATACGTACATATATGTATATGTATATATATATATATATATATATATATTTATACAGTCCCTGTTCTCAAGGGCTCACAGTTTAATGGGGTCTTAAGACAACATACAAACAAAATATATGCAGCCTAAGTTGAAAATACTCAACAGAAGGAAGGCACTAGAGTTAAGGTGACTTGGGAAAGGCTTTCCTAGAAGGAGGAATTTTAGCTAGAACTTGAAAGAAGCCAGGAAGGAAAGATGTGGAGGGAGAGTGTTTGAGATAACATATATAAAGTATGTTGCCAGCTTTAGGCCAGTATTTAAGTATTACCTCTTATTTATCTTATAGTCTCTCTAGGTCAGGGACTGTTTTCATTTGGCCCTTTGTTGCTCAGCACAATGCCTGCTCTGTAGGTGCTTAATAAGTGCATCTTTCGGGATCAAGGGTGTTTGTTACAAAGGTTCCATAATAATTTTTTCACTATTCTACCTCCTCCCAGGTTGGGTGCCAGGACTAACCAAGCATTTTCTGGGTGTGAGCTATCTTTCCTTTACTACTATCTCCCTTACCACGGGGCTCTAAGATTTGATGCCCAATTTATGTATAAAACTGAATAGAATTTTATGAACTTTATTTATGAGTATGGAATGCTGGAGTAGATAGTCACTAGATGGACAAAATGCCTCGCTCCGAAAATTAAATTAAGAAATCTGTTCTAAGCTACGGTGTAGGCAAAAGGGAGGGGGAAATGCAAGCTGATCATTGCCATAAGGGACTTGAGAGGTCTCTACTCCTTTGCTTCCTCCTCCTGCTGGGGTCTCCAGCTCCTCTGCTTTAGTGAACTTCCCCAGAGACCAGTGAGAGACAAGGACCTTGGACAAACCCTAGCAGCCTGGAACAAGGTCAGCAGCAGGAGGACGTTTCTCTAACTTGCTTTTGGAAACAGGCTGTGACTGAATGTTCTGTTTTGAAAAGCCATCTCTGGTCAGAGGGGAAGGTGGCTGACCACGAAATCTGATAACCTGTCCAAACACAGTTCCCTTGGCTTCTGGTCCATTTACACGTGATGAAGTCTTAGATGCAGACACAGTTTTTCCCCAAACGGGAGAGAGAAGATCTAACCCATAGGATCTAACCAGTGGAATTGACTAGGAAAGAATGAGGTTAAGAAAATAACTTTTTTAAAAAAAGAAATGTATAGGTACTTCTAATTTCTCATGGACCCCTCTGTGATCTGTGTCTATGTAAGTATAGTCCCTAAGGACTAGAAAAGGCCTTTGCATATCAAATATCAGAGCTGGGAGGGACTTTAGAACATAGAACCTGGGACAACAGAGATGGAAGGGGTATTTAGAATATAGAATATCAGAACCCAAAGAAACTCCAAAACAGACCTATGAATATTAGAGCTGGGAAGGACCTTAGAGTTCATCAAAATACACCTTCATTAATTGATAAAGGAGGAAATTTAGACCCAGTAAAGTCTTACTCAAAGTCACAGGGCCAATGTGAGAGCCAAGATTGGACAAATGTCTGTTTCTGCTTCTTTGAGCTTTAAAACACACACACACACACACACACACACACACACACACACACACAGACATACACATATATGCAAACATTCATACAAGCACAGACATGTACATATGCACACACATACACACACACACTCACCAACACACATTGATTTCAGAGACAAGGTTGATGCTGGGATTTGGGAGGCCTGTTTTTTTTCATACCCCTGCAGCTTGTTTTTAGAGTAAGCCAACTTTGCTCCAGTATCCCTCTAACCTGGATCCAGTGCAAGTTTGATGTCACTGTTTTTCACAAAATCCGTCTGGATAGGAAGGTCTCTGTGTGTTGTACTGGCTGACTTTTAATCCAAATATCCAAAGTCCAGCAATTGGGCCATGTGCTTGCCAGTTTTGGAAACAGGCTATCCCTAAAGCATGAACCTAGAAGGGACCTTGAAGGTAACCTAGTCTAATTCCCTAATCCATTTTTTTTAACAGTTGAGAAAGATGAGGCTTCTAGGGGTTAAGTAACTTGTCTTAAATCACATAGGTAGGATAGTAAGTACCCAAGTTTGTTACGCACTATTCCCCTTCACATATTTTTGGTCCAGCCTGATCTTTCTTTCTGCTTCTGATACATGACATTCAATCATCTCTACCTGAAATACATCCCTACTTTCCTTCAAAGTTCAGACTAGATGCCACCTATTGCATGATTTCCCCAGCTGCTGGCATCTCCCTTTGAAGTTACCCTGTATTTATCTTGAACCCACTTTGTATATGTATGTGTGTGTGTGTGTGTATATATATATATATACACATATATATATAACATATACATATTATATATATATGTATATATATATATACACAAACACATATGCTTATTGCTTTTCCTTATAGAACATAAGTTACTTGAGGGCAGGGGCTATTTCTTTCTTGTTTCTTTGCCTCTCTAGAGCCTAGCAGAGGGTCTGACACATAGTTGGGCTTAATCAATCTTGTGGATTGATTGACTCCAAATCTAGTGCTGATGGGGAGGGGATAGGGAAAAAAAAGTCTTATCTGATTCAGTCCTAAAGTTCAGAAAACAGGCCCTGTCATGTTGGGAAACCTGCTTTTCCAATGGGAAGATGTGTCATCTAATGCCCTAATCTGCTGAGAATGATTCGTGATGACTCTCTATATACATGCGGTACATTTGAAGCTATGGAAAGACCAGGAGCTGTGTAGCATAACCCTTTCCTTCCTGTTAACCCAAGAAGCAGACAGCTGGGGAGTCTCAGGGGGAAAATAGAGCCTTGCCTTCCCGAATGCCATGTAATCCATCATGAGAAATTATGTCATGTCACATGATACATTTTATAAACTTAGCGCTGACCTTTTCAAAGTGGGAGGGAGCAGCCTTTGGAACCCAGCCCCTCCCCCATCACACAAAAGAACTGTGCCTGACCCCTTCATGTATTCTAGTGTTCATATAGAACAATGTTGGAATGATTAGGTTTCATTTGGCTTCTCTCCAGAGGCTTTCCTAAGTTGCTCCAACACCTCCAAGAGCCCAAGAGCAGATGAGCTTTGAAATATTTTTAAACCTATGCCCTTAATTGACCTAGTCAAAAAATTCCTCTTGGAATTTAATTCTCCCCATATCATTTGTCAGCAGGGTAGCCAATTGTTTGGGAATCTATGGAGCAGTATAATATATTGTATATGACCCTATAACAACAAAGAACAGAGAAAAAAAGAATGTTAGAGTTGCCCATAACAATAGCTAATATTGACATAGTGCTTATAGGTGTACAGAACACTTTCTGCAGACTTATCTCATTTGATCCTTACAACAATTTTTTGGGGGGTTCTATTAATATCCCTATTTTACAGGTGAGGAAACTGAGTCAGAGAGAGGTTAAGTGACTTGCCCAGAATCAGACATTGAAGGTTAACTTGAACTCATGTCTTTCTGATTACAAGACTGATACCCTATCTTCTACACCACCTAACTGCCTACGAATGTGAAAGAATGTCTGGGCTAGAAGGGACCTTAGGATGTAGAATGTCAGAAGAAGAATAATGTTAGATACACAAAATAGCATATTTATTAGTGGCTCCCATTTCTGTGATGCTTTAAGATTTACAAAGCACCTATTGAAGTGTATAGTGCAAGGATGAGTATGTCCATTTTGTGGGTGAGCAAACTGGGGTTCAGAGAAATGAAGTGATTTGTTTATGTTTCTATATCTAGTAATCAGAACCAGAATTTAAATTCAGATCTCTTCTGACTCCAGGTCTAGAGCTATGCATAACCTTAGAAGATAGCAGAGCTAGAAGGGTCTTTAGAACTTAGAAGGTCAGAATTGGGAGAAACTTTGAAATAATAAACGTCACATTTGAAAGGGATCTTGAAGAGACCAACATTTTCTAGATAGGATAATAGCAGTCCAAAAAGGAGCTACCAAGATCATACAGCTCATTAGTAGCAGAGCTGGGAGCAGAACCCAGGTCTAGGTGTGTTTTTTGGAGCTTTTAAAACCTACAATAACAAAGCTGAATGCATCTCTTCAACCACTTTAACAAGCCTGTGATACCACATCAACAGCAACAGCTGGTCGGTCCCAAGCAACACTCCAGGGAATGCCATCATCCTCTTCAAGTGGGCCCTTTTCCAGTGTGTTCACATGCAAAACATGTTAACCTCCAGCCCATCATCAGGTTTTTCCTGCACTCTTGCATCATTCAGTGATTTGGTTTTTCTGCCAGTGAATTTTCCAGAAGGAAAACTTCCCTTGGATGGAGACCTACCTCTCCAGAAAATGTCCTTGGGGAGAAAAAAGACCTTGCAACCCTGTGAGGTGAATTTTCCCTTTACTCTGAAAGCATCTGAGATCTATTTCATGGGTTTGTTTGAGGTAAATTGTGTTGCCAGCTAACAGGCAGCGATGACCCAGGGATGCTGATGTTACCTTTACCCCATACAGTCCAAAAGACTGATCTGACTCACCTTCCAGATCACAGGAAGATGGGATTGATTTAACCCCTTGTAAAACAACAGCTAATTACATGCTAAACTAATTAAATGGTTGAAGGAGAGAGGCACATGATAGAGTGAGGAGAACAATGAACTTGGAATTAGGAAAATCTGGATTCTAGTCCCACTTCTGACACTTTCTATCTGGTCCTGAGCAAGTCAAGTGACACCCTCTGTGCCTCAGTTTCCCTAACTGTAGACATGGTGGCCTTCTAAGTCCCTTCTAACTCTAGCTCTATGATCCTATTCAGATAGCTTACAAAGTTCTTTCATATTCATTTGGTTCATCTTAACTTGTCCCTTAACAAGCAGAGAAAGAATGATAATGGTACTAATTCTCACTTCCATGGTACTTTAAGGTTTTCACATCGTTCCTCCCAGTAATCCTACAAGGTAGATAATGTAGGGATTATTTTTACAGATGGGAAAACTGAGGCTTAGAGGGGGGTGAAATGATTTATCCAAGGTTACAAGCTAGAAAATAATAGATAGGAAATTTGAACCCAGGCCTCCTGACTGCAAGTCTAAGAGCTCTTCCCAACACACCACCCTGCTCCTCCAAATAATTTTATCAATACTGATTTTTACATGTGGGAGAACTCCTGTCCTGTCTAGACCAGCCTTAGAGGAGTTCAGTGATTTGCCCAAGGTCCTACTGGATATTAAAGGCGTGCTTTGAATATAGGTTTTTCTCATTCCAAGTCCAGGATTCTATCAGTTGCACCTCACTTCGTTGTTGCTGACTCTTCAGGACCCTATACTCATTTGTACTCATATACTCATTGTACTTATGTAGGTCATGACCCAATTTGGGGAGTGAAGGAGTGGATTACCATTTCCTTCTCTAGTTCATTTTACAGATGAGGAAACTGAGGCAAACAGAGTTATATGACTTGTAAATGTCTGAGTAAGTGTCTGAGGAGGCTAGATTTGAACTCAGGAAGACCAGTCTTCCTGACCTGAGACCCAGTATTCTATCCACTGTGCCACCTAGCTGTCCCAACTATACCACAGTACCTCTCCAAATAAGCATACTCATTTAAATCAGTCCATTTAGCTGGAACTCCTATCCTTTAGAGCAGAGGTGTCAAGCTCAAATAGAAATGGGGACCATGAAACCACAATAAGGATCCTTGCCAGCAGCATATTGACTTAGAAAACCACATATTAACATTGTCTCTGTTCTATTGTATTTTTTATTTATTCTGTTAAATATTTCCCAATTACATTTTAATCTGATTCTGGCAATACTGGAGAGTATTGTGGGCTGTATCTGGTTCGAGGCAACTCTCTTAAATCTTAAGTTATAGTGAAATTGTGGATGTGCATCAGTGGAAGGAATTTCCAAGCTGGGAGTTGGTTTT
Source organism: Bettongia penicillata ogilbyi (assembly GCA_023548195.1). Taxonomy (NCBI): domain Eukaryota; kingdom Metazoa; phylum Chordata; class Mammalia; order Diprotodontia; family Potoroidae; genus Bettongia; species Bettongia penicillata. The sequence goes on along the minus strand of JAJHZJ010000292.1, from coordinate 21,910,983 downwards.
ACCATGAGATCCTGGATATTGATCCTCCTTGAATCCTGTCTCAGAAGAAAATCTGGGTTTGAATTCTGGTTCTGCTGCTTATTGGCTAAATTAGCAAGGAGAGGCAGGGGACAATATGAGTTAGGTAGACCAAATTACTGCTATCTTGGACTGTCATGGAAGCAGCCTAGGAACAAAGAGTTCAATGGCAGTGACTCTCAGACCACACTCATACTTCCAGCCCAGCTCCCACAACTGTCATGGAAGGGAGTAACCTTTGTGGAGAAAGGACCCATCATTCTTATCATCACCAACAGCTATAGACTGGGTATGGGCAGATAGGCAGTAAACCCAAGAACCCCCAAAATAGCAGCACCTCTCCTTCTCAACCAGTGATTCTGATTTCAGCCCAGCCTCCAAAGCCAACATCTAGGGGAATGCCCTGAGAGAAGATGTGGCCTGCCACCACTCCCACAGGTGTTACATCCTGTAACTCCTCAGGAGCCACAAGTGCAGACCCAGAAAAGAAGGTCCTCACCAACAAAGTTTTTGGTGCTTTGAATGATTCAACAGCTTAGATAAATGTGATTTTATTAGTGAAAATAACAGAGAAGAAGATGAATTGCCATCTGCTTTGCCATTGCCTTCTAAGGCCCATGGGACCTTTCCACCTGATTTGTAGTTGAAACCTCCTATGTGTGTTTTCTCTTCTATGAAAATGTGAGCTTTTTAAGAGCAAGGACTATTTTGCTTTTTTGTGGTTACCTCTAGCACATGGCACAGTGCTTTGCACATAATAAGCACTTAATAAATGCTTTTTCATTCATTCACCCAGACAATCTGAGTGATATTGGGCCAGTCACTTTAACCACTCTGTAAAAATAAAGGCTCCCAAACGTTATGATCTTAGAAACCTTCGAGTTTTGATTCCTCCACTTGTAAACTGTGTGGCCTGATCTGAGTCTTAGTTTCCTCGCCTAGAAAATGGGAACTAGCAACTGTTGTGCTGTTTCCCTTAAAGGTTTGTTGAAAAGGAGTAACTTTGTAAGCCCCAAAGTGCTGTAGAAATCTGATGGGTACTGGAGATTTTATTCCTGGCCTCCATTTCTGAGCCCTCCCCTTTTCCACAAGCTCACATGAAGAGACCCACTGATGCCTAATGATGGGAAGGGAGTGTATGAAACTGGGTTGCCAGATGACCCGAGGTTTTTACAATTGAATCAGGAGTCACAAAAGATGCCCCAAAGCCTGACTGTTCCTATCAGCAAATGTGACCAAAAATAACTCCTTAGCACTGTGAGAGTAAAGAGACCCAGGACATACTGTACCCAGAGTGCCCATGGTGATGGGAAGCTGTTTACTTTGCTTTCCCAGATCTCTGGCTGCTCAGTCCACAGGTGCACTACCCCACTGTCTTTAGCCAGGGAGGCAGAGAGAATTCCACATCTGGGGAGACAGCATTTTCCAGCCTGAACGAAGTGGACAGGGGAGGGCCAGGCATATCTCCTAACAGTAGCAGGCTCATTTCATTGTAACTTGGATGCCCAGTATTAAAAAAAAAAAATGGCAGTCATATGTAGAAGAATGAATAATCGATTTAGAATGAGAAGATCTGAGTTGTAAATCCAAATGTATGCCCATGTTGCCTTTAGTAAGACCCTTCCCCAGTCTGAGCCTTATGTTTCTCATCTACAAGATCAGAGAATGTTCTCTAACATACCATGCAGGTCTATATCCATTATCCACTGCTTCCATGGTCCTAGAGTCAGGTGCCGGTTTTTCAAGAGAGGTGCCCAGTAAGTTTGGTTACAGCTTCTGATTATAGTGATACTAGCTTCTGGTAGTGAGGGAATTCATAGGATTAAGAACCTGGAGGGACTTAGAGATCATCTAGTCTGACTCCTTTATTTTACAGAGGATGCAATTGAGGCCCAGGGAAGATAAGTGACTTGCCCTAGGTCACACAGTAAATCAACGTCAAGGCTTAACTAGAAGCCAGAGTTTTGGGGGCCTTGGCTTGTTCCATTAGCAATATGTTTTTTCCTTTCTTTTTCTTTCTTAAATAGCTTTTTAAAATTTCTATTTTCTATTTCTTACACCACCACACTACTTCATGTATACTTTTTCCTACTGCTTCCCGAGAATCATCCCATATGATAGAAAGTAATTTTTTAGAGAGGAAACAAAGTCAGCGTAATTGATCGATACTTTGAAAGAGTCCAGAAACATATGCAATTATGTGATATTGTGGATCTTCGACCTCCACAAAGGGCAAGTTGGGGTATCTTTTCTTATCTCTTCATTCAAGTCCCACTTGATGTTTGTCATTTTGTTACAGTTACTTTTGAGCGTTTGTGTAACTGTTCTTTCTATTTATGTTATTGTAGTTACTGTGTATAATGTGTTCTTGGCTCAGTTTACTTCGTTCTGCATCACTTCAAACTGATCTTTCCAGAAGATTGGAATACAGACCTCTGTATTTATCACACACATGGTTTCTTATAGTATAATAGTATTCTATTATATTTGTGTATCACAATTTGTTCAGTAATTCACCAGTTGTTTCTGATTCTTCGTTTCTGATTCCTAGCTATCACGAAAAAAATGCTGCTATATTTTGGAGTACATGTGGAGAAAATGCTAATAATGCAGACTGAACTTAAATGTGTGTCTTGCAGAGCCAGTTGTTAATCATTTACTTGTATGCCTCTGCTCAACTTCAGGAGCCTAGAATGTTAGACTTGGAGGGGGTCTTTGAAGATTTCGACATCTATCTGATTCTGTAAAGCTGCATACAAGCTTAGAGTATGCTAGGGGTACGGGGTAGAGTGTACTAGGAGATGGGGTAAAGTACGCGAGGAGTATGAGGTAGATTCCATTAGGAATATTTTCTGCACATGCAGAAAACACTTGCCTCATGAGCATAAGGTACCAAAGAAAGATGTATAAGGATGAAGGCATGTGTGTGCCTCAGGGATGAAGGAAGAAAGGGATATTTCTTAACCTCTTGACTGCTTCAGTGATTTTCTTACTACAAACTGCCCATAAAAGTGCAGAAAGTATAGAAGTGTAGAAGTTAGGGAGGGAGACAGAACTGATCACTACTTAAGCAATCAGAGTCCACCTAGAACCAGGAATGGAAAAAACAATATACACGAAGTTAAGAACTACATTTTAGATTGCTTATTAACCATGTGACCTTGGGCATATAATTTACTCCCTCTGGGCCTCAGATGTCTCATCTGTAGGACAGAAACCTGGTGTAGTAGAAAAAATGCTGAAGACTTGAGTTTGGATTTTTGCCCAGCTGTTTATTTGTTGTGTAACCCTGGGCAAAATACTTCAGGTCTCTGGACCTCAGTTTCCTTATCTGTAAGATAGGGATAATATGTGTACAAACTACTTCAAGTGTGTTCATCCTTTGTTGCCAAAGAAGACCATGCCATCAGAGAAATAATAACATGACTTGCCCTTGACTTTGTTTTGAGTAAAGGAGGGCTGTGCAGGTCACCAGCCTCACTTCTCCTCCAGAGCCATCTGAATCCAGTGACCAGATATTCATCAGGATGACTGGAGATGACCCAGGATGAGGCAGTTGGAGTTAAGTGACTTGCCCAAGGTTAGTGAGTGTCAAGTGTCTGAGGTGAGATGTGAACTCAGGTCCTCCTGACTCCTGCACCGATGCTCCTCCATCCCCTGCACCACCTAGTTGCCCCATGATAATACTTCAAGTATATCATGAGGGAAGTGTACCATGACTGTTGGCACGTGAACTATGATCATTATCTGAAAAACAAGGCTGATGATACCTTCCCTTCAGGTAGGGGCTTATCCCAGATGACCATCTGAGCTTTCTTCTAACTCCATTCTAATTCTATGATTTTAAAATCCATGGATGAAACGAGAGGGACATTTGTTGAATGAGATCTTGGCTAGTAGGTTTCATTAATTTTCCTTCTTGGTCATGGGCAAGCTTCATATCCCATCCAGTTACACAACAAACTACCTCACCATTTTGTCTGCTGTCTTTGAGCAGCTCTTTCCTATCTGCTTATCAGCACCCTTCACACTACTAGAGAAGTTAATCTACTCTTCTTTGGAGCACTTTGCCCTAGGCCACTCATAGTTGATTGGTGACTCATTGCAAACCAGCCAATTTAGCCCACTGACCCTAGACACTAGCCAAAGATTCTTAACTTTTTTGTGTATCATGGACACAAAAGATGGTGAAGCCTGTGGACATATTTTCAGAATTATGTTTTAAAACAATTGAAGGAAAAACTACACTTCCATTAGAGATTAGTGAAAATAAACATGTAATTTTTTTCCCCATCCAGTTTCACAGACCCTTTGAAATTTATCAGTAGACTCTTGGGATCCCAGGTTAAGAACCTTAGCACTAACTTAACCATGCTTCCACTTCACATACTATCTAGCCATCTACTTTCCACCCATCTTACCATCTGTCTGGGAAGTTTTTCATCTCCACTCCTACTTCTTTCTACCTCCTCAGAACAATATTTATGCGTATTGCCTTCCTTCATTATAGGAATTCTAACTTTTTGGTTTCAGGGACTCCATGTGATTTATATCTATAATTATTTACCATATTAAAATGAAAATATTAAAATTTTAAAATATTTATTCATTTAAAAATAATCATGGTTATCCCATTACATGTTAATATAAGCATATTTTTATGAAAACTATATTTTCCAAAACAAAAAAACTGGTGAGAAAACTGGCATTGTTTTTCATATTTGTGCAAATCTCTAAAAGACCTGGCTTAATAGAAGACAACTAAATTCTCTTATGTGCTTATGAATTCAGTCTGTTGCAATATGTTGTTTTGGGTAAAGTACATGAAGAAAATCTGGCCTAACACAAATATTTACACAGAAATAGAGAGAAGTATCTTAATAGGCAAATAACATCTTAGTATTATTATGAAAATAACTGACCTTATGGCCCCTCTGAAAGGATCTTGGGGACTGCTACAGTCTGTAGACCACATTTTGAGAATAGTTCCTCTATTAGAATATAAGCTCCTTGAGGACAGGAACAGTGCCTGGTGCATAGTAAGCACTTAATAAATGCTTTTTTTCATTCATTGATTCATTTGTTCGTTCACTGAGGAAGAAGAGTTGGCCCCCTGCCAGTGATCTTGCAGCTTTGTCTAGAGAAAGGAGCACATTAGGTTGACGTTTTCAGGCCAGAATTCTTTTCCTTCAGAACTTCTTGTTATCCAGATTCACTCTGTTTCAACTCAGAGTAGCATATTGGATCAGAGAGAAACTTTAGAGATACTCTTTCCCAGTACCTTCATTTTATGAGGGAAGAGACTAAAAAGCCCAGAGAAGGATAGTGACCTTCCTAAGGTCACACAGCCAGTAGTAAATGGCAAAGACAGGGTACAAACCTAAATCTTCAAACTTTTAATGTATAGTGCCCTTTCTACTCCACATAAATGTTTTGAGGGGGTGGGGCAGAGAAGGTATATCAAAATAAGAGCAATGGTATTAGCAATGGGTTAGACCAATGTTCATTTAGAAAAAGTACATGAATAAATATGATACATGGGAAATGTGATAGGGACAAAGCTGAAACAGACACAAAACTCTGAGAAATTTGGGAGGGCTTCATGGAGGAGGTTTCTTTGGAGCTGAACCTGGTAATGAAATCTTTTTCTACAGATGAAGACAAGAAGGAGAGTCTATGTCCCCATCTAGCTTTCACCTTTCTAGGCTGAAGAAATCTTTCTTTTAGGAGTATATTGAGTATTTTATTCACTCAATTTTTCAATCAGTCATCCAAAACTTTATTCATTCATTTTCATTTATTCCACAATAAAATATAAGTTCCTTCAGGGCAGAGACTATTTTTTGTTTTGTCACGGGTTCCCCAGTTCTTTGCACATATCAGACACTTAATAAATGCTTATTGGATGGGGATTGACCAACATTTATTAAACATTATTGTGTTCTGGACACTTTGCCATTCAGTGGATCCATTTACTCATCAAATGCTTCCTGAGCACCTGCGAGGCAAAAGGTGCTGTGGGGAATTCAAAGTTATCTTTGTCTTCAAGACATTTACAGTCTGGTCTGGGAGAATAGTAACCCCAATACAAGGCAGAATGTGATAAGTTCACCTAAAGACATACAAAGAGGGGTTCTGTCCCAATTAGGGCTTAACATGGTGGGGTGGGGGGAGGGGGAACGTCCTAGATTTTAGCCTCACTATACTTGGGTTCCTCCCCCAGTTCTGATTTGTTAGCGTTGTTCAGTCATGTCTGACTGTTCGTGATTCTATGGGCCATACTGTCTATGGCATTTTCTTGGCAAATACACTGGAGTGCTTTGCCATTTCCTTCTCCAGTAGATTAAGGCAAACAGAGGTTAAGTGACTTGTCCAGGGTCGCACAGCTAATAAGATTCTGAGGTCAGTTTGGAACTCAGACCTCCTTGACTCCAGGCCCAACATCCAAGCCACTGAGCGCCCCCACAACCACTTCTGATATTTACTTGTAATATAACTTTGAGAAGTCACATTGCCCTTGTAAGCTTGCATGTCCTCATGTTCATAAAATGGAAATAATGATTCTTGTACTCCCCACATCATAAAACTGTTGTGGTGAAAGGGCTTTGCAAATCTTAAAGTGGTAGAGAAATAGGGGGTTATTATTATTATTTATTATTATTCACAAGAAGAAGTGATAACAATGGTTAGCATGTATAAAGTACTTTATGGTTTGCAAAACATCTCACAAACAGTTTATCTCATTTTATCCTCACAACCCCTCAAGGATGTATAAGCTATGATTATGCTCCATTCCACAGGGAAGGAAACAGAGGCCAACTTACCCAAGGTCACACAGCTAATCAGGATCTGAGACTAAGTTTGAACTTAATTCCTTCTGATTCCAGGTATCATGATCTATTTCACCACATAGTGGGCTCAGCTAGAGCGACCTTCAAAGAGGAGGCAAGCTGAGCTCTGAAGGATGGAGAGACTTTCGAAAGGCAAGAATGGTGGAGATGGATTGAATTCCATATTAGCAAGGCAGATGACCCCTTCCTCCCCATCTTTTGACTGAAATCAGTGTCAAATGAGAGCAGAGGGAAGCCTAGAAGGCAGAAGCTTGGAAGACACTCTTTAGGGTTCTGAACTCCATTCAGGAGATTCTAATTACCCAATTAAGCTCTGTCTGCAGTTAATCTATCAACACACACTGGACCTGAAGGAGGTCTAGTTTACTCAAAAGCTGAATCAAATCAAAGGCAAGAAGGTGCTGTTTGTTTGCTCTGACAAAAAGAACCCCAGAACTAGCAGGGATTTCTCCCCTAGTTTCATTTCACTTAGAATTATAATGGGAAACTGTGGAAACCATTTCCCCTCTCTCTCTCCGACTCCCAGAGAGGAGAGAGGAGAAGTAGAAAAAGAGAAGATGAGAGGATACTTGAGGTGACAAAACAATTGCCAGTCTTTATTGGTAGAGAAACTTTCTCCTCTCTTGGACTTCTCTATACAGGACAGAGATCTGGATTCCTCATCCCTCACCTCAGATCTGTCGGTCGGTTGGTCTATCTGTACCTACCTATTGATTGCCTGTGTATCCACCTACGTGTCTGCCTATTGTCTGTCTGTCTACCTGTCTGTCATCCATCTATCTTGCACAAGACTTTTGTTTCTTCCCAGTAGAAAGCAAGCTCTCTGAGATCAGGGAATTGCTTCCCTTTTGTATTCCCTGCATCTGGGCGAGTGCATAGCACATGATAAGTGCTTATAAAGTTTGTTGATTGAATGAATGATTCCATAGTGAAGGATTCATAGACTGGGTGGGTTAGGTAAGTCTTCAAGGAAGAGGTGGGATTTGGGAAGATTGTACTCTTATTGTACTTAAACTTGGCAGAGAAAGGATCATATTCTATTGATCCTGGAATAAATGAACACTCCTCCTGCCCTCCTATGTTTCCATGCTTAACTCACCCTTCTTCTCTCTGTAGACTGTATGCTCCCACCCAACCGCACCTCTCTTTGCTCCCCCAATGCACTTTTGCCTCTCCCACCCCCATGACTTCATGGCCTTATTCTCTCTGCCTCCCCCACCCTCTTCAGATGGTGAATTCCCATCTAACTTGGAAAGTCCAACTCAAATGCTACCTCTTCAGGAAGCCTTCTCTGATCTCTAGGCTCAGAAGGAAGTTTTCTTCTTAGCTTTCATATAGCTCTTTTATTTTTATTTTTTTGTAATTCAGTTTTGCTTATCATCTCTCTTGGTGCTTCATGCCTCTACCAAACTGTGAGGGTTTGTGGGCTGTCTATATCATGATTCTTTTTATATCCCACCTCCATCGTAGCACAGAGCTCTGTCTACAATAGGTGCTTAATAAATGCTTATTGCATTTTATTGTTTTGCTAGAACTGCTTGATTATTGGCACAAGCTCTTCTTGTACTCCCTGCTTCACATTGCTCAGTTGATTTAATGCAAATAACCTGATCTGCCTTCTTGGATAAAAAGCTATTTACTTAGCTATAGTGGATAATTAATTGCCAGCACCACTCCTCAGTTCTCATCTCTGCCTTCCGGGCTCATGTCAAAAGACTAAGGGAAAGGGTCGCAGGATTTCACTAAACTGAAGTGTGAGCTCCTAATGATAGATAATTGCTGAATAATTGACCTTTAGTCTCCTTTAGAACTTTTTCTAAATCCCAGTATGTGGTACTGAGTGCTGTGGGGTGACTGTCTTGACTAATAGCTGTTGGGCCCTGACTAATAACACCCTCATACCTAAAAGACTGATGTGCCTTGGGGCCTGCTCTGTAAGTATGGGTCTAAGCCTGGAGTCATTTCAGAAAGGGCCCCTGCTGGAACATCACTGATGTCAGTCTCCATAAAATGGAGGAGATTGTAAAAGCTGTTTTACAGTTTAGTTCAATTCAAAAGCACTTACTAAGTGCCTTCTTTGCGCTAGGGTGGGAGGGAAACGATATGAACATTGATAAGTAAATACAAAATACGTTATAAGTAAAGTATAACATAATTTCTGGAGATTGTGGGGAGAAGAGAGTTTAGGCAGGATTCTAACAAAGGCACATGACTAAAAAAATCCAGTAATATTTATATTTATTTTTTACATGTGTAACCAATCCAATAAATATTTATTAAGCACCTACTGTGTGCCAAATATCGTGCTAAGTGCTGGGAATACAATTAATTAAAAAGACATTCCCTGTCCTCAAGGAGTTCACAAGCTAAGCTATGTATATAAAGTATAGCAAGTACTTTTAGCCTTAGTCAGAACACCACTCTTTCCGGGTTCTAGGGGTGCCTCTGAGGGGTTGGGGTATCTTTCTCTAATGCATCAACCCAAGCCCTCACTCTGGATGTGCTCTGTTAATGTCAGCCATCAGTGACTGGCATCCCAGTTTCATTTAACCAATTAACACCAACCAGCTTTTGCAAAGGGGTGTTAACTTTGAAGATGTAGCAAGTACAAAAATACAAATATTTCCCTGAAATACCTGCAGGAGGGCGGTGGTGTCACTCTCCCCTATGCCACCTTGACCCCTGAGGAAAGTGGGCTCAGATTTAATGAAGTTTCCACTGAGAATTGGTCCTTTCGAATTTATGTGCAAATGCAGCATGACAGGAAGATGAGCCCTTGTGTCTGCTAGCACAGGGCTGCATTTGGAAGATCATACTTCACTCCTCAGGTACAAGTTGTATTAGATGGCTTCTGAGAGACCTGCCAGCTTTAAGACTCTGATCCTGACACCTCCATCGTTCTGACTTTTGGATCAACCAATAAAAGTCTAAAGACTCTAGAATTCATGGGCATGTCTACAGTAGACATTAAATTATTGACCCTTTCTGCTATACTGTCTAAAAACATAAAGAAAGAGACATGTTATGTGTCGGTTATAGTGGACTATACTTTTAAAGCTTGGTATATACCATCAGAGTTATATGGCAAACAAAACCCCAATTCAATGGTAAGACTTTATTAGAAGAAACATTCCCTACAGAAGGAAGGAGGTACTCTTCCCCAGTCAAGTCACATTTGGGGTATAGTGTCCAGTTCTGGGAACTACATTTTAGGGAGAACATTGAAGAACTGTGTGTGTGTGTGTTCATTCTTCATTGCCGAAGAAGACCATGCCATCAAAGAAATAATGACATGACTTGCATTTGACTTTGAGTGAGGGAGGGCTGTGCAGGTCACCAGCCTCACTTCTCCTCCAGAGCCATCTGAATCCAGTGACCAGATATTTTTCAGGATGACTGGAGATGACCCAGGATGAGGCAATTGGGGTTAAGTGACTTGCCCAAGGTCACACAGCTGTGAGTGTCAAGTGTCTGAGGTGAGATTTGAACTCAGGTCCTCCTGCCTCCTGCACTAGTGCTCTATCCACTGCACTACCTAGTTGCCCCTTATCGAAGAACTAGAGTGTGTTCAGAGGAGGGCAACCAGATTGGGACCTCAACTCATGCTATGTGAGAACTTGTTAAAAGAACCAGAGGTGTTTATGTAAGAGAAGAAAAGATGCAGAGGGTGGAAACATGATGTCTGTCTTATGAAAAAGGAATTGGACATATTCAGATTGGTCTCAGAGGGCAAAACTAAAACCAAGAGTACAAGTTGCAGAAAAGCAGATTAAGAACTGATGTAAGGAAAAATTTCCTAATAATTAGAGTTGGGTCAAAGTGGAAAGGCCTTTCTTAGAAAGCAAGAGGTTCCCCTTACTAGAAGTCTTCAAGCAAAGACTGGGCAACCACTTTTGGAACATGATATAGAATGAATTCTTATTCAGTTAAGGGTTGTGTTAGATAGATACTCCCAAATCTAAAGTTTTGTGACCTCATTTATGTCTTATTAAGCTATTTTTAAAAAGTGAATGTTAAAAATAAATAATAAAATACTAATTCTATTTTTAAGATTCTGAACTTAAACCCCAAAATAGAGCATTTCTACCTACACAGGAAAACATATAGAGAAATTCTATGTGAATCTCTGGCTCCACTATTTGCTTTAAAAAAAAAATAAAACAAATCCTACACTATTACTTTTAAAAGTAATAGTTTTTACTTCCTTCTGAACTTCCTTGTGTTTTCTTCTGTGTATTTAAAATGTTATACTGGCCCTGTTTGGTGGCATCATTATCCCTACCACTTCCCTTAAACTCTTTTAGTTAATTAGCTAGAGAAAGTTAGGACTTTAGAGCTGGAATACTTGTCTCACCGTAGGCAACCTTTCTGGGCCTCCATTTCCTCATCTGTATAATGAGGAATTTGAACCAGATAATGTATGGTCTTTCTAGTTCTCAATCTGTGATGTACTTAAACCCTCCTCATTTTACAAAAGAGGAGACCAGGCCTTAGGGAAAAATGAGCTGCCCAAAGTTTCTCAAATAGCAGTAAAGGTAGAGATTGAACCCAGGTCTTCTACAGCATGTTATCTTTCTGTAGGTATGTAAATGTTTGTTGCATTTGTATTCCCATGGTGATCAGGCTTCAGGAATGTAAAGTCACAACAAAAGCTAAGGCATGCAGAATGCTCTTCCTGCTGAGCTGGGTCTTGGATCAGTCCAAATGATAAGTTGGCCTTGTTTTGCTCCCTTGTAGACGTTATTAGGTTAGTGAAGATCACACTTATCTGATGTCACAGGCTTTCTGAACCCAAACCACACACATAAATACATGGTGTTATTTTTGTGGGATGCTGAGAAAGATAAGTACCTATGCTATAAAAGTGTTCTGGGGAAGAAGGGAGACTCTAGTCATGAGAAATGGCTCAAGGGACTTCTGAAACTTATTTTCAGAATGTAAAGCACAAAGCTTTTTTGTTTCTTCAAGACACCTGGGTCTTTTAAAGAGAACAAGTTCTGTCAAGCCTTTATTTGTGGCTTTGCTATTGACTACCCTAGCTGTATAACCGCAGACTAGTCATTTCCCCTCCCTGGGCCTCAGTTTCCTACTTTATAAAAGTGGTGGTTGAACTAGATGATCTCTCAGGACCTTTCTAGCCGTGATGCTCTATATTCTAAGGTCCCTCCAACTTTAGCATTCTATAGTCTGTGTTCTAGGATCCCTTCTGGTTCTAGGATTGTGTGAGATCAGTCTGGCAGATGAGCAGGAATGTTTCTTAGGCACTTGGTATGTGAGAAGCTCTCTAATAAACACTTTGCAAAATAAGTTGGGGAGCTGACACTGGGGAAAACCCCCCACGGGTCAAAACAGCAAAATACCGAGCACAAGGTTCTAGTGTTGTCATTATTGTACATTATCATCAACCCTTGGTTAACCATAATGCTTGGAAAGTTGAGGTGAAGGGGTGGAGTCTTGTGAAGGTTCTTGTTAAATAAATTTTCCTGGTTTTAAACCAGGAAGTCCTTTTTGTTTCAAATCTTAGCTGTTGAAAACAATTCTGAAAAGTTTGAACCCATTTTCCTGCTTTAGTATAAAAACTATGGGCATCACGGAGTTTGGGACAAGTAGAATACTGACATGCCAGTGGTCACCTAAGGATGACTCATAGCACTTAGATCTGAAGGGGGCAGGTGACAAAGGGGCTATAAAGTTAGAACTACAAGAGACTTTAGAATATAGAACATTAGCCATGGTGTGTGTTCATTGCCAAAGAAGACCATGCCATCAGAGAAATGATGGTATGACTTGCCACTTGATTTTGTTTTTGAGTGAGGGAGGGCTGTGCAGGTCACCAACCTCACTTCTCCTCCAGAGCCATCTGAATCCAGTGACCAGATATTCATCAGGATGACTGGAAATGACCCAGGATGAGGCAATTGGGGTTAAGTGACTTGCCCAAGGTCATACAGATAGTGAATATCAAGTATCTGAAGTGAGATTTGAATTCAGGTCCTCCTGATTCCTGAACTGGTGCTCCATCCACTGCACCACCTAGCTGCCCCTTAGCCATGGAAAGGACCTTGGAGCCTCAAACATCTGTGGTGGATTCTTAGAGAGATCATTTAGTCTAACTGCCTTTGACAGAAGAGTAAATTAAGGACCAGATATAGGAAGTGACTGGTCCAAGTTCATATAGGAATTTAATGGCTAAGTAGGGACTGGAACCAAGATCTCTTGGATCTTTCCAGCACACCATACTTTGTTTCTTTTTAAAATGTTATTAATTAATTTTGTTTCAACATATATAACCCCTAAAGTATTTCAAAATGAGTCTCCCACAGTGATCCATCCTTTACAGCATTTGAATAAAATGACATAAAGGAATCATTGCAACAATGATACATAAAACCTCATACTTTAGAAATTTTCCCGTTTTAAAAAATAATTTTGTTATGCATTTGACATTCACAAACATGAACATCTCCATATCCAAAGAACAGAAAAGTAGGACTGTAAAGACACTATGAATTTCTATTATGTATAGCTTTAAAAAAAGCAAATCAACATGACATATCCAACATTTAAAATTAGCATGTGTCCAACATTACTCCTCTTGTTTGTCTCTTTTTAATTTTTTTCATTTAATTGCATAAATTACACCCCCCCCCCACATCTCTCCCTATCACCTTTCGTATTAAAAAAAAAAAGACAAACATATTCCCACATTGGCACCTTCAAAACACATCTTCACTTTGCTCCTTGAGCCCATTACCTCTCTGTCAGGATATGGGTGGTATGCTTCATCATGGGATCCTCTGAAATCATGGCTGGTCGTTATGCTGATCAGAGTCCTTAAGTCTTTCAAAGTTACTTCTTTCTACAATAGTCTTATTGTATAAATTTTTCTCCAGTTCATACAAATCTTCCCAGGTTTCTCTGAAACCGTTGGTTTCATCATCTCTTAGGGCACAATAGCATTCCATCATATGCATATGCCTTGTTTAGCCACTCTCCAATTGAATGGTACCTCCTTAGTTTTCATTTCTTTGCTGCTATGAAAAGAATTGTTATAAATATTTTTGTACAAATGGATCTTTTTCCTCTTCCTTTGAGGTATAGGGTGAGTAGTGGTATTACTAGATGAAAAGGTCTGCATAATTTAGCAACTTCTTGTACATAGTTCCAAATTGCTTTCCACAATGGATGGACCACTTCATAGTTCCACCAAGAGCGCATTAATGTTACCACCCTTTACTTACTTAGATTTATTTCCTCTTCTGCAAAGCTGGGAGAATGATCACTGACCCTTCTTTCCCTTGAAAATAGTTTAAGATGTCAGGGTTAAGTCTCTGCAAACTTATGAAAGTCAGTTTCTCCTCAGCACCCCTAAAAGAAATTCCTGTGCCTCCTTTCTTCCTTTCTGAGTCTCCTTGAGTTCTAGTTTTGGCTCTTTTGCTAAATCACCATGTAACCTTTGCCAGGTAACTTCTCTGCCCTGCACTTCAGTTTCTTCATCTATAAAAAAGGAAAGGGTGAGCTTGGGACTTTCTGAGGTCCCTTCCAGCCCTTAAATTTTATGAAACTATGAGGACTGGATTGAGAATCACAGACTCAGGTTTTAATACCAGCTATGCTGTGGATTCACTCGTTGATGACAAAGAAGTTACTACTTACTGAGACCTCATTTTCTCCATTTATAAAATGAGAGGAGAGTTCTTTCTCCCTAACCCCCAGTCAATATAGTCACAAGGTGATAGTGTACTCTTAAACTTACTATAGAGATGTTTAAACCCTTATCTCCTTAGGAGACACAAATATTTCTCTTACTGAGAGGTGTTTGTAAGCAAAAAGTGGGAGAACCAGGCCCCTGAGGAAAACTTTCCCTCCATGCCTCCCTATTTGATCATGTCACATCCAAGGGGAGTTCCTGGAACACAAGGAGACACGGTATCCAGCAGGGAACAGAAAATAGTCATGGAGACAAAGACATGGTTATCCAAGCAAAGAAGTAGCTTTAATGAATAGAAATCGACAGCAGAGAATCAAGTTAGTCGTAGAAAAGAGCAGACCCTGCAAACCCAACTGAGCAAATTGCCTAGCAGAGATGCTACATCCAAGGGGGTCTGGATGAGGCCTCTGAGGAGAGGAAGGATTTTCAGGCCCTGCAATACCAGGACTTGTGAACTACCTTTGCCTTAGCACATGCCAAACACTTACCTCATTGCCATGGGTGCTGAATGGTTGACCTTACCCCTCCCAAGGACACTGTGTGTATTTGTGGGAGAAGGTGTCCCAGGTTCATGGAAGAATGTTTTGCAGCTAATTTCCCCCCCTCACTATACCATTTTAGTAAAAGCCTTTACCAAGGACCAATTATGTTTCCTATGTGATAATTATTAAGAGCCAATTATGTTTACTATGTGATAATTCAGTGGCAAGCACAGAAGTAGAGGCTTGTCAGCTCTAGTTTTAAATGGGTGGTAACACATGAGGTCCATCTTTGAACCCCAAGGTGAGTTATTCCCCAAAATGGGTACCCAAACTGCAAGTTTGAATGTCAAATTACTTTGGGGGGCTAATCCAGAGGAAGTGCTACATATATACCGTATCATATCCAAAGTCTTTTCTGACCCTAAGAGTCAATATCCTAAAGCTCTCCCTAACTCTAACATTATGTTCTTAATTCTTGTCCTCTTCTGTTACTCCATGTTCTAAGGCCTTTTCCAGCCCTCTACGCTGTATGTTCTAGGGTCTCTTCCATTTCTGACATTCTAGAGTGTAAGTTCTAAGTTCCCTTTTCAGCTCTAATATTTTATGGTTGCATTCTAAAGTTCCCTCCAATTCTATTGTTTTATGGTTCTTCAGTGCCTATGCACATCAATCTATCTTAGTGGTTTATTTTAAGAGGGTTTGAAGTATGTAGCCTGGCGAAGCATCTCATTTATCCTCACAGCAGCCACTGGAGGTACTTTTGTCTAGCTGGCCAGTGGGGAAGATGGAGAATCCCAAGTTCTAGTTTTTATTTTTAGCAGAAGTTCAGGCAAATCTTACACTCTCCCTATAAAACTCAAACAAACACGAGGCAGTTTTGAAATCCAGTGGGGAAGTAGGTCACTCTGCTGTTGGACTTGCACCAGATGATAAGGCTTCTGTTGATGTTTAATAATGTGTCGCTATATTCATGACATAATTTATAATGGGGAGGAAGTGGCCGTCCATAGTGAGATTTTGCAACCACTGGACAAAACTCCTTAGCAGCTCATAAAGCCTGGGGAAGGAAGCACCCAGTGAGGCCCACATCAGCTGCTGTAGTTCAGTGGGCCAGGGGGTCATCTGGCCTTCTCTTCTGGGGAAGCTGAGCAAGCTTTTAAACTCCTAGCTTCCTCCTTCCTTTCTGTTAATTTTTTTCAGGAATCAGCAGATCCAGGTGAAATGAAGGTCCCATAGAAACAGAAACATGATGTTGGAAGTTAATGAGCAAAGAATTCTCACATTCATTCCAGGTTTCCATGTTTGGGTTGTCTGAATTTTTGGTCTGGTCCCAGAGCTTCAAACACTTACCTCGTTGACTTGTTCCTCTGCCTTTGCTGGTTTTATTCTCATTGCCTTCTTTCTCCTGAGCTTTTTCTTGTTCTTTTTTTTTCTATGAGGTTTCTTAGTAGGGAAGGCAGTCTGATGTAACAGCACATAAGACTTGAAGTCGGAAGACTTGGGTTTGAGTCATTTATCAACTATGTGACTTTGGGCACGTCAGTTTGTCACTCTGAGTCTCATTTTTTTCATTGTATACGCTCTAAAGCAATTGAACTTTGCTTCCTGGTAATACCACCTAAAGGACAGCCAAGTTTTCCGGGAACATTCCTATTCTGGGTGTTTCTGTACAGACCCCTTTCCCAAAGCTTGCTCTCTTGGGATTTCTTATTTTGTTCACTATTCCCATGGTCAACGTGGGCAACAGTTCCCATTTCTCAGTTTACTGATGAATGCAGAACTCTGGTTTTCTAGGGCTCTAGGAAATGTTCAAATATTTGTGGTCTCAGTTCTCTTCATGGCATCACATTTTCCTTCCTAATGTGTTTACTTGTATAGGATTCCCCTTTTCCATTCCGGTAACTTGGGGAGGCAATACTTGGAACCACTTCTCTCATTCCTTCTCCCCTACCTCTTTTTAGTTTTTCTGCAAAACATGCCCTAAAGAAGTAAGTCTAGGAAGGCGGAGAGATATAGAGACAGACAGACAGAAAGACAGGCAGACAGACAGACAGACAGACATAGAGACAGAGACCCAGAAAGAGATAGAAACAAAGAGACAGAGGTACAGACAAGGAGACAGAGAGACAAAGACAGAGACAAATAGAGATGGAGGGGTGAGAGAGAGAGAGAGAGAGAGAGAGAGAGAGAGAGAGAGAGAGAGAGAGAGACAAAGATAGAGAGCTAGACAGAGAGATGAAGAGACAGAGAGTTAGCATGTGTAACAAGCAGCAAAGACTGACCTTAGGAAAGGCTGCCCATTCAGTTTTTCCAAATTCCTTTCTACACACACAGGAAATACACCAATAATAACATCACAGGACAGAAAGGGCAAGGATGAGAGGAACTAGCTTTCACACTAATTTATTGTACAACCTTAAGCAAATCTTTTTTTTTCTGGCCTCAGTTCTTTCAGCTGTAAAATTCATCTCTGCATCTGTAAAGGGGTTGGACTGGACAATAGCTGAGGTTCTGTTTGGCTCTTGTAACATACAACTCTATAATCTTCACTGGTAAGGGTTATTTGCTCTGCTTATCATAATGATATTATAACAATAGATAAAACTTATGAAGTGTTTTAAAATTTGCAAAGCATTTTATACACATTGTCTCATTTTAGGTAATCATTCACATTTCTATAATGCCTTTTTCTTTAAAACAGATGTGATTTCATTGGTTTTGGGAACTCCTGATGAGGAACTTTCCTCTGCTAAAGCAAGTTTGTATGCACTCTGTAACTTATAGATTTAGAGACTTTCCTGGGATGCTGAAAGACTCAATAACCTGCCCAAAGTCCCTTAGTTAGTAGGTGTTAGAGACAGGACTTGAACTCGGGTCTTCCTGACTCTAAGGCTGACTTTCTAGCCTCCCTGCCAGACTGTTTCTCATAATGTTTTAAGATTTACAAAATACTTTCTTGACAACTAATTGAAATGGTACAAGTATTATTATTTTATTACAGAAGAGGAAACTGAGACTCACAGACACCCTGGGGAATAATGGTATAGTAATATGGCCACATGGTAGAGTAGTCCTTGGAAGGGGTTCAGGAAATGTAGGTTCTAATACTAGCTCCAGCCATATTTACTAGGTGACCTTAGTTAGACAAGTCATTTTACCATTGCAAGTCTCAGTTTCCTCCTCTGACAAATTTAGGTGAGATTATGGATAGGAAATGCTTTGAAAAACAGAAAGTTTTGAGTCCAAGTGGAAGATGGCAATATTCTCCTGGGATTGGGTGAGAGTCATCTGTGCTCTAGAGAACTATAGTGGAAAAGGAAGAAGGCATTGGAATCAAGGAACATTTGTTCTTTTGTTTATGAGACCTTAGTTAAGTCACTTAACTTCCTTGGACCTCGAGATCTGTGTCTACAAAATGAAGTCGCTGAATGAGATGATCCCTTCCAACTCTAAACCCTATGATACAGTGAATCAGGTCCCCCAAGAGGTAAGTAAAGAACTTAGGTTGGCACATGTAACAAGCAGCTTCCTGTACTTCCTTCTCTGTCAGGCGATGAACTGAGTGCTCTAGCTGATGCCTGCCCTTCAGCACTAGTAGATGAGGTGTGACAGGCTGGCCCCAGAATAGGTCTTGAATGAGCCCATTATCTGTGGCTAGACAGCCAGACTCGCCTTGGCCTAAAGCCAGATTCCCAGTCTCTCCTTGTCTCCTCCTTCACCATCTAGCACCTGTCATATGCAGCAGCAGCCTCATGCCAAGGCTGCTCAAGGTGAAGCACAGAATGAGACCCAGGTATATCAGGCAAGAGGGCTTGTTACCTGTCCTCAAACTTTTACAGTAAGTGGGAAGGAAGCCTGACAAGTGAGTTGCCTGGATCTTATTCCTTTGAAATGTTCTAGTAAACACACATGAGGTAAGAAGGCGTGCCCAGGGTCAGGAGACAAACAACTTTCACTCAGCAAAGGAAACATCATTAACTAAGCCTCAAAAAAAGCAAAAACCAGCAAAGCCACACCATTGCCCCACTTGCCTGGGAACTGCTGATGCAACTTGAAGGGACTGGACATGGTGTTCCGATCAGAGCTGTGTTCCAGTGTGACACAGACAATCAAATTTAACCTTATTACCAGCATGAGGGTATGCAAATAGCCTATAAGGGTCTGAGGAAAGAGAATCCAGGGTAATATTTGATAGAGTTGGAAGAGACCTAAGAGATCAGCTACTGATTCTACTCCATCACCTTCATTTTACAGATGAGTAAACTGAAGCAGAGAGATTCAGTGATTTGTCCAAAGTAACCTAGCTGATAGGTTGCAAAATCAGCATCTGAACCCAGGACCTTTGATTCCAAATTCATTGTTCTTTCCATTATACCAGGCTGCCTCTCAGGCAGAATCTAGTCTTATCACAGGGGCCCAGGGGCCCAGTTACCTGGGTCACACAACAAGGGACTCGGAATCAAACCTGTCTACCGCAAGGTACATTTGCAGTCAGAACTTCTGGCTGTGTATCTGCTAGACTCACTTCCTTTTGAGTCACAAGCACAGAGACTGTCTCCTGCTGACATCAGGTGGTTTCTCAGAGCTGCTTAGTCCTGGTTTTAGAGTCAGAACAGAGGAAGGAAGCAGGTGTTCCCCTCTCTTAGGAGCTATGCATTACACTGCTAGGAAGGACCCCGGGATGCAAGGTTGCAGCCCCCTGATCTGGGCCCCCACAGGGTACAGCATGGGCCACTTGGCCAGAGAGTGATGTTAACATACTTCTTTCACACAAGATGAGGCCTAACTCTTGTAAACCAGGGTTGTGGGTTTTTAGAGGAAATGAAGAAAAGTCCCTTAAACTCAGAGCCCAACCACGGGGAAAGGGGCTAAAGGAAGCACAAACACGTGGCTCTTCAGCCTGTGGAAACAAAAATAGAATACCCTGGGCATGGAACTGTGGGGAGAGGACAAGAGGTTAGGTAAGCTCTCCTGGCATAATTCTGTTAGGACCCCTTAAGAGGGGGAGGAGTGCAAAGCCAGAGGAAGTCTTTATTCTCTCTCTCTCACCTGTCAGGTAATGGCTCACTAAAGGCCCGAGATTTGCTGAGGACCCCCACCATGATGCAACGTAGGAAATGGACCCTGGACTTTAAAGTGGTGGTGTTGGCTCAGGGAAAACACTGTATATTCTCATCATGGTTAGGATTGTGTCACATCTTAGGGCAGCATCACACATCTTATGGACATAACAAACCCTGGACTCCTAGAATATCCCAACTAATAAGGGACCTTAAGACATTTAACATAGAGCATTGACACTGTGAGGGACTTTAGAATACAGAATGCTGAAGCTGGAAGGGATTTTAGAATAAAGAGTATGGCTTAAATTGGGGTTAGGGAACTTTCTGAAAAAAATATTTTGATAACTGTGTTTCAATATAATTGGCTACCTTTTTAATCTTATGTATTTTATTTTGTTTAGCATAATGCAATAATATGTTTAATGATAAAAAAAGCATTTGAAGAAAGAAAAAAATGGAGATTAAATAATTTAATCATAAGGAATTGATGGATCAAAATAAAAACTGTTGAAACAACACAAGTGCTTATTTAAATGAAATGGAAAAATACATAATAGGTTGTATTCCAGTTAATAGAATAAGAGAAAAAAGTTTAAATGACAGTTTAAGAAAAAAGTAATTGAATAAGGAATTCATAAACTGAAAAATCCAGTCACATGTTGATTAACAAGTGGATTCCATGAAGTATTCAAGAAAAAAATGATTTTAATATTATTTAAGTTGCTTACAAAAACAAAAAAAGATGGGATCCTATCAAACTTTTCTACAAGACAGATGTGGTCCCGATACCTATACCAAGGAGAGAGGAAGTAGAGAAAGAAAACTATAGACCAATATCTTTAATAAATATAATACCCAGAAGCAATCAAACAGTGGCACAGGGTTAAAAAAAAAATTAGGATTTCAACTACCAGAGTAAGGACTCACTATTCTATAGATGCTTCTGGGGAAACTGAAAAATCAGTCTGCCAGAAATTAGAATTAGATCAACTTCTTACTTCTTACAATAAGCTCCAAATGGATACATGACCTAAATATAAAATATCACCATATAACAAATTAAATAGCAAGGAAAGAGATGTCTTTTATAGTTCTGAATAAGGGAAGAGTTCTTGATCAAATAAGGGATTACAAGAAGTAAGATGGAAAGTTTTATTATAGAAGCTTAAAATTTTTGCACAAAATAAATGCAAGTAGATTTAGAAGGGGAACCATTAGTTGGGAAGGTATTGGGAATGAATTTCTCTGATAACAAAGTTATAAAGGGAATTAAATCAAATATATAAGCACAAGAGCCATTCCCCAATAGACAAATAGTCCAAAAATATGAAAAGATAGTTCTGAAAAATAGAAAAAACAATCTGTAAACAGTCATGTGTAATTTTCCAAATCACTAATAATAACAAAAATTCATATCAAAACAACTCTGACCCTTACACCCATTAGCAGTAAAGGTGATTAAAAAAAAAAAAGGAAAATGGCATTTTTTTGGAAGACCTGTGGGAGGATAGGCACACTAATACACTGTTGTTGGAGCTGTGAATTGGTCCAACAATTCTGAAAAGCACTTTGGTACTCTCCCTGAAATGTCAGTAGAGTCCTTTGATCCAGTGATACCAGTACTACACATGTACTCCAAAGAGATCAAAGAAAGAGGGAGGGGACTCATATGCACAAAAATATTTGTAGCAACACTTTTTGTTAGAGCAAAAAACTGGAAACCAAAGCCATGGTCATTAATTGGGGAATGATTATACAAATTACAGACAGTTCGTTGACTCACTGGGTGTAGTATCAGGCCTGGAGTCAAGAAGATACATCTTCCTAAGTTCAAATCTGGCATCACATAATCCTCTTTGCCGTAGTTTCCCCATCTGTAAATGGCAAACCACTCAAGTATCTTTGCCAAGAATAGGTTCATAGGTTCAAGAATTTGCCAGATAGGTTCATAAAGAGTTAGACATGACTAGAAAATGATTGGACAACAAAATATAAATTATAGTACATAAATGTAATGGAATAATTTTATGCTATAAGCAATGACAATAGTGACAAATTCAAAGAAACTTGGGAACACTTGTATGAATTGATGCAGAGTAAATTATGCAGAACCAGGAGAACAATTGACATAATGGCTACAATATCATAAAGAAAAATGCCAACAAAATGCTTAATAAGACTTAAGATCAGTTCAATAGCCAATAGTGACTCTAGAATATTTATGATGAATACATGTTGGCCTCAGTTCTTGGTAGAGAGGTAACTCTTAGGTGCATAACAAGACAAAAATTCTCAGCTACAACCAACAAATAGATTTGCTTTTTTCTGTCAGTCAGTCAGTAAAGATTTTGCTAGGAAATGTGCTAAGTGCTGGGGATGTAATGGGCAGGCAAAAGGCAGGCCCTGTCCTCAAGGAGCTCACAATCTAATGGGGAGACAACATGCAAACAACCATGTACGAGCATGCTATATACAATTTTGATTAACTACATTTATTTGCTAAATGAGTCGCATTGGGAAAGCAATTTAGGGACATTTAATAATACCAAAAGAAGAAAAGAAATAAAAGAATGTCAAACAGTTTTTTTTAATACACAAAAAGGGAACAAAAAATGGAAATCAGAAGGGAGAACAATCAGACTAGGTTATGTCAGAATCACTGTCTTAAACTTAATATATACATATTTAATATAAACCTCATTTTCTGTTCTTGCATAAGGAAATGCTTATGTTTGTTGATTTGGTTCAAGTTCATAATAATAAAAAAGAAATTTTTAATTTAAAAAAAAGAATATGATGAGGTAGAATGTTACAAGTAGTATAATGTAGTGGAAAGAGAACTGTTCTCAGAATCAGAAAGTCCAATTCCCTGTCCTGGTTATGACCTCAGTAGTGTGATCCTGGGCAAGTCATTGACTTTTCCTTGGTCTCAGTTATCTCATCTGTTAAACATTTCCATTATTTGTTCTTACTTTTGAGGAAAGGGCTCTTTAAATTGTGAAGTGTTGTATAAATATGTAGTCTTTATTAAAGCTTGAAGAAGACTCCCTAGAAATCATTTGGTCTAACCTCCTTGTCTTACAGTTAAGGAAATTGAGAACTTTAAAGGAGAAATGTCTTGCCTAATTAACCAATCAATGAGAACCTATTGAGCACTTACATGTGTCAGGCACAGTGCTAGGAATATAAAGACAAAAAATGGTGGTCCCTGACCTCAAGTAGCTTACATTCTGTTGGATGATCTACTAGGTGATCTCATGGTCAGAGCTTGGACCCATCCCATCCATGGTTCCTCTATACTACCCAACTCTCTCCTTTGCCAAGGGAAGTTGTACAATTACAGTAACAATAATGTGTGTCAATTAAGTCCTCACTCTTTGACGGGACAGGCAGGTAAAATTTCAGAAAGTCTCTCAAAAAATCTCAGTGGTTTGTATTTACAGATAGGAATACCTGGGGTCATCAATATCTGACTTGTTCTGTTTCTCCCCCCCCACAAAGGACCTTCAACTCCTCTGTAAATATTGAGGCTAGTAAGCTTTGACTAGATAGCATGTTTTATTTAACCAAACAACAAGGAATAAAAAACAAAATAGTTATCCCTTACATATTAAATTTCCCTACCATGGTTTCAATATATCACCAGTCAACATAAGAAATTAAATGGGAATTTTGGGGGGAGTTTTGCAGAAGCCACAGATGACACAGAAAAAGTTTAGAAACTCAGAAATGCATAAAATGTATGGATAGTATTGTGTGATATCAACATATTTTATCTTTTAATACCATAGTAATTCAGTCTTTGGTATGAAGGGAGGGCCACAAATTTCATGTAAATTTTCCAGATCACAGGAGCACTGTGCCCCTGACCCCTGCAATGTGAAGGGAATACTGAAGTCACAAGAGGCTGATAACTGAATCTGTGACTATCAGGAAAATGGTCTTCCTTTGTCCATAGTGAAGCAAGAAACACTTTTCTCAGATGTGGGAGAGTTGCAACACTAATTCATTGTTGATTGAGCTGATCCAACCATTCTGGAGAGCAATTTGGAACTACGCCCAAATGGCTACAAAAATGTGCATACCCTTTGACCCTACAATACTGCTTCTAGGACTGTATCCCCAAGAGATCATAAAAATGGGAAAGGGTCCCACATGTACAAAAATATTTATAGCAGCTCTCTTTGCGGTAGCCCAAAACTGGAAATCAAGGGGATGCCCATCAATTGGGGAATGGCTGAATAAATTGTGTGATATTAATGCAATGGAATACTATTGTATCATAAGAAATGATGAACAGGAGGACTTCATATAAGCCTGGAAAGACTTATATGAACTGATGCTGAGCAAAAGGAGGAGAACCAGGAGAACTTTGTACATAGCCACAACCACAGTATATGAGGAATTTTTCTGATAGACTTGATACTTCACTGCAATGCAAGGACTTAAATAATTCCCAATGGTCTCCTAAGGCAAAATGCCTTCCACATCCAGGGAAAGAACTATGGAATTTGATCACAGAATGAAGCAGATCATTTTCTTTTATATTATGTTTTTGTTTGTTTTATGATTTCTCTCATTCGTTTTAATTCTTCTATGCAACATGACTAAGGTGAAAATGTATTTAATAGGAACATATGTGTAGAACCTATATAAAACTGTATGCCATCTCAGTGAGGGAGTGGGGAGGTAGGGGGAAGGGGGGAGGGAGGGGAAAAATCTAAGATATATTGAAGTGATTGTACAACACTGAAAACAAATAAAATGACTTAAAAAAAAACACTCTTATGGTCAGTAAGGACCCTAAACAGTCTGAATGAGTCAGTACTAGGGAAAGAATAAGTTGGGTTAGCTTCTCAGCATATGTGGTTCTCTTCTGCATTGATCTCTCTAGCATCAGAAAGACTATGGAAGTGCTAGACTCCATTTTGGTTCTGTTATCAGTTCAACCTCTCCATTTGTCTCCAAAGCCTTAGTGTATGTGGTTCCCTGGAGAGGCCATAGATATGCCAACCTTTTTCCAGGTCCTGCCTGCAGTTTGACTTTCTTCTTCTCATGGTCCACTTCTCTCATCTATGGAAATAGATTTCTCATGCCTCCGTGTGCTCTGGAAACCTCCTGTGAATGAGAGGGGAAGACTTTATTTATATGCCTGCTATATTACTGTTATTATAATTCGCATTTATATGGCACTTTATTTGCATATCACTTTATATTCATCATGTCATTTGATCATTAAAGAGGCAGAATAGCAAAGGGAAAATAATCCTGGTTTTGGAGTCTTAGGACCTGGGTTCAAATCTCAGCTCTACTATATTCAGCTATGGGACTTTGATGAAATCCCTTCATCTCTCTGGGCTTCAATTTCCTCATCTGTAAAAAATACAAGTTTGGACTAGATGGTGTCTAAGATTCCTTATGATCAGATAAAGTCACTGAGGGATGCAGAGCTGAGATGATCATTGTAAACCAGTCAATAACGGGCATATGCTGAACATCTACCATGTGCCCAGTATTGTCCTGAGGGGGATCCAGAAATATAGTCCTTACCTTCAATCAATTGGTCAACAATCATTTATTAAGTGCCTTCCATGTACAAGGCATTTATTAAGTGCCTATTATGTACAAGGCTGGGGATATAAAAACATAAATGAAACTGTTCCTGCCTTCTGCAACCTTATATTCTATAAGGAGGTGAGGGAATGGGGTGGAACAACACATACATGTAAAAATATGTGCAGAATAAATGGAAGTTGATTTTATGGAGAGGAGTCACTAGCAGTTGGAAGGATCAGAAAGTACCTTTGAGATGAGCCTTAAAGGAAAATGGAGATTTTCAGAGGTGAAAGAAAGCATGGAATACATTCCAGGCATAAATGATAGCCAGTGCAAAGGTATCTGATGGGAGAAGGAATGCCATAAGTGAGGAACAGTAAGAAGGCCAGGTTTGATTGGATCGAAGAGTACATGGGGAAAGTTACATACAATGAGGCTGGAAAGGGAGGTTGGGACCAGGGTAGGAAGGGCTTTGAATGCAGAACAAAAGAGTTTGGATTTATTCGTAAAGATAATAAAGATTCAGTGGATGAAGTTACATTCAGTAAGGGAGTGGTATAGTCAGACCTATGATACAGGGAAATCAGATCTAGGAATCATTTACATAGAAATGATATTTCAGCCTGAGTGAATTGATGAGAGAATATAGAAAGAGAAGAGAAAAAAGTGAAGGACCAATTCTTGGAGAACACCCACAATTGGGGGTATAATATGGATGATGATGTAGCCAAGGAGACTGAGTGGGAGCGGTCATGAAGTAGGTGGAGAACAAAGAAAAAACACAGAGGAGGAGAAAGGGGTTAACAGTGCCAAATGCTGCAGAGAGGTTGAGAATGAAGAAGACAGAAAAAAAAAAGATCATCAGGTCAGGCAATTAATTAAGAGGTAACTTTGCAGAAGACAGTTACAGTTGATCGATACCGGAAGCTACATTGGCAGGGTTTAAGCATTTACAATGAATGAGTTTACAGTCTAGACAGGAATACAAAACTATACAAATATACGGTTAGGGAACACCCAAACTAGTGAGTACAGAATATAATTTCCAAAGCTCAGAGATGAGAGGGGCTAGGATTGTCAGGGAACTCTTCCTAGAGGAGGTGGAATTGAGCTGGGCCTTGCAAAGTGGCTATGGGCTGTAACTAGAGGAAGTGGTGGGGGAGTAATGGAGAAGCAGATTTGATCAATACTAAGGAAGGACTGTCTAACGTGAGAGCTGTCCCCAAGTAGAGTAGGTTGTCCAGTGTTGTTGTGAGCTCCCTGTTCTTCAGACAGAAGCTGGATAAATACATGTCAAGTCTGTTGTCTAGGGGATTCTTGCATGAGGTTAAGGTTATGTTAGGCATCTCCACTTCTGAGATTGCAGGTTCTACTCTTTATCTGTGTGAGCTGAGCTTGTCTGAGCCTCAATTTTCTTGGCTATAACATGAGAGAATTGGTCTAGATGATCTCAAAGAGTCTTTCCAGCTGTAACATACTATGGACTTCTGGCGTTCCTTTTAGCTTGGAGACTATAGTTCTGTGGGTAAAATTTGGAGAAGTAAAGTGGAAAAAGCATGGTATGGTAGCAAAGAAACTGGATTTGTATTCAGGACATCTGAATTCCATTCCTGGTTATGATACTTAAAAACTATGAGGCCAAGGGCACAACAATTTCCCTGAAGTTGTTATTATTTCATCTATGAAATGGGAGTGCTAATAATACTTGTATTACCCACCTCATTGCTGTGAGAAGTCTTTATAAGCTTTAAAGTACTATGGAAATTTGAACTAACATGATTAGAGAAGCATGAATAAAGACTACCCTCAGTTTCCCCCTTGTAGCAGTTAGAACTGGGCTCAGAAGCCAGGTTGGCTTATCTATTACCTGTGTGACCCTGCACAGGTCTCATCCTGAATATGGGCCCATTTCCTACTTTGGAAAATGAGGTTGTTGGATTATATGATCTTTGAGGTTCCTTCCAGCTCTAAATCCTATGATCCTGGATGATCTCTGGGAGTTGAGGGGTGGGTGGGGTGGGGTGGCACTGGCAAAAAAGAAGAGAAGGTTGGCTGGGTGCTCTCCAGCAACAAGTAGAAGATAAATTTTCAGCCCCAAGATGACAAGCAACATTCCGTCCCCAGCATTGCTGGCTGGTGACACATCAGCCTTGAGCCCGAGCCAAAAGTCACTTCCAAATCCAGGGAGAAAAGAAGGAACAGGTGTGAGCCATCATGATCATCTCTCTCTCTGTCTCTCTCTCTCTTTTCTCTCTCTCTCTCTCCTCTACCCTTTTCCCCATGCCTCCCCACCCCCACCAGGACTACCCAACATCTAGCAGTGGGGCCCAGTGCAATAGACTGTCTGCTGTGTGGGGGAGACAGGAGTGTGAGATCAGGCCTCATGCAGGCTGTTTCTGGGACTGCTAAGCGGGTGAGGGTCTGGTCCTAACTTGAGAAGGACCCAGGACCTTTATTCCAGTGTGGAGTAGTAGAAGGATCTGTAGATTTGGAATTAGAGTCTCAGATCCTGGGTCTACTACTTGCTGCCTATGTGATCTTAGACAAGTAATTTAACCTCTCTAGGCCTCAGTTTTCCCTTATGTAAAATGAACTTGGGTTTTTCTGGATCATAGACATACACACACACACATACACACATATACATACATACAACTCTATACATACAACTCTGTTGGTTGCTTTTAAAAAATCTTTTAGAAATGAAAATCAGATTGCAATAAATAAATACTGAAAAGTAAAATAAAAATGAAAAGTAAAAATAATAAATGAAAACCCTTTTGCAATAGGATTCTTTTAAACCTGCTACCCAAAATATACTAGCAAGCCCATCCAAATACCATTGCTTATGAATTGTCGTTGTTTTATAATAAGGCAGCTTGGCTGAATCAGAAAGGCAAGGGGAAAAGAAAGGATAGGCCTACAGCTCAGTTTTGTGAGGAGTAGCACCTCTCCCAGAGGGACAGGATCATAGGTGTAGAACCCATTTACTTCATTTTACAGATGAGGAAACTGAGGTCCAGAGAGTTGGTCAACCAGCGTTTATTAAGCACTCACTAAGTTCTAGACACTAAGCCAACACTGGAGATAAAAAGACAGGTCCTGTCCTCAAGGAGCTCACAATCTAATGGATTAAAGGCAATATGAAAACAACTGTGTATAAATAAGATGTATCTATAGGATAAGTTGGTGGTAGTCTCAGAAAGAAGGCACTAAGATTAAGGGGAATCAGGAAAAACCCCGTTTTTAAACTGAAGATGGGACTTTAGCTGAGACTTGAAGGAAGCCAAGAAAACTGATAGGCTGAAATGAAGAGGGAAGAGAGTTCTAGGCCTGGGAGACAGCTGAAAAATAGGAGTTGTCCTGTTTTGTGGAATGTGGAGTGTTACTTACAAAAAATAGTGAGGAGGATACTTTAGATTGCAGAATTCTTGGGAGTGAATAAATTGTAAGAAGACTGAAAGGTAGGAAGGGACCAGGTATGAAGGCCTTTCTAAGTCAAACAGAAGATTTTAAATTGGATCCTATAGTCTATGAACTCTATACTGGAGCCACTGGAGTTGACTGAATGGGGGCAGAAGGGAATATGGTCAGACCTGTGCTTTAGGAAGATCAATCTGGCAGCTGAATGAAGAGTGGATGGGAGTCGGGGGAGACTTGAAGCAAGGAGACCCACCATAAGGATATTGCAATAGGGCAGCATGAGATGATGAAGGCATAGGGACATATTGAAGAGATGTTAGAAAGGACTTGTTTGGATAAAGGGGAGGGCTGAGAGAGTGAGGACATGAGGAAAGCACCAAGGTTGTGACCCCGGATGAGTGGGAAGTTGGTGGTAGAGAAGTTAGAACAGGGGAAAGGGAAGGCTTGAAGGGGAAGGATAATAAGTAAAGTTTTGTACATATTGAGCTTAAGATGCCTATAAGCTATCCAGTGAGGGTAAGTGATCCACCCAGGATCACACAGCTAGTAAGGATCTGAGGTGGGATTCAAACCCAGATTTTCTTGACTCTGCTGTCGTCTCTACTAGCATTCTATACTACATGTCCAGCATTCTGTACCACACTGGCTTTCTAGTCTTTGGGTTGCAGGAGACACCATTGAGAGACCTGTCCTTCACAGGTCTCTCTAGCCTGTGGCATACAGCATCTCTTCTGGGATTCTTTGAACATTAGGTCTAGCAGATTACTCTAGGGGTCAAGTTTGTGGAATCAGTCTCAGAGCTAAAAGGGGACCTTCAAGGTTACCAAATCCATCTCCCCCACCTAAGACAGAAATCTCTTTTTGATACTTTTGACTCAGAACTGTATCTAATTAAGCCTAGTGATTATCTGCTTCTTTCCTCTACTCCTTGAACAACAGCAAACTAGGGAAAGTGATTTCATGATAACCAAAAGTTCCTGAGAGGAAGAGAGATTTACTGCTTTTATCATCTTTATCACTATATGAATAGTTAATCAGCCTAGACCAGGTCAAGTCAAATCAACAAGTGTCTATTAATCACTTACTCTGTGTCAGGCACAGTGATAAGCCTGAGAAAGATAAGAGTGGGGCAGCTAGGTGGTGCCACGGATAGAATGTTGGGCCTGGAGTCAGGAAGATCTGACTTCAGATCCAGTCCTCCAACCTCGCTGTCTGACCCTGGGTGTGTTTGCCTGTTTCCTCATCTGTAGAATGGGGATAGTGATAGCACCCACCTACCAGGGATTTGTGAGGACTAAATGAGAGAGTAATTACAAAGTGCTTAGCATAGTGCCTGGCATGTAGTAAATACCATGTTGATGTTAGCTATAATTTTTATTATTAGCCATAATAATAGTAACTTTTCCCATTTATAGAGTACTTTATGTTTACATCAGCACCTTTTGCAAGGTAGAAAGTGTCAGAATGTTATCACCATTGTTTATAGATCATGGAAGAACCTTGCAAGTCATTTATTTTATCTTCTCATTTTATATTAGAGGAAACTGAATATCAGAGAGGTAGTAATTAGACCAAGGCCAGAAGTGACAGAGCTTGATTTTGAACCCAGATTTTCTGGTTCTAAGGTTGGTGCTCATTCCATTACACCAAAGTGTAGTTAGCTCTGCTTTATTTAAATTTGAGGCTCACAGTCCATCCAACCCAATGGCAATCAGGAGATCAGGGTATATCTTCCTGTCTAATAAGCTCAGGCCTAATGGATACTCATATCATAGGGACATAGGATTTATAACTGGAAGCTGCTTTGGAGATGATCTTGTCTCAAAGTGCGGTCCTCTGACCCAGGGCAGGAGTTCCTCAATCTCAACACTTTTTTCATAATAATGCTGAGACATTCTTTTTTCACTCCCATTATCTCACAAATATACAAAGGAGTTAGCTGCAAACATGAAGAATGAGTTCATCTTTTCTGCCTTATAAAGGACAAATCTGCAGGCGATGACTGAACAGACTGTTTTGTTCCTATTATTTTGCTCTATTTTCTTGGCAAAAATAGTGGAGGGATTTGCCATTTCCTTCTTTGGCTCATTTTATAGAAGAGGAAACTGAGGCAAACAAGGTTAAATGATTTGCCCATGGTCATACAGACAGGTAGTAAGTTTCTGAGGCCAGATTTAAACTCAAAAGGATGAATCTTCCTGAATTCAAACCCAGCATTCTATCCACAGTACCACCTGGCTGCCCCCGATTAGTTATTAGCACCAATCAATCACCAAAGATCTTCATTTATTTATTCATCTTCATTGACTTGGCAGAAAACACAAGTGGTACTGAAATATTCAAAGTGTCAAATAACATTTTTGAATCTCATGGTTTATCCAAGAGCAACTGGACCATGAATTTTACTCTACGAGAACACAAAAATAGGTCACTGGTGTGGTTTCAGATTCCACATTTCAACTAACCTTTAAGAAAACTGCCTCTTAGTTTTGGTGTGGTATCAAAAAAGAATGTCCGCCATTCTTTGGAAAGATTATTAAAATACTCTTCCCTTTTCCAACTACATGTCTGTGTGAGGTAGTATTTTCTTCATATACTTCAAGCAAAACAACACATTGCAACAGATTGAGTGCAGAAGCAGCTATGAGAATCCAGTTGTCTTCAATTAGGTCAGACATTAAAGAGATTTGCAAAAAATGTAAAAGGATGCCACTTTTCACCAGTTATTTGTTGTTTCTCAAAATATAGTTATTTTTCATCATTACTTGCTACATGTAATGAGTTTATTATTTTTGAGTTCATATAAAATTTTATCAGCTTTAATTTTAATATGGCAAATATCTATACATATAACCTTCATAAACAAAAGCTCTTTGAGATCCTCAGTACTTTTTAAGTGTGTAAATTTGTCCTAAGGCCAAAAACTTTGAGACCTGCTCCAACATCCTTCTTTAATAAAGATTGGAACCAAAGCCCAGAGAGATGAAATTACTTACCCAGGGCTACATAAGAATTCTCAGAAGGAGCTATAAGGTAACATGGTATAGTGGAAAGGGAATTGGTTTCTCAAAGCCTGGTTTTTTGTCCATAAAATGAGACAGTTAGAGTACATGGCCTCTAAGGTAGGAAGAAACAGATCTAAATCTATGGTCACATGGCCAAGAGCTCTTTAGACCTCTGTCTGGATGTAGGAATTCCTAACAAGAGCCTCCCTGAGGCCTTTTGGTAGAATGTCAGTGCTCCTTGGATTGGAGATGAAGAGACCAGCAGTGGCTAGGGGAAAAACTCCATTTGACCAGTGAGAAAAGACAAAACGTTAGACTGGGAATACAGGCAGTGCTAGAGTAAAGACTGTAGTGGAAAGAGTGCTGAGTTAGGAGTCAGAGACCAGGACTGTTGCCCCAGCTCTGACACTAATTTGCTGTGTGACTTTGGGTGACTCTTCTTATGTCTCAGCCTCAGTTTGCTCATCATAAAAAAAAAGTAAAGATATCTGCCTTGCCTGCTTCACAGGAGTGTTTTATTATCATCATCAATAATATTATTTAATATTAATAACAATAATAAAACTTATGTCTATTATTATTGATGTTATATTAACAATATTATTGTTAATGATGATAATAATGTCAAAACCATGTGAGGACAGGATCAAGTCGTTTTCATCCCCATAATCCTGCCTGCTATTGGAGTCATTCTAAATATGCTTTCAGTGAGCCTGTGCAGAAGATGAGCTTCCATCCCACTATTTTTATTGTTATAAAAAAACCATCATTTTATTCACATTTACAATAGTCCATAGGACATTCAGCATAAAATAATAATAGCAGGATAATGACTTATTTTGTGGCCCTTTCTATCTGAATTCCATCAAACAAGATTAGAATGAGGTGATGGTGATGATGGTGATGTTGCATCCATGTCTTGGGAGTAGGGGATGTTGCAAATAGGGATATGAGCAAAATAAGGGAATTCTAACTGGGGTAAGGAAAAACAGGGACTTTGTATGCCCTTATTCATGACAGTGGCTGTGAAAGCCTGGCAGAAACCCTGAAACATGATCCCATTGGTCTCTGGTAATACCACTGAATGAGTAAAGCATTCCAGCCAGTGTGATGCCACCGTTCCTATGAATATAATACATAGACGGGCCAGCATAAGGTTGTATGCTAGTGCTACTCAAAACCATTGTGATGAGCAGTTTGAGATGGAGGACTCCATTTGAGATGAGAGGCTCCGTTTGTGTTCTGATATCAAAAGAAAGCAACATTTATTGGAACAAGTCAGAAGTGCTAATACCCCTTTTGCTGGAAATGCCTTAGTGCAGATGTATGACCATGAAATCTGTCAAATTACAAGGATAAGGTGGAATAAGAACATTATACTTTCTTATTTTGAAAAATAAATTTTATTGAAAATTTTCTTTTTTATATCTATCTTTTATATAAGAAGATAGTCCTCTTCTTATCCCTCCCTATGACTCAGCCTTTATAACAAAAAATTAAAAAGAAGGGAAAAAAATTTCAGAAAACCAGTCAACATATCAAAAATGTCTGATGTTATTTTTAGTGATAGGCACCCATAGTGCCCCACCTCTGCAATGAAGGGACAGGAGTGCTTTCTCATATCTCTTCTCTGGAGCTAAGCTGAATTGTTATACAGCTAGGTCATAATTATAAGTGAAATTCTATTTAATAAAAATGACAGATTTGTACTATTTAATGCAAATCAAAATGCAACTAAGGTGTCTTGTGTGAGCTAATTAATGGTTTTAACATGCTACAGCTTTTTCAATCTAGGGGCAACTAGGTGGCATAGTGGATAGAGTGCCAGGCCTGGAATCAGAGCAACTTGGATTCAAATCTGGCCTCAGACACTTACTAGCTAGTGTGAACCTGGGCAAGGCATTTAACCCTGTTTGCCTCAGTTTCCTCATCTGTAAAATGAGCTGGAGAAGGAAATGGCAAACTACTTAACTACCAGTATCTTGCCAAGAAAACCTCAAAAGGGGTCACAAAGAATCTAAACGGCCCAACAACAACTTTGTCAGTCTACAATGGCCTATTGTCACATGTGCATGCGATGCCCTGCTGTGTACCAAATTCTCAAAAGTTATATTTTTTTAAAAAATCTCTCAACAAAATGGCAGAGAAGGTTATTTATTCCATTAATGCTGCTAAAATGTTTTAAATGACAAGAAAAGTGCTTTCATCATACCATCAGTGTAGGCTTATCTTTAGATACAATAGTTAGGCATTTCAACTTTTAAAAAAATTTTAATATTTTGCTTTCCCTTGAATTGGAGATACTTTTTTATTTTTTTGCTGTTATAGTGTGTTAATAAACATTAAAAACATGTTAAATTTTTATACTGCATATTACCTTTGGACTGGAATCAATGACCACATTTTACATATAATTATAACTTCAAATAGTGCAAATTTGAATAATACACCCACTTCATGGGGATTCATAATTCACACTAATCAGAACCTACTTGTAATTTCACAACTTCGCATTCAACTATACTTGTTTCATTATTCTTTTCATTTACATTCTTGTTGTCATTATGTATATACATTTATATAGCACTTAAAAGTTTGCAAAGTACTTTTATATACATTATCTCATTTGATCTCCACCAGAGTGCAGTGATGTTGGATCTATTATTAAAATTCATTTCACAGATGAAGAAACAGGTTCATAGAGGTTAACTTGCCCGGGTTCACATGGCAGATATCTGAGGTAGCAGATATATGCTATATGGATATGCTATATCCAACACTTTATCTACTACCCCATACTGTCACTAAATTCCAAAGGAGATCACTAATATGGAATCATTTTTGAAAAATATAAGATGCCATAAGAAAAGTGGAATAGGTTTCCCCCAGAGGTACTAGTTGTCTGAGTGGCACTAGAAAGGATTTCTGTATTGTTTGCATCAAAGGAACATGATGATCTTTGGGTTTCCTTCCAGCTCTGAGTTTCTGCCCTTCTGTAGTTCAGATTTCAGGTGGTACTTACTGGTGGTGAGGGGGGATTCTTCTCCCCTCTGGGCTCACAAGAACCTATTGTCAAGCCCTTCCCAGATAGACACTGGGGTAGGACTCAACATGGCCAACGAGAAATCCTTGTGTCAGCTAGGAAAAATTCTCGGTTGTAATTACCTGGAAGAACTTGTCCTGCAGGCTGGGAAGGAGGTTGTGGTTGCCATGGGACACACTTTGTACACACAAAGCAAGACTTACCCAGGAGGGGGAAGTACTCCAAGAAGGTGGAAAAGAAAAACAACAGTGGGCATCTCATCTGCTTAGAACCAGATGACCTCATCTGGATCATTTGTCTTTCCAGGTGAAGTTCTTAATATCTCAGAATATTAGTAGTAACTCACATTTCTCTAGGGTTTTAAGATTTACAGAGCAACATGTTCCTTACATCAACCCTGTAGGTTAAATAGAGTATTATCATTTCCATTTTATAGATAAAAAGACAATGATTACTGGGATTAATTAACCAAGGCAAGATGATGAGTAAATTTAGGAGCTGGAAGCTGGGTTTACATTCCTCACTTCTCAGTCCAGTGTTCTGTCCACTGCCTAATTTGATACTTCAACAGATCTCTAATTTCATCTATGTGGGTCTCCCCTCTACTGGTAGAGATCAAAATCCATTCATGCCTTTTCATCTTCCATTGCACTTGTCCATAGACTCCCATAAATCTCCCACTGGAGATCTATCCAACCTGCTGGTGGTTTTAGAACTTTTTGATACTTTGTAGAACCAAGGCAACACTCAGTCTATCCATTTGTCATCCCATTAATGTATTTAATTACTAGCTCACTATGCTAAAAAAACCAAAAAACAAACCCAGGCAAGGAACTGTTTTGAAAGAGTAAAACATTTAATCAGAAAAGAAATTAATAGTAATGTAATAGAAAACACTTTTAGCAACATGTCCAAACATGTAAAACCTCTTTCTTCTTCTCCCTAGGTTTTTTCAGAAACAAAGTCCAAAAGACTCATGCCTCTAATAGGGTGAGGATAGACAAGGTCTGCAGCTGGAATAAGGACTGAGAAATTTAATCCCAGAAGCACTTTATCTCTCCTTATAGTATCAGAGAGGCTTATCAATGGTGTCAGAGTTCAACTGTCTTCTCTTCTTGATCCTTGGGCCTTCAGGATTTCTCCCTTCCTGGATGCTGCCATTGCAGTCTTGACCATTGTTTATATCTCTCAGTATGGCCATGAACCCTAATAGAGGACTCAACCTCACCTTCATATTCCCAGAATTCTCTTTGCACCAATACCCAATTTCACTGGGGATTTATGACCACAGAGGAAATGGAGTCCTTGTTCTTATCCTATGAAAGTTCATTCTCTGGGTTCAGAAAAAGGTAGCCCCTTTCTTTTTCTTAATAATTAATTTTTTTATTGAACTCCACAGTTATCAACAAATATTTAATATACAAAGAAGAGCAAAAAAGAGGATTTTACTTCTTAAAAAAATGGTGAACTTCCATTATTTAGAACTTGTTTTTAAAGAAGTTTCTTTGTTATAACTTTGTTGGTTTATTTATATATTATATATTTCTGTATATAATATAAGCATACTATATTTTATAGAAAAGCATTCCTTTTCTATAAAATATGTTTATTTTTATTAAAATATATAGAACATGAATATAAGCCTTGTATGATTTATATACTTACTTTATATATGACTTATATAAGTCATGTATTACACAATATTTTATATAGTATATTGTATATTTATATGTAAATGAATAAAATTATGACAAAGATACTTCCTTAAAAACAAGCTCTATATAACAGAAGCTTACAATTTTAAAAGAAAATCTACTTTCTTGCTCTAGCGCATGTGTATGTATATATCACACAAATATTAAAAACAACCTTGGATGAAGGTGATACTTACAAATACCTTGGCATATATAGGCATATATATATATATCATATGGTACATATGGCATATGTACACATATACATTGCGTGTGTTCATCCTTCGTTGTCAAAGAAGACCATGCCATCGGAGAAATAATGACATGATTTGCACTTGACTTTGTTTTGAGTGAGGGAGGGCTGTGCAGGTCACTAGTCTCACTTCTCCCTCAGAGCCATCTGAATCCAGTGACCAGATATTCAGATGACCAGGATGAGGCAATTGGGGTTAAGTGACTTGTCCAGGTCACACAGCTAGTGAGTATCAAGTATCTGAGATGAGATTTGAACTCAGGTCCTCCTGACTCTTGCTCTGGTGCTCTATCCACTGCACCACCTAGCTACCCACATATATACATAAAATATGTGTGTACATAAATATGTATGTGTAAATATACATATATATGTATATATGCATCTTTGTGTATATATACAGTATAAGAATACTGTTCTTTTGTTCCCTTCTGCATTTTTTTACTTTCTTCTAGGTATTAAAAAATGTTTTGTTAGTGCTTTTTTTGGAGGAAACTATTACCTAGAGCACCTTAAGACGAAGTCTTCCCTTGTAGCAAATATGTACAGTCCAACAAATCAAATAAGAACATTGACCCTGCCTGAAAATGAATACTTCAACTTATATTTTTAGTCCTTTATCTCTCTGTCAAGAGGTGGGAGGTGTTTCGTCATTAGTCTTTCAAAGTCATTATTGTTCATAGCTTTGATCAGAGTTATGGGGTCTTTCAAAGTGATTTTTCTTCACATTATTGCTGTCATCATATATATTTTCTCCTGATTATGCTCATTTCACCATGCATCAGTTCATATTAATCTTACCATGTTTCTCTGAATCTGACATATTTTTCATTTCTTATGGATCAATAACATTTCATTAAATTCATATACCACAGCTTATTTAGGAATTCCCAAGTGATGGACACTAATTTTGTTCCCAGTTCTTTGCTATTACAAAAAGTGTCAGTATAAATGCTATTGTATATATGGGCCCTTTGTTTCTGTCAATGATCTCCTTGGGATATATGCATAATAGTAGTACTGCCAGAACAAAGATATATGTATATATATATAGTGACTTTTTGGATATAGTCCCAAATTGTTTTCCAGAATAGTTGAACCAGTTCACAGCTGTACTGATGGTAATGTGCCTGCCCTGTCGTTACTCCTTCAATAACTTCCATTTTCCATTTTCATCAAATAGTCCAGTATTATGGATATGAGGTAGCTTTTCAATTTCACTTCTCTAATTATTAATTTGGACAATTTTTTCATATAGTAACTAATAATTTTTATTTCTTCATTTGAGAACTGAGCACTTGTCTTTTTTGACCACCTAATTCTTGGGGAAATGGCTCCTGCTCTTATAAGATTGCTTCAATTTTTTACACATCTTGGGTATTAGATCTACATTAGAAAAATATTTTGAAGAGTTTTCCCAATGATTTTTCTTTTCATTCTAACTATATTTATTTTACTTCTGCTAAAACTCTTCGCTTTTATGTAGCTGAAATAGTTCATTTTATATACTTCTTTCCTTAGATAAGCATTTTTTCCCCTAACCATAATTGTGGAAGCAATCTCCTCTCCTTTTCCTCTTATTCTTTTAGGATATGAGCTTTTATTGTTACATCCTGTATCCATTTGGAATTGGTCATAAATTTTGTAACATGTTGGCTAAATGTACTTCCTGCAATACTACAGGTTTCTCAGCAATTATTTTTGGTCAGTGTCCTGTTTCAAACGTTGATATCCTTAGGTTTCTCAAAAATGATCATACTTTGATTATTTCAGTGAAACAGTAGGATACAAAAAAGCACACAAAGTCATCAGCATTTCTATGTTTACTTTGTATTCTGCTATTTCACTGAAGTTCCAATTTTGGTTGAATCCATAGAACTAGGTAAATCATATTTCATAGAAAAGTGATGGCTTTGTTTCCTCTTTACTTGCACTTTGTCTGTCAATTTCTTGTTTTGCTGATAAAGCTAGATCTTCTAAAACAATATTAAATACTAGTGATGGACACATTTATTCCCAATCTTACTGGAAAGGCCTCTGGTGTTTCTCCATTATAAGTAAAGCTAGTTCTTGGGTTTTGAAAAAAGATAAAGAAATTGTTTTCTTATTGTTTTTCTAGTTTTTCCTCCTTTCATAAATGAATTTTATGTTTTGTCAAAATCTTCTGCATCTATTAACATAGTCATATAATTTTTATCGTGCTGTGATCTGTTATGTTTATAGCTTTCCTAACATGGAACCAACTTTGCATTCCTGGTACAAATTCAACCTGGTTATAGTGAATTGTCTTTTGGATATTTTGTTGTAGCCTCTTTAGTATTTTTTGACTCATTATTTTTTGTATCAAGAGTTATTAGAGACACAACTCTGTAGTTCCACATATCCCTGGTTTAATTATAAAGACTATATTTTTTTGAAAGAAGGATTTTTCTTTGGATTTCCGCAAGATACCTTCTTTTTGTATTTTTTGTAAATGATTTATGTAGAATTAGAATTAGTTTTCTTTGAGAATATTTGACACAATTAATTTTAAATCTGTCTTTGCTAAGGGTATTTTTTTCCCATTTAGGAATTCATCTATGACTTTTTCTTTTCTTGCCCCTCAGATAAGATTATTTGTCTATTTCTTGTTCTGTTGACCTGAGCATTTAAAATTTTATAAGTATTCGTTCCATTTAAATTATTTATTTTACCATGTGATTTTGCAAAATGTTTCTAATAATTTCTTTTAATCTTTTGTGATTACTTATTTTTCATTTTGATAATTTGTTTTTCCTCTTTTAAAAAACTAAAATTAACTAATACTCTATTTTATATTTTTTTTAAAATATCTACTTTTGCTTTTATTTATTAATTTAATGAGTTTCTACAATTTTGTTTGCTTTTTTTATTTCCAAAATTTCAATTTTGGATTTTTTTTCAAGGTGTTTGTTTTTATTGTTGCTTTTTTTTAGGTTCTTCTATTGTTAGATCTTCTGTGATCTCTTATATTTTCCGTTTGCTATGGAATGCAGGTAGAGATAAAAAAATTTCTTCTTTGGCTCTGACCCAAAGGTTTGATATGTAGTCTCATTGTTATAATTTTCTGTGATAGAAATATCTATTGTTTCTATGATTTCATCCATACATTCTTTAGGGTTATATTATTTGTTTCCGCTTAATTCTGAATCCTTTCTTCAAATTCCCCTGATTTATAATTTTACTGTGTTATAGTCAGTAAAGAATGTGTTTAACAGTTCTGCTTTTGGTTATTTACTTGTCATATTTTTCTGCCCTAGCATGGCATTAACTTTTATAAAGGGTCCATCCAAACTGAGAAAAATCATATGTTCCTTATGATTCTCACTCAATAATTGTCAGATGTCTATGAAGGCTAACATTTCTAAAATTCTTCTTAAATTATTTCTTGTTTATGGTTTTGTTAGAGCTGTCTAGGTCTGAAATGGTAACATGGAATTATCTGACAGTTTTTATTATTTTTCTGCATATATCTCTCTGTAGTTAAAGGATAAGATATTTGTTTATTTAAAATAGTTCATGAACTATTTTAAGAGTGGACCCAAAGAACAGAACCCTCTCTGGGCTTCTTTTTCAACTTGTATTCCTAGGTTGAGTGCCCCAGTGAACAATTTTCCTAGATTTGAGACTTCAAGCATTAGCATGATTTTATTATTAACTTCATTTTTACTTTCATGTTAGCAACCATGCACATTTGTAGCTATATACGGTAGAGAAAAAAATGAGAGGTGAGAGTGGGCAAATTTGTGGCATGGCTGATATCCTACTAGGCTCTTCGCTGATCTTGTTCACCCTACTGTTGTATAGAGCTTCCTGTGCGTTTTTGATGCATATTAAGGATCTCAAAGGGTGAATGAAACAGATGTCACTGACCAATTATTTCAAGCTGGAGTGTCATCACAATTTTCAATGCCATTCAGCAGCTGGGAAGAAGCTAGATGTGATGTTGAAACCTCACCAGTCTCAGCATCTTCTGATAGCAGCAACCTCTCCCTTGGTTTTTAGTGGGTGGCCAAGGCATAGAGGTTTATCTATTTATTTATTTAGCCTTCTTTTTTAAATAACATTTTGAATTCCAAATTTTTTCCCTCTCTCCCTTCCCTTCTCCCTAAGATGGTAAGCAATTTGACATAGGTTATATAAGTACAATCATGTAAAACACATTTCCATATTAGTCATGTATAAGAAGAAAGAGAAGAAAAGGAAATAAAAACTGCATTCAGACTCCATCAGTTCTTTCTCTGGATGTGGATGGCATTTTCCATCATGAGTCTTTTGGAACTGTCTTGCATCACTGTATTGCTGAGAAAAGCTAAGTGAATCATAGTTGATCATCATACAATGTTATTGTTACTGTATACAATGCTATCCTGTTACTGCTCACTTCACCTCGTAGTTCATATAAGTCTTATCCAGAATTTTCTGAAATCAAGGCAGAGAGGTTTACAGCAGTATGGCCCTCACACCACCATCTGACACAGGGGAAGATAAGGATCAAGTTAAAAAATGTTGTAGCTTTAAGAATTTTATTTGCTGTATGGTATTGATAGCATTGTAGATTTCATGTATTATAACAAAAATGAATATTGTCTGAAATCAATTTTTTAATTGAGATATTAGCACAAAAAGTCACAGAATTCTAGAAAATTACTAGAAAGAAAAAATGATTTTCATGTTACCAATTTTATTTGTGTACTGCATTTTATGAGTTATTTCATAGTTATTGTGTTTGGAAAAGTACACATTATCAACATTAATGTTTTGTTATAAAGAACTGCATGTAGAAAAGTGCATTTTCAGGAATCTAGCAAAAGATTATAGTTTTTTGAGGTTGGAGGAATATAAATCCCTATTTCCCATAGGTTTCAATGTATAAACATCCACATTTTTACTTTCATGCCATTTTCTAGAAACATTATGCTCATGAACAAAGAGGATTGATTATACTAAAAAAAGTCTATACTTTTAACATTATAGAACATGAGTCCCTACTCATATATTTACTCTTTCAAGTTAGTTGGCAACATTAGCTCAAAGGAAAGGCTTTTGCTGAAATGGGTATAATGTGAATAATGGTAATAAATCATTTTCCCCATAAACCTGAAGTACATTTCCTCACAAATATTCACAGTGTCAATGGAAAGGATTGTCACATATGCAAAGAGTACACTAGTAGATAGACACAATTGTGAGGAATGAAAGTGTCTGTCATGGCAGTCCCCCAAAGTCCTTTCTCTTTCTGTGGTAATCTCATGCTACCTTTGGGTCTCTGCTAATCAGGTCACTGATCTATATTCTCCAGGACTTCCCCTCTCTCTATCTCATCTCTGACTTTTGGGATGGCCTCTTTCACCTGAATCCATTCTACAGTTGGTTGTTCTGGGCCTGCTTTCTGAGAGGCATGGCATTTCCTCCTGGGCCAGTTGCTTCAGCACCTTATTTTTTAATTGATGTTCTTAGGATGAGTTTAATAGACTACCAAGATGTCAGATGGATTTGACACCCAAGACTTGACTTGATTATTACAGCATTTGGTCATTAAAAGATGAAAGGGAAAGAGATCTGGGAACTCTAGCCCATCTATCTGGTAGCTGCCTTGAGGAAGCAATTATCTGTTAGTCCCCATTAGGAAAATGCTTCAGTAATCCTATCACATTGTCTTGGCTAAGTCTAAGGCCTTGGAGTTTAAAACATCTTGAAGGTGTTGAGCATTTAGGGCAAGCTAAGTCTGCTTGGAAAAAATATTCTTGACTCTTCTGGAAGTCAGGCTTGATTGCATTGCTCCCAGGTTTCCCAGACAATTGGACACACCACACCATGCTTCTCTGTAAACTGAACTAGCTACAGTGATCCAGTCACATCAAAATCATTGATGATATTCTGTTGAAGGATTCCCTTCAATGAGAGAATAAAATTCTCTCATCTGCCGTTAAGACATGATTGACCTGAGCAGCAGAGCATTTTGTGTCACACGTCAATGAAATATTTATGGTTTCCAGTCTGCCTTGGTTTTGGGGTGTGTTGACTCATGTGATGTGAGAGAAGTGGGAGTCCACTGAAGCACCAATCACTTGACAGTGGAGTTTCTTAAAAATCCTCTGCATAATCACTGAACATGATGATCTCTATGGGACATATAAAGGTGAAGTCCAGGGGGTAAGACAAATACCATATATTTCCCTTTGTAATCAGAAAGATTGATGTCTTTGACCCGCCCTGCTGGCGTAACAGCTGTAGCTTTGAAGTTAGGGGCTGGGTGCCCAATCCTGACATTTCCTGCCAACATACTGACATGAACCACTCTGCACCTCTTTGGAGATCATGTTGTAAGATGCCATTGTCAATAAGAGGAGGTTTCCACCCTCCTCTTTCTTCCAGAAAGAGAAATCCTTTCCCCCATCCCTACTAGACTCTGAAAGAGCTGGGTCTCTTTCAGTTGCCAGAGATGATTCCCCTAATGAGCTTGCTTATTCTCCTTAAGGCAACCAGGGTCATGACTGATCCTTCAGCTAGCCAGCTAAAAACTAGTTGTTCTATAATTCAATCAAATTAATTGAGGAAATGGTTAATTTCTCTTACAGGTATAAAGAAGTATAAGCACTTCATTATACCCCTTTATATGATTGACATTTTCTCTTTTCACCTACTTAACACCCCTGGTACTAATACATTATAGGTCAAATGATAAAGTTCCATTATCATCAATGATAACAGTTCACCACTACAGAAACACTGACAAATTTATTCCATTTCACATCTATTTATGAATTAATTTCTTTCCTTTTTTCTCCATTTCCCTCAACAGCTATGGCAAGACAGAGGATTTCATTTTTCATCTTTCATCCTTATCTATAAATGATCTTGAGATAAACTGATTTACATGGTACTATACCTACTATATCACAAAGACTTAGAGATGCATAAACTATACATATGTTTGTATGTATGTATATATGTATACATACATGTACACATACATGTGGCTTTCTACATTAATAAACAGCTCACAGGGATCCTTAGATACAGCAAAATCACTAATTTCTGTTTGAGTTTGCATCACTGATTTAAACCAACCCTAAACAAGGATCCTCACTGAAACATACCTAGCAAATGGCCAACCAGACTTTACTGAAAGACTTCCAGTGAGAGAGTCCACTACCTCCCAAGGCAACCCATTCCATTTTTAGATAGCTCTGATTGTTAAGAAGTTTTTCCTTACATCAGGCCTGTTTGCCTCTTTGCAATTCCCATTCACTGCGCCCAATTTTGCTTTCTGGGGCTAACTGAACAAGTCAAATCCTTCTTCCATATAACTCACCATCTCCTTTGGTGCCTTACATTTAATAAATATGTTGATTTGAACTGAATCTAGTCCATCTCTCATTTACAACAATAGCAGAGATGATTTTGTCTACTGCTTCACTAAAATCTAGATAAATGTGGGTAGGCAGACTAGATAAATAAGGTCTAGAAACAAACGAATAAGACCATCTGGTGTTTGATGAACCCAATACCATAAGCTGCTTGGAGGGAATCCTCTTTTTAACAAAGAGAGCAAAGAAAACAGGAAATTGGTATAGGAGAAAATAGATTTTGATTAGAAGTTACTCTGTATGGCACAGATTCCAAATGGAAATAGATAGAAAAGGTTACATTATGAAAAAATTTTAGGCTAATGGAAGGAAGGA
This sequence comes from Bettongia penicillata ogilbyi, assembly GCA_023548195.1. Classification (NCBI taxonomy): domain Eukaryota; kingdom Metazoa; phylum Chordata; class Mammalia; order Diprotodontia; family Potoroidae; genus Bettongia; species Bettongia penicillata. Next base: position 21,866,178 of record JAJHZJ010000292.1, on the reverse strand, counting down.
AGTACTTTTGATCATTCAGGAGGAGAGAATTCATAATCAAGGAATGGGGAGATCACAAAAGATAAAATTGCCCATTTCAATGATATAAAAGCAAAAAGCCAAACAAAATCAATTCAGCTAGTAGAAGAGAAGCTATTGAGTGGGGGGAAATCTTTGAAGTATATCCAAGATATATTGGAAATTGGTTCAAATATATAAGACTACAAGTCATTCTCTGATAAGTAATGGTCAAAAATTACAAATAGTTAAAAAAGAAAAACCAATCATATGAAAACTGCTCCAAAGTCACTAAAAATAAGAAAAATGAAAATCATCAGTTCTAAAGTTTCACCTCATACCTACCATATTGTCAAAAATGTTAAAACATAAATTATTGGTGTGGAATAAAGGGGCTATGGGAAGATAACGTATTCCTTACAATAATCCTATTATACATTGTTGGTGAAATGGAAAATTCACTCGTATGTTCTGAAAAACAATTTGGAATGATAAAAATTATCAAATTATTTATGCCCTTTTGACCCAGCAATTTTGCTATTGGATAAACAACTTTTAGGAGGTCAACAGCAGGAAAAAAAATTCTGATATTATTCCAAAAATTATTTTATCAGTGCATGTTTGTAGTAGAAAAACTGGAAACAAAGTGGATCCCCATCAATTAGGACATAGCTGAGCAATTGTGGTATATGAATTCATGGAATACTATTGTGCCTTTAAGAAATAATGAATATGAGGAATTCAGAGAAACATGCATGGGGAGACTTCAATGAAATGAGAGTAAATAAAGCAGAATAAAAAAGAAAGTATATACAGTGACTACACTAATGTAGATTAAAATATCAAACACCAAATTATGTAAGAATACAAATTGCAACAGTAAATCTAGGTTCCAGGGGACTGGTGATGAAACTCACTTCCTCCCATTAGAAAGGTTGTGGCTCACAGATGTGGAACATTGCATGCTTGCTGATTAAAAAATGTTTGTTGATGATGCTGTCTCTTGGTTTTACCTCCCTGTTTTAAAGGAAGGTACTATTGTTAAGGGTGGTTATTAGGAAGTGACTGTGGTTTTGTTTTTTTTTAAAGATATAAGTAAAAAAATATTGAAGTTTAACCTATGGTGAACTATATCTATACCTTTCTCTTGATTTCCCAGTCTAATAACCCTATTTAAAAAGAATATAAGGTTACTTATTATTATCACTTGTTCTTTTTCTGTTGTGGTCCCTGTTACTTCCTTCTCATCTATAGTAAACATGTTTTAATAGTTATATGCCATTTTATATATTGTTGATTTTTTTAGTGTACTTTCTGTGGCAATAATGATCAATAATAATATAGATGTTTATTCCAAACTCTATTTTGGTTACTTCTATTATAGTCAGAAAAGATTATATAACTTATTCTTATATCTATGATATTAAATTTTTACTGAGAGTAACCAGGCTTAGGGTGTGCAAGCTGTTATTTTTGTAAACCAGTCATCACTCAGGCAATTTGAATTTTCTCCTCAAATGCTTGTGGAAATTTCTCTAGTGGTAGATTTTTGTTGATGAATTTTTTGAGATTTTGTTTATCATTGAAATGAGACCTTCTGTTTTCAAGCAAAATGATTGTTTTTGGAAGGCTGGTAATTTGGTGGTCCAGTCTTATTTTTGTAGGATTTTTGTCCCACTGACATTTCTTTCCTTTGTTGCTTTAGAAAAGTCTGCTGTTACTTTGTTGTTTAAATGTGCCTCTTTTTTTTTTGCTTTCTTGAAACTTGGATACTTTTTTCATTGTTTTTACAATTCTATAGTTTTATCATCATATGCCGTGCTGAATTAAAGTTAGAACTTCTATTTCAGGGTGTACTATGAATTTTCTTGACTTGTAGAGCATTTCTTAATCCAATTCACTGTAGAAAAAATTACTCTAATTAGTTCCTCAAAAAAATGTGTGTTTTTGCTTTGACTTCCAAATCTGTCATTTTTGTCCAGATTGCTTATTGAGTGCTTTTTTCAGGTTATTGCTTCCTAGAGTCTGTTCATTGTTTTTGTTTATTCTGTATTACCCTTTGTTTAATTTTGTTATGTTTTAACAATTTTGGAATTGATTGCATGATATGAGAGACTCTAGCGCAGGACCGCTCAGCATGGCATGCCCTCATCAGAAAAGGTGCTGTCTTCTATGAGCAAAGCAGAATTGAAGTAACTCAAAAGAAACACAAGATACACAAATTTAGAGAATCTACCCCAAATGTTCATATGGACTATTTGTGCTCAAACTGTAGTAGAGCATTCCAAGCTCATATTGGTCTGATCAGCCACAGGTGGACACATTGTAACTTGACTCTAATGATATCATTTTGGGCATCTTCAGAATGAAGGACAACTGCGTGCGTGCGTGTGTGTGTGTGTGTGTGTGTGTCTGTGTGTCTGTGTCTGTGTATGTGCGTGTGTGTGTGTGTGTTATTTCCTGCTTCCATGAATGAGTTAAACCCAGGAAATAGTTTTGTAGTTTTTCTAGTTGTTGCTTTGTCGTGTGTGTGTGTGTATGTGCTTTACCTTAAAATTTTTAAATTCCTTTAACATATTTATTGCCATAAGTGATAGTTAACAACTACATTAATGTGAAATCACAGTAAGTGGTCAGTACTCTCTGGAATGCCAGGCTGGACTCTGGGTTAGATCTCGGCCTCCAATCAGCATTCTCAAATGTGGAACCTGACTGCAAAGAAATTTCTTATTGCTAGGAAAATGGAGTATAGCTGAACAGTAGCTTTTGTCCATTGAATATGTGGTATTTTTTTTTTTTGGTGGGTGGGGGGGATGGAACTTAGAAAGGCCCCACCCCCTGTGGGTAGGTAAAGTGGACCAGCCATTTCTTGGACAGACTTCAATTGGCAGTGGGGTAGATGAGGTCAGGGGCTACTCTTTCACTTAGTCCTAGCTGCTCCTGAAGGGCAGAAGACAGTTCCACCAAGCCTCAGACTAGATCCTGGGCTTGTGAGCCAGACTCCAAAGGGCTCTAATGCATAGGCATATCCAACAGTCATTGCTCTAAACTTAAAGAGCTCAGCTCAGTAGATGGTGGGAAATGGCCTGTATCTCTAACCCAATGAAACAGGAATTATGTATGAGGAACCTAGGGAAGCAGTAAATGCAACAGGTCTGACTCAGCATTGGATTTGAGAGTCTAGAACTATAGGACTCTATAGCTCCCTAGGCAGCTGATGTATTTATAATTTCTCCCCATCTCCATATGGTTCCTTCAGCTTTTTTTTAATGCCTTTTTTCTTCCTTTTTCCTTCATTATTCTTGGGAGAATGAGGTGGGGGGAGAAGGAGATGGAATGATGTTCTACGATCAGGGAAGAAGGTTCTGACTCTTCAAGGGACTTTCATATTGCTTTTGGAGGTACAGGCATGACTCATTCTTGATGAAGTCATGTTGGTTCTTTGTGATCATTACTTCCTTTTCTAAATGCCTGTGATGCATAATTTTTATTATGTATTCTAGAATTTTGCTAAGAATTAAAGTCAAACTCATTAGCCTAACCGTTAATTCATTAGGAAGTTGTTTTCTTCCCCTTCCCCCTTTTTTTCTTAGAAAATCAGGACATTTGGAGGAGCCAAGATGGCAGAGTAGAAAGACTCACGTATGCTACCTCCGAATCCACAGCCCAGAAATTTTCCGTAAAAAGAACTCCCCACAAATTCTGCAGCAGAGCAAGCGCGCACCAATGCAGTGGAAGAGATTTCCGTTCCAGAGAGCCCTGGAAAGCCAACCCCAAAAGTCCATCGTGCTCTGGACAGCGGAGCCCACCCCTGTGCTGTCCTGGCCATGCGGCCCCAGAGGAGCAGATCCGAGCAGGCTTCAGGGACAGAATCTCCAGCGGCCGGGAAGGTCCCTCCGCTCACAGGCGCTCCAGGTCAGTGAGAGAGACTTCTGGGCTGGCCGAGAGGGGAGCGGGGTGTCTCCGTGACTCAGGCCCCCTCGGGAGGCAGTGGCAGAGGCAGCAGCAGCAGCCCGGGACTCCCCGAGCAGGAAGGAGATCCATTACCGAAGGTCTCTGCATAAACCCCCTGAGGAAACTGAGCCTGGGAGGCGGCCCTGCCCCAACCTGAGCACCAGAACTTAAGCTCACATTGAATAGCAGCCGCTCCTGCTGTGGAAAGCCCTGAGGCTGGGAAGCAGCATTTGAATCTCAGACCCCAAGCACTGGCTGGGCAGATCTAGGCGGGGGTGGAGAGGAATCTCAGAAGTCAAGTAACTGGCTGGGAAAATGCCCAGAAAAAGGAAGCAAAATAAGACCATAGAGAGCTACTTTCTTGAGGAAGAGATGTTCCTTCCTCCCTTCATTTCTGATGAAGAAGTACAATGCTGCCATCAGGGAAAGACGTGGAGGTCGGGGCCTCTGTATCCCAGACATCTGAGGTGGATGTCCAGTGGGCTCAGACCGTGGAAGAGCTCAAAAAGGATTTTGAAAATCAAGTTAAACAGGTGGAAGAAAAACTGGGAAGAGAAATGAGAGAGATGCAAGAAAAGCATGAAAAATGGGTCAATACCTTGCTAAAGGAGACCCAAAAAAATGCTGAAGAAAATAATACCTTGAAAAATAGGCTAACTCAATTGGCAAAAGAGGTTCAAAAAGCCAATGAGGAGAAGAATGCTTTCAAAAGCAGAATTAGCCAAATGGAAAAAGAGGTTCAAAAGCTCACTGAAGAAAATAGTTCTCTCAAGATTAGAATGGAACAGATGGAGTCTAATGACTTTATGAGAAACCAAGAAATCACCAAACAAAACCAAAAGAATGAAAAAATGGAAGAGAATGTGAAATATCTCATGGGAAAAACAACTGACCTGGAAAATAGATCCAGGAGAGATAATTTAAAAATTATGGGACTACCTGAAAGCCATGATCAAAAAAAGAGCCTAGACATCATCTTCCATGAAATTATCAAGAAAAACTGCCCTGATATTCTAGAACCAGAGGGCAAAATAAGTATCGAAGGAATCCATCTATCACTGCCTGAAAGAGATCCAAAAGGAGAAACTCCTAGGAACATTGTGGCCAAATTCCAGAGTTTCCAGGTCAAGGAGAAAATATTACAAGCAGCTAGAAAGAAACAATTCTAGTATTGTGGAAATACAATCAGGATAACACAAGATCTAGCAGCTTCTGCATTAAGGGATCGAAGGGCGTGGAATAGGATATTCCAGAAGTCAAAGGAACTAGGACTCAAACCAAGAATCACCTACCCAGCAAAACTGAGTATAATACTTCAGGGAAAAATATGGTCTTTCAATGAAATAGAGGACTTTCAAGCATTCTTGATGAAAAGACCAGAGCTGAAAAGAAAATTTGACTTTCAAACACAAGAATGAGAAGAAGCATGAAAAAATAAACAGCAAAGAGAAGTCATAAGGGACTTACCAAAGGTGAACTGTTTACATTCCTACATGGAAAGACAATATTTGTAACTCTTAAAACTTTTCAATATCTGGGTAGTTGGTGGGACCACACACAGATGGACACACACACACACACGCACACATACACGTACATGCATGCACATACACACACATACACACATGCATGCACACACAGAGACAGAGAGCACAGAGTGAATTGAATAGGATGGGACCATATCATAAAAGAAATTAAGGTAAATGGTGAGAGAGAAATGTAGTGGGAGGAGAGAGGGTAAAATGGAATGGGGTAAATTATATCTCATTCAAGGGGCAAGCAGGAGACTTTTTAGTGGAAGGAAAAAGAGGAGAGATGAGAAAAAAAAGCATGAAGTTCACCCTCATCACATTCAACGAAAGGAAGGAGTAAAATGCACACACATTTTGGTATGAAAACCTATCTTACAGTACAGGAAAGTGGGGGAGAAGGAGATAAGCAGGGAGGGAGGGATGATGGAAAGGAGGGCAATGGGAGAAGGGAGCAATTTGAAGTGAACACTTGGGGAGGGACAGGATCAAAAGACAGAATAGAAACAATGTGGGGCAGAATAGGATGGAGGGAAATACAGTTAGTCTTACACAACATGACTGTTATCGAAGTCATTTGCAAAACTACAGAGATTTGGCCTATATTGAATTGCCTGCCTTCCCAAAGGGAATGGGTGGGGAGGGAGGGATGAGGAGAATTTGGAACTCAAAGTTTTAGGAACAACTGTTGAGTATTGTTCTTACTACTAGGAAATAAGAAATACAGTCAATGGAGAATAGAAAGTCATCTGGCCCTGCAGGACAAAAGAGAAGATGGGGACAAGAGAAGGGAGGGATGATAGAAGAGAGGGCAGATTGGTGATAGGGAAAATTAGAATGCTTGGTGTATTGGGGTGGGGGGAGGGGATAAATGGGGAGAAAATTTGGAACTCAAAATTTTGTGAAAATAAATGTAAAAAGTTAAATAAATAAATTTATATTTAAAAAAAAAGAAAAAAAAAAGAAAATCAGGACATTTGATCTTCTACCATCTTGTATGATCTTTGAAAACCAAAGACAGTGTGTCAGCAATCATATCTACCAGGTCCTCCCAGTATCCTAGCAAGTATTTGTCTGTAGCAAGTTGACTTGAACTCCTCAAGAGCAGGTAAGGATTCTTATTATCTTCCTACTTATCTTAGGTTTCAACTCCTACTGGCCATTTAGGTTTTATTCTTCCGGTACAAAGATCTTTCTTCTTGGCAGAGAAAACAGAAACAAAAATAAGAGTTAATCAGCTTAGACTTTTATCTATTGCCTGTTTATCAGAGTCCCATTCACCCCAAGCAGCAATCTGGACCTTTCTTTGATTTAGTCTCTTTGATCCTCCTCTTTGCCCAGATATAAGTAAGCAATCTTTTTGTTTTCCTTAGATTTCCTGTTAGATTCCAATTACCCTAAGCTCTAGCCCTCTTGACACGACTTTTATGCCCTTGCTTCTATCTTCAGTACATTTTTTTTTAAAGATCCATGTTGGTCGATAAGCTCCTCTTCATTCTCATCAAAATTATTTCTCTTTATATTTTCAGAATTTCATTTCTGGGAGCTTCTTGTTTCTCTAGGTCCTGCTTTGCAGATCTGTGGAGAGGCCAGAAACCATATTGGAAAGGATTGAGAAATGATTGTGTTTGGGAGGCCTTGGAGTCAGGGAGTGTTTGGCTGTGAAAGTGAGGAGAGATGATAGCTTGGGAGGGTAGTAGGGTGAAGACAAGGTTTTTGAAGAGTGGGGGAAAGAGACAATATATAAAGAGATAGTGAAGATGAGAGATAAGGATTAAATGACAGGGTAGCTCCTACAGGAAATGGGAGGGGACACCACACAAGTTTGACTTTAGCTAAAAGGGCTGACTCTTTTTAGAGTAAAGAGAAAGTGTGAATACATAGAATTCACCATTGGCATGACCTGGGCAAGGAACTTTCCTTTTTTGAGCCTCAGTTTCCCTAATTGTAAAATGAGACTAGAAGTCTAGTGACATTCTCCTCCAGCACAAAGTCTGGTCATATGACTCAGAAGTGGGAGTTCTTATACCAGAGGGCATAGAATCATCCAGACCCTACGATGTCCAAGACTGAGATACTGGTTTTAAAGAACAAGAAATAGATACTTGTGTCAAAGAAGCCAATCTGCAAGATCCTCCCATGGTGAGGGACTGCCCCTTTTCCATGTTCTGTCTGTTTATCAAGACTCTATACAGGAAGCTGTTTTCCTTCTCTAGTCTCCAGGTTTGACCCATCTCACCAATTTATTCATTTAATAATAGCTCTCTTTTCTATGGTACTTAAAGACAGTTGATTACTAAGGGAAAGTGCTAGATTTGGAATAAAAAAAATTGAATTGGAATCTAACTCCAGACACTAGTTAGGTGATCCTAGGTAAGTCATTTAACCTCTCAGACTCAGTTTCTTCATCTGTAAAATGGGCCTAATAATAGCCCCTACCTCACAGAGCTGTTAGGAGGATCTAATGAGATAATAATTGTAAAGCACTTTACAAAACCAATAAGGAAGAAAGAAAATTAGCATTTATTAGACACCTACTGTGTGTCAAGCACTGTGCTAAGTGCCATCATTATTTTTGACAAGCAGGCTCCCCACAAAAAACCTGTGAAGTAGGAAGTATAATTTATTTCCCTTTTACAGTTGGGTAAGCTGAGGGCTTGTAGAGAAGTGGGGAGGTTGGAAGTGACTTGTCTAAGGTCATACAGGTGGTCCTAACTGAACTAAGATTCAATCAGGCTATCTCTCCACGGAGCAGAGGTAATACTGCAGCTTCACTGAATCCTTATCATATTTAAGCCAAACTATGTAATGGGACACCTGATTCTTTTGAATTCTTGCTCCAGTGAAAACAGGTGGTCAGTTAGAAACAGAATGAGAAAGAGAAAAAAAGGAATAGTGATAGAGAGAGATAGAAAAGGATATGAAAGAATAGAAAACATAGAGTTACAGATGAAGATAAAAAGAGAAATAAATTTTAAAAACAAAATAATAAAAAAAATTATTATAATTGGGAGTCCATAGAAATAATCTGTCAAAAATAGGAATGGACAGGGGAGGCAATGTTGTGTAACATAAAGCACCTTAGGAAGGAAGCCTGGGCTGATTCCAGCTGGGTGACCCTAGGCAGGTCATGCTCCCTCTTTCTATATCTTTCCTTGGTTTCCTTTTCTGGAAAATCAAGCAGTTGGATTAAATAACATCTAAAATCTCTTCCCACTTCTGAGATTCACGTACTGAACATAATGTAGTGGAAGGAGGTCAGGCCTGGGAATCAGGAGACTTGAGTTTGAATTCAGCTTCAATTTTTAGCTGTATGATCTTAGGTAAAACACTTTACTTGAACCTCAATTCTGTCATGTATGTATCTAATAGGTATGATAATATTTGTATTGAATACATTAACTACACTCAAAGAGATATTAAAAGGCTTCAAGTGCTGTACAAATCTAAAAAAGAAATCTGTGCCTGGGGTGCAGGTGATCCAAAGAAAGATTCATGGGGGAGAGAGTGAGGGGTGTAGGCTGTGACACAGGACTTGTGAGGATCTGTGTGACCCAGGAAAAGGAGATAGGCTGGTTATATCACAAGAGCAGGCAGTAACAGTGTAATTACTTCACTGGTCCTCAAAGAACATTAAATGAAGCTGAGAAAGGTCTCCAGCCCATTGGGTAAGTCCTTTGGAGAAGGATTTATGGACACAAACAAAATGGCTCGAAGTCAGCAGGTGTGGGAGGAGCCTACTGTACATTGTGGAGAGATGAAATCTGTCAGCTTATATGCTGATGGAGAACCAGGAGTCCAGTGAAGAACCAGTGAAAAGGGAAGGAAGGAAACAAGCATTTCTTAAGTGCCTGCTCCTATACTGGAGGCCCTGTGTGTATTGAGTTACAAATATCATCTCATCTGATCCTCCCAACAGCCCCAAGAGATATGTATGATTCCCATTTTATTCCCATTTTACAACTAAAGAAACTGAGGCAAAGGATTGGCCCAAAATTACCCAACTAGTGAGGACCTGAGACCAAATGTGACTTCAGGTTTTTTTTACCTCAGCCTCAGTTCTCTATCCACTGTGCCACACATCTGCTAGCAGGAACGTTATAGACTCAGAATGAAGCAATTTTTTAAAAAAACATGGCCAATGTAAGGATTCATTTGGCTTGACTATGCATATTTATAATAAGAGTTTTGCTTTGCTTTGCTTTGCTTTTCACTGGAAGACGAGGAAAATAGTTTTTTATTAAATGAAAATAAATTTTAAAAAGAAAGTTTTTGCTAATCCTTTACAAGTGGCCCCTAACCCCCATCTGCTTCAACTGGCGCTTCCTTGGAGGGGTAAAGTCCATTTCTTTGTTCCTCAGACCTCTAGCCAGGAGACCATTGTGTTCTAGTATGGTGGACCCTTATAAAGGGGCTGATCCAAACAGCCTAGAGAACGGCAAATTCCAGAGGGTGATCCTGATGCCTCCCCTTTGTTCAACGACCCTGTGGGTTTAGAGCGGCCTTTCAGCCACACCCAGGAGTTGGACATTTCTGGATAATCCTTAAAGACTTTGGCAAATGGTAACATATCTTCCCATAATGTAGTACCTTCTCTTCCTTAGGGCAAATTTGCTTCTGATCTAGTGACAATAATCATCTTGTGCAGCCATCAGATAGGGAAGCCATCCTTCCTCTATAGGTCCAGAAAGACTGAGATCACAGGCCTGGCGGTGTAGCAGTTAGGGTGCAAGCCTGGTTACCTACCTTCAATTGTTGCTTGGTTCATTGTTGTCCTTCGTCATTGTTGTCCTTCGTCTTCAAAGAGGACCAAAACGACATCACCATGGTAAAGTGAAACTACAGTGTGTCCGACTGTGGCTGATCAGACCAGTATGAGCTCAGAATGCTCTACCACAGGTTGGGTATAGATAGTCCATGTGAATATCCCGAATTTGCATATCCTGTGTTTACTTTGTGCCTTCAATTGTAACACTCAAGGTATGGAAGATGGTAGAAGTTGCCCTGGGAATAGATCCTAAGGGTCTGGTCTAAGCCTCAATGCTGCTGTTTTCTGATCTGAGGCAGTCACTTTTCCTTTCCACACCTGTTAACTCCTGTTAACACCTGTCAATGAGACAACGGAGTTAGGTATCTCGAAGATTCTTCCTACCTCTGACATTCTAGGTTTTACCATTTTGGATGTTTTTGTTGCAAACTTAACACTCACTCACAAACTGTTCAATATATAAAGAACAAGCATATTATATAAAAAACCATGAACATGTGGATTTTAGAAATATATGTGTCATATATATGTATACACACATATACAATTTAACAACCTAGTAAGAAAAATTGTTCCATTTGTTTGTATCCCTTTTTGAATCTTCCAGTTGTGTGCACTTTTTACAATGCTGTACTGATAATTTTTTTCATGACCCACTACCCCCTACACTCACTCCAAAGAGAAACCTTCCTTTGTAATAAATCTACATAGTGAAGAAAAACAAATCAGTGTGTCTGAAAATGTGAGGTTCTATATTCTAGGATTCCTTTTTAACTCTCCATCCTCTTCAGTATTATTAATCTTCAGATTATTTTTTCCTTCTTTCTCATTTCTCCTCACATCAGGAAAACATAGAGTTTCCCAGCCTTTCCATTCACTAGCATTGGAATGACCTTATTAGATGGAATGGAAAGCCTGAATGGTAAAAACTGGTGTTATTCTGAGTGAAGGAATTTTGACTGAATTAGAATCTGAGCAGAAACCTAGGGGAAAGTTTTGAGTTTTCCCAAAGCTAGGAGTGAACAGAAACTAGAAATTCAGCGTATGTTAAGTACCGCTTGCTACATACAACACATTGTTCTAAGAGCCAAGAGCTAAACTGATCTGATAGCACTTTAAGGTTTGTAAGTGTAACCCTGCCACATAAACCACTTCTGCCTTCCTTCCCTCCCCTGACATCCCTGTGAGGTAAAAGAATTTTTATCCTGCTTTTACTAGCAAGCAGGAAAGTGACTTACCCAGGGTCATATTGCCAGGAAAGGTCAAAGCTCTGTTTTTAACCTAGGCTGCATGCACAGCCTGTGACCTCAAGGAGTTTACATACTAGTTGGAAAGATAAGACAAGTACTGAGATAACAAGAATGTAGATTAGAAGACAATGAATACATACGAGGAATGAAAAGTGCTATGAGATCAGCATGGGAAGGGCACAACTCCCAGCTAGGGAAACCGAGAGACTTCATTAAGGAAGTAGAATATGATCTGGGTCTCAAAATATGTCCACTGAGATCGACTGAAAGCACTTTTCAAGGCTTGTCATTCAAGAAATGTTGTGAACAAAAGTGCAGAGACCTAGGAGAACAGGATGTACTCATGGAACAGTTACTGGTCCAGTTTGGCTCCAACCTATAGTCTGTGAGGGGAAAGTGTGTGACATGAGACTGGAGAAGTAGAGTTGAGGTCAGATGGTAGACAGCCTTGGATGCCAGGCTCAGGAATTTAGCAGTAAAAAGCCCACATAGAGGTCAGATACAAGAGTACTCTCAAGGTCTCTTTGAAGAACTTTGGAATTAATTATGTGACATGGGAGACACTGGCACAGGACTGCCCAGTGTAGTGGACCTGCATCAGAGAAGGTACTGAGCTCTCTGAGTAAAGCAGAACAGAGGTAGCTCAAAAAAAAAAATGTGAGATACACAAATTTTGAAAATTTACTTCAAATGGTCACATGGACCATTTATGCCTTATCTGCGGTGGAGCATTCCAAGCTTGTATTGATCTGATCAGCCACAGTCGGACACATTGTAACTTGACTCTAATATAGTGATGTCATTTTGGTCCTTTTCGAGAACAAAGGACGACAACCAAGTGTTACTGAGCAGGGGCAGTGGCATGATGGATGGGGTGATAGTGACAAAGAAGCAATAGATCTGAAGTTAGGAGGCCTGGGTCCATGTACCAGCCCTGTCAGACAAGATATACTGGAACATCACTAACAACTCGAATGGTTACATGACTTACAATGGATGGAAGCCCAGGCAAATAATGGAAAATCAACAACAAAATGTGACGATGTGTTTAAGGATCGTCTCAGCAGCAACAGAGCTTGGAAAGCTCTAGGAATGGTGATGAATACTATGGATAATCTTTTAAAAGTTTTATTGAAGTATAATGGAAAAAAAGAAGAGGATCAAAGATGTAATAGGTCTACTGCTAAGGACAGGTTAATAATAACAGAGAATGGAAACAAGGCAGAGCTACTCAACATTTACTTTGCCTCTGATTTCTCTTAGAAGGAGAATGATCATTGGACCAGGAAGAACACAATAAAAATAGTCAATAAAGAGTTGAGACCTCAAATAAACAAGAAGATTGTAAGATCACTAAGTTGCCCTGAATGAGTTCAAGTCATCAGGACTGTACAAACTGTAATGCAGGTATGGCCCATGGTCATCTCTTCTGTTTACTCTGCATGTTAGAAAGTCCAACTCAAACTCCACCTCCTACATGGAGCCTTCCCTCATGCTAGTGCTCGCTCTCTCTCCTCAAACTATCTGGTCTTTGCTTTGTATATATTCTGCTTCTACATATATAGACACATGTAGAAATAAAAGATGTATGTTTATATATACATATATGGGTGTGTGCCTATATACACTATTTCCCATGTTAGAACCTGGATGCAGGGACTATATCATTTTTACTTTTGTATGTCCAGTCCCTAGCCCAGTTCCAGGCACAAATGTTTAATAAATGCTCATTGATTGACTGGTTGGTTGTGTGACTTTGGACAAGTCATTTCCCTTTTCTGTGTCTTAGTGTTTCATCTGTAAAATAAGAGTTTTGAACTAAGTGTCCCCTAAGCCTTCTAGCTCCAAAATCCTATGAATCACCATGGTCAAAAAATAGAACTTCTATCATATTTGAGGTCACAATTGACTGAATTTTTCTATGCTCTGTACTTTCAGATGGTTTCCCATGGTTTTGGCAAGAGGTACATTAAATTCACTCTGAAATAACTTTTGTCACAAACACACTTATCAACTGTAATTTCCCCCATTTCTAAGGGAGGCTTGACCCTTTTCTGTTTCATTTTTTTTTAAATTGTTGACTGGTTGCCATATGGATGGCAGCTTGTTTCTCCAAGCTGTGAATGCCTCCCCTTTCTACCTTGTCTTAGCTGTTGCAAATTCTGGCCTTCTGTGTCAGGCTACTGTTTACAGAAAAAACTGATTTGATTATATCTTTCAAGCAATTATGATTTTTCTTAGAATAGCTCAGCCAGAAACATGTAATCAGAGGCACTGACTGTACGCAAAACATTTAACTGACTGAATTTCCCACCAGTGATAATAACAGTTTTCTGGGCAAAAGAAGTATATGAAACATGGTTTTCCACTAAAAAATGTGTTGAGGGAAAGGTTATTAGAGAAAGATTGATGGCTTTTCTTGGAATGAAAGCAGGGAGCTCCGTGGTAGTGGAAAGAGCCTTGGGTTTGGAGTCAGAGGGCTTCTGCCACTTATTTTCTGTAGGACGTTGAGCAAGACCCTCCCCTTCTCTGGGCTTCAGTTTCCTCTTCTAGAAAAGGAGGGGGTTGGGTTAGATTAGCTCGATGGCCTTCTCCAGCTCTAAATTCTATGGACCCATAAATTTCAGGCAGGATTGTGATGATAAGAACAATAGGTATAGAGAAGAAAGAATGTGGGAAGCATCTTGAGAGGGGAGATAATTTCATTTTTGTTTTTGTATTTCCAGTACCTAGTGCAGAGCCTGGCAGATGGTAGCTACTTAATAGGAAAGAAGGAAACAAGCATTTATTAAGTAAGTATTATGTACCAAGGACTGTGCTAAAGACTTTAAAATATCATTTCATTTGATCCTCACAATTACCCTGGGAGGTAGCTGTTATGGTGAGCCTCACTTTATGGTTGAGGAGACTGAGGCAGTCAAAGATGAAGTGACTTGCCCAGGATCACATATCTAGTAAATGTCTGAGGTCAGATTTGCCCTCGAATCTGACTGATGTCAGACCTGGTGCTCTTGTTCAACGATCTATCAATTATTGATTGAAGTAACTAACTTCTTAGGGAAATTAGCTGTGTTACTGGGAGTAAGTCATTTAGCCTCTCAGTCTTCCAGACAACTCTCTAAGACTCTAAGTTAGAATCAAATTACCCATCTTTATCTTCCGAGGGATTTCCCATGCAGTTCCCAGCAGTGATGAAATCACCAGTCTAGCTCCTCCCCCAGAATTACCTAAAACACTTTTTCTTGCACTATCTTATCTGATAATCACAAATATATTATAAGAAATGTAGGGCAGCTATTCATAACCCTTGGTCCAAAACTGAGTTCTAGATTTACTTGGGTTGAGTTCAATCTTGAAGGATACTCACAGAATATTTTGCAAGGCAGGTAGAGGGACCTCTTGTCCTTACCCAAGATTTCCCAGGAAACAGAATTTGGCTCATGTCTAGATCTTCACACACACACACACACACACACACACACACACACACACACACACGCACACACATGCACACACACACACACACACACACACACACTGTAAAAGAGCTCTCTTCTCCCATGAAAACACTTAAGACTACCAATACATCAAATATAGAACAGGTTAACCAGACAAAAGTGCAAAGTCCTCTTGACTTAAAATGTCATCTTGTGTTTGATTCCTGCCCCCCTTCAACCAGTTCCCAAGGGAAAAGCACTAGGTAGACCTGGTACCCTCATAAAGGATTGTTGATTTGGAGAGTAACTATGAACTGTCTCAGGACTGTGACTATAGATAGAACTTTACACATTGCTATGTACTCTTCAGAAGCAAGTAAAGCATGAGGGCAGGTATTCAAGAAAGAGGTCAAAACAATTGGTTGCCTTCTATAGTCAAGACTTCCAAGTACCATTCTTAGAGAGATTTCCAAAATTGGGACTACAGGCCAGTGCACTCAAAGGTACCCGGGTATGATTTTAGGGACTTTAAATTTTTAAGTTTGTGGCAGATTCTGTGCCTAAAAGGAGTCTTTTAAGAACCTCCTGACTCCTTCTCTGGTCTCCTTAATAAAGGAGTTAGGTCTTTGACAAGGGAATAAATTGTGAACTCACTTAAGCCTTACTTTTAAGAGACCCAAGACAGATTCAATAGGATCTTCTTGGGCTCTTTCTGGGCACACAACACATATTTATACTTCAATATATCAAAAAAGTCATGATTTGTTCAATCCAGACAAAATCTGGCACACCTCAGTAGATGTTCTCTATGACTTAATGTTCCTGAAACAATTCATCAGTTGGTGTCCAATTTTTCAGCAATAAGCCTCCCGGCACTTGGCCAGAGTATCCTTTGGAAGACACTCAACCCTTCACTGAGCACATATTTGAGACACTTAGGGTTTGGTGGGGCAGGCCAGAATAGAGGATCACAGGCCCACAGAATCATAGGAGATTCCAAACAAATAGAAAATTTAGAGATCAGTAAAAACTAACCCCTTCATCTTTCAGAGAAAGGAACTGAAGCCCAAAGAAGAAAAATGGCTTGTCTAACATCACATAACTTTGTTCTTCTAGCATGTATCATCCTTGAGAATCCAAGATCTCCACACCATGACAAAGCATCAAAAGAAGACTTCAAAGAAAGCAAATACTTTTATTCAATTTTGCAAGTGAGAAAACTAAACTACGGAACAGTTGAGTGACAAAGGACAGAACACTTTTAAAAATAAGGGATTTTTGTGATCATTTAGCCCAATCTTCTCACTTTAAAAATGAGAAACTAGAGACCAGAGAGGTGATATTTTTTACCAGGGTCAAATAAAGTAGTAAGGTTTAGAGTTGCACTAGGACCCATTGCTTCTGACTATCAGACTAGAATACTTTCCCCTTGTACCACACTATTTAATTCAATATTTCAAGAGATGTGTGATAGCAGTTTAAACATTCCCTCCAACAGAACCATTGTTATTGTTATAGTATTACTATTATCATCATCTGCCTGACTTTGGGGTAAATTGTTCAACCTCTCTGGGTCTCAGTTTCCTTGTCTGTAGAATTGAGAGTTAGATTATATGATTTTTAAAGTTTCTTCCATAGTATCTAAGATACTATGAATGAATTAGGCTAGAGATATTAAGAAACTTCTTCTACTGGTACCTGTATGATAGAGGGAATGACCAATGAGGGCCCAGCTCTTAGAACTTGCTCTGTTTGCAACGTGTTCAGATTTTATCCCAGTGATTTGCTGAGGACAGCAAATTTTTAATGGGCGTTTCAGTGAGTGGAAAGAATACAATGGAGAGCAGGCCAATAAGAGTCCAGTGCCTAACCCTCTAGGGGCAAATCCAAGCATGGGCTAAGTAAGGGGCCCTCGTTGGCCAGGTCCCACCATTATACTTGCATAAAAATAGAAATGAAAAATATGACAGTCAATTAGCAATAACAACCATAAAATGCTGCCGTATGACAGCTGCTGCTCTGTTCTCAGAATTTCCAGCTCTTCATTTTCCACTAGTTCCTCTGCTTAGTTTTTACTCTGTGAACACCATCCTTCCCCCAGGTTAAGCTCATCACCAGAAATCTCTTTGTCATGGTGACTGCTTCAGCTGTGGTACTCAGTACCTCCTCAGTAGCCCCAATTGCTTCTCTCCCCTCGGATCAGAGGGTGAAGCAAATAACTCCCCCCAAAGCCTCCTTTCATAAATGACTCAGAGTTTCCAACTCTTCATTTCATACATGCTGATCTCCCCCATGGTTATCCTGCCCACACGCTGGGTACCCTCTGGTGCCTTACCACTATCGACTTCCTTTTATATACTGTCTTTCCCCATTAGATTGTAAGTTCCTTGAAGGCACAGACTGTCTTTTATTATTTTTACCCCCAGTGCTTAGCCTGGCATACTTAATAAATGTTTATTGACTATTGATTTGCTCTGCATTTTCCTTCTGTACTTCTTGGGTCTAAATGTAGCCCAAACCATCTTGTCTCTTTCAGCAGTTCAACAGTTTCAACATTAATTTTCCAATATCCAATAGATGTTTATTAAGTATCATCCTAGTAGGTACATAGTGTTGTGCTTCATAAATTCAGGGTATATGTATGGACACGGTCCTTAGGAAGCTAGGACTTTATACACTGATGATCTAGGAACAAGTTCACCACTGAAATGACAACCAAGATAGGCAGTTTCAGTCAATTAGTGTGTAAGAATTTAATATGAGGTTGCCCCCTCCACACACCCTATGAGTCTAAAATATCCAGACAATTGCAACCAGTCAGGTCAGAGAATTGTGTCGAATCCAAAGAACTTAGAGAAATGAACTATAGAAATGACTAACAGATTTGCAGAATGTCAGAGCTGGAAGTGACTTCAGAGTTCATGGTACAACCAGAAGTAACCTTTGAACATAGAATGCCAAAACTGGAAGTGATATTGGAACATGCCTTCCCTCATTTATCTCTTCTGAGAGCTCTCCTAGCGCAAATGTCTGACTTTCATTCTCTCCCTCTCTTCTAGCATCATCCTTGCTTCCTATAGATACGTCCACCTTTGTTCTCATCTTTAAAATATTCTCATCCGATCCTATTTCCTCAAACTAAGACCCACTATCTCTCCTCCTCCCTTTCACTGCAAAACTCCTAGAAAGAGTAACCTATATTCTGTGCCTCTGCCTTCATTTCCTTTCCACCCACTCATTTCCCTTGCAATCTGACTTCTCACCCCACCACTTGACTGAAACTGCTCCCTGAAACTTTGCTTAGGCTTTCTTAACTGTTAAAATTGATGAACTTTTCTCAGGCATTATTCTCAAATCCCCTCTCTAGCTTTTAACATTGTCTCCATCCTCTCCTTCTGGATACTCTTTTCTCTGGCTTCCCTGATGTTGCTGTTTCTTGGTTTTCTTCCCACCTAAATAACTCACTCCTTTAATGGTTTACCCATCTTCCTTCACTTAAGAGTGGATACTGGTCCAAGATTTTATCCTGGATCCACTTCTCTTTCTTCTATGCTTTCTTCCTTAATGATCTCATCATCTCCCATGGATCAGTTTTCATCTGGATGTAAATAATTCCCACATCTGTATACCCTAACTTTCCTAAGTTCAGTCTCACATCTTCACCTGGAGGCCCCATCAACATCTCAAATTCAAAATAGCCCAAATGAAACTCTTCTTAATGTAAGTCTTTCCAGGTTTTTCTGAAATCCACCTGCTCATCATTTCTTATAGCATAATAGTATTCATATTCCATTCCATTTAGTATTCATCCACAGTATTCATATTCCATTACATTCATATACCACAACTTGTTCAGCGGCTCCCCAGTTAGAGTGAAACTTCTCACCACCTAAATGTATCTCCATTCCAAACATCTGTATTTCTTCTGAGGACACCACCACACTCCTAGTCACCTACATTCATAGCCCAGACTCTTCCTCTTCCCTCATACTTGATATTGATATTGAACCAGTTGCCAAGTCTTGTTGCTTCTACTGCCATAATGTCTTTCACCACTGTCCCTTTCTCTTCATTTACACACCTACCATCCTACCTCTCCTGGACAAATTACTGTAACAGCCTCCTAATTGGGCCCTTTTATTAAATTTATTATTGGGCCCTCCTCTCTCCATCCATCTTCCACACAGATACCAAAATAATATTCCTGAGGCTTGGTTCTGACCATATCATCCCCATGTACTAAAACTTTCAAAGACCCCTCATTGCCTCTAGGATAAGATTTAAAACTCTTTGATCTGACGTTTAATGCCCTTCAAAGTTTGGGTCCCATCCTACCTTTCCAACCTTATTATTTCCTTTAGCATACTCCACATCCAAACTAACATAGAATAGATTTTCCTGATCTCAATATTCCAATTCCTGAATCATAGTCCACAAATATTTATTAAGATCTTATTCCATGCTAAGTGCTAGGGATACAAATGAAGACTGAGGAAAACTGGGGAAATTGGGGAAGACTTCCTAGGAAAGGTACTTGAACTAAGCTTTGAAAAAACAAAGGACTGAAAAAAGAAACTATAGTAGCTCTATATTCAGGAGAGCAAAGATGAGGAGAGCTTGTGTTGGCTGCTTGGGGGACACCCTGTATGAATTTGAGGAGGCATCAATATCCAACAACTTTTTCTGTTTCTCGCTCATGATATTCCATCTCTGACTCCCTGTTAGTGTTTTCTGTCTCCTCAAATTACCTTGTATTGACTTATCTACTCAAAATGTATGCTGTGTCTTTCAAGTAGCATGTCATCTGTTTCAGAACAGGGACTGCCCTCCTCTTATCTTTGCATGCCCTGTATGGTTAGCTCACTACCTTTCAAAAGTAGACCCTTCCCAAATTCTTCTTGTGTTGACTTAGAACTGAAAGAGATCATAATAGAACATAGACAGTCATGGAAAACAAGGAATATTAACCCTAGAAGGGACCTTAGAGATAATCTAATCTAGGACTTCTTAACCCCTTTTGTGCCATGGGATCCCTTTGGCAGCCTGATGAAGCCTATGAACCCTTTCTGAGAATATTATTTTCAAATGTATAAAATAAAAAGGACTCTAAGGGAAATTAATTATATTGAAGTAGTTTTGAAAGATTAAAAAAATAAGTTGCCCAGACTCCATGTTAAGAACTCCTAATCTAGTTCAACCTTCTAATTTTATAGATGGGGAAAAGCAGGACTAAAGAGGAGATGGGAATTGAACTTAACATTAACATCCTACTGATGACAAGTATTCAATCTTATCCCAAGTTCAGTGCTTTCTTTGGGACAAAAGAAAGCTATAACTGCATTCTGTTTTGCAACAGGTACCCTCCTTTAAACTAACAAGATGCCAGATGGGCTTGCGGACAGAAGCAGTCATTGCCTTCAAGGATCCCAGAGTCTAAGGGTGACTGGC
Organism: Bettongia penicillata ogilbyi; assembly: GCA_023548195.1. Lineage (NCBI taxonomy): Eukaryota > Metazoa > Chordata > Mammalia > Diprotodontia > Potoroidae > Bettongia > Bettongia penicillata. Next base: position 21,845,795 of record JAJHZJ010000292.1, on the reverse strand, counting down.
TATCCTGGAGGTCTGTGTTGCAACCTGTGTATTTACTGTGTTGAATCTCACCTCTTTTGGGGCCCCAGTATTAGTGCTTTGAGATCCTTTTTGGCAGGGACCTTCATTTGCTGTCTTCTCACGAGGGGAGGGCTGCTCCTCCCCTTTCTCCAAGGGGTCTCTGTACAGACAGATCAGGTTGCCCGAGGCCTTGGCAAACAGAAGATTTGCGTGGGCGCCTAGCACTGGACATGCTACCTGGGCTTGTAACAGACAAGAGGAAGCCAAAGCCAGATGGAGCGTCAGATCAGGCGTTTGTTTTTCCTGCAATTAAGGGAGGGGGAGAAAATGTTGCTTGTAATTAAATGAGGAAAATGTTACATAAACCACCCCCCACAACAGCTGCACTAATCCCTGGAGGGGACAGCAGAGCAGTGGGTTAAACGCCGTCAACGCTGGGAAATATTTGATGTCTTTCAGCCTGGAGTATCCAGTGTTGTGGGAGGGGGTTGGGCCATTTAACCTGCTGCTGCTTCTGCAGCCTCCACCATCTAGGATGTTCCCCAGCCCCTAGTCAAGTGGGAATCTATGGACCTACAGCCAAGAAGCCTGCAAAAGGCTTTAAGTGGTGAATCATGACAGAAGCACAAATATCAGCACTACTTGCAACCTTGGGATCAAGAACACAGAATGTCAGTACCAGGAAAACCCTGGACTCCCCACTTACGCTTAGCCCCCACGTCCAAATCTGTTGCTGAGTTCTGCCATGCTCCCTTTGCAGCATCTGTCCTGATGTGTCCCCTTCTCACCACTGAAACAACCACTACCCTACCCGCACTTTGACCCCCTCAAATGCCATCTTGAACTATGGAGATAATTTTGTCTATCTCCTTGCCTCAACTCTCTTCTGCTGCTCAGCTGCCAAAGTGATTTTCTTAAATGGCAGGTCTGACCATGTCATTAGTGCACCAGGCTCACTATTATCTCCAATATCAAATAGAAAATCTTCATTTTAACTTTTAAAGTTCTTCACAGCCTGGCTGCTTCCTATCTTCTGCTTTACTCCCCTGACATGGCATTACTCACAAAGATACCAGCCTCCTTTGCTGTTCCTCAAACACATCACTCTACCTCCAGACTTAGAGTCATGGGCTGTCCCCCACACTCTGACTTGCTGTTCCTCAAACCCATCACTCTACCTCCAGACTTAGAGTCATGGGCTGTCCCCCACACTCTGACTCCTCACCTCAACCACCTTGGCTTCCCCAGCTTCCTTTAACCCCACCCACTTTCTACAGGAGGCCTTTCAGGGTCTCTCTCCCTTTCTCCCAACCAATGCCTCAAGGTTACCTTCCATTCTACACTATCTGTATCTTGTATGTACATTTTTTTGGGGGGGCATGTTTTCTCCCCAGTTGAATGTCCAGGAACCATGTTTTTTTTTTCCTTTGTGCCTCTAGGTCTTGGCACAGTGCCTGTCTGCTTAATAAATGCTTGTTGACCAAATTAATACAGAGCTTAGAATTTTAGAGCAGGAAAGAACTTTCACACAGAACATTCCACCATCCATCATCCAGGCCACCTTGACACCTGCTCTGTTGCTAATGTGTGCCAACCTATTCCCCCATCACCACTGCCTTGCTCTGGGAACAATAATCAAAGCAATTGACTCCTCCATAGATTGACTCACCTTCGTTGTGATTCTCCCAGACCAAAACTCCCCTGCCTGCCCACTACTCCTCTATTTGTTTTGTCTCTCCCTGTTAAAATAGAGGTTCTCTGATGTGGGAACAATCTTACTTTGTATTTTATTCCTACAGTACCTGACTTACTTAAATAGTTTGACAAATTTGTTTTCATTCATTCGTTGACCACAGAATATTAGCTGTCCAAGGGACCTTAGAACACAGAACATTGAATGTCACAACTAAGATGAGCAAATACTGTCAGGGCCAGAAAGGATTTCTGAACTCAGCATGTCAAAGCTAGAAGGAACCTTAGACACAGAACAGGGGTGGGGAACCTTCAGCCTGGAGGCCACATACAAGGGTGGGGAATTTTAGAGCCGGGTGAATCCCAGAGATCATCTGGTCCATTCTCTCTCCTACTTTACAGAGAGGCAATATTATATCATGGAAAAGGATGATGGACTTGGAGCCAGAAGGTCCAGGGTAAGAAAGCCCTCAGTTAGAGTCTTGGCTCTGAAACTTACTTCACTGTGTGAGTAGAAATGTCACTTTCTCTCTTCAGGTACCAGTTTCCTCCCATCATGTCTTAATAAAGTGCTTTGTAAATCGTAATAAAAATATAACATGCTCTTTTTTATACATGGAGGAAATGAAGTCCAGAAATGGGAAGTCACCTGCCCAAGGCCCGATAGCTATTAAGGAATAATCTGGAACTAGGACTCAGATCTCCAGAATTATTCTTTCTGCAGCACCAAGCTGCCTCCAGTTTAGAGTTTAATGGTGTTTATTATCCTTCATTCTTGAAGAGCACCAAGAGCAGCCAGGAAGCAGACAACTTGGAGTCAGGAAGACCTGAGCTCAAATCCCACCTCAGACACTTCCCTGGATAAGTCACATCATTTCTCCCATCCTTACTTTCCTAATCTGTACAACAAGAAAAATAAAAATAAAATAGAAAAACAAAATCTGCACCTATTTCACAGGGTGATTGTGAGGATGAAATGGGGCAATACAGGTATGGAAAGGTCTTTGTAAACCTTAAAATACTATGCATTAGCTACTTAGGATAACAAGGATACAACTAATAATAATTCACCTAACCTCTGGCTTCATGGTCATTTTTGCCTGCTAGATATGCAGCAGGGAGTAGGAAGAAATTGATTGTACTCCCACTTTACAGATGAGAAAACTAAGGAAAGCCTGGAGTCAGGAAGCTAATTCACCTAAAGGTCTATAGAAATGAGAGCTTCAGTCTCTAGATCTGTAATGGTCCCTTTCATCTACATTCAGTAGGTCACCAGCTTTTCCTCTTCTCATTTTGAGATAGCTGACTCTGGCTTAGTAGTGAATGTCTGGGCCCTGAGGCCCCATTCTCATTCTATCACCACCCACCCAGTGAGAAACGGGAAGTGGAGATCAGGCCCCAGTCTTTGAGAGTTCTTTTTTATTTTTTTAAATGGAACCCTAGAGCTGTCATGGTTCCCTCCCTTAAGAATATTATCAAAGCTTTCATCTCCTGGTCATTAAGTGGAATAACTGTTGGGAACACCCATCCACTCACTGTTTGATGCTGGTGTTGACTCACCTGTTTTCCCAGTTAACTCTTGGTCTAATATAGATGCATGTATTCATTCTTCACAAATCGCAGAAGATGGGGCTACAATATTTTCCCACACAGCCCAAGTGTCTAAGGTCATGTAGGCACAGCCTCAGTATTATAGGATTTGGAATTGGAAGGAACTTCAGAGATCCTGACATCAGACTGCCTCACTTTGAAGATAAGGAAATGGAAGCCAAGAGAGAGGAAATAACTTACTCATTGTCACACAGGTAATAAGTAAGAGAGGCAGTTACTTGAACCCAGGGGTTTTCTGATCCTGAATCCATTTTTCTTTCCACAATATCTAATGTCTACACACAGAAAAGGCACACACAGGGGCTTAATTATCCTGTCCAGGGACTAGTGGTCATGCCTCCCAAAAACATTGGGTATGTGGGAATGGTTCAGGCTCTTATCTTCCTAATTTGGAAAGAATTAGTGTATATATCCTTATTAGGGCAGCTAGGTGGTGCAGTAGATAGAGGGTTGGGCCTGGAGTCAGGAAGATGCATCTCTGTTAAGTTCAAATCTAGCTTTCAGGTACTTGCTAGCTGTGTGACCCTGGGCAAGTCACTTAATCCTGTTTATCTCAGTTTCTTCATCTGTAAAATGAACTGGAGAAGGAAATGGCAAAGTACTCTAGTATGTTTAACAAGGAAATCTCAAATGGGGTCATGAAGAGTTAGACATGACTAAAAATGACTGAATAACAATTTATTTTAGAACGAGAATTTCTGTTCATATAAGGGTGAGAATAGATGACCACTAAAAGTGGTCATTTTGAGAGCCTGATTTCTGTGATACGCTTTGATCTGAAAGTAATCTGTTACAAGTTCCCTATGAATGTATTGGTTTTTAAAAAAGAAAATAGTTAATGTCTCATTAACAGTAACTGCTTGTGTGACTGTGGGTGGGCAAGTCACTTAACTTTTATATGCCTCAGTTAACTATAAAATGGGGATAGTAACAGCACCTACTTCTCAGTTAAGATTTGTAAAGCATTTAGCACAATACTTGGCACATAGTAGATGCTATATAAATGTTTATTCCCTTCCTCCCTTCCCCTTCCCCTTCTATACCCCTATGCTTTTCTCAAGCACCAAAAGAATATTTAAAAAAAAGGTAGGGCTTCTAACTATGGGATGGCAGACATCCCAGTGTTAGTGCCCAAGGCAGTAGAGAATAGGAAACTGGGATAGGAAGGCAAGGAGGCTCCACCTCAGGAATGTGCTGGAGCCAGCTCATACCTGCTTGAGAACTGTTTGTTAAATTTTCAGTGTGAGAATTTTCATCTTGGAAATCAGAAAAAGCTACAAATCAAGGCTTCCTTTGTTGCTTTGTTGATTATCTCCACTAAAAAAGTGATGGAGAAAATGTTAATAGTGAAGATTAATCTCAAAGGCGAGCCTTGCATATATTCCCACCCAACCCACCCCCAGAGCCCATTGTTAAACATTTACTACTGTTCCCCTGCTCTACTTTTAGTCTGGACTCTGTCATAGATTTTCTTGCTGTGTGTGACCTTGGGCAACTCACTTAATTTCTCTGGATCTTAGATCTTTTTCTACAAAAGGAGTGGGTTAAAATTCAGGAGTGAGGAACCTGTGGCCTTGAGGCTACATGTGGCCCTCTAGGTCTTTAAGTGTAGTCCTTTGACTGAATCCAAACTTCACAGAACAATTCCTTTTATAATTTCCAAAATAGCTTTTAGCTGTTTTGAGGATCCTCTGATAATATTCTGGCTAACTGATACTTTTTTCATCACATTGCCTAGCACAAGGCATATATATGCTAGCTGACTGAATAATTCAACTCCAAGGTTGACCACTTCAACTGTATACCATCTAATCTCACATCACTTGTCTTCTTGTTCTTTCATTGATAATATGGTGCCAAAACCAATATATAAGGTCTACCATCCTTCTCCTTTTATACTCATCAGCTACGAATATTGCTGTGAAACATCATGGGAAAATACTGACTAGGTATCAAATCCTATGTGCTTACACTGATGGAGGGCACTCACTTCTGCATAAAAAAATTCTTTTATTCTTCCTGACTGATTTTCTATAATACTTTCCATTCTTAGGGACCATTCCAAAACTTCTGTAACAGCACTCACTTAACATCTAACATTAAGCACCTACTATGTCCTAGGCATTGGGTCTATACAAAGACAAAAATGAAACTCCCTGATTTCAGGGAATTTATATCCTATCATGGAGACAACATATACCTATATAAGTGCAGCATTGTTTAAGAGACAGGTTGTTCAACCACTCCTGTTTACTCATCCTACTACTGACCTATTGCCCAGATAGATTTCCTGTTACATATTGAGGTCAGAATGATGAATTGAGAGGATAAGGATGGAGTTGGTGGTGCTAGTGGTAGAGGAGGGACAAGTCAGGGTGAGGACAAAGACTAGATATGAAAGGAATTACTCAGGAAGACATGAAAAGATAGGAGTCTGACTGAAAATAGGAAGTCGGGGGTGGGGGGAGTGCAGCTAGGTGGTGGCACAGCGGATAGAACACCAGCCCTGGAGTCAGGAGGACTTGAATTAAAATCTGGCCTCAGACAGTTACTAGTTGTGTGACCCTGGGCAAGTCACTTCACTTTGCCTTAAAAAAACAAACATACAAAAAAAGAAAGAAAATAGGAAGTTGGAAGTTCAGAATCAAGGATATTTAACACAATCGATTGGCCCTTCCTGTGTGTGTATATGAAGTGGAGTAAAGATGAAGAGTACGGGTGTTGAGGAGGTTAATGATTTGGGAGATTATCTTGTTCAAAGGGACATCCATATTCATGTTGAAGAATGGCTATTAGTTCACCCTAAATGAGTACCTGAAAAAGCCTTAGCCTAAAAGGCCAAGGTCTCCCAGTGCATCCTGGGCCATCTCCAGTCATCCTGATGAATGTCTGGTCACTGGATTCAGATGGCTCTGGAGGAGAAGTGAGCCTGGTGACCTACACAGCCCTCCCTCACTCAAAGCAAAGTCAAGGGCAAGTCATGGCATCGTTTCTCTGATGGCATGGTCTTCTTTGTCAATGAAGGACAAACACGCACAATTGATAATTTTAGCTGATTGATGATCCCCTGATAAAATCATCCTGGAGTAACCTCCCCTCACTCTGCAAGCATTCCTTCCTTGTGTTGTTGTTGCTTGTGTCTGTTCTTCATTCTCACAGAGGACCATGATATCAAGATGATGACATGACTTGCAGTTGACTTTGATTTGAATGAGGGAAGGCTCTGCAAGGTCACCAGCCTCAACTCCTCCTCCAGAGCCATCTGGGTCCAGTGGTCTGATATTCATCAGGATGACTGGAGATGGCCAGGATGCACATTTTAGGGGATGGACAGATAAGATGATGATGATGATGATTTACCTTTCTATTTAGTGCTTGTTATTATTGAATTCATTTAGTCCTGTCTGACTCTTGGTGATTCCAATTGGGATTTTCTTGGCAAAGATACCGGAGTGATTTCTCACTTCCTTCTTCAGTTCATTTTACAGGTGAGGAAACGGAGGCAAAGTTAAATGACTTATCCAGGGTCATACAGCTAGTAACTGTCTGAGACCCTATTTGAACTCAGGTCTTCCTCACTCCAGGCCTGGTACTCTACCCACTGTGCTACCTACCTGCCCCTTTGTGTAGTCCTTAAAGGTTTGCAAGGGAGTCCTCCCTCCCCCCCAATATTATGAAGTTGGCAGTACCAGTATAATTATCTTCTTTTTGCAGACAAGGATTTAAGAGATTTCATGTTGTTGTTATGTGAAGTAATGTGTCCTTAAGCATTTTCTCAGAAGTCCCAGGATGGGGCAATAGAAAAAGCACTGACTTTAGAGTCAGAAGATATAGATTCAAATCCCAGCTTTGCCACTTGTCACTTGTGTTGCCTTGAGGAGGTTGCCTCATGTTGTTACATGAGGAGGTTGGATCAAATGACCTAAATGACTCAAAATCTTAGGATCCTCTGACTTGCCCAAGGTCACACAGCCTAAATATTATGGCCAAAATTCAAACCCAGTCTTCCTAATTCCACGGCTAGCAGTATTCTCACAACACCAGGATGATTTTTGAGGTTCCTTCCGGGAATAACTCCCTGTGATTCCATAACTAAGCACTATCATATCTGAATGAACCTGGGAGTCTGTGCATGTGAACTGGGGTAAAGAACAGGTGTTAGGTGAACTTGAAGTATGTACCGGGTGTCTGAGTCAGTGGTGTGTCATTTCACACCTGGATGGCCAGGAGTCATTACTGGAGCAGCTTCCAGGGTGGGTGGGGATGGGGGTGAGAAGATGGCCACAGATCAGTCAGACAGTCGAAAAGGACTTATTAAGCATGCGTTATATGCCAGGTACCGGTGCTCTAAGTGCTGAGAATGCAAAGGTCACAACATGGTCCCTGCCCTCAGAAAGCTCACTTTCTATCGGAGGAGCCAAAAACCAAATAAATACGTTATGTATTTTGGTATGTGTACATATCTATATATGAGGGACCATCTCCTGTCTTCCTGATCTATATCTTGCCACTAGACACAGATATCTGACTCCAGAGGAGAAAGTGAGGATGGTGACTTTGCACAGGCTCCTCACTTAAATCCAATTCACTTGCATGTCATGGCATCACCTTCCTGATATCATGGCCCTCTTCCAGAAAGGACAAGTGACCACAGCAATATCTTATCTATCATCTCCTATCCATCCATCCATCCATCCATCCATCCATCCATCCATCCATCCATCCATCTATCTATCGATCGATCTATTACATATATGCCCATATATGTGCATGTATGTATATATCTACATATACGCACATGTATATGCATATTTATATATATATATCAATTTATAGATATTGATATAAAATATTATACACATACAACAAAACAGGCTTATTTAGACTCATGCCATGGAAACTCCCTGAACTTCATCTGCAAAGAGAAGGTAATCATACTTGTAATCTTTACTTCACAATGTTGGAGGAAGAGGGACCTTTTGGATATCTTTAAGTACTGTAGAAATATAAATTAGCATAATAATATATACAGATAAGACATATACATACATTACATCTATACTTATGCATACAAGACATATAAATACATTATATACACATATATACATATGTTACGTATTATATATACATGATATATGCATACATATATAACATGTGAGATATAGAAACATATATATACACACAATATATGTATAAATAAAAAAATTTTCTGAGGAAGGGCCCTGATGGGGTGGGGGAATAGCATGCGAAAGTCCTCCTGCAGTAGTTGGGGTTTGACCTGAATCTTCAAGGAAGCCAAGAGGCAGAGGAGAGGAGGGGAGAGCATGTCAGATAGAGGAGGCAGCCACTGGAAAAAAAGGGATTGGGAGATGATGTGTCATCCCATATAAGGAGAAGCAGGAAAAGAGTCAAGCTGAATCATGAGAGTATGTGGAGGTGAATAAAAAAAAAACCTAGCAAAAGATTTTATATTTGATCTCATAGGTAATAGGGAACCACTGGAGGTGAATGAGTAAGGGATTTGCTGAGATCAGACTAGATCTTAGGAAAATCACTTGGCAATGACATGGAGGATAGATTGGAGAAGAGAGAAACAGGTTGGGAGACCAGGTAGGATGAGATTACAGTAGTGCACATGAGTAGGCAGCAGCGCCCATAGTAGGTATGCAGTAAATGCTTTTGGAATTGAATTAGGTTCAGATTGTCATGCTGCCAATTTTTAGGATGGGAAATCCACAAGAAACAACTTTTTAGGGGGGGAATACTTTTCTGACAATCAGAGCTGTCCCAAAAGAGAATGAGCAGCCCTATGTTGTATTTGTATTTATGTTGTTGAACATTTCCCAATTCCACTTAATCTGGTTTGGGCCAACTGGTCATGGATTGGACACCCCTACTGTCCAGGTTATTCCTGCTAATCAGAGTCAGACTAGATATAGTCTGAGGGTTAGCTCTGACATTCTTGGATCTTCTACTGAGCACTTTTAGGGCCTTGGGCTGGTTGGTTACTTTCTGGGCCTCTGTTTTCAAATCTGACAAATGGGACTATTGAGTAATAACAAATTATAATAGCTAAAAAGTTCGTTAAGTGCTTTACAATTATTTCATCTTCTCCTCAAACAACCTTGGTAAGTAAGTGCAATTACTATCTCCATTTTTACAAAAGAGGAAACTGAAGCAGACAGTTTAAATGACTTGCCCAGTCATACATCTGATAAGTGTCTGAGACTGGATCTAAACTCAGGTCTTCTTGACTCCAGGTCCAGCACTTTAATAAAGTCTTTCCCTGCTCCTAAAACTAGAGGATGACAAATTTTACAGTTCTGTGATTCTGGAAAGTATGACATTTGAGCAATTATGATGACATGACATTATGCTGTAAGCCTCAATTCTCTTACAAATTTGGTAATTATAGACTCCCCAGCAGTGCAGTGTTTGGTGCTATCAGCTTTGGGATAACTCAGGTGCCCTCTTCTGGCTAGAGGACTGTTCCCATTGGCAGCTGGATAAGCAGGAATCTGGAAGCTCTTTGGCCCTTCTTTTTCCAATAGTCAGACAAGTCAGGATGCTTAACTAAATAAAGCCAAATGCTGAAGGTAAGCCCTCTGGTAGGTCAGCAGAGATCATTGTTTGGGCTGCACCATGTTGAATCCACAGAAAGGAGAGTCTTCAGAAAGGAAAAAAGAATTGAGTCCAAGGTCAAATAAGTTTTTCTAGGTCACACAGATAGTAAATGCCAATGGAGAATCAAGCTGAGGTCCTTGGACCTAGCTTCCTGGCCCAAACTGCCTCATGGCTAAGAGCAAATTACCTACAGTGGTAAAATATTTGATATATTAAAAAAATACTAGGAATGGGTTGATATCACCTCTTGAATTCAGGAAATAAATGACCCATTTGCTTTCTAGATAATTTTTTCTGTTTGCTACTCAAACTCCTTTACAGAGCCCATTGCTTATCCTCTGATACTCCACAGTCAGACAGGGTGCACATGAGTGGCTAGAACTTTAGAGTCAGGTATGACAGGTCCGATGGCTCCAGGAGCCATGCCTTATGGATGGCCGTCTCTGATTTGTATCCAGTCATATGGCCATAGGATTCAAAACTGGAAGGAATCTCAGAGACCATTTAGTGACCAGTCCAAACCTCTCTTTTAATAGGTGAGGAAAGAAACTCAGAGACGGCTAGTGTTTTAACTAAAGTCACACAGCTAGTAGTAATGGAACTATGTTTGAACTGAGGTCCCCTGACTTTAAATTTAGTGCTCTTTCCTCTATCCTACATTACCAGAAGGGACAATATATACTACTAAAAGTGTAAAGGTAGCAGCCCGCAAAGGGTGTGAGAGGGATAATGCCCAGTCAATAAATTTCCTTCTGGACAAAATGGCTTCTTGCTATACCCTGATCTGTATTCAAGCTTTCTTGCCCACTTTCTTTGCTGTACTTTATAGAGCCCAAGTCCAGCTTTTTGTTAAGATTTGTTTCCTCTGTATGACAAGAAGTATCAGCAAAGAAGGTTCTAAAACACACAGATACACAAAGGATTCCCAGAGAAAAACATGATTTTATAGATAACCTGGCAACCTGGAACCTCTAAGATGTAGTATTTGCATTGACTTCCCAAAAATAAAAAATCACTGGATCAGGGTTATTCTGAAGATTATATTAAAAACGACACACATGCCTGCTCTTCCCAGGGAGAGCAGAAAGCACACTGGATTTGGAGTCAAGAAGTGCTAGGCTTAAAGTCCTTAACATGTCTGAGTCTCACTTTCCTCATGTGTAAAATGACAATAATAAGACTTGTGTTACCGACCTCATAGGGTTATCGTGAGGCTCAAATTAATCTATGTGAAAGTCTTTTGAATCTTAAAATGCTATAAAAATGTCAGTTATTATTACTTCAAGTCTTCCTCCTGAAACTGCATCTCCCTGAACACACACACACACACACACACATGCACACACACATGCATGCACACTTTGTACTCTCTGTCTCACAGTACTGTGAGGAAGGTGCTTTGTAAACCATCACATGCTATAGTAATGTGAACAATTATTAACATTCATTAAACACATACTTTGTGCAGAGCTATCCTGTACATGGGGATAGATGCAAAGATAAATGAAATCTGTGTAGTTCCTTCCAAGAAAGAGCGTGCAAATTAATAAAATATGCATGGAAATAGTAGAAATCAATCTATTAAATAACAGATAAATGGGTTGATAGCCCAAGGGGATGTTAAAGCGATTTTCACAAGTAGTGATGTTCCCCCACACTAAAAAATTCAAGTTTATAAAACACAATATTAATTGATTTTAGTTCTGTTTCAAAAGGATTTTCCATTTTTGCCAAATGATTCACTTATGAGGATCTTCCTTTAAATAGGCTAGAATCATGGGTGTAGACTGTTGGAACTGGAAAGAATCCTGAAAATTATCTAGAACATAAGTTCTTTGAGGGCAGGGGCTTTTTGTTTGTTTTTATATCTCCAACACTTAGCAGAGTGCCAGACATAACTAGCACGTAGTAGGTGCTTAATTGTTGTCTGTCATTTGTTCTTGAAGAGGACCCTGGCATCAGAAGGTTGATGCCACAACTTGCAAGTGAATTCCACTGAAGTGAAGGAGGGCTGTGCAAGACTCACGTTCTCCACCAGAGTCATCTCGCTCCAGTGGAAAGAAATAAACCAGGAGGATTGGAGATGACCCCCAGGTACTTAATAGATACTTGATCAGTCTAGCCCACTGATACTCATTTAATTGTTCTTATCCCCTGGGGGGGGGTGGTATCTAAAAATTCCTTAGTGGTGCCTTAAGTAGGAAATCATTGCCCAACTATAGTATATTTTTCCTCTGTGACAACAAGCATATATTTTTTGAAGCATTAGAGATTAGTTCTGTATTTTGATTTAAAACAATAAAGTGACAACACTTGCTTACAATATGCAGTGGCAAATGGTAGGAGAATTTTACAAGTTCTCCAGCTGAAAGTTTTCATAATTATAAGTAGAATAAAATTTTATGTTTTATAATTATATTATGTAAGTTTTAATTTGCAGATTTTTAGGTCAAAGTTATCACAGTTATTATATTCAATAAGTTAATATAAACAAATATTATGAGCATTATATTAAATAACCCTGGGGGTTCTTGGTACTTTTTTCTGTTATTGTTGAAAGAGGCTCATGCAACAAAAAATATTGAGAGCTACTGAAGAAGTCTAATTTCACTGATGATGAAACTCAGGCCCAGGGAGGAAAAGTAATCTCTCAAGATCTGCCAGAATTTACTAGAACCAAGATCTCTCAGGCAGCATGATTTGATACCAAGAACACTGGATTTGGAGTTAGAGGACCTATGTCTACATCTGGTTCTGCTACTTCTTTACTACGACCTTGGACAAATCATTTCAGTTCTCCTATATTCTAAGATCTCTTACAGCTGTAAAAATTCAGTGATTCTCCTCTAATTGACTTACAAACATAAGTTTTTCATTTCTCTGCTTTTTATAATGTCCCCTCACCCACAAAAGCCCATTCTCCAGTTCCCATCCCCTCTCCTAAGTAGTGAAAGTATAAGAAGCCAATGGCAATTCCAGTATCTCAAGTTGGAGGCTTCTTTTTATATACAACTGTTCAGCACCTGTGTAAAGTGAGGTTCACCTCTATCTGTGGTAGTTATTTCTTCCCAGAAAGAAGGACCAGAACCAGCTCTGTGCTCTATATTCTGAATTGTTACAGCTATCTGTTTAAGTATCTTATTCCTTGACTGGGCTCACATTTGATAGGACAGGAACTGTATGTTCTCTAAACATTGTATGACCCTCCGTACCTAACACTGTCCTCCTAGCTGTTCCATAAACAAGACACCCCATCTCTTGGCTCCAGGCATTCTCTCTGGCTTTCCCCCTGTCCAGAGTGCTCTCCTTCCTCCACTCTTGACTGTGGACCGCCCTGGCTTCCTTTATATTTCAATTAAAATCCTCCTTCCTACAGGAACCTTTCTCCAATCTTTCTTAATCCAGTGCCTTCCCTCTGTTAGTTATTTCCTCTTTATCCTGTAGATAGCCTGTTTTGTATATACATCTATAGGGTATAGAGAAAATAACTAACATGTATTTGTCTGTGTATTGATATTCCCACATTTGATTATACACTCCTCGAGGGCAGGGACTATGTTGGCCTCTTTTTTATCCCCCAGCACTTATCATAGTGCCTGGCACTTAACATCTTTATTAAATTGAATCCAATCTAACACAGTACTACACACATGAGTAGATGATTTAAAATGTCCTATATTGTTTTCCTCTTTCATACAGAAGGGGCTAAAGAAGGGAAGGGAACAAGCACCCCCATGTGCCAGTTGCTACGCTAAGCAAGTGACGTTACTGTTCATCTGCCTTTGAACTGATCTACGTTGGGTGGAGGCCACAAATTCACAGCTAGTAATTGGGCAGGGGATGCAGTCAGGGCCTCTGGAAGTCTTCAATTCAAGGTCATAGGATGGCCAAGTTTCTACAATTAGGAAGGCAGCTAAATTGAGGAATGGTGGCAGAAAGGGGCCAATAGCCTAGCAAAGGAGTTACCCTTGTCCCCACTCTAAGGCTACTTGTAGGCAATAGATAAAAGCAAGGGGAAATCCAAGCATCTGGGCAGCCATCCCTAAATTGTTCCTTATACTGTGGCTACATTGGGCTGATTATATTCCTAGGAACTAAGTGACACTTCATTGTAACAGAACGGTGATGCTCTAGGGTGGCTAGTTACCTGACTGGCTTTCTTTGTAATGTCTATGTCCCCGTTCCCTTTTCTTTGCATTCTTGAGTCAGTTCTGTGAGCTGGGCTAGACCAGAGTGTGAATTATCAGTAACGATAGGCATATAGAGAGCCCTATGATCATCTGGCCTTTTTTCTCCATTCGGAAGGCCACCACCTTAATTTAGACCCCAATCACCTGTTACCTGGACTGCTGTCATAGTCTCCTAACTGATCTTTCCCTCTCCAATCTGTCCTCCCTACATCTGCCAAAATAGTGAAAGGTGCAGGTCATGTCAGTCTCCTACTCAAATACTGTCAGAAAGTCCCTCGATGATAAAAACATAAACTCATATTTCCTGTCTTAATTTCACATTGTTTTCCTTCATAGACTCTGTGTTCAAACTAGACTTGGGTATTGGCTGTTTCTGAACTCATCTTTCTAGCTCCCACAGAGTCTGTTGGCCACACCTGGAATGTACTCCCTTCTCATCTTCATCTCTTAAATCCAAGGAAGGAAGGACGGTAGGTAAAGAAGAAGGAAAGAGAGGAGGGAGGGAGGAAAGAAAGAAGGAAGGGAAGGAAGGAAAGGAGGAAGGGAGGGACAAAGGAGGGAAGGGAGGGAGGAAATAAGAAAGAGAAGGGAGGGAGAGAAAGAGGAGTGAGGGATAAAATAAGTATTTATTAAGTATTTACTATGTGCCAGATACTATGCTAAACCGTGGAGATACAAATAAAAGCAACAACAACAACAAAAAAAGACAGCCACTGACCTCAAAGAGTGTACATTCTGATGGAGGAAGTAAATAAACAAAAGGAAATTGAAAAGGATGGGAGGTTGAGGAAGGGAATGAAGGTACCCAGTGTAGAATCATGGTGGTGAAGTCCAGAAAGTCAAAAGCAGAGCCAAGAAGGGAATGAAAGCTAGCTGACCTGACTGCTTCAACAAAATGGAAGCTCCAGGAGAAGTCACTAATGGAAGGAAGAGTCCAGCCTGACAGAGGGATAGGTGGATGTTCTAGGGTGAGGAGGCCTTAGATGCTGGGGGAAGTTCCAAGATAAAACAGCAGCTAAGCTATGATTTTGAAGTCTTGAATGTTAGGAACAGAACCAGGTGGGGAATTAAGTCTGGCCAACCTGGGCCCTTCCACCAAATGGAATTATAGAGGATGTTAGAAAAAAGACCAAAGGGCAGTAGAATATAGAACGTAAAATGTAGAGGTATAGATGGGATAGGGACCCAGCACTTGCTCAGATATCATCTCCCCATTAAGCCATCTCTAAGTGAGGCTGACTTCTTTGCAGAGCTCTGCCTTACTTAAATCCAATACATGCCAAGTCAAGACATCACTCTTGTGATGTCATTGGTCTCTTCAAGAATGAATGATAAAATACAATGCCTTCCACTATTAATCAGTAGTATTCTTCCTCAAATTATCTTATATTTACTCATCTGGTTTCTCATGGTAACTTTACCCACCACCATCCTCTTTTAGTTAATTATAAGTTACTTGAAGGCAGGGACTGGTTCATTTTTGTCTTTGTATCCCCAATTCCTAGTTCAGTGCCTTGCACATTAATAAATGTTTTTTGAATCCCAGTGAATTGATATCACTGTGTCTTTTGATACACTCAGTGACAGCTGCATCCTCGACCAGTCTTCTGAACCTTTCCTGCTCCCTTGAGCTTCTCTGCATGGGGAGAACTACAGTCTAAAGGACCTTGACACAAGCGTTGGAACCCAGGAGCAGTAATCCAAGTGAAAGGGATTAGACTATGTGACCTGTCACTTTCTCCATCCGGCCTTCAGTTTTTCAACCTATATATTTAGAGTGTTATTCTCTTAGCTCCCTTCTAGCCTTCAATGCTCCGTTCCTATGACCTTCAGGTACTTTTTGTCTTCTGTTTCAATGGCCACTCCCACTTTGTCTTGGAGAGATTTTGTATTTGCTAGTATGCCTCTTAGATTCTCTGGGCCTGGTAAATATTTGTCAAATGATCCTTTATGCAGTCAGCATTTTGCTTCTGAAAATTTTACCTGGAGCACAATCTCACTCCTACCTGACTTGTCGACTCACTCGGAAGTGTTCCTGTTTGTCTTTTGCAGAGTGTGACCTGGGTATCTTTTGTAGGTTTGTTTTGTGTACACAGATACATGGTGGGCTCCTGCCTATTTAAAGTGCCAGGAGGGAGATGCACATAGAGGACTCTGGGTAAGTAAGTCCAGGTTAGGGCATGTGAAGCCCTGGGAAGAAGGAAGTCAAATAATTGCCCCTTTCTAAGAGCATTAAGTCATCAGTTTGACAGCCTTCCTGAAAAAGACACCTCGGTTGTATTTGGGCAGTTATGGTCCTGAGTCTTCCTTTAAGTGAGGGAAGTGGGCTTTGAAAAGAAGCAAGAAGGAGAAAGGGAAAATGAAGAGATGCTGAAGACAGAGTTTGAGTAATTCACAACTTTTGAGCTAGACATTTATATAATCCGATCTCTTAATTTGATTTCCAGAATTTAACTTTTTTTTTCAATTAATAAGCATTAATTTTCTCTCCTTCCTACTGGGGGGAGGGGAAATCAAAACAAAATCGTTGAAACAAATATGCATAGTCAGACAGAAAAGAAATTCCTGTGTTGGCCACATCCAAAAACGTATGTCTCATTCTGCATCTTGAGTTCATTACCTCTCTGTCAGGAGGTGGGTGGCACAGCTTCTCATCCCTATGCTCTGAAAGCATGTTTGGACACTGCATTGATCAGAGCACTTGAGTCTTTCAAGGCTGTTTGTCTTTACCATGTTGTTATTGTATTAACTGTTCTTTTGGTTCTTCTCACATCACTTCATTAGTTCCTCTAGCCTTCCTAAGTATCATCTCTTTCATTATTTCTTAGTGCACATTTTCCCATCATATTTGCATACTGCAACTTGTTCAGCCATTCCATAATTGATGAACAGTCTCCCAGTTTCTAATTCTTTGATACCACAAAAAGAACTACTATCAATATTTTGGTACATATGAATCCATTTCCTTTTTCTTTTATCTCTTTGGAGTATATGCCTTGTACTGGTATTAATGGCCCAAAAGGGTATGGGCAGTTTAGTGATTTCTGGGACACAGCTGTGAAAGGTAGGCCAATTCTCAGCTCCACCACCACTGCATCAGTGTTTCTATTTTCTTGCAGTCCTGCCTACATTTGCTAGTTTCCTTTTTTGGTCATCTTTTCCAAACCAGAGTGTGAGACGGAACCTCGGAGTTACTTTAATTTGCATTTCTCTAATTATTATGACTTGGAGCATTTTTTCATATGGCTGCTGATAACTTGGATTTCTTTCCTCCAAAACTACCTGTTCATATCTTTTGACCATTTGTCAATTACAACCTTATAACTTTTCAGATAAGAATTTTGTCCCAGACAGGGGAAACAATTTGCTGGAGGTCACACAGCTAATGGTTGAGCTTTGGCTGGGACCTAAATCTCTTGATTAGTAGTCCAGAGCTCTTTCTACCTCAGACCCAGCTCATGTATAATCCATTGTGTCAGTGGCTGTCTTGGATTCAATCTGTACCTTCATGGCCCATAAGCCATAGAACTATGAAGACATAGTACTAGCCACTGATCTCTGGCAGAGATTACCCATGAAGAAATAATAATGAAAATAACTCTGGTTTCTATTGTGTTTTAAGTGGCTTTTCTTTATAATAAAAACTATATGAAGCAAGTAGCATAAATGTTATTATTGCATATTTTATAGCAGAGGAAGAGACATAGCCTCCATATCTGTGTAAGTGAGTATTGATCAGGGGCTTTCTCACTCACTATGAGCTTAGATTCTTCCTGTGTGGTATGGCTACATCCTTTTTGTTATGAAGGACAGTTGACAAGGCCTGATTGGTTTCCATTGCCTTAGACTGACCCTAAGGTGATTGGCTGCCTGGGACTTGAACTCTTGCTCTAGAAGTCATTCCCAACCCATTTCAACTTACGAGAGAGTGATTGTTTGATCATGTTTGGCTCTCTTACCTATTCCCAATTCAAATGACAGACCAAGGTGCATCAGAGTAGATATTTACATATGGGGTAGAGTAGGGTAAAGATCACACATAGCAGAGTGGCCAATGAAGAGGGCTATGTAGGAATTCTTCTCCTCTCAGAGGCTGATAATGGCTAGCTCTGGATAAAACTCCTGGGAATTTCATGAACTTACCTTCTGCAGCCTGAGTTATGAGAGTGGGATTTCCTAGAGATGGCAGCAGCAGTGGCAACAATCTCTGTTTTTCAGAAGCATATGGCTCATGACCACTGGGCTAGAGTACACAAAAAAGTGTTCTCAAACCATAACCTCTTATGTAGAGGAAGGGGGTGGGGAGGTGGTGATATTTTACTATCAGAAGCAGCATAATTCCAGAATCTGACCTTCTAGGCAGAGAAGGGAGGCAATATAATGTTGAAGGAGTACCTCAAGTTCAAGATAACCAAATGGGGAGTGTAGGCATCAGACCTTCTAGAGAAAGGAGGCATAAGCAGGAGTTCCTGAGTAGCATTGCCTCTTAGAAAAAGAAGAACCTCCCCATGACTTAGGGAGGCAGCTAGGTGGTGCACTTTATAGAACGCTGGACCTAAAGTCAGGGAGACTCATCTTTGTGAATTCAGACACTTCCTGGCTATGTGACCCTGGATAAATCAGTTAACCCTGTTTGCCTCAGTTGCCTCATCTGTAAAATTATCTGGAGGAGGAAACCAGTATCTCTGCCAAGAAAACCCCAGATAGGGTCACAAAGAAGCAGACATGACTCAAAAGCAATTCATTGTGTCCTAGGAAAGCCAGATTTGTACCTTTTTACCAATATCACCATCAGCAGCCATTATATTGAGTTAGTTGGATGGCACACAGATCCTATGGGAAGGGGGTTACTTGTCTAGTAAAACATACATTTTTTTTCTTTCTGGGAGAAATCTAAATAGGGGATACTCTGAGTCTTGACCACTTAGAAGCTTAATTTCCTTCTGAGTAGAGCTCATAGACTTTTATGTCTTTGTATATCTGTTTATGGAATCTTAATCATTTGCACCTTTTAAATCTTCCTATAGGTCTAAATAAAGGCTTTCTCATAAATAATTTGCATTTCATAATTTCCATGCTTATAAAGGAGGCAGAGACCCTATTATTCACATTCTAGACATGAGCTATTCCTAGGTTATATTTGGAGGTTCTCTAGAGTAAACTCCAGTTAGAGGTACAATCAGTCAGAGAGAAAATAACCCTCAAGTCAGTCCTCAGTAGGAGAGCTATACCATGAAATAGCTAGATGGTACAGTGGACAGAGTGTTGGGCCTGGAGTCAGGAAGACCTAAGTTCAAAGCCAGCCTCAGATAATAGCTGAATGACCCTGGGCAAGTCACTTAACCTCTGTCTCCCTCAGTTTTCTCAAATATGAAAAGGGGATAGTAATAGCACCTACCTCACAGGACTTTTGCAAAGATTAAATGGGGTAATGTTTGTAAAGTACTTAGTATAGGCCTAGCACATGTTGTTCAGTCATGTTTGACTCTTCATGACCCCATAGATCATATGGGATGAGGAAACTGAGACAAACAGGGTTAAGTGACTTGCCCAGGGTCACACAGCTAGCGAGTATGAGCTGAGGATTTGAACTTCCTGGCTCAGGAAGTGCCATTTCAGGCCCAGTGCTCTGTCCACTGAGCCATTAGCTGCTCCAAGCACATAGTAGGTGTTGAATGTGAGATCAGAGTTTTTTTGGTTTTGGGAGGGTTTTGGTAGGAGTGAGGGGGAGCTACCAGCCACTAATTATACTTAGAGCACTCTCCCACTCTCCCTCCTTGCCTCTTGGCGTCTAGAGCTTCATTCAAGACACAGCTCAACACACATACATATACACACATACACAAACATACATACACACACATACACGCCCCCTCCCACATGCATTCCTGCCTCACCAGAAATTACTTTGTATCTACTTGGCATATATTTTATATTTACTTATCTAGGTACTTACTGGCCATTTCTTCGTTCTTCTTTCCCCCACTCCCAGTAGAATGTAAGCTTCTTTTAGACAGCAACTGTTTTCATTCTTGTCTTTAGTTACATACCTAATAATTGTTTGCTGAATTGAGTCACTTGACCACGGTCATAGAGTAGTAAGTGTCAAAGCCAGGGTTTTGAGCCTAAGGTTAGAGTTGAGGTTGACTGCAGCCTACATTGGCACCTGGAGTTGAAAGCTTTCCACAGGAACGTGAGATGGATGAAAATCAGCATAATTAGAATGGGACTTGGAGTTTTTCCTTTAACTTTGTCCTATACCTGAGAAGGAAAGGGGGGTTAGGGGGAGAGATCTCATAGACTCTCTCCAGCATAACTGAAAATTGTATTCCATTCAAAAACATCCTTGAGAAAGTAGCTTTCCCTACCCAGGTTTCTAATACTTTAGGCCCCTCACTAAAAGTTTATGCCTTGGGCCCATCCCGTGGTTTCTAGATCTTTTGATAGGAAGAGCTATTTTTGAATGGAAAGGATAACTAGACTTTACCTGAGTCTTTTGAGACAAAGCACTATTGTTATTGATCTCAACAGATGGTTTTCCTTGGGCCCCATTTCCAAGTGGGAGGAATGGGGGGAGGAGAGAAAGGAGGAGAAAGGTTGGAAAGAACTTTGTGAGGTTCTTCATCCCCAGGCAGGACTGGAGAACTGTCCTGTGCATAAAAAAATCTGTACTAAAAGGTCTCAGAGTGCTTGTTGCTGATACTTTTCATTTGGCACCTCATAATATACTGCCTTGGGACATTTCCTGTATTTTCACATATGTGACTTGTCTTCCTAGCTAGAATGTTAAACACCTTAAGGGCAAGGAACAAGTCTTAAACTTTTTTGGATTCCCCCCAGGGTTCCTGCAAACAGTTGGTCCTTAATTGTGTTCCTCTTTCATTGCCAAAGAAGACCATGCCATCAGAGAAATGATGACATGACTTGCACTTGACTTTTTTTTGAGTGAGGGAGGGTTGTGCAAGGTCATCAGCGTCACTTCTCCAGAGCCATCTGAATCCAGTGACCAGATATTCCTCAGGATGACTGGAGATGACCCAGGATGCACTGGGAGACCTTGGGCCCTTTAGGCCAAGGTCTTTGCAGGTACTCACTTAGGGTGAGGCAATGCCCATTCATTGCATAGGCCTGTTTAAGAAGTAACCAGGGCATGGCCCCTTTAATGAGGTCAAGAAAAAGAAAGACTTCAGGCTGGATGGGAAACAGCAGCAGTTACTACTGATAATCACTCTAAAGCTAGGAGGGTCCAGATGAGCACTCAGGCAGGGCCCCAATAGAGTCTCAGTTTCAGAGTACAGTAGGTTTATGGTTTTGGGAGAGGATAGGACAGGGGACAGGAGAGAGGAGAGGAGAAGAGAGAAGGGAAGGGAAGAGGAGGAGAGGGGAGATGAGAGGAGAGGAGAGAAGAAAGGAGGAGAGGAGAGGGGAGGGGAGT
Organism: Bettongia penicillata ogilbyi; assembly: GCA_023548195.1. NCBI lineage: Eukaryota > Metazoa > Chordata > Mammalia > Diprotodontia > Potoroidae > Bettongia > Bettongia penicillata. Next base: position 21,824,243 of record JAJHZJ010000292.1, on the reverse strand, counting down.
GGAGGGGAGGAGAGGAGAGGGAAATGGGAAAGAAGTCAGTAAAACCCAAGTCAACTGGGCATCTTTTGGCCATCCAAATTTGTCCTCCTTTGGAGAGGAGAAGGAAGGGGAGGGGGAGGCAGACAGGAGAGGAGGAGGTGAGTTACCCATTCAGCTAGCATCTAGCCACAGGATTGTGTTCATCCTTCGTTGCCCAAGAAGACCATGCCAACAGAGAAATGATGACATGACTTGCACTTGACTTTGTTTTGAGTGAGGTCACCAGCCTCCCTTTTCCTCCAGAGTCATCTGAATCCAGAGACCTGACATTCCTCAGGATGACTGGAGATCCCACTTCTGGTCCTTAATAAATATTTGTTAAATGAATGAATGAAAATTACATTGTCAATACCCTCAGCCAGGTAATGGTTTGAAGATCAAACTACCCTCCAAGTCAGGAAATCCACCCCCAACCTTCTGTCTAACCCAAATCTCCCATGATGCACTGCAAGTGTATTTTTTCTTTCATCAACTGGACTCCTCTTTCTTTGTCTGAGAATATAACTCCATGTCCTTCTTCCCTTCACTCAAGAAGACAATAGGACTGCCCTGTCCTGATTGTCCTGGAAACGATCATGCCAAGCAGTGGGAACAGCAGAAAAAGCTCCATCCTTTGCTTCCCTGGTAAGCCTAAGGCTTCTAGGAAGAGAAACTCTAATGCTGGAACCAGGAAGTCTGTTAGTGAATCAAAGCAGTGGTTCTAACACCAGAGGTTCAATGAACAGCTGGCCTCTTACCATAATGCTTAGCCATTCTCTTGGCCTCAGCTCATCTGGCACTTCCACACCAGAGCTCTTCATTGACCACCTGTGTTGTTTAAATAGAATCTCGGCAAGTTACCTGGCCTCTTCCACTGAGAATAATGTAGTGGAAAAGAAGAGGGGAAACAAGGGAAGTAGAATCTTTTCCTTTGAGAAAGGATAGGGAGAGTGAGGAAGGGGAACAAGTCGGTGTCTAACATGCCCTACATATGAACTTCTAGGGGACTCAGTGTAGTCAAGATTCAATTAAATTTTACTCAGCGCATATTTATGGCTATTTTACCTCTGAAAGGCAATGAGACATAGTGGGTAGAGACCTAACCTCAAAATCATGTAAGACTTGGGTTCAATTCTGCCACTAGCTATGTGACCCTGGGAAAGTCGTTTAGCTTTCCCATGCTCTAATATCTAACATTTACATGGTTCTTTGAGCGTTATATATGTTATCTCATTTGATCCCCACAATAACCTTGTGAATTTAGTGCGATTATTATCCCCATTTTGCCAGTGAGGAAACAGAGGATGAGTGGATCAAGTAACTTGCCCAAGGTCACACACAGGCAGTAAATGTCTAAGACTGGATTCAAATTCAGGTCTTTCTGACTTCAAGTCCAATGCTCTTGCCCACTGTGCCAGCTAGCTAGTCTTAGGTAACTACCTCTGTATGACTCTATGTTGGAAAGAGGATGCTGACTAGAATTAGCAGATGGCATTTTCTGGCAATATTCCTACATCAATAAAATAACAGGAGTAGGTCCTATCCCTATTATACTTGTACAAAAATCCTACTGTGATGCCTCATTTGTGCCATGGAAATGACTCTAAGGTGTCAAATGTTATGTCAGTGGACTATAAGCCCTGTCAGGTTCTTTTAACCTAGAAAGGTTTCTAAGCTGTTGAAAGACTGTCTACTGTCTAAGAATCAACTTAGCAAAATATGGAAAAACCTTATCATCAATTGGTTGGCCATTAAGTGATAAATTCTTTGGGCATGATAACCCATGGGAAAAAAGAAAAACTAATACTAGCCCTTAATCCTCCACTTCTTCCTTCTGTTATTTCCTCTTCCCGTTTTGTAATTTCTTCTTTTTCATTTTAGGTATTAGTAATTTAGTTTTCTCTCTTTTTTCAAAAATAAAAATATCCAATGAGTTAGCTACTTATTAATCTTTTTAAAATACCTGGCTTTATTTATTCAATTTTTGTTTTAAATTCATTACATTTCTATTTTCAGAATTTCTATTACTTGTATATATTGGGGTTTTTAGTTTGTTGATTTTCTAGTTTCTTTTTAGTGGTATTCATTGATCTCTTGTTTGTATCTTTTGCTGATTAATGTGTTTAGAAATATAAGATTTCCCCTGAAGATTACTTTGACTGCATTCTACAAGTTTTATGTTGTTTCATTTTTGTTATTTTCTTTGGTAAAAATTATCTATTGTTCCTATTATTTGTTTTTTGTTCCATACCTTCTTTAAGATTATATAACTTAGTCTCCATTTAAGTCTGAGTCCTTTCCTCAAATTATGTTATTTATTATAGTTTTTATTGTTCTGAGGTCAATCAGGAATTTTTAATATCTTTATTTTTTTGCATTTAAGATTTATACCCTCATACATGGGTATAATTTTTATAAAGATTCCACGAAAAGCTGAGACACATTCATATGTATTTATATTCTTCGCAATTCTCATTAAGTAGTCATTGAATGTCTATTACGCCTCACTTTTATAGGATTCTCTTCAGATTTTTAACTTCTTTCCTATTTGTCTTTTTTTGTTTAGATTTGTCTAAGTCTGAAGGGTGTAATATTGAAGTCTCTAGAAATTATCTTTTTGTGATCTATTTCTCTCTGTATTTCAGTTAGCTTTTCCTTTAAAAAACTTATATGCTATGCTATTTGATGCATGTGTTTAGTATTGATATTATTTCATTTTCTATGATGCATTTAGAAATAATATAGCTTCCTTACTTATCTCTTAATTCCATCTGTATTTTACTATTGTCTTGTCTAAGACCATAACTGCCAGTCCTAGTTTCAGGTTTTGCTTGAGACACAACAAATTCTACTCTAACCCCTCAACTTAACTCTGTGTGAATCTTTATGCTTCAAATGTGTTTCTTGTAAACAATCTATTATTGGTTTCTGCTTTCTAATCCATTCTGATGCCCTTCTTTATTTTAGGGATGCGTTAATCTCATTCTTATTTATGATGATGACTATTACTTGTGTTTCTTCCTCTATTGTATCTTATTATAATGTCTCACATCTTTTCCTTTTACCCCAAACTCATTTTACAGCAAAATAAAGGGAGTGAAAACAACATAAATTATCTATAATTAGAGGGGACTGAGAACCCAGCCTTTTGCCTTTCCTCTTTTTACCCATCCCAGGCCTAAATTTATTGGTCTTATCCTTGATGTCTCTCCTTTTAATCCCTCATTTATAATACTTGAAGTTTGGTTTGCTTGTGACTCTTCCCACTCTAATTCTACCCTCTTTATTAAATTCTTATCTCTTCCTATACCTATTTCCATTGTTGTCATATATTTATACCTTAAAGTCCTCTTGTGTGTATTCAGCTTTCATGTTCCCAGTTCATATACATTTAAGATTCATGAGCAGCTAGCTTCCCCCTTAAGCTCTTTATCTATGTTTGTATGTTCCTTTTCTTACATGTACTATTTAGGAGAAATAGTGGTTTTTCTCTTTTCTTTCGTATCTCTTTCCTAGTGTATTCCTTTTCCTCTCCTTTTTCTTCACTCTAATCATCAATTAAAATAGCACAAAATGTCACATATCCCAAGTGTCTTCTTTTGTTCCCCTTTGACTCTTGAAGGTAGTAGAATTTTGATGAGATAATATCTTCTGTTAAGATGTAAGCACTTGATCATCATTGAGTCCTTTCAAATTCCTCAAATTTAGTTAACTTTTGATAAAGGTTATACATGTGTAGTCATGCAAAACAATTCCATAACAGTCATGTTGTAAAAGACTATATTTCTCTGCTTCCCATCTTGCTCCCCATTTATTCTATTCTCTCTTTTGACCCTGTCCCTCCTCAAAAGTGTTTACTTCTAATTACCCTTCTTCCCATTTGCCCTCCATTCTATCATTCCCCCATCTTTTGCTTATCTCATTCCCCCTAATTTCTTGTAGTGTTAGATAAATTTTCATACCAAATTGAGTGTGCTTTTATTTCCTCCTTAAGCCAAAATGTAATGATAGCAAGATTCACTCTTTCTCTCTCACCTACCCCCTCTTCCCCTCCATTGAAAAAGTTTTTTCTTGCCTCTTTTATGTGAGAGATAATTTACCCCATTCTATTTCTCCCTTTCTCCTGCTTCTAATATATTCTCTCTTACCCTTTAATTTTATTTTTTAACATATTATTCCTTCATATTCAACTCACCCTATGCCCTCTGTCTATATGTATATAATCCCTCCAACTACTCTAATACTGATAAAAGTTTCAAGAGTTACAAATATTATCTTTTCATGTAGGAATGTAAACAGTTCAACTTTAGTAAGTCCCATATGATTTCTTTCCTATTTACCTTTTCATGCTCCTCTTGATTCTTGTGTTTGAAAATCAGATTTTCTATTCAGCTCTGGTCTTTTCATCAAGAATGCTTGAAAGTCTTCTATTTCATTGAATGACCATTTTCCCCCCTGAAGTATTATACTCAGTTTTGCTGGGTAGGTGATTTTTGGTTTTAATACAAATTTAGTTTTTAGACCAAAAAAAATACCATAAGCAGCTAAGAAGAAAGAGTTGACCTACCAAGAAAAGATTTCAGTTTAGACATGAAGGATGTCAGGGAAGACAGAGGCAAGGAGAGAAGCCTTTCTAGACATGGGAAACAGCCAGTGAAGATACAAAGTCAAGGGACAGCAAGGAGGACAGTGTCATTGGATCATACCATATGTGGAAGGGAATAGAGTGAAAGATGAGAAAGGTAAGAAGGAGACATGTCATGAAGGGTTTTAAAAGCCAAAGAGAGGTTCTTAAATTTGATGCTGGAGGTAATAGGGAACCACTGGAGTTGGCTGACTAGAGAGCATGGCATGGTCAGATCTGTGCTTTAGAGGACGCACTGTGTGGGGAAGGACTTTAGAGGCAGTTAGACTAACCAGAAAGCTATTGCAATAGTCAGGTGTGAGGAGATGAGGACCTGTGACAGGGTAATAGCAGTTGGCCAATTGATTATTGTCCTTCAATCTCAGCGAGGACCAAAATGGCAACACCATGTTAGAGTCAAGTTACATTCTGATCAGACCAATACGAGCTCAGAATGCTCTACCACAGGTCGGGTACAAATAGTCTGCACGAACATTTGGGGTGGATACTCTAAATTTTTGCATCCTGTGTTTCCTTTGAGCTGTTTCAATTCTTCTTTGCTCATAGAGCACGGCACCTTCTCTGATGTGGACATGCCATGCTGAGTAGTCCTGGGTCAGTGTCTCCCATGTTACACAATCAATTCCAGAGTTCCTAAGCAAGACCTTGAGAGTGTCCTTGTATTGCTTCTTCTTACCACTGTGTGAACTCTTACCCTATGTGAGTTCTCCATAAAGCAGTCTTTTTGGCAAGCATATGTTTTGCATTCAAACAACATGGCCAGTCCATCGGAGTTGAACTCTCTGAAGCCAATTATGAATGCTTGGCATTTTAGTCTGAGTAAGGCCTCAGTGTCTGGTACATTATCCTGCCAGGTGATGTTCAGGATCTTCCTAAGACAATTCAGGTGGAAGCGATTCAGTTTCCTGGTATGGAACTAGTAGACTGTCCAGGTTTCACAGACATACCACAATGAGGTCAGCACAGCAACTCTATAGACCTTCAGTTTGGTAGTCAGCCTAATACCTCTTCTCTCCCATACTTTCCTTTGGAGCCTTCCAAATACCGAGCTAGCTCTGGCAATGCATGTATCAACATCATTATCAATGTTTACAAATCTGGAAAGTATACTACCAAGGTAAGTGAACTTAATCTCCAGCGTTCAAAACTTCTCCATTTGCTGCAACTGATGGTTCCACATGTGGATGGTGTGGCGATGGAAGGCACAAGAGCATTGTCCATTATCTAGAACCCAGACCAGCATTCTGTGCATCTCAACTGCTTAGTGCTAATGGAGCCACATTGATTAGTTTATCAATTAGCTTATTAGTTTATCCAGGACATGATCCTGGAGAGATGGACTGAACACTTCCATGATATTCTCAACAGACCATCATCAATCAGTGCTGAGGCCATTGACTGTTTACCTCAGGATGAAGTCAATCTCTTCCTGGCTGAAGCTCCAACCAAAGAAGAGGTTTTGAATACCATTAGGCTCTTTTCAAGTGGCAAAGTACCTGGTACTAGTAGACTGTTCCAACTGAGATTTACAAAGTAGGGGGTCTATTGCTCATATAAAAACTGACTGAAATTTTCCAGGTTATATGGCAAGAGGAGGTTAACCCCCAGGAGTTCAAGGATGCTTCCATTGTCCATCTCTATAAAGGTAAAGAAATTGTCTTGTGATAATCACAGGGGGTCTCTCTCTCAATTATTGATGGTAAGATTCTTCCTCTTTAATAGACTGATCCTTCACCTGAAAGATGGCCATTTATCTGAGAGGCAGTGTGGCTTTAGAAAGGGCTCAGGTACAGTTGAAATGGTGTTTGCTGCCCAACAACTCCAGGAGAAATGCTAGGAGCAGAATAAAGAGTTACGTACAATGTTTGTAGATTGGATCAAAACCTTTGATATGGTTAGTCATGAGCGTTTAAGAAAAATTTTGTCAAATTTGGTTGCCCAGAGATGTTCATTAGCATTGTACATCAATTTCATGATGGCATGCTGGTCTGAGTTCTTGTAGTTGTAGTTGTTGTTGTGTCTGTCCTTCATTTTTAAAGAGGACCATGACATCAGAGAAATAATGACATGACTTGCACTTGACTTTGTTTTGAGTGAGGGAGGGCTGTGCAGGTCACCAGCCTCACTTTCTCCTCCTGAGCCATCTGGATCCAATGACCAGATATTCATCAAGATGACTGGAGATGACCCAGGATGCACTGAGAGACCTTGGCCTTTTAGACTAAGGCCTTTAGGAAGAGTGTGAGAGGAAAGGAAATGAATTGTTAGTCAGCTTTTTCAAGGGATTCAGCCACGAAAGACTTATAGGAAGTTGCAGGAAGGGAGGATAGACAGATAAAGTTAGTTAGGCTATAAAATTTCTGGGTGTGTTCAATTTGAGGTATCTTTCAAAAAGTAATCGGTGAATTTTTTTCTTCTATTTTTACTTCGTTCTCTGTCTCTAATAGTTCTGGGTACTTTTCTCTTATGCTCTCTTGAAATATAGCAAGTAGGTTGGTTTTTGTTTTGGTTTGCTTTTGATTCTTGGAGAGTTTAGTAATTCTCAAATTCTCTCTCCTCATCCTGATTTGCAAGTCAATTGTTTTTTATACAGATCTTGAGTTTTTCAGTCTTTTGACTTGTTCTGATATTTCTTCTTGACTCATTGAGCTTTGTTTGCTCCATTCTATGGTTTTGAGATGACAGTCACTTGGGTTAGATTGACCATCTTTTTCTCTGAGAGGTCTATTTTCTTTCCAAGTGTTTCAACTTCATTTTTAATCTCTTGTTTTAACTTGTCCTTCATTTCTTCCATCCACTCTTGGAGTCTTTGTAGACAGCTCATTTTTCGTTTTTTTCCCTGAGGTTCTACTTGTGAAGATTTCAGAATTATTTCCTTCCTGAGATTTTTATCTTAGGATTCTTTTAACCCATAGTATCTCTTTATCATTGACATTTTCTTTTGTTTGCCTATGTCTATATATTCAGTTGTAAGATTAAGACTTTGTGCAAGGAATAGGATCTCCCTGTTACTATACTGCTGGATGTGACGTATACATCCAAGTCCACTCTCCCACCATAATGGGATAATTGATACTTAAGCTAGTTCTTTCTCCCACTGCACTCCAGAAGCTTCTGCTCTTTGGTCCTTAGGCAGGAAGTTGTCTGATGTGAGGCCTTGCATTCTTCCATATCTTGGCCTAGTATTTAAATGCTATCCTGGGATTAGGAACAATTACTTACTGACATGGGAGTTATCATAGAATATGCTTTCAGTGTTAGGTCAAAATCAAGATAAATAACGAATTAACAAAAAGGGCAAAGATAATTAGGTGACCTTGCATTCAGTTATAACAACTCTTGACTTGACCTGTTAAAACAAACTACTTAGGTTAACAAAAAAGATAAATGGAAGAAGATATAGATATTGACTTTGATTATCATTTTTCCCTACAGAAATTTGACTGATGCAAATATCACAAAAAAGAGGCCAAATGTGCCCAGAAGCTGCCTTATCCAGAAGACACATAGGTTAACCAAGGGCAACAGTGGTTTCAGATATAAACTCATCCATAAATCATTTTGTTTCCTAGATTAGGAGCTAATCTAATGGAGCAATTCTTCCATCACTGACACCATCCCCATAGCAAATTTTGTGAGAAGCCTCTATAGAAAGAAAGGACATTGAGGTTCTACTATTCCAGAGCTGTGAGCTCCCTCTGTATGTGCCTGATTTACCATTACATTATAAGTTCACACCCACTCTTTCCTCCATGGACTCTGTATGTACTTGTGGGAGAGGGCACTCCTCCTATTAGGGAGAATGGAAATGCTATGTAACTACTGTTCTTGCTATGCCATTTAAGCAAATGGATTTTTATAAACAACTAAGTCTACTGGATGATTGTTAAAAGAAAACTGACTGGTGAGAACTCATAAGCTAGATTTGGGAGGATATCTATCCACAGAGTTATTTATAAATCCCCAAAATTTGATTCTGTAAATCAAAATATAACATGAAAACTCTCCTTCGACAAGATATTTCCCATGTATGTTAAGATCGTATAAGATTCCTTCATAAACAAAACTTCAGAGATAACATTGACAAACGACTCTTTAATTATTAAGTTAAAGTAAGTCATGAAAACAGGGAGTAGTGTGTTCACCAAAAGTATATATACAGTGTCATGCATGAAGGAAGTCAAAAGCATGATTCAAATGGAAGCAGAATTCTCTATGGTTAGTGAAGGTTTTCAGATGTCCCCATTTGTGGATGACATTGTCATTGAGCCCTCAAATATTAAGAGATTGGTCTAAAAAATCCATACAGGTAAAACCAAATGGATTAAAATAATACTTGCTGCCTATGACATGAAGTTGGATAGTTAGTCCCTTGTATGAACTAAGGAGGTTGGGCACTGCAAATGACAATAACATGAACCCAGTTTGAACAGTAGGAGGGCAGCCTAGATCTCATATGGGAAATTGTACATTTTCAATGAAGGCAAATGATCCATGACACACAACATTAACACCAATATTCTTCCTGTGGTGATGTGTAGCTATGAGTCATTCAAAACCACAATCTCCAAAGAATCAAAATTCAGGGTGACCCAAAGGACAATAGGGAAGTAAGTTCCTGATGATGGCAAATAAACTGTACTATGTTTTAAATGATGACCTGTGTAAAACAAGTGTTCACAAAGGATATCTTCCAGGAAACATATGATTAAAAAAGGAGGGGTATTGATCATGTATTAAGGGCAAAGAATAACTGATAGGCAAGCCAAATGTTTCACTATTTATTCAGAAAATTTTTAAAAGTTTTAGGAGCCTACGAAAAATACTCCAAAATCACTAATAATTAGAGAAATACACATTGAAGTAATTCTGAGATTCTGCCTCACATCCAAAATATTGGCAAAGATGACAGAAGAAAATAACAAGTGATGGAGGGCCTGCAGGGAAATAGGCACACTACTGTACTGTTGGTAGAGCTGTAAATTGCTCAAGTCATTCTAGAAAGCAACTTGGAATCATATTCCTCCAAATCTCTAGACTGTGTATACCCTTTGACCCAATGATAACATTATTAGTCATACACTCCCAAAAAGGATCAAAGAAAGAAGGATAGGATATGTGTGCAAAAGTATTTGTGCAAAAGCACTTTTGTGGTCCCAAAGAACTGAAAACTAAGGATGTGTCCACCAATTAGGGAAGAGCTAAACAGAGGAATATATATGAATGAGTATATGGAAGTCATGGAATATTATTCCACCACCAAAAATGATGATGAAAGGGATGGCTTTAGAGAAGCCTGAGAAGACTTCTATGAACTGATTCAGAATGAGGTGAACAGAACCGATTTATACAATGATCCTGACATTAAAAGGAATTAAAAAGCTTTGAAGGACTTTAGAACTCTGATCAGTGCATGATAAACTGGAAGCCTAGAGGACTGAAGACAAAACACGCCAACCACCTCATGTCAGAGAGATGATGAACTTACATGTTTGGATATGGCCAACACAGGAACTTATTTTGTTGAGTCATGCATATTTGTTGTGAGGGAGTAGGAGAGAGAACACATCCTTGTAAAAGTTCATTAATTTGTATTATACACACACACACACACACACACACACACACACACACACACACACGACTTGGGGAAGGCTCCAGAATGTTTCCATTGGGGGCTTATAGGAAATTGTTGACAAGAATCACACAAAATGAGAAATGTTGGTACAATGTGATTTGTAGCAGTGGAGATAGCCCACACATCACTACAGTCATGAACTCTTCAAGACAAGGTAACTGATGAAGGCAGAGAAGGCCAGAGAGGAGCAGATGGCCTGAGAGTCAGGTATGAAGTGAAATATGGCCCAGCCTTTCTCAACTGTAGGTACAAACTCCCAGAGGATACTAAAAAGATGAAATGACATGCCCAAGGTCACACAGCCTAATGAGTATTCAAGCTGTCCCCTATACATGGAATTCTTTCTCTCCCTCATCTCTTCTTTGGCTTTTTTGGTTGCCTTAAAGTCTCAGTTAAAGTCCTACCTTCTGCAAAAAGTGTCTCCCAGTCCTCCAGGTCTACCAATAATATCAATGTTAATGCTGTGTGCTATGGATCATCTGCAACCATTGAGTCTGTATATCCTGTTTGCTTGGATAACTGTTTGACTGTGATCTCCCCTTTTAGACTGAACTCTTGGAGAGCAGGGACTAGTTTTGCTTTTAATTTGTTTTGCCTTTCTCTGTATCAAGTCAAGTGCAAGTCATGTCATCATTTCTCAGATGGCATGGTCTTCTTTGGCAACGAAGGATGAGCGCAACAGCAATCCCTAGTGCTTATCACAGCGTCTGCAACACAGTAGGCCCTTAATGGTAGTTTATTGACTGACTGACTGATCCAAGTCTCCTGACCCCAAATCCAGTGCTCTGTGCACCACCCCATTCAGTTTCCTGCCAAATATGTGTAAGGCGTTGTTTAGAGCACCAGGAAGATACAAAGATAAGTGAAACATAGGCATATACGTAATTACATTTCAGTAATGCAACCAACGTTTTTAAGCACTATGTACAAGTCTTTCTACCAAGTGTTGATTATAAAAAGAGAAAAAGAGAAACACAGGACTTGTGCTCGGGGAGTTTATAATCTGATGCAAAATATACGGCATCTACATAGCTAAGCATTATATGGTGGTTGTTCAGTCGTTTCAATTGCGTCCAGCCTGTTATGATCTCATTTGGGGTTTTCTTGGCAAAGATACTGGAGTGATTTGCCATTTTCTTCTCCAGCTCATTTTACAGATTTGGAAACTGAGGTAAACAGGGTAAAGTGACTTGCCCTGGGTCACATAGCTGGGCTGATTCTGAAGCTGGATTTGAACTCAGGTCTTCCTGACTCCAGGCCCAGTGCTCCATTCACTGAACCACCGGCTACCTCTAAGCATTGTGTAAGGAAGAGTTTAAAGGATATAAAAATCCAGACAAAGGACTCTAGGAAAATTTCAGGAGAGAGAGGTTTGGGGGCAACATAACCATAGTACAAGAGGTTTGGGGGAAACATAACAATAGTACAAGAGGTTTGGGGGCAACATAACCATAGTACAAGAGGTTTGGGGGTAACATAACATAGTAAAGGCAACATAACCATAGTACAAGAGGTTTGGGGGCAACATAACCATAGTACAAGAGGTTTGGGGGCAACATAACAATAGTATAAGAGGTTTGGGGGCAACATAACCATAGTACAAGAGGTTTGGGGGAACATAACAGTACAAGAGGTTTGGGGGCAACATAACCATAGTACAAGAGGTTTGGGGGCAACATAACCATAGTACAAGAGGTTTGGGGGCAACATAACCATAGTACAAGAGGTTTGGGGGCAACATAACCGTAGTACAAGAGGTTTGGGGGCAACATAACCAATAGTACAAGAGGTTTGGGGGCAACATAACCATAGTACAAGAGGTTTGGGGGCAACATAACTGTAGTACAAGAGGTTTGGGGGCAACATAACAATAGTATAAGAGGTTTGGGGGCAACATAACCATAGTACAAGATGGTTTGGGGGAAACATAACCATAGTACAAGAGGTTTGGGGGACATAACATAAAGAGTCCATAGTACAAGAGGTTTGGGGGCAACATAACCATAGTACAAGAGGTTTGGGGGTCATAACCATAGTACAAGAGGTTTGGGGGAACATAACCATAGTACAAGAGAATTTGGGGGCATAACCATAACAACATAACCTAGTACAAGAGGTTTGGGGGAAACGTAGTACAAGAGGTTTGGGGGCAAAAACCGTAGGATTTGGGGGCAACATAACCTAGTACAAGAGGTTTGGGGGCAAAAGTAAAGAGGTTTGGGGGAACATAACCTACAACATAACCTAGTACAAGAGAACTACGTAAGGTTTGAACTTAGTTTGTTCAAGGGCAGTCTAAGGTCTAGTTTTGGAAGAATTATCAGACATCATCATTATCATCATCATCAAAGCAAACCTTATTACACATTTTGATCTTCACAACAACTCTACAAAGTAGGTGCCATTTTTTATCCTCATTTTACACATAAAGGAACAGAGATTGAGAGGTTAAATGACTTTCCCAGGGCCCCTATAGCTAGGAAGTGTGTGAGTCTGGATTCAAACTCAGATCTCTCTGACTCCAAGAACATGAGTCTATCCACTGCTTTAGAACTGGAATGGACTCAGAGGTCATCTGGCCCTATTTTTCTCTTTCTTCCTCTCACTCCCCATTTTTTATGAGGAAACCCAGGTTTAGAGAAGGAACTTGCTTAAGTTCTCATATACATTTAGTAAATAGCAGAACTAGGCCTTCCAGCCAGTTCCTCTGATCCTAAAGCTAGTGCTTCTTCTATCCCATTACACTGACCTCTTGCTACTTCTCCTGTTTTCTTTCTAGTCCCAGGGTGTAACTTATGAGAAGCAGAGAGAGAGCGAGAGAGAGAACGAGAATGAGAGCAAGACAGAGACAGAGAGACAGAGATAGAGAGACAGACAGAGAGGCAGAGACAGACGAGAGAGAGAGAGAGAGAGAGAGAGAGAGAGAGAGAGAGAGAGAGAGAGAGAGAGAGAGAGAGAGAGAGAGAGAGGATTTGTGCTAGATTGTTCAAGCCCTATACTCCCACCCAGCCTTGGGATGTTGGGGACAGGCTTCTATACTCAGAGCTTAATCTTATCTCTCTTCCTTTAACTAACCCTCTCTTTCCCCTTACCTCTGTGCAAAAACAAAGAGAGAGTAGAAGATTTGGGGGAGAAAAAATAGCATTGCATAATATGTAAGCAAACTCAGTGTGACCAGACAGGGACAGAACAGAGTACTGGGGAAAATACTGGAGCTGGAGGTCAGCAGACCCAAGGTTGAATCCTGATTCCACTGCTTGCCACTTGTGTGGCATTGACTCAATCCCTTGTCCTCTCTGGGTCTCACTTCCCTTACCTGTGAAATGACAGTGTCAGGTTAAATTGTCTCTAAGGTTTCTTTCAGCTTTAAATCTATGAACCTATGAGCCTGCCAATGATGAGCTCATCTTTACAGATCATTCCCAGGACTCACTCCTAGAACTCACTACAACTCTCTGGCTAACATCATCTGAATTCATGCCCAGTGCCAAGGGAGGGTTCTCTACATGTTGGAAATTGTAGGGCCACTGTATGCTCCAGAATTTGAAACCTTTGAGGCAAGGGCTGGCATAGGACATAGCAATGATGGAGCCGGGTCCAAATTCAGGGTGCTCATCTCTCCCTCCCCACTTCCCTTTTTTTTTTGGAGGGGGGAAGGCAAGGTAATTGGGATTAGGTGACTTGCCCAAGGTCACACAGCTAGTAAGTGTCAGATGTCTGAGGTCAGATTTGAACCCAGGTCCTCCTGACTCTAGGTCCAGGTCCAGCTTTCTTTCAAGAAATCCTTAAAAATAACATTTACTCTTACTTCTAAGGTCACTTTAAAACTAAGAAAGGGTTTTCCTCACAATAACTTCCTGCAGAAAGCAGAGATAGGATTATTATTCCCATTGTACAAATGAGACTCATAGAGGCAGTGACTTGCCCAAGACCACACAGTTAATCAGTTCCTAGATATGAGTCTAGGAGTCTCCTAATGTCAAGCTAATGTCTACTATACTACACTATCATTATCAGTGGTTGTTATCATATAACACTTGTCTACAAATTTCATTACACACATCATCTTATTTGACATTGAGAGGCAACCAGACAGTACAATGGATAAAGCATTAGTCTGGGAGTCAGGAAGACCTGAGTTCAAATCTTGCCTTGGATGCTTACTTGCTGTGTAATCTGCTTCCCTCAGTTTCCTCAAATGTAAAATGAAGATAATAATAGCACCTACCTCCCAGTGCTGTTGTAAGGATCAAACAAGCTATTTTGTTTTGCAAACCTGAAAGCATTATATTATAAATACTAGCTATCATCATCATCATTATTAAATAGTTATCATTTACATAGCACCTACAATATGCCAGACACTATGCTAAGTACTTTACAGATATATCCCATTTGATCCTCACAATACCCCGGGGAGGTTGGTGCTCCATTTTACAGATGAGGAAACTGAGGCAAACTGAGGTTAGATGATTTTCCCAGGGTCACACAGATAGTAAATATTTGAGATTAGATTTGATCTCAGGTGTTCCTGATTCCACATCCAGCACTCTATTCAGTTTATCACCTGACTACCCAGTTATCTTCATCATCATTATTGTTACCATCTTAAAGGTAAGTTGTACAAGAAGTACTATCTCTTTTTGACAGATAAGGAAACTAAAGAGTAGAGAAGAGAAAAGACCCAGATCATGTAACTGATAAGTAGTAGAGCTAGGACCAAACCGGGATTTGATGAGCAATGGTCTCTTATTAAGGACCTACTATGTGCCAAGGCCCTGTGCTAGATGCCACATCTTAGCTCTCCAGACTCCATTTTTATGTTCTTTCACCTAGTATAGGCAGCATAGTCTGGTGGATCATGCCGAACCTAGATTTGAATCCTGCCTCCAACATATATTGCCTTTGAAATCACAATGGTCCATTTGCCTCTCTTAGAGCCTGTGTCTTCATCTGTCAAGTGGTAATCCCCTCAGTATCTCAGCAGTGAAAAGGACCATCAAGGGGTGGGGAACCTGCGACTTCAAGGCTATGTGTAGCCTTCTAGGTCCTCAAATGTGACCCTTTGACTGTTTGGATTTGGTTTGCTGATTTCCAAGGTAGAAATGCTCACACCAAAAATTTAATTATTGGCTCTTACAAGCTGCTGGAGCTGGCTCCAGCTCACTGCTGACTTCATGGTACTGTTGAACAGGTATTTCACATTCATTCAATCAATCAGTCATCATGGTTTTGTTTTTTTGTTTTGTTTTGTTTTTTAAGCATCAGAGTGCCAGCGCTAGGGATTTTATTGCTGGATCATTTCAGTTATGTATAACTCTTCGTGACCCCATTTGGGTTTGTGTTTTCTTGGCAAAGATACTGCAGTGGTTTGCCATTTCCTTCTCCAGCTCATTTTACGAGGAGAAAATGGAGGTAAACAGGGTTAAAGGACTTGCCCAGAGTCACACAACTAAGTGTCTGAGGCCAGATTTGAACCCAGGAAGATGAGTTTTTCTGACTCCAAGCATCTTTCCACTGTGCCACCTAGTTGCCCTTTCTCTAGAGATCCAAAAGCAAAAGTAGACCAATCCTTGTTTTCAGGGAGCTTATACTATAATGGGGGAGAGTATAAGTACATATGTATGTAAACATACACACACATATAAAATGCACTTTTACATTTCTAGGAGATGAGTTATTGCTAATATTCTAAACTTTTATGGTAGAGGAAACAAATAGTTATCAAATGCCTGATATACATGTATATATGTTATACATAATACAAAATAAATACTAAGTATCTTGGGAAAGGAATGCACCAGTAGCTGGGGAGACTCCACTAGGTAGCCCTATTATTCAAGTACCAAGGAACTTCTGATGAAGGGCATGATGAGAGAGCAAAGCAGTGGGAAATATGATTAAATGAGTAGAAAGGTCTCTGGGCAGATGGAAGAGAGGAAAAGCTGCAAAGGAGCAGGAGAATAGTATGATGAAACTGGAATTTATGAAAGAACCTTTAATGACTTTCTGTTTCTAATGCTGTATCATGTTCAAGACGGATCTAAGTGGGGAACGCTAATAGATTGAGGATTGCCGTGGGTTGTTGCAATAAGCAGGATGTGAACATATAGATGAGGTTGGGAACCATGAGAAAGCACAGGAGAAGATGGAGGGAAGGGTGTTCTCAAGAGAGACTTCCTCAATTCTCTCCTCAACTTGAAAATTATCTTCCCTGCTATAACCTCACATATCTCTTGTCATTTTTATACATATACTATCTCCCTGCTAGACTGTGAGCTCCAAAAAGGGAGGGGTGCCAAAGAAGGGAGTGGGGAGAAGAGGATGATGTGTACTATGCAAGTCAGTGCCCAGGGAGACTCTATGGTCATAGTGGAGTGCCAAGGGAGGTCTTATGGATATAGCAGAAGGGATGCCCAGGGAGGCCCTACAGTCACAGTGGAAAGAATTCTAGATTTAGAGATAGAGAACCAGGGTTTGAATCCTGACTCTTTCAGTTACTACCTATATAACTTCGAGGAAATCATTTAACTTCAATGGGTCCCAGTTTCCTAATCTGTAAACTGAGGGATCTGGACAGAAAGACCTCTAGGGTAGTCCCTTTTAGCTCTAAATCTACAGTCCCATGAGCCATTTAATACCATTGGGTTTTCTTTATCATTTTTGTTTACCATTATCATTTATAATTGCAGTGCTGGAATGACATATGATAAACATGGCAGCGGATAGCTCATGCATAGAACCTAGGTGCTTTAAAATGTTTGTTAAAGTGAAGCTAAAATCCATGGCATTTGATGACTAGTTTTCTGCCATATAGGTGAAGGGGGAGTTAAAGAGACCACAAGGTTTTGGGCCTGGGAGACTGGGAGAAATGTAGTGTTCTGATTGAAACGTCACCTAGGAGCCTAGCACTGAGACTAAAATTCCTACAATGTTTTATGCTTTTGGATTACTAGGAGGCAGCTAGATGGCACAAGCAATAGAACACTGGACCTGGAGTCAGGAAGCCGAGTTCAAATTTGACCTCGGATGCTTACTAGCTGTGTGACCCTAGGCAAGTCACTTAACTTGTGTCTGCTTCAGTTTCCTCACCTGTAAAATGGGGATAGCAACATCACCTTCCTCTCAGGGTTGTTGTGAGATAGTATTTATGAAGTGCTTAGGACAGTAGGTACTATATAAATGCTTATTCTCTTTCCCTGCCCTTCCCTCCTAAAGGTGATCTCTAGGAGAAATAGCACCATTAACCATGATCAGTCTTTAACACCTAACAAGTTAATTTCTCAAATTGGCCACTCAGAATCTGAATTGGTGAGACATAGAATGGGACTGCGGTGTCTTCAATCTGATGCTTTTTCCAGAGAATTCTTTTCCAGTCCTGTATAGGCATCATGTTAGAGACAGTATGGAAGACTAAAATAGCCTTGAAACAGGGTAGCCAGACAGATTGGGAGGAGAACCAAATTCAGCCTCCTCAATAGCTTTGCCTAGGAAAAGTTTCAATAAGGGGCCTCAGAAGACTTACACTAGAATATGGCTTTGTCGTTGCTAACTGTGTGGTTTCCAAAAAGCCACTGACACTCTCTGGGCATCAGTTTCTCCATCTCTAAAATGAAACAAGCTAGCTAAATGATAGTTTCTTCTGGTTGTAGCACTATGCCCTATGTTCAAAGGGCCCTTCCAACTCTGACATTTTATGTTTGAAGGTATTATTCAGTCATTTTTCGGTCATATCTGGCTCTCTGTATCTCCATTTAGGGTTTTCTGGGCAAAAATTAGTTTGCCATTTCTTTCTGCAGCTCATTTTACAAATGAAGAAACTGAGGCAAACAGGGTTAAGTGACTTGTCCAGGATCACATAGTTACTACGTGTCTGAAGTCAAATTTAAACTGCAAACGATCAATCTTCCTGACTTCAGGCACTCTATCCACTGCTTCACCTAACCCATGTTTGAAGATGCCTTACAGTTTTCATAGTTCTATGTTCTATGTTCTACAGTCCCTTGCAGCTCTGACAGTCTATGTTTTAAGGTCCCTTCTAGCTCCATCATTCTTAGCTCTAAGGCCCCTTCCAAAGACACCATTCTCACAATTTGCCTTTCAAGCAATCACTTTCTTTTTCTCGGAAAGAACTGCAAATCTTGGGTCTGTTAGTTTCATTATTAACTCATGCTACAGTTGTCAGATACCATTCCAGTAACTGTACTGATCTGATCAAGTAGCAGAAGTTCTGGGTTTGGCACTGCTAATGAGCTGTCTAATTGCTTTCGATGGCCTAGGCACAGAGTATTAATGTACTGTGGTTGTAGCATGGTAGGTCCCAAAAATGCTGGAATTACTTAAAATGCTCCTCTTGAAGGTTCAAAGCCATGGAGAGTCTCACAGATGGCCAAATGGAAGCTCAAGCCTGATTTATCTCCATTGAAGAACAGATAGTCAAGACTTAAAACAAATCACAACAACCAACTATGGAAGGATGTATTCTCTGGGACAATGCTGGAATAATCGGGATTAAAGGGACTCTGACTCAAAGCTAGACTTCTTCAGAAATTTCAGAAACTCCGACATTGAAATAGATGAACCATCGTACCTGAAAGCCAAAGAATCCAGACGGGCCAAATTAGAACTCGCAAGAAAACTTGAGCACAAAAAAACATTCCAGACGTTCAATCGAACAGTCACAGCTTCTCATAGGATCGGGTGGAAAGACCAGGGAAGGATAGGGACGATCACTAGTAAAGGTATATCTTCAAGGAATATGTCAAGAACAGAGACTTATCTAAGAAAACCGAGTGAAAGAATACTAAACACAAATGAGAATGAATAACAAGAATGGACTACCAGATGCTTTCATTAGGATATTCACTTAAAATTGCGTTGGTGACCCACATGTAACCTGCACTACTGATTCAATGGAACAAACAAATGAAAATGTGCCTACTAAGTTAAGAAATGTGAGAGGGAAGAGGAAGAAGGGTCTATATGATTGGGAAGTAATGTTTTGTGAGAACAAACTGAAAACAACACAAAGTTACCCAACTGCAACGAAGATGAATGCACTCATTTTGGATGAAACCTATTCAGTATAGACGGGAAAGAGATTTGGGGATAGGAAGGCAGTACACACTGGGGAGGGCAGGATCAACAAAGATGAGGGCAGTAGAGACAATCAGTGTCTCACAACGTCGGAGGTCATTGCACTACACAGAAGGCTATATATTGCTCGCCAGGGGGAGTGGAAATTGGACTCAATTTGACATTAGTTGCACTGGAAGACATACAGTTATAATAAGTCATTGACTCGGAAAGATGAGACAAAGGTGCAGGGCATGAAAGGAATTATGCTTGGTAGGGTGGGAGGAAGGGATGGACCAAATTAAGATGTAAACTAAAATTAAGGGAGACCTCTGGGCCAGACCCTCTGGGAGTAGGGACCCAGTGTTCAAAAACTTGGAAAATTCTTACACTTGGAGTTTGAAGACCTGAGTTTGAATTCTGAATCTGCCACTTAACTATCATCTTTTTGATCCAGGCAAATTATTTAACATTTATGGGCCTCAGTTTCCTCATCTGCAAAATTCAGCAGTTGTGTTAGATGACCTTCTAAGGTTGCTTCCAGTTAGAAATTCTTAATCTTATGATACTGTAACCAAGTGTTGAGTGCTATAAATCCTTTACTGATTTGGGATTGAAGTCACTGGCTGCTGTCATCAAGGGATACAGAAATGACTTTCTGCTTTGCCCATGTTAAGGGGAGTGTTGGGTTGGCTCAGAAATGAGGGGAAAGTCCATGTGCCATTCTTATGCTTTCTATGAGAACCTAAGACCTTTATGTTATTGAGTGACCCACAACTATGTTCAAATAAAACCTGCTTTTCCATCTGTGATATAAGAAGGTTGGGCTACATAGATCTTTCAGATTCCTTCCAGTTCTGAAGTTTCTTCCATTTTGGTTATTCTCTTATAAGGACATCCCCAGATAAATCTGATGAGTTTCCAAGTCAATTTGAGGAGATTACAGGACCAATGGACCTTTGACTGAAGATGTCTGAAGGAGCATCTCCCCACAGAGTATGGGAAGGACCTCTGTGGTTTCACTAATTAAGTTTCAGACTGAGACTCAGGGTGATGGACTCTTATGGGAAAGAGAAACTCACTGAGATATTGAAGAGTTGCTTTGTTAGCAATCCAGAGTTCAATAGCCTTCCACGAGGGACTGATAGATTTTGAATGCCTTTTGAGTGTTCTGTATGTGTTAATGAGCTCCTGGAGTTCTTTTGGTCTTTTTGTGGGGTAGAAATAACAGATTCCCTCTTCTGTATGAGCACTTGGTTATTGATGAGGTGGTCAGTCCTGTCTAACTCTTTGTGACTCCATTTGGGGTTTTCTTGGCAGAGATACTGGAGTGGTTTGCCATTTCCTTCTCCGGTTCGTTTGACAGATGTAAAAACCTGAGACAAATAGGTTAAGTGACTTGCTTG